>OU342739.1:524394668-525594668 GCA_910589765.1 Avena atlantica | reverse complement strand
GGATGGTGATGGCGCCCTGCTGCCGGAAGCCGTACTCCTCCTCGGCCTCCTTGAGCAGGCCCACGAAGAGCGGGTGCTTGAGGTACCCCACGGGCACCACGAACCGCTCCTCCTCCTGCTGGTCCCCCTCGCCGCCGCCCACCGGCCCCACCACGCGCACCGCCATGCACCCTTTCGGCGGCATCGTCCCGCTCCCGGTCGACCCTCCCGACGACGCCGCCGCGGACGAGTGCTGCCTCCTCAGCAGGTGCACGCCCATGTACACACACTCCGATCCTCCCTGCCCAAGAAAACGCTAGCAAGCTACGATCGACGGACGACGTGCGGCGGCGTCAGAGCGCGCGACGGCGGCGGCACGGCGGACGCTGCATGGTGTAGTGGTGTGGGAATTTAGGGTTGGTGGTGGTGGTCTTCCTGGCCTGGGTTTCTCTGTCGCCCGCTCGGCTGCTACGGCGCGCCCGTGCTCTGTGTGTGTGCGACTGCGGGGAGGGAGGGCGAGGCGAGGGGCGCGTGTATATGAGGTCGGACGGGGGAGCGGGGCTGCTGCGGTTTGTTTGTTGCCATCTGCGATTCCTTTTATTTACCCCGTATATTTATTTCACTTTATTCCTTTTCCCCATTTATTTCCGCGTATCTAAAAAATCTCTGGCCATTAATGTCGCACAGCGTAGTATCCTTACGAAAATGATCTGGCCATGATCAAATACCATCAATTCCAGCGTATATTCAGCCATGTTTACTCCTGATTTCGTACTATATATCATGCATGATATTTTCTTCGATCTATTTTTTTTCGCCAATCGATCTGTTTCTTTTTAGAAAAAAACATGTGTGATATCCACCGCTCGTATTCGCATAGCTGAGAGACAAATTAGGCTCGCGTCGTAGCGCTACATGATGATGTCTGTGCATCCGCGTGTCTTTTGGGCACGGAGTGTGTAGCCGTGTGGGCATCTGATTCTGATCCCTCCGGCCGAGTAGAGGCGCTATAGAGTGTCTATAGGCCAGCAGCTGGCGTAATGCCGTGCAGTCCTTTGTGGTGTGTGCGGGGGAGATGTGCGCCGTGTGTCGCACAGTCTCTTGAGTCTTGACACACTCCGGCCCGATGTTAGATTACCTGTTGATCAAATCCTTGTCTTAAGAATCACACACAGCACACACATTTGAGAGACTATGTGAAGAGGCTACATAGGACGATAAAAAATTGCCTGAAAAACTAACCATGAATTTTTATGTGTCCGTGAACGGTGATATCACTTTAGCTTTGTTAACTACATATACATGTTATTCTTACTCGTCCAAAAAAATAAAGCCGTTCCGATGAACATTAGCTCCAATAATAGATGCGCTTGCCAAACGTGATTTGTTCATGTGAGATAAAAATAGGAGAAGAACTAACCCACATCATGCACACACCATATCATTACCACTGCGCCGCCAATCGACAAAAAATACGTGGTCCAATATCGAATATGCAGAGAGAGGCTCAAGGTACTGATGTATCATACCGGTGTCATGCATGGTACCTCCACAAGTAAACATATATGGCTATGTGACACACGCAGTCTTATACAAACGGCACGGGGCGCGGGCCCATTTTTGTCGTCACGAATCAACCAAATTTATAATGATAACTATGCAGTCTTCAACAAAACAACAACATATGGTATGGATGCCGCTATTGTCGCATTGCTTACAAAGCTCAAAGTCAGAAGTCCATAGCCTTCTGCAAGCGACAAATATAGTGGGGATCTCAATGGTGATGTCGTAGAGTTTGACGGAGCAAGGGGCCACATGTATGCTCAACCCATTTGTACACGGTACCACTAACATATTATGTGCTATGTAAAAAGCTATCATGTTGAACTATCAAATATGTGATATAAAATTAATGTTATTTATTGGAAAAACAATTACTTGTGTATATACTTGTATGTTAATAGATTATATGTCAAATCATTATCTTAACAATCGTAGTAGTATGTCACAACTACGATGTGTCATCACAATTCACTTGAAAACTAACCAAGGATTTTCATGTGTAAAAAAATCACGATAGTTTGTTCTTACGAGAAAAGAAGAAGAAGAAGTACCGAGTATCTTCTGTGTGTTGCTCACGAGGGTTAAAAGAAGTTCGCGGCCTTCTGCAAATAAACGAGAAACAATGAAAAGAATCCAATATGTAATGTCGCCATTGC
Source organism: Avena atlantica (assembly GCA_910589765.1). Taxonomy (NCBI): domain Eukaryota; kingdom Viridiplantae; phylum Streptophyta; class Magnoliopsida; order Poales; family Poaceae; genus Avena; species Avena atlantica. Next base: position 525,592,470 of record OU342739.1, on the reverse strand, counting down.
ACCAAACCATCACAGTAGTGTGATGCCAGAGTCGTCCTCAGTTGCTGCGCATGTAGTGTTGAAAGTATTAGTACAAGTGCAAGTGCACTTTGCTAAACGCATTGGTATATTTATGGAAAATATGCATGTATGTCTCGAATAATGTTATAGTCGCATTTTGCTTCTAGTGTAATCATCATGAGAAGTACAAATGTCCGCTACAGAGACAAGCAAATAAGTGTTTGGTACACAACATTCTCAGTCACAGTGGTGAGAGGATTTCACTGTCGGTAGCTACGATGGAGAAAAGATACATGTACTCCCCTCTTTTCAAAATATAAGATGTTTTATGTTTGTAAAGATAATGTATCTGGATATCTTTTAGTGCGTAGATTTAGGATAAATCTCTACGAACCGACACACTAAACGATGTCTAGATATATTATCTTCACAAAACTAAAACATTTTATATTATAAAATGTAGGAAGTATATGACAAGTTTGCGATATCTTTTTTAGAACGGCCGGAATACCGAACACCTGCTTGAGGACATATATGCCCATAAACCTGTCATTTTTCTCTATGAAGGGATTGGAAAGCACCACACCAATGGATGGCGTTCAAACACTCCTAGTTTGGATAGAAACAACCATTTTGGACAAAAAACTTGGCATGACCATATAGCGTACACTAGCGGCCAAGCCTACCATGACGGACCCCTGGCCTCGCATACACGTGTGCATGCATGCATGCCCTCGCAAGGCAAAGCCCGCGGTCGGCACGCGCGCGTCCGGGTTCGGACGAAACCTCGGCCCGCGCCAGCGGCGGGGCTACGTCTAACGTGCATGGCATGGCACCGCCGGCCGAGCTCGAGGAGCTAGCGGACGGACGAGACCCACCGGAGCAAGGCTGGACAGGTGTACGGCCGCCTAGGCCTCGGACGCGCGTGCCGCTAGAGATTTCCGGCCCGCCGAGCGGTAGCGCGCGCGTGCGTGATGCACGCACGCTGGGCTAGCTGGATCGCGTCCGTCCTGAGGAGGAGGAGGAGGAGGAGAAGGACCACGGAGAAGACGTCACGTGTTTGGACGTACGGGGCGCCTGATGATGGACCGCGTCCGTCAGTCCGTCCGTCCGTCGCCGCACCGGAATCCGTGCGGAAATTTGTACGGGTTCTAGCGGGTCAAAGGTGGAGTAGGTACGATACGTGCAGAGAACATGGCCAGCGTGTACGTACGTCATGCTCCGTGTGCGTGGCGCGCGTCCGACTTTTACGTACGAGATCCAGTGGATCGGTCGTGTATGTCGTACTGTACGATGACTTTGTTCTTTCTTCGGTTGTTACGGGCACGTCTCGTACTACACGCGTCACGTTCAGACAAGTGAAGGCTGCGTCGTCGCGAATTGATCGAGGATACATGCAGTCGTATACGTAACGCTTCGTGCACGAAATAAACCCGGCACCACGCCAATAATCCTACTCACTAAGTCACATTCTTTAGCAGTATCTATATCTACCACATTTTTTATCATAATGGAGACCAATTTCTTCGCCACAACTTTTTATGGCATGTCTAATCTGCAGAAACTTGGTTACATCTCTAACATGCATGTTCTACAAGTCCTAAAGGCAGCGAGCCCTAGATATGGCAAAGATATTGCTTGTGTCTTCGAAGCACATAATCAGGAAGATGAAGAATTCTCTCAGGAAGGTATTTCTCATGAGCAAAAGATAAAATAGGGGTGTAGCACCAAAAGCTTGATGATTATGTTGGATTGTACGGTCGGTGGGTCGTCTTTACAACATGGGGCTCCTTGTGTCGTCGGTTCGCCGTAGTAGGTTAAGAGTGCTTGTTGGTTAGAGTGAGGTTGCATGTTTCAGATATTGTCCCATTGTGGCGTTGTTGTAGCGGTTTTTGTCCGGTTTTCTGTTAATTAACTGGATAGTTCTTTTTTTCTTAATTAATAGACCAAGGCAAAGATTTTGCCTCTGTTTAAAAAAAACAGTGTATGATACCACAGAAAAGGAAGCAAGAAGAAAACCAAAACGTGTACTCTCTCGAAACAGTCTTTCATCCCGCTTTATAAATAAACCAACCCAAAACGTGTACCAATATAACAAACAACATAATTCCCAAAGTTTCGCCACTAGACCATGGGCTTATCTATCCTCTTTCATTTGTTTTTACTTGTATTATGGACACTTATTAAGTGAGGCAGATCATAAGCGTGGACGTTATAAAAAGAACACATTATACACGTACGTACACGGCACGAGTATATAGTGCTCCTTCGTTTCTTTAGAGACAAAGAATCTAGCCAGGAACAAAGGACAATAGAAGGACGCGAGGGAGAAACAAGACACGTCTGTTATGTCCCGACACAGGCAAGGCGATGATGCTCGTGTTCTAGCACACCGCTCGAATCTTCTGTGCACTTCAACTACCTTTAATACTCTAGCTTGCTGCAAAATATTTCCATAGCTGTGCATGCCGATAGACGCTAGAGCGCTAGCTAGTTCTATGCCCTTTTGGACACAGGCTCACCGCTCACTCATCTTTTGCCAATTATTGCTGTAGAATATCGATGTCCCAAGGCCGGCTAGCATAGATATCGATTGAGTAGCTATGCATGCATGCATGCATGAGGCCATGAGCTCGTGTGCATGGAAAAATATGCTCCGATCGTTATCCATCCTAAACTACTCCCTCCATTTCTAAAATATATGACCTATACTATATAAAAATGTCAAAATCTATACATCTCTTTTCTCAATTATTGCTGTAGAATATAGATGTCTCAAGGCGAGCTAGCATGGATATCGAAACATATAGCTATGCATGAACTCGTGTCGCCGGCTTGTTCTACTCTATCCTAGATATAGGTAGCATGAGGACCCAAAATGCAAAGTTGGTCCCGGGCTCCCTGGAGACCTTTTCTCCTTTTAAAAATCTTAAACAATATTAATTTACCATCTCAATTTTTTATATTATATAGATGTCTATATAAAATCTCATGAACAGATCTATTTAGGGCTGTTTAATTTTTTTTTGTAGCTTAAAATTTATTGTATTTTAAATAAAATTCTACAGATATGTCAAAAACATCCACATGCCTATGCTAGAAAACCATAACCTTTTGAGCTTCTAAAAATACGAGTTTCACATTACTTCCAAAAATTAAGAAACCGCCGCTCTTGCATAAAGTCCAAAAAAAAAAACAATTTGGTACCCACTTACCCATGAATTATTTCGCACACAAAGCCTTAGTAGGTGTTTCATAGGCTTAAGCTTTAACTAGTTCAGGTCGGCTAACCTGAATTGTCTCCCGGGGAGGCCGGCCTCACACCTCGCTGAATTATTAAAGCAGGGTACAGTACCAGCAAGGACAACTAGAATCCTGGATTTGTACAGCAGGGCGGCAATCACACCAAAACCATCAAGTATGGTCTGGTGTCACTCACCCCACGACCACTTTGCTTTGCTTTGGTTCCAATAATTCTGCCAAAGTTAGCAGCAGAAAGAAACAAAGCAGCGGCTCAGGTTCTCGTTGGTGGTCGCTGTGCAAGTCAAATATCCCACCCGGCCTCCTCCTAGCTCATGCATGCTCCTCCATTATTACAAAGGAAAAAAAATGATTACTAGTAGTAACAAAAGAGATATTCTCTCCCTGATAGAGACCTTGGAACTGTGCTGTAATTATGGTTATAATGTTAAGGTCCAATTTGTCAATGGGCACTTCGTTCCTTTGCTATATTTGTCAACCTGTGGAATGTACAACAATAAGAGGCCAGGAAACTTAGTTTTCTCCTCCATAGTACTGTATATCTTAAAGGATACAGAAAGTAAATTGTGGTTTTGCTGATAGCAATGGCTAAGCAGAGTCCTAGGATAGGAGATGCCAAGTTTTTCTCCTTCAGTGGTACCATGCGTTTTATATTTGACAAGAAAGTACTCACTCCGTTCGCAAATAAGCGTACTTCTAGCCTTATCCTAAGTCAAAGTTAATAAAATTTTACCAACTTTATAAAAAAATATAGCAATATTTATGACACTAAATTGGTACCACTAGATATATTTTTAAATTTAGTTTCATAATATATAAATTAGAGGTAATATATATTGCTAGATTTATCTATAAAATTGGTCAAATTTGATAAAATTTGGCTTAGTCAACAACTAGAATTACACTTATTTGCGGACAGAGAGAGTAGTATCATAATACGCAGTAATATTTTCAAACATTTCACTGACGCGATTATTCCAAAAGTGGTCCTCGTGGTTTGGTTCTGATGTATGGTATGGTCTTTATTTTTGTGTTGTTGGTCCTCTCGTGGTCTCCATCTCAGGGCTTGCGGCAAGTGGGTTTTGTTTATTGTTTGGCCTTGGTATGGCTACTGGCATCAATTTCTCATATAGATAGACCATTCACTAAAATCACTTCTACGCTTGATAGGCCATGGCTTAACGTGGTGCATAGATTTTTAGAGCACTGGAACGACTCACGGACTCAATGAATTGCGAAGGTGTATAGCAGATTTGTGGGCGTGACCATCATGGTGGGAATCTGCTAATGTGAAGGAACCAGGAGCCAACTCGTTGTATCTGGATAGTGCTAGATGCGAGTTATAATTTGGGTCATTCATATACCTGATTGGATAATATTTTAGTGAACACTTGGACAAAAACAAATACACACCAATTTCTCCAATCTCTTTGACCATGGCATATACAGCTAAACCACAATCTTATTGCCATGTTGGCTATCACTTATCTACATCACGCTGCCTAGCGCGCATATCTGACTATTAGTATTTATACAAAACATTTATACTTCTTTAACACTTAATGTAATTAGAAATAATCCAATATTGGTAACAATTAATTGTGATGTTTTTATTGTACAATGTAAATTGGAATGTCTATCATTTAAAAATATGTTTGAGCTTTTCTAAAGTAAATTACTCGCTTTGTTCCAAAATATAAGATGCTTTAGTCTTTTTTTTGAAACACATGTATCTAGACACCCTTCTAATGTGTTGGTTCACTTATTTTGCTCCGAACCTATACACTAAAAATCTTCTAGATACATGTGTTTTAGAAAAAAAGGGGTAAAACATCTTATTATTTGAAACATAGGGAGTATTTTTTGACGAAATTTATGTTACTTTATTCCTTTTTCCCTTAAATTTTTTTGAAACCAAACCTTGTAAGTGCAAGAGCAATAAAAAAACAAAGTCACATGCTTCCGCGGATTAATTGATGACACTTGCATGAATTGTAGTATGTGTTTGTGTGTGTGTGTGTGTGTGTGTGTGTGTGTGTGTGTGTGTGTGTGTGTGTGTGTGTGTGTGTGTGTGTGTGTGTGTGTGTGTGTGTGTGTGTGTGTGTGCGAGTCTCCTTAAATACATTTGTTGAGATTTCTAAAGTTTATGGTCTAACAAATATTTTCATTGTGGGTTTTAGTGTATGATTAGATATAAGCTAACAGAAAATTCTAGAGTATCGATCAGAGTTGAGCGGCAATAGGATACGATGTGTGAGAAATGATCGCTACATTGAGTTCTTGTTTTGTCAGGTGTATATTTTTTTGGCAATAAAAATCTACAATTAATATGACATAAAATTAGTATACAATCATAATATGGGCTACTGCTGTAACTGTCCTCTTATACACACTAGTATTATATGTGTGTTTTTAAAGTAAACAATAGGATCATCGATGTGTATATTTACTGATTTTTCGCATGAGATGTTTACCACAAGAAAATGGAAACTAACTACCTTATCAAAGCAAGTTAAATGGAGTTTTGTGCCCAAGATGAGAAGGGAACTGACTTCTTGTTGGCAAGTGAATAACCCAGTCTGGCTCCTCTTTGAATCTCTTCTTGCATCAGAAAAGACTGGCCACGATTCCTTAGAAATGTGATAGGTTCTAATTGTCCAAATGGCCCAAAGATCCACAATGAAAACCTCCATAAAAAGGTTGTTTGAAGAAGCCCTTGAAAGATTTAATGACATCATGGATATCCCAGTTCTGAATAATCCATCCAGCGACCAAGGCAAACCAACACCAAGTAGCAAAGGTACAGTTGAAAAAAAGATGATCTCTTGCTTCTAGACGAACTGTGCCACACATGATGCAAGATTAATCAGGGATGAAAAGGTGTTTCTCTGTAAAAGTTCTCTAGTGTCAAGCCTCTATGTAGAAGATACCATAAGAAAACTTGTGTTTTAAGTAGCATGAGTCCCAAAACCATTTAAATGGAGAATCATGATTTGTGACTTGTAGCTGTGGCATAGGCAAGCAGGGGCGGCAATACATGAGGAGTACATAGTCTTATATTTCAGGATGAAATGCAAGGTTTGACCTTAATTAGTTGTGTCTGGCAATGGCCTTGTTGAAGACATTATTTTAAGAGCATAGACTTTATGTTGGGTGAAAATCTAAGACCTACGATCGGGCGGTGACGACACATATGGACCGGTTCCTATGAATGGGTGTTGTTTTGGAGTGGTTTGTGTTGCAGCTACATTGAATTGATTACTATAGCGGGATCTTTTATTTTTTATTCTTCTTTTTGTTTAGGGTTGTGTGCATCCATAATATCTTTAGGATGTTTCGTTGTTACGGATGTTGGGCATAATTGGTATCTCCACGATACTACTATATTCCCTTTGTCAAGAAATGCACTAGCCCTTGAAATATCTTGTACTCCTTGAAGACAGAGAATTAATCACCTTACGCATATCTCCATATATCATTGGAATTTACAGACTGGATATTCTAAAATAATGATTTTCACATTTTTTACTGTATGGCGGCTGCATAAAAACTCGATAACATCATATTGAGCAACCTCAGGAAATGAAATTTTTATTTCCGCAAAGATAAAGAATAAAAGTGTCAAAACATTGGCCTCAAAATGGAACTAATAAGGTCAAAATAGAAGTGTGCATGTAGCCATATAAACAAAAAAAATTAGCCATGAATTATATTCGCACAAAAAAAATCTAATTAGTTCTTTCATGAGCTTACGCCACTGAATTCAGGTAGGCTAAATTGAATTGTCTCCTGGACATCACTGAATTATTAAAGGAGAGAACAGTACCAAGAAGGAAAACTAGAATCCTGGATTGTACTGCAGGGAAATCACACCAGAACCATCAAATATGGTCTGGTGTCACTCACTCCACAATCACTTTGCTTTGGTGGTTCCAATAATTCAGCCGAAGTTAGCCGGAGAAAGAAACACAGCAGCGTATCAGATTTTTGTCGGTGCTCGCTGTTCAAGTCAAACATCCAACCCGGCCTCCTCATGCATGCTCCTCCATTATTACAAAGTAAATGATTACAAGTAACAAAAGAAATATTCTCTCTCTGGTAGACCTTGCAACTTTGCCGTGATTCCAGTTATAACAACATGAAGGATCAGTTCATCAATTGTCAACGCGCACCTCGTTCCTTTGCTAAATTTGTCAGTGTGCAGAAAGTACAACAATACAGAGACCGGGAAGTTAGTTTGCTCTTCCTTAATCCTTATATCTTAAGAAAGCAAAACGTAAATTGTGGTTTTTCTGATAGCTATGGGTAAGAAGAGTGCGAGGAGAAGACCATGTCAAGTTTTTCTCCCTTAGTGGTACTATTATATTTGGCATGTCTTCCCTTACATGTTCATGCTCGTTTGACGGGAAATTATGAAAGAAATGCAAGGGTATCCTGGCACCAAGAATTCACTAGAACAAAAGAGAAAGTGAGAGGTTGGTGTTTGGCTGTGGTCGATTTATTTAGCAATATAATTTTGGGAGAGTAGAGTCCAATATAAAATCCTAGGACTTGTCCTAGGCATTTGTTTATGAACTCCTCAATTAGTGAAAATGGCAATTTTGGCTTATTTAACAAAAAGCTACTCCGTTCACAATTATTTCACGATTTAGTCAGAGTCGACCAAATATTTAGGAAAAAATAGCAACATCTATAATGTAAAACCTAAAGTATCAAAATCGCTATAAAGTACATTTTCATATTATATGCATTCCGTATTATGGATGTTGATATTTGTTTTCTTATTTTCTTGGTCAAACATGACAAAGTTTGATTCTGATTAAACTAGAACGCGAAGTAAATAAAAAAACAAAGGGAGTACACAGATAAAAAACCTGGACTATTTTAGGACCACATCATCTAGCTGAACCCATGGAGTATTAGCTATGAAGATGCAAAAGTTAATATTGATGAGTCCACTGGATATGTTTTTATGCCAGAAACCGCAACCAATATCCATGTGCTAAAATCGTTGGAAAATCCTTGGGCTTAATTTGAAAAGGTTTGCAGAAAGAGGGCCAGGTTGCGTTCAGATAACAAATGAAATAGACAATCGAGATCATAATGAGAAAGACTAAGCATGGAAAGGGGCCCGGTCATCCATTTCTGCCTTTAATTTGCTAGCTTGAGAATAATTGCAGCTGGGAAAGCAAGTACATTTCCATATTATATGCATTTGGTATTATGGATGTTGATATGTTTTCCTATATTTTCTGTCAAACTTGACAAAGTTTGAATTTTTGACTAAAACTACAACATGGAGTAAATAAAAACTAAGGGAGTATATACAGAATAAAAAACCTTGACTATTTTAGGACCACATCATCAAGTTGAACCGATAGAGTATCCCTGAAGATGCAAAATTATTAATATCTATGGGTCCCCTGGCTGTGTTTCTGTGCTAGAATCCCTGGGCTTGATTTGAAAAGGATTGCAATATCCATGTGCTAAAATCGGGAGAAAAAGAATCCCTGGGCTTGATTAGAAAAGGATTGCAGAAAGAGAGCCAGGTTGCGATCAGATAATAACAAATGAAACAGACAACCGAGATCATAATGAGAAAGACTAAGCATGGAACGAGACCCGGCCATCCATTTCCGCCTTTAATCTGCCACACTTTGAGAATAATTGCAGCTGGGAAAGCAAAAGCTCCCAGTCCCAGCCATCCATCTGCCCCGGCGCTACTGTTTGCTAGCTGTGGCAGCAGACGGAGCAACTTCACCGGCATCATGGGGCTGGCTGCCTAAGCGTGAGAAGCTTAGCACTCAACAACAACGGCAAAAACTCAATACCCCACCGATCCTTGGCCCATAATCCGTGATGACAAAAAGCGCGGCAACCGCGTGCCGATCGAAAGCTCGCGCCTTTCTTTGATCTCTCTGATTCGGTTCATCTGGGGAAGATCGTTTGTTGCTATTAAAGGTGGATGATTGCAGTCGCTTTGGGTGATGGGTTTAACAGGGACAACATGTGTAGCACTGTCCGAGACAGTAAGCTCTGAAAGATTGCGCCTTTCTTAGATGTTTGGTTGGTAATAAAGGTGTATGATTGCAGACACTTTGGGTGATAGATTTTACAGTGACGATAAGATACGATAATTAAGACACACACTGTTGTTTCTCCTGAGCATCTTTTTTTTTTTCGGAATGGAGATGCTGCAAAGCGGATCGATGAGCAAACTCAGTCGGTCCCTGCCATTCTATCTCTATAGTGATGATTCAGAGACGATGTGCTGAATGAAATGAAGTGAATCGAGCAGGAGTGCAGCAAAGGAGAACTCTGAAAAGATGATACGCTGCTGTGTATCCTGAACTAGAATTAGATTTTTGTTTTTTTAGTACTGAATGAAGATAACTGCAAAATGTATCGATGAATAATTTAGCCAATCATGTGGTTTTACCTTTATATAATTTGTGATTCAGAGGTGATGTGCTAGAGAAATTCTGAACCTTCCTGAAACTGAACAGGCCGCCGGATTCAAACCAATCAGCGATCGATCGGTATACAATGTAAAATTCGCACGTGGAGTTCTCCTCGCCCTACATTTGGGTCTCGCCGGTGATGGGTGACTGGAAGAATGCTAGCGACGCATCCCGGAAGCGGCGCGGCGAATTCGGCCCCTTGGATCCTTGTTCTTGGGGAGGAGCCAACAATTTGAAGAGGGATCAATGGGCCGATAGCCTGATGCAGTTTTGTAGCTTTCTGTTTTGGGAAATGGACTTAGGCAACTGGGCTTCAAAGGATCGAACGATTGGGTTGGCTTATTTTGATATCCTGCTTACAGGCTTAGCAAAGCCGGGGTCCAATATTACTCCCTCCGTTTTAAAATATAAAATGTTTTAGGTTTGTAAAGTAAATGTATCTAAACTATTTTTAGTATATAGGTTCACTCAGTTTTAGAGTGAATTTACACTAAAAGAATTCTAGATACATTTTCTTGACAAACCTAAAACATTTTATATTTCGAAACGAAGGGAGTAGTTCGCATGCGCTATTCCTTACTCCACGAATAAATCTATGTTTAGTTTTTGTCGCAAATAAAAAAAATTGATCACCTTTATATAAAAGTAACTACTGTACATTTATTTGATGGGGAGTATCAAACAAATAAATCTTACTAGATTCATCTTTAAATGTAGTTTCATAATATACTTTGTATGTGTCACACATGTTGCTATAACGTTTCTAAATAGTTTGGTCAACCTTAAGATAGTTCGACGGCTTAGTACAAAAATTAAACGTACTTATGCATGGTCGGAGGGAGTAGGCCTTAACGTTGGCGCATCCTAACATGCCCTATCTTTTTTCTTTCTATAGAACGCATTTTTGGATCCGATCCCCATCAGAGAAGGTCACAAAATTTCCAGCATGTACTATTCCCTGATTCACGCGGAAACCTTTTGAAATAAGGATATTATATAGTGCTAAGGGCATCTTCATCGGAGAGACTCAAACGGTCCATTTTAGTTCGGTTAGGTCGAGCCATCGGCATTTTTGGGTCGTGGTCTGGCCTGTTCGGCCAGCTGTGCCCAGCAGCATGATCTAAACAGACAAAAATCAGACAGGCCAACCCGAGAGAAAAAGGTCTATTGTGTGACTGCAACTGAGCCAGTTCCGTATCTATCCAGACAGACCCATTCATGCATCAGATTTGGGTCACGAATAAGTCGGTCCGGCCGGATTTAGTCCGAATGGGTCGTCCCGCTGGGACGCCTCCCAAGTCCCGCGCGTCCGTATGGACGGATTGGGTCTCCTTGGTGGAGATGGCCTAATGCCACATGCCCCACCAGGGCCAAGGTCAAAAAAAAGTTACCTACAAGCTTCCTTCCCATTTTTCAACTTCTGAAATTTCATGAAAAATTGTATGGCTAAGTTGCAATTCAAGCTCTATGTGTGTGTGCGGCTCTTTTTCAAGGTTTTAGCCAACTTTATATATATGTATTTTCTTCGGCACGGATTAGCAGAGGGATCAGCCTTGCGGTCCATACTTGTGTTAGATAGCATTTCTGTTTTGTCATCTAGTACTTGCATAGAAGGTTTTTTCCATGCACACACATATATATTTACTCAACACTTCGATTAACAAGATTTGCAATGTTTCATCTACTCATGTCCTACATGATTAAAAAATTATCTAATTTCATTTAATTGCACCACATGAAAAAATAGGTTCCTTGTTGGAGGTTCAACCAAAAGGAATTTTTTCATCAAGATATGGTGCAAAAAAAAATATAATTCAATCTAGAAAATCAGACAGTCCACGCAGGAAAATTGCTAAACATTTGAAATCTCTAAAATATCTGCCAAATCTCTGGTCTCGCTCGAGTGTTTCTAGTCGTGGCAACATGGTCCACTGTCCTATATATTACTTTTATTGATTTGGAGATCTTTGTACTGTATTGATGATTAATGGAAGGAAAAAGTCTATTTCAAACCTTGAATTCACAGGGCTTAGACAAATCGGACCCTCAAATCGAAATCTCGTTCGTTGGCACCTTGAACTTGTGAATCCCGGTCTAAATCAAACCCTAGGCATGTTTGGTGCACCGGGAAGGCTGCAATCCCGACTGGGATTGCGGATTGCTCTCATTTACAATGGGACCGACATGTCATATTCATCTTCTCCTATAATTTTTTCTTGACAAGCTACTAAAGGAACTGCCCAGTCGTCCGGTGCCGACAGAACGGAGCAGGTGTCCTCATGACGAGTCTATGCTGTCGCGCGTGTTGACTTGTTTGTGTCCCCGTACCAAAGGCAGGCAGACACGAGGAGGAGGCGTGCACATTTACATTTCCCCCTCTCTATGAAGCTATCCAAAGATGCACAATTTTGTTATCCCGGCCGTGCAAAAGATTCACCCCGAAAGGCAGAGCACGAGGAATTGTAACTCGGTGCAAAGTTAATGGGCTCATGACAAGCTAGAGTTGCTCTGTTGGTCTAATTAATATTTTTATTGTTCGATATAACTCACCGTGACAAGCTAGCTCTTATAGATCGATTGATCTATCATTTCCATAATTTCATCGGTCGTGACAAGTTTGACGCCCATCTGTTTTTGTGGCGTGAAGAGTGGCCGCTGTGTCGGGTGCTGAGCCGCCGTCTCGTCGATCTGCTACTCCGCCTCAATCTACTCTCCATGGGCCAGTCTCGTGCACGGGAGAGACAAGGAGGGGCGATGGGGATGGAGATACGGGAGACATGGAGAGAGGGGACATGGGGAAGAAGACATATATGACATGTGGGCCAACTTAGTCAATGAGAGTAAAGAATTTATTTCATATATTATTTTTATTTTATAGCAAAGAAACTATGTTACGGGTTCGATTTAAACCGGAATTTGTAAGTTTAGGGTGCTAACGACTTGGATTTTGATTTTAGGATTCGATTTGTCTAACCTCTACACGAGTTTGAGGTTTAAAATGGACTTTTTTCTTGATGGAATTTTCGCAACAACAAAAATGCCTGGCAACCAACGCCAACGTCCAATGGCCTATATATTACTTTTAGTATTGATTAGGAGATTTTTGCACCGTATTGATGACTAGTGGAATTTTCGAACAAAAAAAAAATGCCTGCCAACCAACGTTAACATTGATAATTAAAACGAAATAAAAGCCAGACGCAGCAGCGAGGCAGACGCTGTTCACTTTTGAACGACATGAAAGGCCCAGATCCCGCGGCGTGGCGACGCACGGATATGGAAGCTGCCTTGGCATTCTCTTGGCTGGCACCCCTGAGCGCCTGCACGAACACTCACGTCAAGATACCCCTGCGCGTATGGCACTGCTCCCTAGATTCTCCCAACGATCCTACGCCGACGGGCCAGCTAGCTAGTTAGCTAGTTAGCTAGTCGGGCATGGACTCATGGGCCGCCGCTGCGTCTGCCTGCACCTGCATGCTGCACCTGGCCGCATTGATCAATGCATCATGCATGCATGGACGACATGATGCGTCGTGTTGCGTCATGCACGTACTACGTGCCCGGCCTGTCCTCTGGGAGAGAACCGGAGAAAAGAGAACTCGGTACGTACGTTGAGCAATGGCAGCTGACGTGTGTGTGCACGGCTGCACGGCCAGAACCCAGAAGGCAGGCTGCTCGCTGGCTCATGCACGTACGCACGGCAATACTGCGCCTACGAATACGACGAGTACATTTCTTCAGAGTTTTTTTTGTTGAGAGAAATACGCCTCTTCAGAGTTGATCGAAGAGAAAACAGAAAATAATGGCTCAACTGTCCGATGACTGGCCATGGGCCTACTTGCAGACATATGTGCGTGAGACGTACGCCCCCGCGGGTCTGCACGTCGATTTGACCAGTCAATGCTGCCGTTCGTAGGAAGCAAGCTAGCCAAGCCAGGGGATCTGACTAGTCAAGCAAACGAAATATTTCCTAGCTTGTCGCCACATGCATCATCAAATACATAGTATACAGACTCTTGTAAGCTGCTGCTGGTAATTCGTTTCAACTCATCTAACCAACTTAGCTAGTACTAACTCCGATCCACATTACTTGTTACGGAGATAAAATGTTGTCTAAAATATGTCTATATTCAACGAACCTGCCATAAGTAATTTTAATTTGGATTGGGGGGGGGGGGGGGGGGGGGGGGGGGGGGGTATCATCTTCTCACTGTGATGAAACGGGAAGCACACATCCTATATATCCTGTGCCTAGGCATTCTTTCATAAGTTCGTATTTTCTTGTATACATTATTCCTTCAAACTCTTGTGAAAGGGACAGCCTCAAACAAATTGATGATTTTTATACCGTGTTTCTTTTTTTCTTTTGCCGTTGGTGCAAGCTAGTACTACCACAATACAATGTATGCATAAATACTAGTACAAGCAGTTATACAAAAATGTTGAAAAAAGGTATATGTAATGCAGCCTATGAGCCTCTTTTCTTTCGCAGGTTTCTAAAATAGAAAACATGTATGATTCATATGCCATATATACTACATATGTTGAATTCTACAAGAAGTGGAAACACATGAGTGTGCAATAGATCAATGTGATTGGTTGAATCATGGATGAGCGCAATAGTTTTTGTAATTGCATAGAAATTACAGTAGAAATGCAACCCCACAAACCAAATTAACAGACCTTATTATAATAACCTAAGAAGTAGAATAATCTGAAGTTTCTATGAAATTTCTTTCAACTAAAAAGGACCTAATCGTCACTCTCATGTTTAGATTGTGTCTTTCAAGAAACACAGGAGGGATGCTTTTTTAGTACTGCAGAACATCATACACACCGCACGCATTGGTTTGAGCTTATTACATGGTAACACAACCAAAGAGGAACTGGAATAAGAAACTAACTAAGAGACGATCATGTGAAACTTTGCTCCTCCCCTAATGATAATTGACCAAGAGATGACCAGGAATAGATTAAGGGGTAATTAAGAAGAAGAAGACTCCCCATAAAAAAAACTAAGAATAAGACAACTAAATGTGCTACGTACAAGAGAATATTTCGGAATGTGGGTTCATTGAAAACAACATTCTGTTTAAGCACGTATGCACCAGCAAATCAAGGTATGAGCATCTCCACACAAAAAATACTAGGCATATAGTACGCCTCCCAACCTACCAGCTAGAGGTCAAGGCTTGAAACAGCAAATAAACTCGAGAGCTAGCTGGTTACTCAGAGCTAGGAGTACATAACAACAAGCCTGCGCCAACATCAATGCATGCATCGGTGTGCCAAAACAGAAGACTTGAATATTTTTAACTGTTCCACGTAGTAGGGGGTACACACCTCTGGGTGAGTTCTGACATGCATATGCCCCAAAATGAATACAGGTTTCCAAAGAAATCAATCAGAGTACCTTTCCTGGATCGGGTACTAGTGCTAGTAGTACTGCATTTCATGCCCCGGGGTGAGTAATATCTGGACCAGCTCTCTAAATCATACAAAAAAATTGTGGGGAACACATCAAGTAACTAAACTGCCTTGAACTTCAGGACGAGACTAGACCAACGACCAACAAAAACATTGTCTTGATTGACTAATTTGTATGTGGTACTATCATTTTTAAAAAAAATCTTCTTTTCTGGACTGGAACCAGTTTAATTCAGTTTTTCCAAGATGCATGGCTCGGTAGAACAAACAAACAAACATTGAAATCAAGGGAATTTATCATTCCCATAAATTCGAATCTAATTAATGCCAGCACAACATTAAATGCCTTGCAAAAATAATAAATAGCGAGAGGGTCTGTTCTAATCAGCGCAGTGGTTCTAGATCTACTCCACATAGCAGCAAACATATGTGTAGTGGTGATATTCATATTCTTCCTTTCATGCCTGGTGATTCGGTCTAATGGTTTTCTTTGACACAATCATGGGCCTAATACAACAGAGATCAGCGCACATATACATATATAAACCTGTTCAAAGGAATTAAGAAGCATACAAAAATGAACATGTAGTGCAATGAAGTTTTTTGTCTGAACTATGATGAAGTTTAGATTCCGGAAAGACCATGGAAATAGCTTCGGACATGCATGGAAACCAAGGAAAAGGCGGATGAAAGAAATAATGATGACAACTTTTCCCTCTCATCACAGGCTAATAATTGCAAGGGAAAAGAGAGGAAGGAGGGAGAGAGAGATCCCCAACCCACTGAGGAGAAACTGCGATAAGCGTGCGGCTGCATGCACACAACCATGCAGTCATGCCCCCTCATCATTACGCCAATCTGCATCTCATGCAGTTCATACGCATGCCATATTCCAACAAGATCCATCGCCCAAACAAATCAGAAAAGGAGAGGGAAGAAGATAAAAACAAGAACCTTAACAGTATTTAGCAGAAATTAAATTAACCGGCGGCTCACACGCCTCAGATTTGGGATTAACCTGAATCCTGGAAAGGGGGGCATCAGAGATCGTGGCGGCCGGGAGCCCCTGTATTTGGGGGGAATGAAGCCTGGTCCGAGATCTACACACGTCTACTCTCTTCTTCCCCAAACTCCGTCGCTCCTCCTCTTCTTGGATCGATCTGACCAAGAGAGCGAGGGATTGAGGAGAGGAAGATAGAGAGGAAGAAAGAAAGAGAACCCCGAGCCAGACAACATTCCCCTCAAAACCAAAAAGGCTCCCCTCTCTAGCCAGCTTTTCTCTCATCTTCCTGATCCTACTACCTGCCTCTCTCTAATCATCTTTCTTTTCTCTTACTACTTTTTTTCTCTCCTTTTGGGGCGTGGGGGTGTGGATGGAAGGGGGCAGGGGAAAAGAGGAGGGGGGAGGGTATATATGGAGGGGTAGCTCCCAAAGGAGAAGGGCTAGAATGAAGGGGGGGGAGAGGGCCAGGCCCCCCATGAGCCACGGCTGGTTCTGAGGGAGATCAGCTGTCTGAAGGAAGCGTGTGACTCTGGGTGGGGAAGAGGGAGGAGGAGGAGAGGAGCTTTTAATTTGGACACAAGGGGAGTTATGGTGGACCTCTGCCCACAACACGACCTTAGCTTCACCTACCCACCATTGCCTAGCTACTCCTCATGGCAACACAAATGGTGGCTCTTTGATGTGCCAAACATGGCGCAAATTCATATCCTTTTGCCGGTACACACGATTTTCTTTAATGTATGTTGAATCAGAATAGACAGGTTGGATGCGTAGAAATTTAACGGTTCCATCGTTGTTCTAGTAAAAAACAAAGACTATGGCAAGGTAGATACCATTCATCTATTTTATATCATCCAAATACTTAAACCTACTATTCATATCTACCGCATCCGTCCTAGTTTAGTAAGCGTGCATGTTTTCGGGGTTTAATTTTGACCAAGAATCAGTCCAAAATGCATGGTTTATGTTACATTTATTCTAACGATGTTTAAAATGGAGAATTTGGGCGGCACATCACACACATTTTATTCGACTAGTTTTCTTGTCAATGCTAAATCACGGAAATCATACGGCCTTACTAATTTTTTTTTGCGATCGGCCTTACTAAATTGGACAGAGGGATCAAAACAAATATTGCCATAAAGCCTAATGGTAAATAAGGACCATGATAATGAAGCTAATTAATGTTATTTATTTATTTCTAATTTCTTAACATTATTTAAACCAATTCATAAATTTGTTCCTTTTTAAATTAATAGCATTTTGAATAGCATGCCCATCGTGATGAAATCTCGAAAGAAAACATTTTGGTTTACATTTAGTCTATACTAATCAAAGTTGCTTATATTTGCCATGTATTATTTTTTGTAGTGATTTTCTATATGTTTCTCCTTTCATTTATTTTAGCAATAGTTAAAACAAAAGTATGTAAATAGGTGGAGCACAAATCACATTTTATGGACTAATTTCTTATCAAATCTGGATATCAAAAAATTGCGTCCCTACTAAATCGGAGTAGAACGATTACTTCCCAGTGTGAGAGCAATTAATATTGGAAATAAATCCTAGCGGAAAATTAAGGAGTGTTATAATGATGCTAATTAAGGTTATTTCCTCATTTCTATTTTTACATTAGATTTAATGAAATCTAGCAATTATTTTTACTTTTGAACTAATAATGTGGTCCTCGTGATGAAATTTTGATTTATATTTAATCTATTAATTAGTTATTTCTATTTGACATGTTTTATTTCTCAAGTGTTTTTATTATTTTTTCCTTATAGTTTTTATCAACCAACAATTTACAAAGAACTATATAAATTCTATTTTTTTTACTTTGAGTGTTTATACATGGAATAAATTGCAAAAAACACCACAATTGTGGCGAAGTCATCAAACACCCACCAAAATGCATGTTTTCTGGTGGTTTTTTGTGAAAGGTTGATAACTATTCCTCAATTGTAGTGGTTTTTTTGCAATTTACTATTATACATGAGTAGTGTATGATATAGCCCTTACAAAACCTGATTTATCTGCTTAGAAAAAAATCTCTGGTCTATGCATGTTACATATCAAAGTATTTACCGAATGCTTGACATACTGAAAGTGATAATTAAACCAATTTAACTCATATCTTCTATTTCCATAAAAAAAGTTCCAAATTTTGCATGTGCAAAATGCTTTTATGGACAAACTAAATGATAGTATTTAATCCTAGGTGTCTTAATTAAAAACTTCATTTTGAAGACTCAAAATAAAATAGCAATAAAACATTGGTACAAATAGATGTCTAGTATTCCCTTTGTTTTAAACTATAAGATGTTTTAGCTTTTTGATGAAAGTCATGTATCTAGACGCCCTTTAGTGTGTAGGTTTAGAACAAAATGGGTAAACCTACACACCAAAAGGCATATAGATACATGTGTTTTAGAAAAAAGACTAACATGTCTCTTATATTTTGAAACATCAGGAGTATATAAGTACTAAATTTCTCCGGTATATCTTTTTAGATTTGATTTAGACAAAATAATAAATTTTGGGGAGCATAATATACTTGTTTCTATAAATAAAAAATCTATAAATTATAAATATGTTTCCAAGTTTCTTAAGATTCTAGACTCCCTCACAAGGGAGCCAAAACGTTGAACTGTTTATGCTACTTCAGGGGCCACTTCAAACCAAATATTCCTCTTACACTTTAGAAGACTATATGCATAAAAATTGCTTTTACAAATACAAGCTTTGGCAAAAGAGAGTCAAGAAAATATTATAAAAAATACATGCAAAGATTATAGTGCAGGGAGTGAAGAGAAAAATCAAGAAAAAAAAAGAGCATGACATTGCACCAATAGGTGGAAACACTGCACCTTGACATTCAATTGTTTTTCTCATTGCAAAACATTCCCTATTAAACCTCTTGCAATGAATACCGATGTGAGCTAGTATTTGAAACCAGTGGAACTTTTAAGGATATACCACATAAACGTTGTGTAATGCATGGAAGGAGTGAAACTGTCGTGTTTCAGTGAAGCCCACCAAGTGAGAGAGGACATCACCCACAAGTGGTGTGGCTTGTTCGTATGATATGAAGGAGGTCTAGCCGGATTAACATTGACAACAAGCGATTTCCAAGTTTCATTGTATCCCAAGTTCCCAATGTAACCCATACATTGTTGATCTCCTACATAAATCAGATAGAACGGCCATCTTCAATGGTTAATTAACAATGAGAGTATCACAATAAATTTTGCACATAGAGCTCTATGATTGCCATCATTGATGTTATCTAACATGATTAAGTAATATTAGAAAAACTAAGAATTGTTAGAAATAATGGGATAAATCATTAGATCCATGTGTGATTTTAGATTTTTCCTAAATCTCGAATCCCATGTATGTGAAAGCCTATATGTGATTTGGCCCAAGTCGGTGGCAGCTCACATGTGTGTGGCAAGAGCAGTGGAAGCTAAAAGTTTAGTCCCACATGGAAAGTTGAAGAAGAGTTGCACTACCTTATAAGGTGGAGTATTGCACCACTTTGTAAGTGAGTGATAATAAGAGTGCTACACGCGTGATCCTCCTCCGACGATGCTGCCGCTCGCATGCATGCCCACTCGTCACGACGCGACGCGCGCGCCGTGGGTTGCGGGAATCTTGCCGAGCCGAGTTTTAGTTTGTTGTTCAGAAAAATGTGTGCGGTTAGACAGACGTGTCAACAGTTAGTGGATTCGGGTCGCTCGCGGATCGTGGGTTGTAACCGATCAGAACGTGGGCTTGGCCCACACCGTGTCCTGTACGGGATTTTCGAGCCGCTCTATATAAACGTCTATGCGGCTTCCACAACGAACAACACCAAACCAATCTAGGGTTTTGCCATCCTCTCTGCTTGCGTCACCAACGTTGTCTACTTCATCCCGCTTTTCCATCCTCTCTGCTTGCGCCGTCATTGTTGTCTACTCCATCCCGCTTGCCGGCGTGCACCGGCGGTCGAGAGAGCAGGTCTCCGGAACCACTCGCCTTTGTGATCCTGTACGGGAGAGGGCGAATAAGGTTTTTGAAAAGCGCTCCGCGTGACTGTTTAAGTTCGTCATCACGATGCGTCTTCCCGGTCGTCAAGCCGGACCTACTGCACGCCGACTTCTTCGACAGGCTACTGCACCAACGACGACTTCATCGGCAACCGATCAGTACGTATACCGTAATCAGATCTATTGCTTTACTATGGATGTTAGTGTGTATACTCTACTACTGTTTATGTTGATCAATACATCTAGTATGTTAGAGGTTCACGTGATTATAGCTGCTGCTGTCATGATTTATATTCTGAAATTAATCATAAAAATTATGCCTAATAATCCAACAAAAACACTGAGGTCAGTGGATGTGCTAACATATACACCTAGTAAGGCCAGCATGCATTCTAATAATATGTAGGAAAAACAAGCACATCTCTCTCATGTCTTAAAGAAAGTAGCTTTTAAAAATGGTCATAGATTGAGAAAGGAGATTGGGGTTATTTTGGGTGGTAGTCGGTCGGCTTTGGGGAAGGTGGACAATTGGTCTAGCTAATGTTGCGCTGTGCGCCACCGATGCTCTGGACTAATGGTTTCTCTTACATTCTTATTCTGTGTCACAGTCGCTTGTATGCTCTCAGTTTGTGTTGTGGCCATTTTTCTTCGATTGACAGAAGTGGTGAATTAGGTAACCAAAGGCTAATTAGTTATCCTCTGCGTGCGTGTACCCCAGCAGTCGGCTTAGAAAAAGACCATATGTACCCAACTTTTCTTTTGCCATGGCTGGAGTACCGTAAAAAGCAGGGAACATGCACCCATGCCTCTTGAAAAGCTGGCTTTCCCCTTGCTCCAGCTTTTCATGCTCGTTTCGTTTGTGGATCGGACACTGGCTTAAATGCCGAGTTTATGATGAAGGACATGATTGAGAGAGAGAGAGGGTCAGATGGAGAGAACGGGGTGAGAAGAGTGTTGTCATGTTTGGTGTGGGGGACGGCTTCTGCTCTGCATGGAAAGATATGGAAAAAAAGACAGCCGGAGCAGGAGTCCAGCCATGGCCGCTACGCAACCAGCTCGATCACGGAGCAGCAATATAATAATCGTTCAAAAGCTCGGCAAAGACTGGGCCCATGTAGTGGCTCCCGTTTCAGCCCAGCCACAGTTTTTCTTTTTTGAACTGGGATAGGTCCCGAAGGGTGGGTACTAGTTTTACAAAAAGGACCTTACAAAGATTGGCAATTACACAGAGGCCCAAAACTTTTGCACATCAGACCCTACTGACTACCGTGAAAATACGATCCGATCCTTTGAGCGTCACCGCCGAAGACTCTCCTTCATTCACGGCGGCTCCACGGACATCACCACTTGGTCCGGTAAAGACACTGGGCTTCGCGAGGAGGGAGTAGAAGATCCATCGTGGTCGGGCATGCCGAGACCAACCCTTTGGCCAAAAATAGCAGAGGCAACACTCGTGCTTCGCTTGGAAAACACCCACAACAATCGCAGAATCATCGCCTGGAGCGGCCAGGCAGTCCCCCACTTCGCCACATCATTGGCAGTCGGCGGTGCTCTTTTTCCCTCTCCCTCGCCACCATACAATGGCCGGCCAAGAGCGTCAAAAAGTACCAAACCTTGTCGAAGTTACATTGAAGGAACTCGAGCTTATTGCCCAAGTTGCCGAAGTCACCATCCCCGACCCTGGCTCCAACCACCAATGCTCCGACGAGGATGGAGGATAGTAACCTCCCAGTACCACTCGAAGGCCCCAAGGAGTAGATTGGAACCGGCTTATTGGCGGAGATCCTCTAGCTCCACTCCTCCGCATGCATCCAGTCCCGCCACTATCGGCAGAGAGACATAATAGGAGAGCAGCTCGAGCTGTCCTAGATCCGGCCGGTGAGACTTGGATCCCCTACTCCCAGATTGCACGAAGGAAAACCTGCATCTAAAACCGAAAGTACACATGTCGGTCCCGCCCCTTAGTCGCCTTCCGACGGCATCACCGCCAAGAGGGACCTCGGTTTGGCCCAGAACCACTGAGAGGCCTCTCAAACTACCGTAGCTAGCGGGTTCGGGTAAGTGAGTGGAGAAGAACTTGCCCAGCCACAGTTAAATCACCTTTTTCCTCGTACGCGCTAGATAGTTGGTAAAAGGCTGTGATGTGTTCGAAAAAAGACACTCGACAATGGCTATTTTCCGACGTGGCATAAGCAGAGTCAGAGCATGTATAATGAGAGGTGCTCAGAGAAGTGTTTATAAAAAATAAACCAACCATTTTACTAGGCGTTGGTGCTTATATTATATTATATATATATATAGAGAGAAGGAATGTCTAGTTAGGTATCTAGCTAGTATAAATAAACACCGGTGTTTGGAGAAAAAACAATTTATTTTTCTAAGGACCGTTCTAATAAGTATCTTGCATTGTACATGCTCTCAGAGTCGAGTCGAGTGTTCACACTCAGACGAAGACGTACGTTTGCCGGGTATTTTGTGAAAGAACAGTTTTCCCGTAGCGAGAAAAGATCAGGAAACATGGCAACGTACTCAGGACTTATAGCTCTCATGCGACGTCTTTACACGGAATTGGAAGGAACACGACATTGTTGAAAAGAATAGCTCGCATGCAACGGCTGTGAGGCAGCTAATATCCCAGGGTCACACGGGCCATAAAACGGTCGTCAAGGACACATTTAACTTTGTTTCAAGATTAGGGTTAAGCCAAACCGGTCGGTTGGGACAACTAGTCAAGCCAGTCAAACCAACCGCTTCCGATCGAGAGTGCGCGTCACACTGACTGTAGCTTCCCCGACGGCGGCGACGGACCTCACCCATCGTTCTCGGCGCCGGCGGCGCCGGCACGACAATTAATTTAGGCGGCGGCGCTTTCGTTCGACGGCGAAGGTGGTGAGTGCCATTTGAAAGCTAATTCCTCTTCCATTCTTCTCAATTCGAGATCTGAGCGTGCCCATTGATGTTAGATTGTGGAGGCGAGGGTGTGCTGAATGGGGCGAGGGGGAACGAGATGGAGCATGGAGAGGGGACTTCTAATCGGTATATCCCGTATCTCTGCACTTAATTTCTCTAAGGTTGAGCTCTTTGTTCGCTTCCGCTAGCTCACAGTGCCCGCCAAAAACAGGGGAGACGATGTTGCGTGCCAAACCTTCGAATTTTGCATCAATTTCTTTCCCTCTAGGGTTGTTTTAGTTGATGGCAGCACGCAGCTCATTGAGAGAGACATAGTTGTTAAATGGGAGGTGGAATTAGAACATGTTGATCCCCAAGAGCTAATAAACATGGGAGAGGAGGCAGTGAGGAAAATGGTGGAAAAAATTGGGGATAGTGTGGTTTGGGGGCCAGAGTAAGAAGTTTATTTGTTACGATTTGATGATTGCAAATGTGACTATGTTAGGGTTGAGACAGGGGAACATATAGTTGATGAAATCGATGAGCGAAACGGTTGGACAAGCAAAACTGTTCTGTTTTTAGCAGAGCTCATTGATCTGAAACCTGATTCGAGGGTTGGATATGTGGCCTCGAAGCTGGCTGCTCAGATGGTCGAAGATGATTGGGCTGCACAAAGGCAAGTAATGCCTATACTTACTGAGTTGGAAGTGTTAACAGTGGAGGATGATGCTAATGCACAAGGGGATGCTGCAGATGCTAATGCACAAAGGATTGTAATTGTTGACTGGAATTCAGTTGAGATACATGACCGGACTGATTTGGTCATTGCACCAATAGATGA
The DNA here is from genome assembly GCA_910589765.1 of Avena atlantica. Lineage (NCBI taxonomy): Eukaryota > Viridiplantae > Streptophyta > Magnoliopsida > Poales > Poaceae > Avena > Avena atlantica. Next base: position 525,568,560 of record OU342739.1, on the reverse strand, counting down.
CATTGAAATGGCAAAGCTTTTTGGCATTCCTATAGATGACAGAGACAAGGAGAAGAAGAGGGATGAAGCTGCAAATGATGGTGACAACCATTTAAGAGATGAAGAGGCAAATATAGATCTAGAGTTGTTGGAAAATGCTTCAGTTCATGTAGATGATGCACATGATGATGAGCTAGTAACAGTTTATGACAAAGAGGACCCAGTTATTGAAGTTGGGAGATTGTTTCCAAGCATGGATGAATTCAGGATGTGTTTCAGGACATATGCAGTCAAACGTGAGTTTGCTACCAAGACTATGTGGACTAATAAAAAGAAGTTCTATGCAAAATGCGTAGGTTATGATGGTGGTGCCAAGCCTTGCAAGTGGTATATATCTGCTAGACGCCAACCTGATGGAAGGACAATAAGAGTGAATCAAATTCCAAAAACTCATACTTGCATTACAAGTTCTCAAACAGTTACAAAGATGACATCATAATTATGGGTTGCAGAAAAGATCAAGCCCATTTTAGCCACAACACCAAACATCACTGCAAAGAGACTAAAAATAGACTTGGAAAAGCAGTACCCCATTAAGCTGAATTATACTACAGTGTGGAAGGCAAAGCAAAGGGCAATGAAAGAGCTATATGGTGATTGGGAAAATACCTTTCGAATGCTTTATAACTTCAAAGCAGAAGTAGAGAAAAGGTCACCTAGCAGTGTTGTGGAGATAGATACTAAGGTAACAGCTTATAGGAAAGTCTTCTTCTCTAAATTCTTCATGGCTTTAAAGCCTTGCATCGATGGCTTCAAAGCAGGGTGCCATCCATATTTGAGTATAGACTCATCTTTCTTGACTGGAAAGTGGAATGGTCAACTAACAGCATGCAATGCTTTAGATGGACACAATTGGATGTTCCCTGTAGCTATTGGCATGTTTCAGTCTGAGACAGAGGCATCATGGACATGGTTCATGATGCAGTTGAAAAGATGCATAGGGTCAGTCTCTCCATTGACAGTGCACACAGATGCATGTAAAGGTTTAGAAAATGCAGTGAAGATTGTTTTCCCTCATGCTGAGCAGAGGGAGTGCTTCGGCCATATGTGGATGAATTTGATCAAAAAATTCAGAGGAGATGATTTTGGACGCATGTGGCCAGCAGCAAGATCTTACACCAGACAGACACATTCATATCACCTTGAGAAGATTAAGGTGGCATGCTCTGAGGAGGATAGGGTCAAGTTTTGTACATGGTTGGAAACCTACCATTCTCTTTTATGGTACAGGTCTGGTTTTAACACTGCCATCAAATGTGATCATATCAACAATAATTTGGCAGAAATTTTCAACAACAAAGTGAAGGAGTTAAAAGACTTGCTTGTCCATGACATGGTTGACCAAATCAGGATCATGATCATGAGGTTGTGGGAATTGAGAAGAAGGATTGATGATGTTCTTCAAGGAGATAAGCTTCCTGATGTTGTGCAGCAGGTGGTCAACAGGAGCAGAAATCTTGCACATTTGCGTGTTGAGAAATCCTCATTGTGGGGGTGCTGAAGTCAGAGATACAAAGACTGGCAGGAGGCATGTTGTTGACACTCAGTTGCATGGATGCACATGCCTTGAGTGGCAACACACTGGGAAGCCTTGTGAGCATGCCATACTTTTCTTGGCCTCCAAACACAAGCTAAATATGCACCCATATTTGCATGAGTATTATTCTGTAGCAAAATTCAAGGCTGCATATGGAACACCAATTCCAGCACTTACAGATCAGTCTCAGTGGCCTGAAGGACATTCAGTTCTCCTTTTGTCCTCCTTTGATGAAAAGAAAGGTTGGAAGGCCCAAGCAGAGTAGATTCAAGGCTTGGTTTGAGAAAGGTGGGAGCAACAAGAAGGGAAAGAAAGATGAAAAGAAAGATGCCAAGCCAAAAAGGGCCCAAAAAGGTAACAAGAATAGATGCAAACTCTGTGAAGAACTTGGACACCGAGCTGGCTCTACCAAGTGCAGATACACTGCTGAAAAGCCAAAGTATGTTCATCCAAAATCTATCCCATTTCTTGTTGATGATTTTTCTCCCCCAGCTAACTTTCTTGTTTTCAGGAGGAAGCGTGGAGAAAAAGGCCCACCTCTTGTTGTTGACGAATGCTGGCCAGTGAAAAGGGCAAGAATCAATGGCCAAAGAAAGAAGAGAAGTAACCAGATCATGTTTGGTGCTGCTGAGGTGCAATCTGAACTTGTTTTGGAGGATGATGTGCAGACTGTTGAGGCTTTAGGGCACACCGTTTCTGATTTGGAAGCTCTGGTGCAAAATGAGGTGCAAAATGAGCATGTTGTTGAGGCTCTAGTGCAAAATGAGCATGTTGTTGAGGCTCTAGTGCAAAATGAGCCTATTGTTGAGGATCTGGTACAAAATGAGCCTGTTATTGAGGCTCTGGTACAAAATGAGCCTGTTGTTGAGGCTCTGGTGCAAACTGACCATGTTGATGAGGCTCTGGTGCAAAGTGACCATGTTGATGAGGCTCTGGTGCCAGATTGTGTTGTTGAGGAGGTACAGGAGGTGAAGGACACTCTTGGACGTGTTGTGGGGAGGCCAGATGGTAATGGTAAGAAAAAAAGAGCATAAACCTGGTGTGTGGTGTGAAACTTGTGAAGGAGAAGAAAACGAGGGGTAAGAAGAGCCAAAAGAAATATACTTTGAATTTGGCACTTGTTGTTGTAAACATTTTTTATTGTAATAATTTGGCAGTTGTTGTTGTTGTTGTTGTAAACATTTGTTATTATAATAATTTGTCACTTGTTGATAATTTGGACAAAATTCAAATATGATGGTAAATTTGAATTTCAACAAATGTAGCTATGTGTACTTTTCTATGTTTGTATGAGCTTCCAACGTTTTTCTCATATGTATAGTACAACTCATCCTCACCCTGATCCCTTTTATGAAGTACAACTCACCCTCATCCAAAATGTGGTAGAAATGGGCTCCAAAGCTAGGGTAAACCATCCCATTTCTAAGCAAGTTTATTTTCGACCATTTCTAAAACCAAGTTTGGTATTTTTCCTCACAACTATGTCACATAACATGACACCATGCGAAGGTTTTGTATTTTTTTGATTTTTTTGAATTAGTTATGCATATTTGAATGTCTGGTAAAACTTTTTGAAGGGTTTTCATAAATATTCTTAGCTAAGGGCTGAGGCTCACAAAACTAGCATTGGATCTCTGATGAAATAGCATGTTGTGAACCTAAAAATGATTTTTACAAAAAATCATCAACATGAAATCATGTACCTGTAGTTCATATCTTACCCACTTCCAGCCGATTCGGCAGGATTTGTCTTTTTCACCAGGGATGGAATAAAAGGTTTGAGATACTCAAATTGGGAAATTGTACATGCTAGGTGGTCTAGTATTTTTTTTAAATAGGATGTTACCATTTTGCAACTTCAATTTGGTGGTTGCTTCACAAATCCCCCTCTTTCGGCACTCAGAAAATAGAAAAATGGATTTTCTGTGCGTAGAAAAGGAAAACTTTGTACTACAACATTGTTAGTCATCCCATTATACACATGCATGCCCAATATGGGCACATTATCACAAACTATGCCTTGATTCTAGCCATATCATTGGTCATTTGACCCGAAAGCCAGAAAACCTCGGAGGAGATAGGTCATTTTGTGAAGGGTTTTTTGAAATATGATCAATAGACCAAGTTTGATATTTTTCCTCACAACTATGTCACATAACATGACACCATGCGAAGGTTTTGTATTTTTTTGTTTTTTATGAATTAGTTATGCACATTTGAATGTCTGGTCAAACTTGTGAAACCCCGTTGACTGCATCCTAAACCCAGCTAACCCTAAGGCCGGGTGAGGAACGTAGATCTAACCCTAGCGCGACACTGTGGCTATTCGATCGCGTCTTCTAGAAGGATTCCGCGGGTGGCTCTGGGCGATTCGTGGAAGGGCTTGTTCTGCAACCTGATTGGTTGACGTCTCTTAGAAGGATTTCGCGGCTAGCTCTTGGCGATCCGTGGGATGGATGATTCTGGAATCTGATTGGCTTCATCGTTTTTCCATGAACAGATAACGTATAGTGTGGCACACTCCATTGACTATTGGACCGAGCGTGGCATGCGAGGGCGCTGGGCGGGGCGAGCTGCACCATGCATGCAGCTGCTTCTAGCGTCGCAGTCTAGCTATTTTGCGTGCAACAGCGCTGCAGCATATTTACTCCCTCCGACACATTAAATAAGTGTACTTCTAACAACTTTCTTCAGTCAAACTTACTCCTCTCAGGTTCATGCGCCATAGAAAAAGTCAATATTTATAAATTTTGACTATGTATATAAGGCTAGTCATAGTGGGAGTAACTTGGATAGTAACATAGTCCTACATGTATTGTCAACTAAGCATTTAGATGACATGGCATGCAATTGATGAGAGAGAGGTTTGTAGTAACTAGCAATGTTACCATAACATCACAAATTTCAAGACAAGATGAGTCTACATTGTAATAAATGAGACTTTGCATGATACCACATCTATGTTATTTTGCACTATGGAGTAGTAACTTAGAATAGTAACATATGTATGTTACTATTCTAAGTTACTCCCACATACTCCCTCCGTCCACAAATAAGTGGGCGTTTAGGAATTTTAAGACAAATTATGGGATGGAGTAAAAAGTGCATTAGAAATGTGTTAGTCATATTCTCTCTCATCTTTAATTCTCCCACCTCCAATGAGGTAAGTGCATGTATAAATTGAATAGACCATTTGTTAAATGTTATTGGACTTGATTTTCGTGAAGAAATTTTTTCTACTTTAAAATGCATTGAAAAAGTAAGAAGTACACTTTTTTATGGACAAAATTTGAAGCCAAACGTACACTTATTTGTGGATAGAGGGAGTATGCATGTCACTATGACCAGCCTAAAAAAAATATCAAAATCTAAAATACGTAATAAATATAAGGTACAACGTGGCACACTCCATTAACCGTTGGACCGAGCGTGGCATGCGAGGACGCTGGGCGGGGCGGTCTGCACCATGCATGCATGCTATGCGGCTGCCTCTCGCGTCGCAGTCTAGCTATTTTACGTGCAACAACGTTGCAGCGTATTTACTCCCTCCGTCGCATTATATAAGTGTATGTCTAACAACTTTCTTCAGTCAAACTTACTCCCCTCCGGTTCATGCGCCATAGAAAAAGTCAATATTTATAAATCTAAAATATCAACTTTGACTACATATATAAGAAAAAATATCAAAATCTAAAATATTATAAACTTAGTTTCATACTCCCTCTATTCCGTCCAATTGACATCCCTCTGATTACTCCCACCGATTTTTCTTGCGTGTGTATAAAAGAACGAGTTTGTTGCATGCGGTAAAAACGAACGAGTACCTTGGTCCTAGATTCCTGCATTTATTACCGAGTAAATCAAGGACAAATTCTATTTTCTCTTTTTTTACTGTCAATGAACAACTATCTTGGACGTTTTTTCTCTCTTTCATATTAATGCATGCATGCATGCATGCAGGACGGGGGCGACAGTGCAGGGGTCACGTCGCATCCTAGCAATTTTTTTTGCATTGACCGCATTGATCACGCACGCGGCTACGCCCGCGGCCTACACGCAACGCAGCGCACGCGGCTCCGCCAACGCTGGATTCCCACGCCGCCCTTCACGCCTCGCCCTCAATAAATAGACAAAACATCTTTGCCTCCTCATCTCATCTAGCCTCTCATCTTCAACGTCGAGCCCGTCCCTTTGCCTCCTCCCAGCCCCAAAACACTCTGACGACCATGGCGACCTCCCCCCTCCGCTTCCCTTCCGATTCCGAAGTTAGCGACGAGGACAACCACCCGGACCACAAGCAGGTCTGGGAGCAGGAGGCGCCCACGCGCCCCAAGCGTGGCAAAAAGGGGGGGGCAGCGCAAAGCCCCGCCCTGCCCCTGGGCGGAGGGCCACTTCGTCCACAACCCCCTCCCCGGCGGCAACCTCCCCGACGACGGCCCCTCCGAAGAGTACTGGAAGGCGGCGGAGAAGGAGGAGGAGGCGGATCTGGCTGCTTACGCCAAGTGGGAGAAGAATAAGGCCGCGTGCTCCTTGAAGAAAAGGCGCAAACGGGAGGACGAGGAACGACGGGAGGCCAATCGCTAGACCTTCCAGGAGAAGCAGCGGCGGCGGGAGCAGCGGGAGAGGATGGCGGCTTGGAATGCCGTGGCGGCGGCTCGGAGGGCAGCGGCACCGGCACTGCCTCCACCGCCGATGGAGTAGGGTAGCTAGGGTTAGGGTTTAGCCCAGGGTTTAGGCGCCTAGTTGCCCTTCCCTTCTATATTATTGTACCCATTTTTTCTTTTTATTGTAATGTTATCGGGCTATCTAATATAAATGTTATCTAATATATTATCTATCCCGTGTTTTATTGTAATCTATGTTTTATTGTATTGTCATTTGTTAAAATACCCAAAACAACAAGTGCAGAAAACAAAAGACATAAAAACAAGTTTTCATATAATACTCGTGCAATATTTATAAAATGAGTGAAATTAGAAAAATTTAAAAGGAAGAATAAGTTAACGTTATGATGGTTGATTATTTTCAAACAACACATGGTTCATTTTCAAACAAGACATTTACATATTTACATAAGTTAAAGGGGCATCCAAGTTATGTTAGTTAAATGCATGCTCTTAGACTTCATTTATATATTTACTTTTGCAAAAAATAAAAGATTGTGACCTGAGCACGAGTATCTGCAGATCCACACGTCCCTATTTAGATTGTAACGTGAGTACCATTTTTTTTGCCTAATCTACATGTAGTTACTATTGGACCTGGATACGACCATTTTGACCTGGCTAAGTTCTATTTAGGCCTGACATTTTTCAATCACTCCTCGTCAATTGTTTTTTTAACTTTTCAACCCCTTCTCCTCCCCTGCACACGAGCGCCCCCTGCACACTGATAAAACTGAAGTAACACTGACGAAACTAAAGGAACACTGATTTCAAAAACAGAGCAGCTTAAAATTAGTCCGAATTTGTGTTGCATTTTATTTAAGCCAAAGACATAGACCATTACATCTATTACAAAGCATCACTCGAACACTGATTGCGCTGTCTAATGACTAATGATCAGGAGATAAACTAATCCGACAGATATTACACAAAAATAAAAAAAAGGCCATCAGATTGTCCTACGTCTTCAATTCGATGATTTGCCTTAGCTGCTTGTTCATCTTCTTCAACTCGGCCTTCACTTCCGCATCCACCGTAGTACCAGCGGAAATGGGGTTGCCACATCACAATTGTTCCACCACAGACGGGTTTTCGAACTCCCGGGATGCTACCTCCACCCCAATTCGCTCGATGTACTCATCAAGCCACTCAAAATGCCCACATTTTGGCAGTTCCTGAAATCGCAGAGATGAACCCTAAATCCCAAATTCGATGAAATGCATGAAATTTCGAAAGAAAAGCGAGAAATTGGCGCTCGGAACACTCAGATCTCACCTTTCCCGGCTCGGGCTTGCTCTCACACTTCACAAATTTCCGGCCAATGTTGTCGTTCTTGTCGGTGGATGTGACAAGCCGCTTCAGGGGCGCGGTACGGGGGCAACCGGGGCACCTCCTCATCGGCACCGCACCATACCGAGGCCATGAGTGGTGGGAGGCTGAAGCAGAGCTCGACATCCCTCGCCGGCGTTTCCGCACTTGCTCGCCGGAGAAAAAAACGGAAGGGGATGAGATGCTGAAACGGTGGCGGGAGTGCTCGGGTGCGGGGACGGATCGGGGCCAACGGCTCTTTTCAACCACAGTGTGGGTCCCACGATATGAGGTGGACATCAGGTGAGTTCCGCCGTGACGTGGAGAGGCTGTGGGTCCTACTGTGCTCAGCTGATTCGAATTCGTTGACGGTCTCGTGGGGTTAAGTGGAAGTGTCGCACAAGAGCTATTTGCCACTTCAGAAGTGTCGCATGCGAGCTATTCTTTGCAACGATGTCATGTTCCTTCTAATTTCACGTAAAGACGTCGCATGAGAGCTATAAGCCCATCCGCTCCTCCTTCTCGTATTTCCAGGGACCAGAATGTAGAAACGCGAGCCAGAGAGGAAGAAATGGTACACGCGAAGAGCAATCTCGCTGGCTGATATGACCACGACGGCGACCACACGCAGCCAGCAGAGGGCGCCCATGCACGCACGGACGCACGTCCTGTCGTGTGGCCATTGCTTCTTCAGTTCAGTCTTCTACGTGCTCGATCCCCGAGTCTCTGCAGTCTGCACGCGCGCGTCCCCGATTGCCATGCACGCGTTTCCTTCCCGACGATGTAGCTCTCGCCCTGCCTTCGCTGATGATGCTCTGCACGTCCAAAGGATACACGCAAAGAGCTAGCTAGCCGGCGGGCGGGCGGCGCATGCATACATATCGGACGCCTTTTCAGATTCTTTTTCCGCTGTCGTGAATCGGCATGAGGCGACCAGCATTTCTCTCTCCCTGCTAGCTGCGTGGCGTGCTAGTTTGCTCCAAACTGTGTATGCATGGTGCTGTATGACTGCAGGGGGGTTTGTCCTCAGAGGATGTACAACATGAGTTTGTGCTAAACGGTGTATGTACGTGGTCGATTCTGCAAAGGCATGATGCTTTCGCCGCATGCATCATCATCCATGCATGCATGCATGCATGGCCGGCCGGCGGTGTCATCGGCTTCGTTTCGTTCGTACTTCATCGGCCGGCGGCATGGGCGTCCACGCATGGGATCGATGGGGCTACGTACCGACTATGTCTCGCTGCACCTGCAGTTGATACGGGAAATGAAATTCCCCTGCGTGCGCGATTCATGATGCCTTCTGGATCAGCAAACGTGCTCTCCTCTTTTGACAAATACTCTCCCTTTCTGAGTCGCGGTACGTACGTATCTACATCTTTCGCCCCATGCATGCTTCCCTCTATGGCTCGCTTGTCACTTAGCCTTGTCGTCGGAGCTGCCGGCCAGGATGGACCGGGGGCCTGGACCGTTTTAGAGTTTACCAAAGGAAAATATAGGCATTTTAGAGTTCGTCAGGACACGAAGGGGGCGGCCTTCACTACTCATTGTTGGAGGAATCTGCCATGTACACTTAGAAGAGGACGTCGACGTGCTAGGCTTGGCGTTGAGCCTCGTGCATCTCAGACGTGTCTCTCGTCGCGCGTCGCCATGCATGCGCATCTCAGACTGGGACCAGAAACGCGCGCCAGAGAGGAAGGAAGGGACGAGACACGCAAAGAGCAATCTCCCGCTGACCCATGCTAATTTCTTTCTTCAATCGATCGTCATGCACGCGTGCAGACATGACCACGATCGACGGCGACCACACGCAGCCAGCCGCCCATGCACGCACACGCACGTACGTCCTGTCGTGTGGCCATTGCTTCTAATTCAGTCTATAGCTTCCTGTCGTCCCTGAATTGCATGCACTCGTTTCCTTCTTCCCGATCGAGCTCTCGCCCTGCCTGTGCGTGTGCGTGTGCGTGCCGCGCTGCCGCTTCACTGCTCATGTCCACGAATAAAGAGCGGCGAGCTAGGGGCATATCGGAGGCCTTTTCAGATTCTTTTCCGCTGTCGTGAATCGGCGTCAGTCGGCCATCTCTCTCTCCCTGCTGCGGCTTATTTTGCTCGAAATGTGCGTGCGTGCGTGCTCTTGCATGGCTGCAGGGGTTATATGGGTTTGTGCTAAGCGCTGTACGTACGTGGTCGATTCAGCAAAGGCATGATACTTTCCCCGCATGCATCCATGCATGGTCGCACGGCCGGCGGTGTCATCGACCGGCTTCGTTCCTACTTCATCGGTCGGCAACATGGGTCCGTGCATGGGATGGATGGGATGCTGGTAGCTAGCGCTCGCTGCAGAGAACGGGAAATGAACTGCCCTTGCATGCGCTATCCGAACATACATATACATACATGATGCATGATACCAGTGCACTGCAACTCCACTCATGATGCCTATACGATGAGCAAACGCGCTCCCCCGTTATATGCATCCCGGTTGCTAAGGGGCTTTAGTCCCGGTTGTCCAACTGAGATAGGGCAATCGGAACTAAAAGCCTTGACCCTTTATTTCCGGTTAGGCCACAAACCGGGAAAAAATGTGGTCCACGTGGCCGCTGCTCCGCGCGAGGGGAGGAGCAATCGTTCCGGTTCGTAACACGAATCGGGACAAATCATTCTCTACTATGGCAGAGATTTGGCGTATTTCTCTGTCGGCAGAGAATTCATTTTGGCCACATTTTTTTACCGCGACAATATTTTGGCCACTTTTTGTGCCGTGGCAGAGATTCATTTATATTGTTTTATTTTTTATTTTGTGTTTTTCACTCATCAATGAAGAAACCATTATACACAACATCATCATGACAATAGAGATTAAAGTGTCAAACATATTACATTCGATACACGGGTTTCGTGCACATATACACATACAAAATAATCTCTTTGTATAGTCCCTATTGCCTATACACCCGGTGCCGTATAGTATTCTCCTTTTGGGTTTAGGAATTCTGTATCCAAGAATCCCGCGAATTCCTACTGAATTGCTCGTATGCGATCCTTTTCACCCGGGATGGACATAAAGGTTTGAGATGTCCCGGTTGGGAGATAGTCCATGTAAGGTGGTATAGTATTTTAGAAAAATGGGACGGTGGCATTTTGAAACAGCATTTTGGTGGTTGCTTCGCAAAACGACCTGTTTTTTGCGCTCGGAAAATGGAAAATGGTTTTTCCATGCGACGAAAAGGAAAACTTCCTCCTGCAATATTGTTCTCCATCCCAATGTCCACATGCATGCATAATATGGGCATAGTATCACAAACTATGCCACGATTCAGCACATAACATCGGTCATTTGGACCGAAAGCCATGAAACCTTGAACATGATAGGTCATTTTGTGAAGTTTTTTTTGAGACATGATCAATATACCAAGTCTGGTATTTTTCCTTGCAACTATGTCACATAATATGACACCATGCGAAGGATTTACATTGTTCGAACCTTTTTTTATTTCTTATGCCCGTTTTGAATTTTTCCCTTTTTGAACTAAGGTCGAACCGGTGTGCATAAACATAGGGGACGAGCCTCGTTATTACTTGCATTGTTTTTGAACATGCGTTTCAACCTTGGTATTATAGGAGCATACCACATAATCTTAGCAGGAACCCTCTTCTGGGGGGCTCTCCCTCAACATCACCAGGGTCATCTCGTCTGATCTTATACAACAATGCATTGCATACCGGACATTTATATAACTTCTCATACTCCTTACCGTGGCAGAGGATCAAGTCATTAATGCATGCATATATCTTCTGCACATCTAATCCTAGAGTGCAGAGAGTCTTCTTTGCTTCGTACGTATTCTCGGGAAGTTCGTTATGCTTTGAAAACTTCGACTTCATTATTTTCAGCATCTTTTCAAATGCGGAGTCAGTTAGACCACACTCTGCCTTCCATCGCAGCAATTCTAGTGTGGTACCGAGCTTTGTGCTGCCATCTTTGCAATTTGGGTACAACAATTTCTTATGATCTTCTAACATGTCCTCCAACTTCAACTTCTCCTTTTTTGTTCATAGTCTCGTTTTGCATCAGAAATGACCCTACCAAGTTTATCAGCGGGCTCATCCGATGCCCGTTCTTCGCCTCCTTCCTCTTCATTGTCTTCCATTGCAGTATCACCGTATTCAGGAAACATATGATGATAGTTGTTATCATCATCTTCTTCTTCATTGTCTTCCATCATCCCCGTTCTTGGTCCAACAATTATAGCTGGGCACTAAACCTTTCATAACCAGGTGGCCGCGAATGATTTTCGAGGTAAGAGTACTCTTTGTTGTTCCGATATTGAACACATGGACAACACATAAAACCATTCTCTTTGTTTGTCGTAGCCACATCGATAAATTTATCCACGCCTTTAATGTACCCGGGTTCATGTCGGTCACTATACATCCATTCCCGACCGTTCATCTGCATCATATAATTAAGTTTATCAAAAACAGAACATCATAAATAGTGAAATGACCAATTCATATCGACACATGCATTGTATCAATGACAGATGAAAAGATAAGATTGCTAACCTTGATCGAGGAGGAAAGAAAGAGGAGAAAGTTCAAGTGCGTCTCGGGCACCTCCTATCATTTTATTCTGTGAGAAATTGAACGGGATCATTCACTCAAACATTTCATCAAACACCTCGCATGCATGCATAGGAAAAAATAAACTAGCACACCTCTCACACCTTCCACCAAGAAAAAACAGAGGGGAGGCAGAGGGTTGGGGCGTCGTATTTATAGAGGGTTGAGTCATACGTCCCGGTTTGTAACACAAACCGAGACTAAAAGTGTGTGGCAGGCCACGTGTCTGGCGCCCACACTTTAGTCCCGGTTTGTGTTACAAACCGGGACGCATGCTCCCTCACCAACAGGGACGCATGCCTCCGGCCCCCGTGCGACAGGCCGGCCCGCTCGAACCGGGACGCAAGCTAGCATTAGTCCCGGTTCATGGCGGAACCGGGACTAATGTCGTTGGCGGGCGCGGACAGATAGCATGTTTTCTACTAGTGCCCCTCTTTGGCATATACTTTCTCCCCATTTTGAATCCTCTCCTCGAAATAGGTTTTCACCCTACTTTATAAATAAGGCAACCACATATATACAACATCCACGAACAAATGCGGCCTAAAGTCAACAAAAGAAAAAAAGAACATTACTGGGGCACCAATACAAGCATGCACTACAGGAATCGAACGCTAGGCCGAGGGCTAATAGCCATTGGCGTAGCTAACTAAACCGTCGGCGTACGCTACGCCGACGGCTGCCCTAGGCGTAGCTCCTCAGTGACGCTCTCCCTCGGCATATCTAGGACACGTGCCAGCCTCTAGGCCGTACCCGGCATGGACTTGGGCCCACCACTATGTCGATGGCCACCCCCTTGGCATACCTGCCATGCGTACAACCCTGATGAGCCTAGCACGGCCCTACACCGACAGCCACCCCCTTGGCATACTGTGCCACGCGTAGCGCCCAAGCTATACCTACGCCGATGGTCAGGCCCTCGGCGTAGCCCTGACCATTTGTTCACATGCAGGAAGCTACGCCGACGACCTAGGTCCAGCCCAGATTTTTTTTGTCATCTGAATTTTTTCATTCGGTTTTATTCCACAACAGCATTAGACCATTGAAAGCGTCAACATTTCACACAGCAGTACTTATTAACATCATTCAAACATGCTCACATGGTTCATACATCATTCACACATGCTCACATCATTCATACATTATCACACAACCATATACATCATCCCTACAACTATGGGGGAGACGAGGTGAACTCGAGATCTCCCCTGGTGAGAAAAGGTATCCTGCGGCAAGGTTGCCGTCCAGTAGAAGCAGCAGAAGAACCACCAGGCGAGGGATTTGCGGGCGAACCACCACCAACAGAAGGATCGGGAGAAGCACCAGTAGAACGGCCAGGCGAAGGACCATCGGGGTGGGTGTGATCATCTGATGGCTACCCGACGAGGCATGACCAAAGTGCTAGTTCTCGGAATATCCCGTCCCCTACATGTTCCCTACATGTTAGCAACTTACGAGGCAAAGTAAACGGCAATCGGTGGTTTGGCAAAGAACTTAACGGTGACGATGCGTAGTATGTCCGACGGAAACTTTCCCTCGATGGCAGGAATGGCACCGGCCTCGACATGGGAGGTATGGGCCCTAGGGCATTAACACTCTGTCCCGTTTTCATAGCCACGATTATCGTTCATGCAGCGCTGAGTTGATGTAGGAGCGCTTCGTTGGGAACCCCAAGAGCAAGGTGTGAAGTAGCACAACAATAAGTTTTCCCTCAGTAAGAAATCGAGGTTATCGAACCAGTAGGAGGAAGGAAACGTTACACAAGTGTTGCAAGCAACGTGGAAACCTGTACAACACAAACTCAAGACTTTGCCCCAACGAATCAGTGAGGTTGTCAAGCTCACCAGTTTGTTGTAACAAATGATAAAACGTATGGTGTGGAAGGTGATGAATGGTTTGCAGTAAGTAAACGGTGGAAGATGTATCAATGGTAAAGATTGGACCGGGTTACATAGTTCACTAGAGGTGCTCTCCTTAGATAAAGAACATGGCATGAAGGGTAAACAAATTACAGCAGGGCAATTGACAGGAACTGAGCAAGGCATAACAATGCAATACCAGATAAAAAGATCCTATGAGATTCGATTGGGCAATACAACAATATACATAGACCGCCATCCAGCTGCATCTATGACTAGTAGTCCACCTTCAGGTTATCGTCCGAACCCCCTCCCGTATTAAGTTGCAAGCAACAGACAACTGCTTTAAGCAAAGTGTGTAAGGTACACAATCCACTTATTCCATGAACAAGAGACCGTTGTTTTGTCCCTAGTGGCAACAACACATCTACAACCAAAGAGATTTCTGTCACTTCCCTTAGAAACTAGAGGCATGAACCCACTATCGAGCATAAATACCCCCTCTTGGAGTCACTAGCAACTACTTGGCCAAGATAGCTACTAACAACGGAGCGCATGCAAGATCACAAACAACACAGACATGATAAAATCAAATAGACAAAACCATTAATCAATCTGACATGGTAATATCAATATCCATCGGATCCCCGCAAACACAACATGCATGATTACAAATAGATTAGATCTTGATCATGAACGGAGCTCACAAGATCTATACATGAAAGCACAAGGAGGAGATACAACCATCTAGCTACTACATGGAGTCGTAGTCCAAGGTGGAACTACTCACGCATCATACCGGAGAAGAAGGCCTCCAGGATGATCTTCCCTCCTACAGGGTGCCGGGAAGAACTTCAGATACCCCCGATCTAGGGACGATGGTGGCGGCGGCTACAGAAGGTTTCGTGGAGTTTTGATAGGGTGCCTAGGGTTTCTGCATTGGGGGCTTCTTATAGGCGAAGAGGCGAGGTTGGGAGGCGGCCAGAGGACCCTCATCCTGCCCACGCGCGGGCCTACCCTGGCCGCGCCCTAGGGGGGTGTGGCAGCCCTGGCTCTCCTCTCCGTCTCCCCTCTGGACTTCGTGTCGCCCACGGTAAAACATTGACTTTGGCTTTTATCCCGTCCAATTCCAAGAATATTGATTTCCTGCCTTTCTGGAACCAAAAACAGAAGAAAACATGCAAGTGGCATTGTGGCAACTTGTTAATAGGTTAGTTCCAAAAAGGATATAAAAACACCTCAAAGTGTAGATAAAGCAAGGCAAAGTAGATACTAAACAAGCATGCAACATAAAAAATTATAGATACGTTTCCGGCATATCAAGCATCCCCAAGCTTACCTCCTGCTCGTCCTCGAGTAGGTAAGTGATAAAAGAATAATTTTTGAGGTGACATGCACCATCAAAACCAAGAACAGACCATTTGCAAGCATTGAAAGCTGGGATCAAAGAACTCTAAACATGTGCATGAAAGATGGAGTTCTAACAATAGCACATAGTAACTATGCATGCAACATGAAAGGCTACAAACAAAGATCATGAATAACATGCATTGAAAAACGTTCGTTTGTTTCACATACAGAAAACATGGCATAGTGGCAAATAGCTTGTCCCTCATAGAGTAGTAAATAGATGCATAGGTCACCTTCAAAGTTCATAAAAGTGACTAGATACAAGTAGCACAAGAACAAGTAATATCACAATATGCATCAATCAATAAGTTCTGGGACACTGCACATAGAACTAATAATGGAAACTATGATCTCTTAATGGTGCCTAAAGGTAGAATGTGGAGACTCAATATAATAGTGGAAGAAAGGCCCTTCATAAAGGGAAGCAGGGATTTCAAGTTTCAAAAAGAGCTTCCAAAAATTATGGTACTTGTTAGCTTTCGGCCCTCATTGCCCCTATCATAAGCATCTTGAAGTGATTAAGGTTAAAGTGAACAAACTATGGAGTATATGCTTGACAAAGTATAAGTTGGCAATCTCAAGTCCCTTGAATACGAGGGCCACACCTCATGCTACTCACCTTCAGTCACCTGTAAGTTCTTGTCATAGTAAGTGCATGCGTATCATAGAGAACCTCCAACGTGGTACCCCTTGCACATGGTACAGGAGCCATCCCATAACCAAAATGACAAGGAAAGCAGACAATGAGCATCTCAACGAACTTTTTATTTACTATGTGCATAGCTTTTTATTGAGGATGCTTCATAGATAGCTCATTATGGTGATGCTGCAAGTTTCCACCATGATTAGGCATGGCTTAGGCTAGCGGCCCAGGCGTTTCTCTAACACAAAATACATAACTACACGGACTTACAAGCTCCCTCTTTATTTCACACCGGTGACATCCATAGACAAAAGAACATGATATCAACTATGTATAAAGTACAAGTGCAATGTTGAAAACGTTCCCCATGACAACATGGTTTTGCTAATTTCCAACGTATAAGTGCAAGAATATACAACATTGACGACATAATGGTTCAAGTTTATTAGGGACAAAGAATATATAGTGTGCCATCAAGTTTGTGAGGGCTTTAATCACTAAGTTTTCACATAACAAAATACTTTTTAATTGGAAGATAGCTGAAAACAAGAATATACTTGGAATGGTGTGACACACCATGCATAGGAGTTTATAGTGGACACTTTGGAATAACTTGGTTTCTTGGGAGTTGGAAGCATGAGTAGAGCTTACTCATACAAGTGGAGGCTAGCAAAAGACTCGGAGCAACCAACTAAGAGAGAAATAATGGCCATAATCATGCAGAGCGACAAAACATTACTAATCAAAGCATAGAGTGGTACTACAAGTCAAGGACTAAATGATCATAGAGGCTATGGTGACTTGTCATAGTCATAACATGGTGTGAGAATGTGCCAAGTTAACCCAAACAAAGCATCAAAGGCGAATACCACAATATTATGCTTTTGTATGCTAAAACAACGCATAATTTCTTCAAGGCACACTAAGCAATCCCAATTGTTTGGAACAAGACATGCTATAGCAATAATCACTAAGCATAAGGTCAAAATAACACCTAGCATGTCATGCTAAAGTCTAAGTCACAGTCAATACAAGCTCCTCTTGCACTTCCAAGCAAGAACTTTCTACTCCTTTTCAACACCAATTGACTTATTTGAAACAACACGGCGATAACGAGGGTCCAAACTACTTTATTCAAGCAAACTAAACAACTAAGCAAACGAAAACTAAGACGCTCCAAGAATAACACAATAGTGCATGAAACAATAAAAATGAAGTGTCTAGACAAACCTAAGCTTTTTATTGATGAAGAAGGGGATGCCTTGGGCATCCCCAAGCTTTGACGCTTGTACCTCTTGGATATTTCTTGGGGTGACACCGGGGTGGCATCCCCAAGCTTGAGCTTTTGTCCATTCTTCATCTCATTACATCATTCTCTCTCTACACCTGAAATTTTTCCTTCATACAAAACTTCACACAATCTTCATTAGCAACATTAGTGTATTCAAAAGATAATGGACATTTGGGTTTAGCTTTGGAACAGCAAAACTTTTCAATAAAAACACATGCTACTGTAGTAACTCCTTCAAAAAACTCAATTCCCCAAAAGAGAGCTCAAAAAGGAATGAATAAGAAGCAAATGCAAATAATGACAGAAATCTATCAAAACTGACCAACAGGTAGAAACCGATTTTTTAGAAAATCTTCTATTGCTCAAATCAAAAAAAGTGTTGAGCTAACGAAAGTTAGCTAACATACTGGAGGATTTATTCGTAACTTTTCAGCTCAATCCGACTTACAGAGACTCCTCATGAATTTTTATGGTGGAGGACAGAAATCTGTTTCGGGACAACAACTCCCCAAATCTTACTTCCCTCTCATTAGAAGTCATTCTTGGCACAAAAAGCAAACAAAAAGGATAAGGAGATGTCATTACTGAAGTAATAACTTCCAAGACTCAAGGAAACTCTTGGGTTATCTCCCAACAAGTACTTTTCTTTAACGCCTTTAAGTTAGGCACAAGAAGCAAGAAATCAAGTATTTTCAAACGAGGCATTAACTCTCTTGTTCTTTCCTTTCTTACCTTTCTTATTCTCTTTAGGGAAAATATGATTGCTTACTGGAGGAGAAAAATGCATAATGCCTTTTCCCACATCTATTATTGCTCCAAGATGTTTAAGTAGGGATCTTCCAAGTGTAATTTGTCCTTTGCCTACACATTCAATAACAAGATAATCAGTGGACACCATTTTCCCTGAGATTTTTGTAAACACACCTTCGGCTATTCCAATGGGTAATAAAGTGGCATTATTAGTAAGAGAGATTTCCTCTCCTCCTTTAGAAAGCCCCTAAAGACTCAAAGATTCATAAATATCTTTAGGCATAAGGCAAAATTCAGACATGATATCACAGCGAGCATCAAAAAGTGTAATATTTCTAGAGACTTTGATTGTGGGAAACCACTTTGAAGGCTCAGAACTTATTGGAACATAATCATGGTATGCCCTAAGTGTGTGATAGCAACTATTCATAGCAGCAATACTGGACTCAAGAGTGTTCAACCTGGCAAAAAATCTATGAAAGAGGAATCAGACTTTCCAGGAGTATTATAAATTATAATCAATTTCTTTATGGCATCAAAAGCTTCATCCTCAGTACATAGCAAAATACCTTTCTTAGCCACATCATCCAAAGCATATCTATAACGAAGAGCAATACCGCGGTAGAAACTATTAATAACCAAGCTAAGACTCATTTTAGGCTCAGTTTCCCTTTGTAAAGCGGAGATTCTAGACCAAGCTTCTTTAAAACTCTCCTCACCTTTTTGCTTGAAAGCAAATATCTCTTCCATAGGTGTAATAGAGATTGGACGAAAACCAGACATGGTAGCAACTAGGGTAGGAACTAATTTTTTTCTGGTTTTGATAAGAGAAAGCAAACCAAACTAAACTATTTTTGGAGTTTTTGATAAAAAGAGGCAAACAAAACCAAGCAAAAGAAACTAAGCAAACGAAAAACAAAGTAAAGAGAAAGGTTGAGATGGAATACCCTTGTGAAGACGTCCTTAGCCTCCCTAGCAACGTTGCCAGAAAAGCTTGATGCAGCGCTGAGTTGATGTAGGAGCGCTTCGTTGGGAACCCCAAGAGCAAGGTGTGAAGCAGCATAGCAGGAAGTTTTCCCTCAGTAAAAAACCAAGGTTATCAAACCAGTAGGAGGAAGGAAATGTTGCACAAGTGTTGCAAGAAACGTGGAAACCTGCACAACACAAACTCAAGACTTTGCCCCAACGAACCAGTGAGGTTGTCAAGCTCACCGGTTTGCTGTAACAAATGATAAAACGTATGGTGTGGAAGGTGATGAATGGTTTGCAGCAAGTAAACGATGGAAGATGTATCAATGGTAAAGATTGGACCGATGTAACACCCTCAGAATCGGCCCTATGCAAGTTTCAGCGCTTCCCGCCAAACCCGCATAGAAACGATTCAAAGGTGCCCACCAGGCACTTGCGTGCGGGTGGAAAACTAAGTAATAACATTACACAACAGTCCTCGATGGGACCCACAGAACAGATATATATATACAACACGACTCCATGAGTCAAGAATACAGATATACAGAACAAAGATCCAAATCACCTTGAAAACGATAGAGCGTCTAGCTACGGACAAGATGCAAATGGGGCTAAGAGCCCTGAAGAATAACCAATGGCGTCCATAACCCTGCCCAGGCCAAGCCGGAAGGGTAACCCTACTAACGACGTCGATCTCGAAACCTGCTAAAACAAAAGGGGTGCCGACGAAGGGCAAAGGAAAAAGAGGAGCGGTCAGTACTGAGGCCAGTACACGGCGAGGCTAGAATTCGGCGGTCCTCGCCTACATAGGTATGGTGGACTGAGTGGCAGCGCAGCATGCACTAAACAACCTATAGAGACTCGATATAACTGACGGCTATCAGAGAGGGGTAAGAAAGACCCATCCGGAACCAACCTGATACTACCACCAAACATACCCATCCTGGTGTTTCCCCCTCGAGACCAAACGAGGAAGTCAACCGAGGAACTCACTCCGTTGGCAGTTTTATTCATTCCGTTATAGTTGCGGCAATTTCTAGTCAAATATAGATAGCATGAGTCATCCTGATAGAGTAAGCAGTGGGCAGTTTTAGTTAACCATTCCGTTGTAGTTGCAACACTTACTAGTCAGATACAATTAGCATGAGATATCCCAAACCCAGCAGTTGTTGGTAGTTTTATTTAGCCATTCCGTTATAGTTGCAATACTTACTAGTCAGGTACAATGGTAGCGAGCGACAACCCAAACAAGCAATTGTTGGCAGTTTTATTTAGCCATTCCATTATAGTGAAGCTGATTACTAGTCATTATAAAGTCAAATTTATAGCACTACTTTAGTTATAGTTGTCTATGATCGAGATACTGTGCTCCAAGTCGTCCATAACCGCGGACACGGCTTTCAGAAAGTTTTACCCTGCAGGGGTGCACAAATAGCAACACACACTCGATCAACCTCGAAAAAACCAAATCAAAACCCAACGAGGCCTTCACGACAAAGCAATCACCAGATTCAGAAATATTTCAGGGGGCCACCCCATTAAGCTACCCGCAACGAAGTTAGCTGACTCCGAGACGGACTCAAGGTTTGGGTGGACGGCTGTAAACGACTGGGAACCCGAAAGTGTGACTGGCTTGTCGATACCGCGAAATCGTGTCCCGATCCTAAACAGTACAGTGTGTAGTACCTCGCACAATTTAAATAAAGCAGTAAAGCATGGCATAAGTACAGGATAGTAAATAAAATCTCAAACTAGTTTGTGGCCCCAAGAAATAAGAATGAATCAAGCTCTGGCTCAGGGGGGTCCCATAATCCTCCCGGATGTGGATAGCGCGAATATTCAAGGAACATGTATCAAGTACTCGGGGTCCTATGGGACACAAGTGGACGGTTAACAACCAAATAACATCTATTGCCCACCTGTGCCTCTGCATTTTCCTACTTCAATTTTAGTTGTTAAACAGTAATTAAAGTCTTGATCATCTCCAACAATAAACACACGGCAATACTCCAACAACTGTGGTACTCGATGACACGCAACAGCACTCGAGCAAGCGACTACGACACGCAAGTCCAGCTATCTACCAAACAACAGGTAATAGGATGTGTCCAAGGCAATATAAGGCTGCAAGGAAATCACGGGTACAGAAACTAGAGCAACGCAACACAGATAGCAATAGATCAACAGGAGGGAATAAATACTATAAAAGTAAGATAGGTAGAAAGGGGGAGATGCTCGCCTGAAAACATTGCCGAGGGTTCATCCGAAGATCGGGTCGGCACTCGCATCAACTCATCGGCCTTATCCGCGAAGAAGCAAAACACTAGAATAAACACCGGATGCACTATTTAATACTACGGCAAAAGACCCGGCATGATGAATGTATGATGTATGACATGGCAAAGATGCGATGCAATTAGGCAATATTAAGCGGAACAGGGGTCCCGGCAATCAAGTATATGGTTATTGTTGTTTAGCTACCCCGCAATTTAAATGTTGTCTTAACATGGCAAAATATATCACCGGTTCGCTACACAAATTTATATGGGACCAATATAAGACTAGATTGTCCGCATATGGGCCCCATATTTAATTATATGGTGAATCGGCATGAGGCCCCCAAACCACATGACAAGTATGCATGCATGGAAATTTTATATGCAACAAGTTTTATATATAGCATTTATAAAATAGGGGCTCGGGAAAAGGTTCACACATTAGGGTTCGGCGAGCTTGGGGTCCGAGGGGTTCGGGATTCGGTCTCAGGGTTCAGGGTTCGACGGGATCGGTCTTCGAAGGTCGGTTGCAAGATGAAGAGCTTGGCGTTCCGGGAAGAAGGACTTGGTGTGGCGTCGGGGGCACATCGGATCCGCCCTGGTCGGTGTCGATCTTGTCGTTGCGAAGATCTTGTCGGGTCCGCGCCATCGAGTCGGTCTTGGCATTCGGGGTGAAGAACTTGGCGTCCGCGAGGAAGTACTTGGCGTATCCGAGAAGAAGACCTCGTCGCCCCAGGATAAGATCTTGGGGTTCCGCGTCGAAGGCCCACGGGTACGGGGTCTCGGCGAACTTGGCGTGTCGAGGTGCGGTTTTCGGGTCCGGCGCCGTGGTCTTGCATAGTTTCCCGGTTCTCGACTCGTGTCGGTCTTGTCGATGAGAAGAGCTTGGCATCTTGCGGCACGCACGGCTAGACGGAGATCTTGGAGTTTCAGGGCGAAGTTCTCGAAATTCGACGCGGTGGTTGAAGACGGACTTGGGTTGGCACTATGGTGCTCGGATGCACACAGCCGCGGTGTAGATAGCGTCGACGAGCTCGAGACGGGGTCCGGTACTGGATAGCGTACAAAGGCAGCGCACGATTGCATCTCGATGGGTCAGAGAAATCTATGGCTAAAGGAAATTGGGACATCGGCAGAGACGAGGCCACCAGGTCGAAACAACAAAAACGAAGTATCACAGAGTTGCGTATGGGAGAACGTGAGGAGCACCAATGGCGAGGAAGCAGGCGGTGTGGACGCGGCCAGGCAGGTGGAGAGGTGACAACTAGTGTGGAGTTTGGACGCGACGGGCAAACATGAGGGCGTCCAAGAGGATAATCCCGAGGTCAGCACGACTCAGGGTGTCCTGGAACGAGGCGACAAAGGCGGGGCGTGTCGGCAGATGCCCGCGGAGGGCCGAGCAAAGGTAGGAAGCACGGCCGCGGTGGTGCAAAGGGGCACAGGCGGCGGCGGTCTTGAGGGAAGGAGGGCCGGAGCAGGGGAAGGGTAGACCAGAGGGGAACCGCTCTGGCGCGCGGCTCGCTGGAGGTGGCGCGCGGCGCAGGGACCCAGGGAAGCGCAGGACCGACGTGGTGCGGAGGGGACGCCGGCGGTGGCGTCTCCGGTGGAGGAAGAAGAGGCGGCCGCGGACGAAGCAGAGGTGATGGACGCAGGCGAGCGATGGCGGTCGCAGGGCTCGGCGGAGGACTGCCATGGCGGGGTGGCGACGGGAGGTCGGAGAGGAGGTGAGGGCGACGACGCTTGGGTGGAGGCCCTGGCGCGGGAAGGAAGTCGCGCAGGCCGACGGCGGCGCTTTGCGGTGCTGCAGGGCAGGACTGGCGTGGAGCCACGGGAAGGACGGGGACGCATCGGAGGAGCTCGTGGCAGAGGACGATGCCGACGGGATCCTGCGAGCGAGGGAAGGTGAGGCGGAGACACGTGGTGGCGACCGGGCCTGGGAGGCGGCGGTCGTAGGCGCTGCTCGCTGCGGGGCGCGGGGACAGAACGGAGGAGGCGGCGGCGGGCGCCAGGAGGAGGCGGGGTCGGTCGGGGTGGAGCCAGAGAAGAGAGAGAGGGGGAGGGATCGAGGCCATGGGTCTATGGGGTGGGGCCGGGTTCAGGGGCGGGGACTGGGTGGTGGGTCCAGGGCGTGGGTTCGACCAGTCCGGGTGTGTGGCGTGTGGCATCGAGGGGAGTGGGGTGGGTGATATCGGACGCTGTGTGGTGTGTGTGTGTGAGTTTGGTGTGGTTGGGGCCAGCGGTTGAGGTGTGGGGAGTGGGGGTGAGAGAGGTGGGGGGAGGGGATTGGGTGGATGAAGGAGGGATAGCTGAGGTGGCGAGCACCGATTGGGTGGGGTGAGGTGGAGGAAGGGTGGGTAGAATAGGACTGGGTAGTTTTAGGATTAGATATTTTTGACTAGGATTTTCTTTTGTTTTAAAAATAAGTTTTGTAAATAGTTTTAGATAAATAAAAGATCCGGCTGGACCGACGGTTTGGTTTGAACAAAGGGGGGAGGATATTAATATAGAAAACAAAGTAGATCTTTTAGCAAAATAGTTTTAGGCAAAAAGATGCATGCTGATGTCATGATGATGCTCAAAGTCTAAACAACAGCAATTTTCTGGTAGTGGTTTCACCCGGGGTTCTACAATTCGACACCACTAACAATGGATCTCGCCCTCGAGATCCGCCTCATGGTACCGGGAAGAAGGGCGGCGATCTGAATCTTCTCGCATCGTGTAGATCCTCGCGACACCACTAACAAGAGGTCGTTGTCCGTGATCGTCAAGAGAACACTCCGGGAGCAAAAGGTCAAAGGTAGAGGTATCGACAAATAAATCCACCTCTAACTCCGATAGAAAGAGAGAACCGATGCATTCTTATCCACTTCAATGTACACAAGCGAATAGAGTGAGTAGTCGGCATGGGGGCCAATCCATCACGCACCCAAACTATTACTCTGCACAATCAGTAGAAAAGCATGCAGCCATTCTCGGAATCAGACTGAAGATCTCGACAATCGAGGTTCAGGAACAAAGGAGTGATGCAGACTCTGCATCGGATCTAGCGTAGATGATGTCGTCGCGTCGGAAAACACCGGAAGGCACGAGAAGGAACAAAGAGAAGTCCACCAGACGAAGGGTTCCTCGGATAGCATGAAGACCAGATGTAGCAACACCGTTACCAAAGGAGGAAGCGAAACCCTGAAGGTACGATGGGACCCAACCACAAGAAATTCTGGACTCGAAGAGAGCGGATTCAAAACATGCAGAGGTGAGAGGAGAGCAGCAGAGGGGTAAGGAGTAAAATTAGACCTAATCAGAACTATCCAACCGATTTTGCAAAAATAGTTTTGACACTCTACTTTGGCCGTTAGCTAGGTTATCCTACAGGCTGGACTTGTGGGGTATCGCAACTGCTGAGCTCTGATACCACTCTATAACACCCTCAGAATCGGCCCTATGCAAGTTTCAGCGCTTCCCGCCAAACCCGCATAGAAACGATTCAAAGGTGCCCACCAGGCACTTGCGTGCGGGTGGAAAACTAAGTAATAACATTACACAACAGTCCTCGATGGGACCCACAGAACAGATATATATACAACACGACTCCATGAGTCAAGAATACAGATATACAGAACAAAGATCCAAATCACCTTGAAAACGATAGAGCGTCCAGCTACGGACAAGATGCAAATGGGGCTAAGAGCCCTGAAGAATAACCAATGGCGTCCATAACCCTGCCCAGGCCAAGCCGGAAGGGTAACCCTGCTAACGACGTCGATCTCGAAACCTGCTAAAACAAAAGGGGTGCCGACGAAGGGCAAAGGAAAAAGAGGAGCGATCAGTACTGAGGCCAGTACACGGCGAGGCTAGAATTCGGCGGTCCTCGCCTACATAGGTATGGTGGACTGAGCGGCAGCGCAGCATGCACTAAACAACCTATAGAGACTCGATATAGCTGACGGCTATCAGAGAGGGGTAAGAAAGACCCATCCGGAACCAACCTGATACTACCACCAAACATACCCATCCTGGTGTTTCCCCCTCGAGACCAAACGAGGAAGTCAACCGAGGAACTCACTCCGTTGGCAGTTTTATTCATTCCGTTATAGTTGCGGCAATTTCTAGTCAAATATAGATAGCATGAGTCATCCTGATAGAGTAAGCAGTGGGCAGTTTTAGTTAACCATTCCGTTGTAGTTGCAACACTTACTAGTCAGATACAATTAGCATGAGATATCCCAAACCCAGCAGTTGTTGGTAGTTTTATTTAGCCATTCCGTTATAGTTGCAATACTTACTAGTCAGGTACAATGGTAGCGAGCGACAACCCAAACAAGCAATTGTTGGCAGTTTTATTTAGCCATTCCATTATAGTGAAGCTGATTACTAGTCATTATAAAGTCAAATTTATAGCACTACTTTAGTTATAGTTGTCTATGATCGAGATACTGTGCTCCAAGTCGTCCATAACCGCGGACACGGCTTTCAGAAAGTTTTACCCTGCAGGGGTGCACAAATAGCAACACACACTCGATCAACCTCGGAAAAACCAAATCAAAACCCAACGAGGCCTTCACGACAAAGCAATCACCAGATTCAGAAATATTTCAGGGGGCCACCCCATTAAGCTACCCGCAACGAAGTTAGCTGACTCCGAGACGGACTCAAGGTTTGGGTGGACGGCTGTAAACGACTGGGAACCCGAAAGTGTGACTGGGCTTGTCGATACCGCGAAATCGTGTCCCGATCCTAAACAGTACAGTGTGCAGTACCTCGCACAATTTAAATAAAGCAGTAAAGCATGGCATAAGTACAGGATAGTAAATAAAACCTCAAACTAGTTTGTGGCCCCAAGAAATAAGAATGAATCAAGCTCTGGCTCAGGGGGGTCCCATAATCCTCCCGGATGTGGATAGCGCGAATATTCAAGGAACAGGTATCAAGTACTCGGGGTCCTACGGGACACAAGTGGACGGTTAACAACCAAATAACATCTATTGCCCACCTGTGCCTCTGCATTTTCCTACTTCAATTTTAGTTGTTAAACAGTAATTAAAGTCTTGATCATCTCCAACAATAAACACACGGCAATACTCCAACAACTGTGGTACTCGACGACACGCAACAGCACTCGAGCAAGCGACTACGACGCGCAAGTCCAGCTATCTACCAAACAACAGGTAATAGGATGTGTCCAAGGCAATATAAGGCTGCAAGGAAATCACGGGTACGGAAACTAGAGCAACGCAACACAGATAGCAATAGAACAACAGGAGGGAATAAATACTATAAAAGTAAGATAGGTAGAAAGGGGGAGATGCTCGCCTGAAAACATTGCCGAGGGTTCATCCGAAGATCGGGTCGGCACTCGCATCAACTCATCGGCCTTATCCGCGAAGAAGCAAAACACTAGAATAAACACCGGATGCACTATTTAATACTACGGCAAAAGACCCGGCATGATGCATGTATGATGTATGACATGGCAAAGATGCGATGCAATTAGGCAATATTAAGCGGAAAAGGGGTCCCGACAATCAAGTATATGGTTATAGTTGTTTAGCTACCCCGCAATTTAAATGTTGTCTTAACATGGCAAAATATATCACCGGTTCGCTACACAAATTTATATGGGACCAATATAAGACTAGATTGTCCGCATATGGGCCCCATATTTAATTATATGGGGAATCGGCATGAGGCCCCCAAACCACATGACAAGTATGCATGCATGGCAATTTTATATGCAACAAGTTTTATATATAGCATTTATAAAATAGGGGCTCGGGAAAAGGTTCACACATTAGGGTTCGGCGAGCTTGGGGTCCGAGGGGTTCGGGATTCAGTCTCAGGGTTCAGGGTTCGACGGGATCGGTCTTCGAAGGTCGGTTGCAAGATGAAGAGCTTGGCATTCCGGGAAGAAGGAATTGGTGTGGCGTCGGGGGCACATCGGATCCGCCCTGGTCGGTGTCGATCTTGTCGTTGCGAAGATCTTGTCGGGTCCACGCCATCGAGTCGGTCTTGGCATTCGGGGTGAAGAACTTGGCGTCCGCGAGGAAGTACTTGGCGTATCCGAGAAGAAGACCTCGTCGCCCCAGGAAAAGATCTTGGGGTTCCGCGTCGAAGGCCCACGGGTACGGGGTCTCGGCGAACTTGGCGTGTCGAGGTGCGGTTTTCGGGTCCGGCGCCGTGGTCTTGCATAGTTTCCCGATTCTCGACTCGTGTCGGTCTTGTCGATGAGAAGAGCTTGGCATATTGCGGCACGCACGGCTAGACGGAGATCTTGGAGTTTCAGGGCGAAGTTCTCGAAATTCGACGCCGGTGGTTGAAGACGGACTTGGGTTGGCACTATGGTGCTCGGATGCACACAGCCTCGGTGTAGATAGCGTCGACAAGCTCGAGATGGGTTCCGGTACTGGATAGCGTACAAAGGCAGCGCACGATTGCATCTCGACGGGTCAGAGAAAGCTATGGCTAAAGGAAATTGGGACATCGGCAGAGACGAGGCCACCAGGTCGAAACAACAAAAACAGAGTATCACAGAGACGCGTAGGGGCGAACGTGAGGAGCGCCAGTGGCGAGGAAGCAGGCGCTGTGGACGCGGCCAGGCAGGCGGAGAGGTGACAACTAGTGTGGAGTTTGGACGCGACGGGCAAACATGAGGGCGTCCAAGAGGATAATCCCGAGGTCAGCACGACTCAGGGTGTCCTGGAACGAGGCGACAAAGGCGGGGCGCGTCGGCAGATGCCCGCGGAGGGCCGAGCAAAGGTAGGAAGCACGGCCGCGGTGGTGCAAAGGGGCACAGGCGGCGGCGGTCTTGAGGGAAGGAGGGCTGGAGCAGGGGAAGGTAGACCAGAGGGGAACCGCTCTGGCGCGCGGCTCGCTGGCGGTGGCGCGCGGCGCAGGGACCCAGGGAAGCGCAGGACCGACGTGGTGCGGAGGGGACGCCGGCGGTGGCATCTCCGGTGGAGGAAGAAGAGGCGGTCGCGGACGAAGCAGAGGTGATGGACGCAGGCGAGCGATGGCGGTCGCAGGGCTCGGCGGAGGACTGCCATGGCGGGGTGGCGACGGGAGGTCGGAGAGGAGGTGAGGGCGACAGCGCTTGGGTGGCGGCCCTGGCGCGGGAAGGAAGTCGCGCAGGCCGACGGCGGCGCTTTGCGGTGCTGCAGGGCAGGACTGGCGTGGAGCCACGGGAAGGACGGGGACGCATCGGAGGAGCTCGTGGCAGAGGACGATGCCGGCGGGATCCTGCGAGCGAGGGAAGGTGAGGCGAAGACACGTGGTGGCGACCGGGCCTGGGAGGCGGCGGTCGCAGGCGCTGCTCGCTGCGGGGCGCGGGGACGGAACGGAGGAGGCGGCGGCGGGCGCCAGGAGGAGGCGGGGTCGGTCGGGGTGGAGCCAGAGAAGAGAGAGAGGAGGGAGGGATCAAGGCCATGGATCTGTGGGGTGGGGCCGGGTTCAGGAGCTGGGACTGGGTGGTGGGTCCAGGGCGTGGGTTGGACCAGTCCGGGTGTGTGGCGTGTGGCATCGAGGGGAGTGGGGTGGGTGATATCGGCCGCTGTGTGGTGTGTGTGTGTGAGTTTGGTGTGGTTGGGGCCAGCGGTTGAGGTGTGGGGAGTGGGGGTGAGAGAGGTGGTGGGAGGGGATTGGGTGGATGAAGGAGGGATAGCTGAGGTGGCGAGCACCGATTGGGTGGGGTGAGGTGGAGGAAGGGTGGGTAGAATAGGACTAGGTAGTTTTAGGATTAGATATTTTTGACTAGGGTTTTCTTTTATTTTAAAAATAAATTTTGTAAATAGTTTTAGATAAATAAAAGATCCGGCTGGACCGACGGTTTGGTTTGAACAAAGGGGGGAGGATATTAATATAGAAAACAAAGTAGGTCTTTTAGCAAAATAGTTTTAGGCAAAAAGATGCATGCTGATGTCATGATGATGCTCAAAGTCTAAACAACAGCAATTTTCTGGTAGTGGTTTCACCCGGGGTGCTACAACCGGGGTCCATAGTTCACTAGAGGTGCTATCCTTAGATAAAGAACATGGCATGAAGGGTAAACAAATTACAGCAGGGAAATTGACAGGAACTGAGCAAGGCATAATAATGCAATACCAGACAAAAAGATCCTATGAGATTCGATTGGGCAATAGAACAATATACATAGACCGCCATCCAGCTGTATCTATGACTAGTAGTCCACCTTCAGGTTATCATCCGAACCCCCTCCAGTATTAAGTTGCAAGCAACAAACAACTACTTTAAGCAAAGTGTATAAGGTAAACAATACACTTATTCCATGAACAAGAGACCGTTGGTTTCTCCCTAGTGGCAACAGCACATCTACAACCGAAGAGATTTCTATCACTTCACTTGGAAACTAGAGGCATGAACCCACTATCGAGCATATATATACCCCCTCTTGGAGTCACTAGCAACTACTTGGCCAAGATAGCTACTAACAACGGATAGCATGCAAGATCACAAACAAGATAGACATGATGACAAAACCATTAATCAATCTGACATAGTAACGTCAATATCCATCGGATCCCCACAAACACAACATGCATGATTACAAATAGATTAGATCTTGATCATGAACGGAGCTCACAAGATCTATACATGAAAGCACAAGGAGGAGATACAACCATCTAGCTACTACATGGACCCGTAGTCTAAGGTGGAACTACTCACGCATCATACCGGGTAAGAAGGCCTCCTGGATGATCTTCCCTCGGGCTGGGTGCCGGGAAGAACTTCAGATCCCTCCGACCTAGGGACGATGGTGGCGGCGGCTATAGAAGGTTTCGTGGAGTTTTGATCGGGTGCCTAGGGTTTCTGCATCGGGGGCTTCTTATAGGCGAAGAGGCGAGGCTGGGAGGCAGCTAGAGGGCCCACACCCTGCCCAGGCGCAGGCCCACCCTGGTCGCGCCTAGGGGGTGTGGCAGCCCTGGCTCGCCTCTCCGTATCCCCTCTGGACTTCATGTCGCCCATGGTAAAATATTGACTTTAGATTTTGTCCCATCCAATTCCGAGAATATTGATTTTCTGCCTTTCTGGAACCAAAAACAAAAGAAAACAGGCAACTGGCACTGTAGCAACTTGTTAATAGGTTAGTTCCAGAAAAGATATAAAAACACCTCAAAGTTTAGACAAAGCAAGGCAAAATAGATACTAAACAAGCATGGAACATAAAAAATTATAGATGCGTTTCCGACGTATCAACCACCTAAAAAAGATAGTTTAGATGTCAAGCCCTAAAGCACCAAACTAGGGGAAGTGGGACTTGTATGTTTTGCAAAGTAAAAGTTCAAACTTACATTTACGTGATGCGTGTAGACCGTACTCGCCACCGCCTGATGCTGCCAAAAGGCCACCTCATATTCATTATGAGCAGCATCGTAGGCCGTGTCAAAGTCAGGCTACAATTTCAAATACAATGAATCTCGTCAACACTTAGCCATGCAAGAACGAAAGGCGTAAAGATGATAAAAATAATGAAAACTTACATCATCTGTGTAGGTGGATCGACGAGGCTGGCCACGAGGCCGGATAGGGGGGCCATCGGCGGGGTAGGTAGCCTTGAGACGCGTGAAGCTCGTGTTGAGGGTAGGCTTGAAATTTTTATTAAGAATCTTGAGACGTCCATGCTCCAATCAGTGGCTCGATAGGAGCAACGACTCCTCGTCAGTCTCCGTGTTAATGGGGTAATCCACATGCGGGTGACGAGCCTTCACCATCGTGGTGTAGGACTGCAAGTATTTATGCGCATTGCCGAAGAACACAGGGAGCAAGGGCTGAAGCTTAGAGAGATCGGGCTTCTTGAGCCGCATCTTCTCATAGACGGCAACGTCACGAATCACCTTCCCGGGTGGTGCCTCGGCCACCTGCGTCGCAAAGAGAAATGTTATGCGTATCAAGTAGGAACATGACGGGAAATAAATGCAGGTCATTCCATGTGTATACATACCATCTTCCCCTTGAAGCGATCAAAGTTGCGGTTTCCCATGCAGTGTGTTCCACCATCGCCTCGGTTCTCCGTGTTCCGCCTCGACAAGGCTGCAAACTCTTCATCTACTTTGAACCACCTCGTCCTAACGAGCTCCTCCCATGCGTCTCGATGCGGCTCAGCCCAGTTGGGACAACCTGAAATGCAATAATCAACTCCAGATAATGCAATGGCAACTTAGCAGCAATGTAGAATCTCATGACATTTTACTCATCGACATGTACTCTTCCGGAGTCATCGAGTAGTCAAGATTAGGATTTTTACTGACAATTTCCTCCTTCTTGACCCACACGCCCCTTTCAGCCCATAAGTGACTAGCGGCTGTGACCTTTTGGTTGTACCACACCTTTGGTTTCAACTTCACACAATCCCCAAGCAAGTCCTGTTCACCTTCTCATGTTGCTCCTCATCCACACGATAAAAGCACTTCAATCATGCATAAAAACAATTGTGAAAGTCATGAGTTAGCACGGTGGGGTCGTCAACTATGAACGAAACTCGAGAAATATGTCTTACCCAAAAATTGGTGATCACCGCATCAGCAGCTGTCGGAAAGCCCGGGATAATGGTAGCCTGGTAGTCCGCCCAAGTAGTGGCTAGCCTCCTGACGCCCTCGGGTGAAGTGTACCAGCCCAGCCAGAACTTCCTAATTAGAGCTCCAATCATGCTATTAGGAAGGCGAGGCTTGGTCCCCGCAGGAAATGTCCAATTGCTACACAATAATCAAACATTAGTACACATGCCAAATTATTTATCACCAATAAGAAATTACATGTTTAAAATTCCAAATTAGTACGCTTACTCAAGGCCATCTGGAATAATAAGGGCTTTTGCCTCTTGGGTCCTAGGCTCAAACTTCTTGTCAGGGAGTCTCGATTCCACAATTTCTTCAGCGACACCTGCACCACCAACTCGTGTGTAGGGTCCGCCTCCTCTCTAGACTCCTCCGCCTCCGCCTCGGTCTCTGTTGTTGATGGCGCCTGAGTGCGCTTCTTCGATAAACCCCAAGAGCAAGGTGTGATGCAGCACAGCAGCAAGTCTTCCCTCAGTAAGAAACCGAGGTTATCGAACCAGTAGGAGGAAGGAAACGTCTTAAAGGTGTTTCAAGCAACGTGGAAACTTGCACAACACAAACTCAAGACTTTGCCCCAACTAATAGTGAGGTTATCAATCTCACCGGTTGCTGTAACAAAGGATTAAATGTATGGTGTGGAAGATGATGATGGTTTACAACAAGTAATCAGTAATAGTGGAGGATGTATCAATGGTAAAGATTGGACTGAGGTCCATAGTTCACTACAGGTGTTCTACTTAGATAAACAAACATGGCATGCTGGGTAAACAAATTACAGCAAGGCAATTGACAGGACCGAGCAAGGCATAACAATGAAATACTAGACATAAATATCCTATGACATTCGATTGGGCAATACAACAATATATATAGACCGCCATCCAACTGCATCTATGAATATAAGTCCACCTTTGGGTTATCATCCGAACCCCCTCTAGTATTAAGTTGCAAGCAACAGACAACTGCTTTAAGCAAAGTGTGTAAGGTAAATAATCCACTTGTTCCATGAACAAGAGACCGTTGTTTTCTCCCTAGTGGACAACATATATAACCGTAGAGATTTCTATCACTTCCCTTGATTAAGTAGAGTTATGAACCCACTATCGAGCATAAATACCCCCTCTTGGAGTCACTAGCAACTACTTGGCCAATATAGCTACTAACAATGGAGAGCATGCAAGATCACAAATAACACATACATGATAGAATCAATAAGACAAAACAATTAATCAACCTTACATAGTAATCTCAATATCCATTAGATCCTCGCAAACAACATGCATGATTACAAATAGATGAGATCTTGATCATGAACGGAGCTCACAAGATCTAGACATGAAAGCACAAAGGAGGAGATACAACCATCTAGCTACTACATGGACCCGTAGTCCAAGGTGGAACTAATCACGCTTCATACCGGAGGCTGGCATGATGAAGAAGAAGGCCTTCGGGATGATCTCCCCTCCGGCAGGGTGTCGGGAAGAGCTTCATATCCCCCCGATCTAGGGACGATGGTGGCGGCGGCTACAGACGGTTTCGTGGAATATTGATCGAGTGCTTAGGGTTTTGGCAACGGGGGCTTCTTATAGGCGAAGGGGCGAGGCTGGTGATACGTCGGAAACGTATCTATAATTCTTGATGCTCCATGCTTGTTTAGTATCTAATTTGCTTTGCTTTGTCTACACTTTGAGGTGTTTTTATATCTTTTCTGGAACTAACCTATTAACAAGTTGACACAGTGCCAGTTGCATGTTTTTTTCTGTTTTTGGTTCCAGAAAGGCGGAAAATCAATATTCTCGGAATTGCACAGGACAAAAGCCAAAGTCAATATTTTACCGTGGGCGACACGAAGCCAGAAGACGAGACGGAGGGGCGCCACATTGCGTCCAGACCCCCCTAGGCGTGGCTAGGGCTGGCCCGCTCCTGGGCAGGGTGTGGCCCCCATGTCTCGCCCCTTCGCCTATAAGAAGCCCCCGATGCAGAAACCCTAGACCCCCGATCAAAACTCCACGAAACCTTCTGTAGCCGTCGCCACCATCGTCCCTAGATCGGGGGATATAAAATTCTTCCCGGCACCCTGCCGGAGGGGAGATCATCCCGGAGGCCTTTTTCTCTGGTATGAAGCGTGAGTAGTTCTACCTTGGACTATGGGTCCATGTAGTAGCTAGATGGTTGTATCTCCTCCTTGTGCTTTCATGTATAGATCTTGTGAGATCCGTTCATGATCAAGATCTAATCTATTTGTAATCATGCATGTTGTGTTTGCGGGGATCCGATGGATACTGAGATTACTGTGTCAGATTGATTAATGGTTTTGTCTATTTGATTCTATCATGTCTATGTTGTTTGTGATCTTGCATGCTCTCCGTTGTTAGTAGCTATCTTGGCCAAGTAGTTGCATGTCCCAGGACCGAGGTGAGCTTGTCTCACCTTGCCTGGATCCTGACAAGCTCTGCTCGTACCTGTTCTGGGGTCTTCAGTTTCCACCCTCTTCGATGAAGTGACTTACCAAGCATAACGAGAGCATCATGGTTCTTTACCAACGTATCCCAGTCGGGATACGTATCGCCTATCACAACAGTTCTGGCTATGAAGAAAAGCCCAAATGGACATATCTACAGGCCAGGGAGACGCGTCGGTCATAGTGGAGAGGAGGGGAGGGGAAATGCGAGAGCAAGAGGAGAGGAGGGAAATGAGAGAGTAAGAGGAGGAAGAGATGAACTGGTAAAGGATACATCTCGTTGCCCGGATTTATAGAGGCACCGAAGCGAATAGGCGGGAAAAAAAGGCGGGAAGTATTGGCGGGAAAAAAAGGGGCGGGAAGTAGCGGCGGGAAGTAGTGGCGGGAAAAAAAGGGGCGGGAAGTAGCGACGGGAAAAAAAGGGCGGGAAGTAGTGGCGGGAACAAAGGGCGGGAAGTACTGGCGGGAAAAATCGGCGCGAAGGATTGGCGAGAAAAACAGCGGCGGACGATTATTTAGCGGAAGGGCTGCATTGATCATGCAGGATTTTGTTAGGGGCGGGACGATTAGGCAATCGGTCTAGGTCTGGCCGATTGCACTAATCGGCATGGACCAGACCGATTGGACCAATCGGCTTGCTCCAAGCGGACTGCATGTGTGGGGCAGGGCCGATTACATGGTGCCACATGCAGTCAACCAGGGCCTGGCTGATTGGCCCAGTCGGCTTGCCCTTGGCCGACAAAGTGCTAGATCTGGAATTTCGAAAAAACGCATAATAGAACTCAAATTAATTATTTAATTCGTATTATTTAAAAAAATCGCCTCCAAGAGGGGGTATTTATGCTCGATAGTGGGTTCATGCCTCTAGTTTCCAAGGGAGGTGACATAAATCTCTTCGGTTGTAGATGTGTTGTTGCCACTAGGGAGAAAACAACGGTCTCTTGTTCATGGAACAAGTGGATTGTTTACCTTACACACTTTGCTTAAAGCAGTTGTATGTTGCTTGCAACTTAATACTGGAGGGGGTTCGAATGATAACCTAAAGGTGGACTTCTAGGCATAGATGCAGTTGGATGGCGGTCTATGTATATTGTTGCATTGCCCAATCGAATCTCATAGGATCTTTTTTGTCTAGTATTGCATTGTTATGCCTTGCTCAGTTCCTATCAATTGCCCTGCTGCAATTTGTTTACCCTTCATGCCATGTTGTTTATCTAAGGAGAGCACCTCTAGTGAACTATGGACCCCGGTCCAATCTTTACCATTGATATTTCTTCCACTATTTATTTGCTGCAAACCATCATCACCTTCCACACCATACAGTTAATCCTTTGTTACAGCAACCGGTGAGATTGAAAACTTCACTATTCGTTGGGGCAAAGTCTTGAGTTTGTGTTGTGCAGGTTTCCACGTTGCTTGCAACACTTGTGTGACGTTTCCTTCCTCCTACTGGTTCGATAACCTTCGTTTCTTTCTGAGGGAAGACTTGCTGCTGTGTTGCATCACACCTTGCTCTTGGGGTTTCCTGACAAAGCGTACCTACATCAACAAGGCGCATCAACAAGTTTTCTAGCGCTGTTGCCAGGGAGGCTAAGGACGTCTTCACAAGGGGAGTCCTCCTCAACCTTTCTCTTTTCTTTGTTTTTGGGTTGCTTAGTTTATTTTGGTTGATTTTTTCCCCTTTTATCAAAAACTCCAAAAAATATATTCTAGTTTGGTTTGCTTTCTTTTATAAAAAATACAGAAAAAATTAGTTCCTACTCTAGTTGGTTGTATGTTATTGCCTTGCTTGGTCATGCTTTCTATCAATGGATGGTTTCTTTGAAACTAGTTCTTATTGGCAAGGTGGGTCCACGGAAGAACAAAAGTATTATTATAAGGAACACCGTTTGTCACAAAAAGGGAAACACTTATGGGAACAAATTGATAAATTGAATACTATTGCTAGAGAGGTGTGCTCTACTTATAATGTTACTTATTGCTTTGATAAAGCTTGTTGCTGTAGGAGGTATAAACACCTCCCTTTTAAATGTGAGTATAATGATAATGTTACCATATATTCTTATTGTAGGGGTTCATAGCATGGAAAACAAAAAAATTCTACTGCATACAAACAAACAAGCCAAGATCTATCTACTAGATTGTAGCAACGAGTCGATAGAGGAACTCACCCTCGAAGATTCTTAAGCGGTTAACGAGAGCAGATTCTCGTGGGTGATGTAGTCATACACTTCCGATCTCAAGATCGCGTAGACGATCCTTCCGGCGCTGCGTTCCGGCAGCGCTTCCGCAGTCGGTCACACGTTCGGTACTCGATGAAGACCTTCCTATCCCTTGTTCCAGTAGGCAGCGGAGGTTGTAGCACTCTCCTCATGATTCCGGCAGCACGACGGCGTGGTACCGGAAGTAGAGGGGAGATCTCGCAGGGCTTCGCCTTAAGCCGGAGCGAGTATGGCGGACTATGAGAGAGGCCTTGGTGGTCTAGGGTTTAGAGGCACCAAGGGGAGAGGTGTAGCCGACGGCTAGGGCTTGGGGAAGCCCTAACTCGGCGATTTGGGAGGAAACCCTACGCGGCGGCAACACTTGTGTGGAGGCACCAGGATCTAGGGTTTTGGTGTAGAGAAGAGGGGGCACCCCTGCCCCTTCTTTTATAGGTGGGAGGGAGGCGGCTAGGAGGAGGGAGTCCTCCTCCAACTCCTCCTCCTTGGCCGGCGGGTGGAGGGAGTGGGACTTCCTCCCCAAGTAGGTTTCCTACTCTCCCTCCACCAAGCAAACTTGTCGTTTGACTTTTCAAATTGGCGTTTGACTTTTCAAACTAGGATTTGATTTATCCCTTTATTTTGCTCAGCGATGACAACTAGTACATGATGCAACCATTCCAACTTGTCATGACACATTCATGTACCCTTCCCCTCCGGAGTGTCGGACCTTCCGGAACCTTCTAGAACATTCCCGATGAAAACACCGGAATCATTCCCCAACTCCGAAACAAGACTTTCCTTATATAAATCTTATTCTCCGGACCATTCCGGATCTCCTTGTGATATCCCGGATCCCATCCAAGACCCCGAACAACATTCGGTCTCTTACTCATCATTCCATAACTACTCAACAACATTGAATCTTTAAGTGTGTCTCCCTACGGTTCGTGAATTATGCGGACATGATCGAGACACTTCTCCGATCAATAACCAATAGAGGAATCTAGAAATTCATATGGCTCCCACATATTTCTACGATTACTTTGCGATTGAATGAACCACTTACATACGATACCAATTTCCCTTTGTCTCACGATATTTTACTTATCCGAGGTTTTGATCGTCGGTATCTCTGCATACCTAGTTCAACCTCGTTACCGATAAGTACTCTTTTCTCGTTCCCGTGATATGTGATCCCTTGTGATCTAGTCACATGATTGCAAGCTAATTGGATGACATTCCACCGAGAGGGCCCAGAGTATATCTATCCGTCATATGGATGGACAAATCCCACTCTTGATCCATGTGTTTCAACCCATACTTTCCAAACACTCAATGCCACCTTTATAGCCACCCAGTTACGATGTGGTGTTTGATGTCATCAAAGCATCCTTCCGGTGATGGTGATAAGCATGATCTCATGGTCGAAGGAATTAGGTTACTATGTATCAGAAAGCTTATAGCAAATGAACTATATTTAAATGACTTGATATTTATGCTACGCTTAACTATAGGAGTATGTCCATCACATCATTCTCCTAATGATATGACCCTGTTGTTAATAACATCTCTATGTTCATGATCAGGAAACCATGATCATATATTAACCAACAAGCTAGTTTAATAAGAGGCTTTACTAGGGACTCTTTTATGTTTACAAATCACACAAGTATTAATGTTTCCGGTTAATACAATTATAGCATGGTATGTAAACATTTATCATAAGTATGAAGATATGATAATAACCACTTTATTATTGCCTCTTGGGCATATCTCCAACAGTCTCCCACTTGCACTAGAGTCAATAATCTAGTTTCAAACCTTTGTGTATTCAACACCTATGGCTTTCTGGTGTCGTATGTACACGATTGCTAGTGGTCAACTGATCTTCGGATATGACACTTCCAGGTCCGTGTGTAATTGCATGTCTTTGCGTCTCTACGCATTACTCATTCTCTATGAGATGGCTTCGTATAAATTTGGTCCTTTGGTGAGACCTTTAGTTCTTTTGGGTTTAAAACATGTTGATAACATTGTCGTACAATATATCTTCATAGTATTATCCCGCTATGAACTACACCTAGTTTGATAACAAACTAATGGACACAAATGCCCTCTTTAGCTGCTATAATAGCAGTTATATACTTAGCCCTTTTGTTGTAGTATCTGTCACAATGTCTTAACTTTGGAACTCATCCAAATCCATTATGGAACTTACTTTCCATTATATTGTGCCACCCTTAGTTTAGATTGAGATAAACTTAATTTGTACTTTGTGACAAAACTAGTATCAATGTAGTACTTTTACAATGAACTAACCATCTATTTGTCACTTCTACAAATAATATACTCTTAGTTCTTCCAAAAGATCATAAGAATATCCTTACTATTGTCCAATGATCATCTTATGAATTATTCTGGTATATGCTCACATTATTTGTAGCATAGGACATATCTAGATTTGTACATATCATAGTATGATTGATATAAATACTCTTTGTGATTTCATACATCAAGTATCAATCTATACTTGAATCTTTGTTTCACTTACCAAGTGTCAATACACTTGAATATATCATCAATATTGAACTCATTCAATCCTTTATGTGCGACATGAACCTTTCTTGTAGTTTATATATTGAACTCATTCAATATATCATCTATGTACTTTTGGCATAACCATATTAGCGTCTATTGATGCCAAATATTTGGGTTTTGCCTAAGCCTTTCATCGAGATGAAATTCTTATCTTGTGTCAATAAAAGATACATCATTTCCAATCAACAATATGTCTTCTACATAATGTATTAGAAACATGTCTTAGCGCTCCCACTTAATTTCTTGCAAATGCAAGCATCTTCATCGTCTCCGACGAAATTAAACTCCTTTAACAGTTTCATCATACTGAAGATTCCAACTCCGCGATGCTTACTTCAACCATTGAAGTTTGCATATGCTTTTAGCATCCTTTGAATTAACAAAACCCTATGGACCGCGTTATGCACATGTCCTAGGTAACAATTCTATTAGAAGAACTTATTTTGTTTATTCTACTACCACATAACAAAATTATATGTAGTGGTTGCTACATTAATCCGTTTAGACTAAATATCGCTATGAAAGATCAAATCTTGTCATGGTCAACCTTTGAACATTGTTGTGAACTCTTTCCCAACATGTCGACTATTTCAGAGATGTGAAACATCCATGTCTGTGTTATAGATCCAAACACAACTGTAAGGTCTTACACCTTTCTCGAGGGTCCTTCAAGTTCAAAACTTGATTTCTCGTGTATGGAACTATCACGGATTTTATGGCTTCAAGCCATTTTATGGAGTCAGGGCCCATCATCGCTTCTTTGCATGTAGTCTATTCATTATTTTCAAATAATGATTCAACCCTCAAATCTTGGTATTTGATTGTTTACCCGACCTACTTGGTTTCAATAGGAACTTAGATCTCCGTGACCACAACCTTTGAGGCACGTGAGCCATGAGCATTGTTGCTGCCTCCGAAACACTTTTTGGTGTTGCGCAACTTTGCACATATAGCTAAGGTTCTTTTAACCTTATCAAAGTTCTATTGTCCTCCCACTTAACTTTTCACGAAAAGTTTCTTTCTCAAAGAACCTTGACGTTCTAAGCGACAAACACTTTTGTCTCCGGTGTTATGGAGGAATACTTAATAGTTATTCGAAATAACATACAAAGACAGGTTCATCCGACTTTGGTTGCAAACATCTTATTTTATGCAAAGCATACCAATGTTTAAGAAAGGACAACTTGGGTTTTATCCCAAACCATAACTTTATATGGTGTCATTTCAACGGATTATGATGGAGCTCTTTTCAGTGGAAAAACGGTAGTCTCTAAAGCTTTTAATCTTTTAAAATATAATTGCAGTTTTATGAATTACACTTTTGATCTTATCATGTCAAACAAGGTTTACTTACATATCTCGAACGCTCCATACTCTTATGGTGTTTCGGGAAATGCAAATCCACGGAACGATTTCTTAAATCTTAGGTATTATGCTAAACTTGTAACTTAAATATCTTCCTTTATGATCTTATCATAAAACTATTTATATTCTTGTTACAATGATTTTGCACTTCATATTGAAAGTCTTTGAACTTTTCAAATGTTTCATACTTCATACTTATTAAGTAAATATTCATATATTCACTTGAATTTTCGGATAAAGCATATGAAATTGAAAACCATCGCTCTTGACTACACATAATGGACTTTATACAACAATATGTACAAGTTCCAATAAGCTAGTCATTCGTTCCCTTTTGGCCTATGAACGAAGTTTTAATTATCTCTAGGAAAGTTTCACAAGCGTCATTTGATCAAAATCAAAAGGACTCCAAAATTCCATCCACATGGATTTTTTCATGTTTTCTTTCCAATATAATTTAAACGGCGATGTCACTTCCTAAGTGATCTTTCAATCAGTTTGTTTTTCGACATTTTTAGCACTAGTTTTATGGATGTGATTTCTCCAACGAGATTTGTAAATCATCCATCTTTTATGGATTACGACTATTATTTGAACAACCCTTTTGTTCTCATAACACCTGATAAAACAAATCTTGAAGGCTGTGGCATCCCGCAAAACCACTACTAGCAAATCGCGTTGATTTTGTGCATTGCATCATCATGACCGCATGCTCATGTCATCATGCCACATTGCATTTGAGCATCGTCATCAGCATGCATATTATTTTACTTGAAACTATGTTGCGAAAATCTACTGTTTTCTGAAACTAGCCCTCCTTCTATTTCAAATTAAACCCCGGATGCTTCCGGATATTTTGTTTCTCTAAAAATTAATTACAAAAGTTTATCGCAAATTAAATAAAAGTTATATTATTTTTAGGGGGCAGTCGAACGGGCCGATTCGACCCGGTCGACCACCCCCAGAATAAAAATCGGTCCACCAAAATCCTAAGGCTACCCAACCTAATCTACCCACCCCTCCAGCCACCTCACCCCCACCAATCCCTGGCTGCCACCTCACCCTCTCCCTCCCCTCTACCCAATCCCATGCCGCCATCTGGCCCACCTCCTCTTTCACCCCCTCTCTCTCCTCTCTCACCCGCATGCCAGCCCCCCCCCATAGTCCCACCGCCACCTCCCACCACCTGGCCCCACCCCGGCAGACCCTGGCCCACCCACCTGCCGCCTGCCTCGCTCCCCTTCTCCCCACGCGAAGCCTCCCCGCTCCCTCCCTCTGTCTCCCGCGCGCCCCGCTCCCTCCTTCTCTCTCTCGCCGCCGGCGACCCGCCCCGTCCCTCCTCGGCCCCGCCTCCCCGCATCCTTCCCAGCACCCGCCGCCGCACGGGCCGCCCTCCACCGTCTGCCTCCGCCGCCAGGAACCTCCCTGGGCTCGCCTCTCCGCTCCGGCCGCCGCGAGAGGCCCCCGACCCGTCCTCCGCCGCGCTGGCCTCGCTCTACCTCACCCGCGGCCCCCTCCACCAGCTCCGCCGGCCCCGACCTCGCCTCGTCGACCGCCTCCTGCCCGTACGCTCCCTCCGCGCACCCTCCTCTCCACCCGACGCCGCCCCGCCTCCTCCTTCCCGGCGCGCCCGAGCTCGCCCCCTCTCCGGCCACCGCCTTCCCCTCTCCGGCCACCGCCACCCTCCCCGGCACCGCCTCTCGCATCCGCCCACCGCGCCCCGTCCCTCCCTCCTGCGCCCGTGTTCGGCCGCCTGCGTTCTCCTCGCGGCCCCGCCACACCACCTTGTCGCCGGACCCGTCGTTGTTGGGTTCCGTCCTCGACAGCGCCTCCGGCCTCCGTGTCCTCGACGCCCAGCTCGTCGCCCCGTGTGCGTTCTGCTTCGTCGACCCCATCCCGATGAGCGCGTCTGTCCCCCTCTGCGTGTGTCTCTCCAGTTCGGGCTCGCCTCTCGTTCCCGAACGACCAGGACAGCCTCACACCGCTTGTATCCTTGCGAGTCGCCATGTTGGTTCTCTGTTTTTTTTCAGTGTTGTTGCGATGTATGTTGAGGGATGGTGCTGCTTGTGTCCCTTGGTGAGGTGACCATGTGGTGAGCTTGGCTACTTTGGCTAACTCAAGCCCGTCCGAAGAATCGGTGATGTTGTTCGAAGACCACGCGCGACCATGTGTAGACCCTCGTCTCCACTAGAGATGCAAGGACCGTCCCGGTGTCTCCAAGACCTCCGACCCCAAGCTCTCCTTCATGGACCGGAAGGCGCCGAGACCCCGAACCCGAAGACCGATCCCGTACCCGGTGCCGCGGCAAGAACTCCGAAAAACCCCGGTACCGGACGAGTTCACCAACGACCGTGATACCGACGTCCCCTTCACGGTTGCGACAAGATCTTCTTCATGGACCCCGAGATCTTCTGCCCGGAACTCGTGGAACCCTGAAGACCCCGGTGTCGAGCCCCAAGTTTGCCTCCGATAATCAAGATGGTATCCCAAGATCTCCATCGTATGTGTCGAGACCAACACCAAAGCGATGACAAGATCTACCGATGACCGAGAACCCTGACGCCAAGATCGCCACCGGAACGTCAAGCACATCGCCGCGGAACACCGAGTACTTCACCGCGGACACCGAGACCCTGGACGACAAGTTCTTCTTCCCGAACGCCATGACCGTCTACGCGGACCCGAAGACCACGAATGCGACAAGATCGACACCGACCAGGGCGAGACCGATGCGCCCCCGACACCGAACCTAGTCCTTCTTCCCGGAACGCCAAGCTCTTCACCTTGTACCCTGAACCCTGAGACCGACCCCGAACCCCGGCCCAAGATCTTCGACCATAATGTGTGAACCTTTTCCCGAGCCCTAGTTTATAAATGCTATATATAAATTGTTGCATATTAAATTGTCATACTCGCATGCATATTTGTGTGGTTTGGGGGCCTTATGCCGATTCACCTAAATAAATATGGGGCCCATATGCGGGCAAATCTAGCCTTATATTGGCCTCATTTAAATTTGTGTAGCGAACCAGTAATTTATTTTGCCATGTGAAGACAACATTTAATTTGCGGGGTAGATAAATAACATGAACCTATTAATTAATTGTCGGGACCCCGGTCCCACTTAATATTGCCTAATTGCATCGCACCGTTGCCATGTCATGCATCATGCCCGATCTTTTGCCGTAGTATTAAATATTGCATCGGGTGTTTATTCTAGTGTTTTGCTTCTTCGCGGATAAGGCCGTTGAGTTGATGCGAGTGTCGACCCGATCTTCGGATGAACCTTCGGCAATGTTTTCAGGCGAGCATCTTCCCCTTTCTACCTATCTTACTTTATAGTATTTACTCCCTCCTGTTGATCTACTGCTATCTGTGTTGCGATGCTCTAGTTTCTGTACCCGTGATATCCCTTGCAGCCCTATATTGCCTTGGACACATCCTATTACCTGTTGTTTGGTAGATAGTTGGACTTGCGCGTCGTAGTCGCTTGCTCAAGTGCTGTCGCGTGTCGTCAAGTATCGCAGTTGTTGGAGTATTGCCGTATGTTGAATGTTGGAGATGATCATGGCTTTAACTATTGTTCACTTTATTTACTGTTTAACAACTAAAATTGAAGTAGGTAAGCAGAGGCACCGGTGGGTGATAGATAATATCTGGTTTCCGACCGCCCACTTGTGTCCCGTAGGACCCCGAGTTCTTGACACCTGTTCCGAGATCGAGCGCGCTAACCACAGGTGGGGAGATATGGGC
This sequence comes from Avena atlantica, assembly GCA_910589765.1. Lineage (NCBI taxonomy): Eukaryota > Viridiplantae > Streptophyta > Magnoliopsida > Poales > Poaceae > Avena > Avena atlantica. The sequence continues at coordinate 525,524,248 of OU342739.1, read as the reverse complement.
CCCCCATTGATTAGTACCTGATTTCAAAGTATTGTACTGGGGGCCACAACTAGTTTGAGGTTTTATTTACTATCCTGTACCTATGCCATGCTTTACTGCTTTATTTACGATTGTGTGAGGAGCACGTTGTACTGTTTAGGAAGCGGAGTGTTTTCGCGGTATCGACAGTCCCAGTTTTGGGATTTGCTGTCGTTTATAGCCACTGACGCAAACCCTGAGTCCGTCTCGGAGACCGGCCGACTTTGTTGCGGGTGTACTTAGTGGGGTGGCCCCCCGTTCTTGCTTTGGGTCTGGGAACGTCGTGACTTAGGCCCCGCCGACATACCGATGGGTGTATGTTAACTGATCTGGCAAAAAGGGTCGAAGTGCTTGTGGATACTTTGGTGCACCCCTGCAGGGTTAAATCTTTTCGAGAAGCCGTGTCCGCGGTTATGGACGACTTGGAGCACAGTGCTTGATCATAGACAACTATAACTAAAGTTTACGGTTATAAATTGACTTGTATCCGATATAACTAGTAATCAACTTCACTGCAACGGAATGGCTAAATAAAAGTACCAACAACTGCTGGGTTTTTGGGTTTATCTCATGCTAATTGTATATGACTAGTAAGTGATGCAACTACCACGGAATGGTTAACTAAAATTGCCCACTGCTTATTATCTCAGGATGATTTATCTATACTTGACTAGTAATTGCTGCAACGATAACCGAATTAATAAAAATGCCAACTGTGTGAGTTCCTCGGTTGACTTCCTCGATCGGTGTCGAGGGGGAAACGCCAGGATGGGTTTGATTGGTGGTAGTATCAGGTTGGTTCCGAATAGGTCTTTCTTACCCCTCTCTTATAGCCGCCAGTTGTGTCGAGTCTCTATAGGTTGTATAGTGCCTGCTGCCGCTGCCGCTTCAGTCCACCATACCTATGTAGGCGAGGACCGCCGAATTCTAGCCTCGCCGTGTACTGGCCTCAGTACTGACGCTCCTCTTTTTCCTTTGCCCTTTTTCGGCACCCCTTTTGTTTAAGCAGGTTTTGAGATCGACGTCGTTAGCAGGGTTACCCTTCCGGCTTGGCCTGGGCAGGGTTATGGACGCCATTGGTTATTCTTCAGGGCTCTTAGCCCCATTTGCATCTTGTCCGTAGTCGGACGCTCTATCATTTTCAAGGTGATTTGGATCTTTGTACTTTATATATGTATTCTTGACCCTTGGAGTCGCGTTGTATATATATCTGTTCTGTGGGTCCCATCGAGGACTGTTGTGTAATGTTATTACTTCGTTTTCCACCCGCACGAAAGTGCCTGGTGGGCACCTTTGAATCGTTTCTATGCGGGTTTGGCGGGTTTCGCTAAAACTTGCATAGGGCCGATTCTGAGGGTGTTACAAAGGCAAGCTTTGATGTTCAACAAGCAGCACAATAACCCTTTATTTGTTCTTGATGAACATCACCACATATTCTTTTGCTAGTTACTTAGGCCATTGTAGTTCAAGAATTCTGTTGTTTTGTATGACGATTCATACCAACAAATTCAGCATCCAATACTTAAGAACCACATTATTTAACAAGCAAAGAATACAGCCATAACGCGTATATCCTCTATATACCTAAGATGAACAATTCTAGTCTTTTCTTTTCTACCATATATTTATGAGATTCTCTTTCAGTATTTCTTTTTCTGTTTGAAAGAATCTATCAATATCAATAGTGGAGCCATATACATGACACATAGTCCAAAGCGTGTATAGTTAAATACCAATGTCTTTGGACTTGCACTTTGAAGTAGATCACCATCATCAAATGTTTGGTGTTCTTTCAAATTCCTTTATTTAGTAATCTCTTGGTGTAGTAAACATTTTGCCTACATCAAATATTCACCCTTCTTATGGAATTATTCATGATCAAGCTACTTTAGCTTATAATGGTGAATCGCGAGTATAATGTTGCTCTCCAAAACCTTTTTGCAGGATTAGGACAACTAGTGTCTCCAACCTTTTGCAAATTCTCATCAAATATGAAAACATGACTTTTGCCATATTATACTCTATCATGTTGCAACCAAAACTTCGTTTCAGATATCACAGTATCTTCCACACATCATGGTTTCTGAAACAACTCTTTCAGATCCTAGATAACCTTGATATTAAGACAATCCTTTGAATATCAAGAATCATGGAGATAAACATGATACTTATATACTAACACTGGAATTGTTACTCTTGATTTAATACCAACTATTAAACTTCATGGAGTAACCGGAACTTACTGAAAGTTTGCAATGGGACTTTTAAACTTTAGATTAACACTTTAAAAACAATACGATACCAGTTCGTAAAGTAACTAACCAGAATTCTATAGTTCTATCATCTCAATTAAAACTAAGTGCAAGGTGGTAAACGGATGCCAATGACTACAACAACTATGCAAATTTACTTTGATTTAATTTATGATAAATAATGTTCATCTTTTAATCATATTGCTGTTGAACTCCCACTCAAAACAATATCCCTCACATTGTTTTAGTGATCACACGAACCAAATCCACCACATCAAAACCGATCATCACGAGAGTTGATGTAGCTTCAATGGCGAACAATCAACATGTCCATCATATCTACTATATGACTCATGCTTTACCTTTCGGTGATCCGTGTTCCGATACCATGTCTGTACATGCTAGGCTCGTCAAGATCAAACCATAGCTTCCGCATGAGCAAATCTGGCTTGCTCACGTTGTATACACTCGCAGAATCTAACACACCCGATCATCACGTGGTGCTTCGAAACAACGAGCTTTAGCAACGGTGCTTACTAAGGATGAACACTTTAAAACTTGAAATTGTGTGCTTGAGGGATCATCTTATAATGCTACCGTCATGAACTAAGCAATACAAGATGCATAAAAGGATTAACATCACATTCAATTCATAATATGTGATATGATATGGTCTTTCTTCTTGTGCTTCCGATCTCCATCTTCAAGCACGAACATGATCTCCATCATCACCGGTGTGGCGTCAAGGCCAATGGCGCCGCTTCATGGTTGTCTTCCACCAGCATCAACTATTACAACTACCTTGAATAATAGACACGCAAGACTTAATGGAAACAACCATATGGATCCTGCCGGTTGCCAACTTACAATAAGGAACATTGCATACATCATATATAATCACAACCATGGCCATATCACATCACAGCACACCCCTGCAAAACAAAGTTAGATGCCTCTAATTTTCTTTGCATGTTTTACGTGGTTTGGGGCTTTCAATAAGTGTCGTTCTAACTTACGAACAAGAACCACAACATTGATACTAGTATTGGCAATCACCCGTTGTAAATTGAATCTTAACTATGTTGGGAGAAACAGGCACCCGCAAAGCCACTTATGCAATACAAGTTGCATGTCAAGCGTGGATCAAGTCTCATGAACGATGTCATGTAAGGTTAGCCCGGGCCGCTTCATCCCACCATCCCGCAAGATGCAAAGTACACAAGAAGCAATTGGCAACAAAAGCATCAACGCCCACAATGACCATTGTGTTCTAATCGTGCAACAGATCTACATATAGACATGGCTCTGATACCACTCTAGGGGTTCGTAGCATGGAAAACAAAAACTACCGCATACAAACAAACAAGCCAAGATCTATCTACTAGATTGTAGCAACGAGTCGATAGAGGAACTCACCCTCGAAGATTCCAAAGCGGTTAACGAGAGCAGATTCTCGTGGGTGATGTAGTCGTAAACTTCCGATCTCAAGATCGCGTAGACGATCCTTCCGGCGCTGCGTTCCGGCAGCGCTTCCGCAGTTGGTCACACGTTCGATACTTGATGAAGACCTTCCTCTCCCTTGTTCTAGTAGGCAGCAAAGGTTGTAGCACTCTCCTCGTGATTCCGGCAGCACGACGGCGTGGTACCGGAAGTAGAGGGGAGATCTCGCAGGGCTTCGCCTTAAGCCGGAGCGAGTATGGCGGACTATGAGAGAGGCCTTGGTGGTCTAGGGTTTAGAGGCACCAAGGGAGAGGTATAGCCGGTGGCTAGGGCTTGGGGAATCCCTAACTCGGCGAGTTGGGAGGAAACCCTAGGCGGCGGCAGCACTTGTGTGGAGGCGCCAGGAGCTAGGGTTTTGGTGTAGAGAAGAGGGGGCACCCCTGCCCCTTCTTTTAAAGGTGGGAGGAAGGCGGCTAGGAGGAGGGAGTCCTGTTCCAACTCCTCCTCCCCTGCCGGCGGGTGGAGGGAGTGGGACTTCCTCCCCAAGTAGGTTTCCTACTCTCCCTCCACCAAGCAAACTTTCCGTTTGACTTTTCAAATTGGCGTTTGACTTTTCAAACTAGGATTTGATTTATCCCTTTATTTTTCTCAGCGATGACACCTAGTACATGATGCAACCATTCCAACTTGTCATGACACATTCATGTACCCTTCCCCTCCGGAGTGCCGGACCTTCCGTAACCTTCTAGAACATTCCCGATGAAAACACCGAAATCATTCCCCAACTCCGAAACAGGACTTTCCTTATATGAATCTTATTCTCCGGACCATTCCGGATCTCCTTGTGATATCCCGGATCCCATCCAAGACTCCGAACAACATTTGGTCTCTTACTCATCATTCCATAACTACTCAACAAAATCGAATCTTTAAGTGTGTCTCCCTACGGTTCGTGAATTATGCGGACATGATCGAGACACTTCTCTCATCAATAACCAATAGAGGAATCTGTAAATTCATACGGCTCCCACATATTTCTACGATTACTTTTCGATCGAATGAACCACTTACATACAATACCAATTTCCCTTTGTCTCACGATATTTTACTTATCCGAGGTTTTGATCGTCGGTATCTCTGCATACCTAGTTCAACCTCGTTACCGATAAGTACTCTTTTCTTGTTCCCGTGATATGTGATCCCTTGTGAGCTATTCACATGCTTGCAAGCTAATTGTATGACATTCCACCGAGAGGGCCCAGAGTATATCTATCCGTCATATGGATGGACAAATCCCACTCTTGATCCATGTGTTTCAACCCATACTTTCCGAACACTCAATGCCACCTTTATAGACACCCAGTTACGGTGTGGTGTTTTATGTCATCAAAGCATCCTTCTGGTGATGGTGATAAGCATGATCTCATGGTCGAAGGAATTAGGTTAGTATGTATCAGAAAGCTTATAGCAAATGAACCATATTTAAATGACTTGATCATTATGCTACGCTTAACTATAGGAGTATGTTCATCACATCATTCTCCTAATGATATGAACCTGTTGTTAATAACATCTCTATGTTCATGATCAGGAAACCATGATCATATATTAACCAACAAGCTAGTTTAACAAGAGGCTTTACTAGGGACTCTTTTATGTTTACAAATCACACAAGTATTAATGTTTCCGGTTAATACAATTATATCATGGTATGTAAACATTTATCATAAGTATGAAGATATGATAATAACCACTTTATTATTGCCTCTTGGTCATATCTCCAACACTTATGTTAAAGAAAATTATGACTTTTATGATGTGGAACAAATTGAAGAATTTATTGCCTTCAAGGGTGCATTTGAACTTGCCAGTTTGCTTAAAAATACTGATGATGCACCTTATGAATATGAGGTTTATGAGATACTTAAATTTTACTTTGATAATTACAAGGAAGAAAATGGCTATATTCTTGAATATTTTAATAGGTGCTTTCCACAAACAAAAGAGACTAATGCCTTGCAGGAGCCTATGGAAGACGAAATTGCTGAATCTGAAAGCTCATTAGATGAAAAAGAGGAGGAGAGTGATGAACAAAAGGAGGAAGAATGGATTATCTACCCATGCCTACCTTCTAATGAGAGTAACTCTTTATCCGTTACATTATTTGATTGTCCCCTATGCTTACCAAAGGAGGATGAATGTTATGTTCCTGTGGATCCTTTTCAAATATCTACTTTGGGTAAAACCTGTGAAGGTTTAATCCCACTATTTTTGAGCTTGATAGAAATTATGTGTTTGTAGATCATGAAAAGCATGCTTTATGTGATAGATATATTGTTGAGTTTATTCATGAGACTACTGAAAATTATTATGCGAGAGAAAAATATGGTTGTAGAAGTTTTCATGGTACTAAAACACCTCCCTACGTGTTGAAAGTTTTGAAGTTACTCTTGTTTCATCTTCCTATGCTTGTCACCTTGTTCTTTGTGAATTATTTTGTATACAAGATTCCTATGCATAGGAAGTGGGTTAGACTTAAATGTGTTTTGAATTTGCTTCTTGATGCTCTCTTTTACTTCAATTCATATTTCCTATGTGAGCATCTTCTCAAACTATCATGCCTAACTTAAAAGCGTTAAAGAAAAATACTTGTTGGGAGATAACCCAAGAATTTCGTTGACTCTTGGAAGTTATTACTTTAGTAATGACCTCTCCTTATCCTTCTTTTTGCTTTTTGTGCCAAGAATAACCTCTCATGAGAGGGAAGTAAGATTTGGGGAGTTGCTGTCCCGAAACAGATTTCTGCCCTCCACCATAAAAATTAGTGAGGAGTATCTATAAGTCGGATTGAGCTGACAATTTACGAATAAATCCCCCAGTATGTTAGCTAACTTTCGTTATTAAAACACTTTTTGATTTGAGCAACAAAATATTTTCAGAAAAATTGTTTTCTACCTGCTGGTCTGTTTTGACAGATTTCTGCCATTATTTGCATTTGCTTCTTATTGATTACTTTTTTAGTTCTCTTTTGGGGAATTGAGATTTTTGAAGGAATTGCTACAGTAGCTTGTGTTTTTAGTGAAAGTTTTGCTGTTCCAAAGCTAAACACAAAGGTCTATTCTCTTTTGAATACACTAATGTTGCTAATGAAGATTGTGTGAAGTTTTGTATGAAGCAAAAATTTCAGGTGTAGAGAGAGAATGCTGTAATAAGATGAAGAATGGATAAAAGCTCAAACTTGGGGATGCCACCCCGATGTCACCCCAAGAAAAATCCAAGAGGTACAAGATTCAAATCGTGGGGATGCCCAAGGCATCCCCTTGTTCATCAATAAAAAGCTCAGGTCTGTCTAGATACTTTGTTTTTATGATTTCATGCACTGTTGTGTTGTTTTCGGCGCATCTTAGTTTTCATTTGCTTTGCTTAGTTTGTTTAGTTTGCTTGAATAAAGTAGTTTGGACTCCCGTTCTCGCTGTGTTGTTTCAAATAAGTTGATTGGTGTTGGAAAGGAGTAGAAAGTTCTTGCTTGAAAGTGCAAGAGGAGCTTGCTTTGACTATGACTTAGACTTTAGCATGACATGCTAGGTGTTGTTTTGATCTTATAATTAGTGATTATTGATGTAGCATGTCTTGTTACAAACAATTGGGATTGCTTAGTGTGTCTTGAAGGAATTATGCGTTGTTTTAGCATACAAAAGCATAGTATTGTGGTATTCTCCCTTGATGATTTATTTGGGTTGACTTGGCACATGCTCACACCATGTTATGACTATGAACAAGTCACCATAGCCTATATTATCATTTATTCCTTGACTTGTAGTACCATTCTCTGCTTTTATTAGGAATGTTTTGTCGCTCTGCATGATTATGGTCATTATTGCTCCCTTAGTTGGTTGCTCCCAGTCTTTTGCTAGCCTCCACTTGTATGAGTAAGATCTACTCATGCTTCCAACTCCCAAGAAACAAATTTATTCCAAAGTGTCCACTATAAACTCCTATGCATTGTGCGTTACACCATTCCAAGTATATTCTTGTTTTCAGCTATCTTCCAATTAAAAAGTATTTTGTTATGTGAAAACTTAGTGATTAAAGCCCTCACAAACTTGATGGCACACTTTATATTCTTTGCCCCTAATAAACTTGAACCATTGTGTCATCTATGTTGTATATGCTTGCACTTATACGTTGGAATTAGCAGAACCATGTTGTCATGGGGAACGTTTTCCACATTGCACTTGTACTTTGTACACAATTGATATCATGCTCTTTTGTCTATGGATGTCACGGTGTGAATTAAAAAGGGAGCTTGTAAGTCCATGGAGTTATGTATTTTGTGTTAGAGAAACGCCTGGGCCGCTAGCCTAAGCCATGCCTAATCATGGTAGAAACTTGCAGCATCACTATAATGAGCATTCTATGAAGCATCCTCAATAAAAAGCTATGCACGTAGTAAATAAAAAAGATCGATGAGATGCTCATTGTATGCTTGCCTTGTCATTTTGGTTATGGGATAGCTTCTGTACCATGTGCAAGGGGTACCCCGTTGGCGGTTATCTATGATAAGCATATACTTACTATGACAAGAACTTACAGGTGACTGAAGTTGAGTAGCATCAGGTGTGGCCTCGTATTCAAGGGACTTGAGATTGCCAACTTATACTTTGTCAATCATATACTCCATAGTGTGTTCACTTTAACCTTAATCACTTCAAGATGCTTATGATAGGGGCAATGAGGGTTGAAAGCTAACAAGTACCATAATTTTTGGAAGCTCTTTTTGAAACTTGAAATTCCTGCTTCCCTTTATGAAGGACCTTTCTTCCACTATTACATTGAGTCTTCATCTTCTACCTTTAGGCACCATTAAGAGAGCATAGTTTCCACTCTTAGTTCTATGTGCAGTGTTCCAAAACTTATTGATTGATGCATATTGTGATATTACTTGTTCTTTTGCTATTTGTATCGAGTCACCCTTATGAACTTTGAAGGTGTCATATGCATCTATTTGCTACTCTATGAGGGACAAGCTGATTGCAGTATGCCATGTTTTCTGTATGTGAAACAAACAAACGTTTTTCAATGCATGTTATTCATGATCTTTGTTTGTAGCCTTTCATGTTGCATGCATAGTTACTTTGTCTTATTGTTAGAACTCCATATTTCATGCACATGTTTAGAGTTCTTTGTTCCCAGCTTTCAATGCTTGCAAATGGTTTGATCTTGTTTTTGATGATGCATGTTACCTAAAAAATTATTCTTTTTATCACTTACCTACTCGAGGACGAGCAGGAGTTAAGCTTGGGGATGCTTGATACGTCGGAAACGTATATATAATTTTTGATGCTCCATGCTTGTTTAGTATCTACTTTTCTTTGCTTTATCTACAATTTGAGATGTTTTTATATCTTTTATGGAACTAACCTATTAACAAGTTGCCACAGTGCCAGTCGCATGTTTTCTTCTGTTTTTGGTTCCAGAAAGGCAGAAAATCAATATTCTCGAAATTGGACGGGAAAAAAAGCCAAATTCAATATTTTACCGTGGGCGACACGAAGCCAGAAGACGAAACGGAGGGGCGCCAGACGGCGGCTAGACCCCCCTAGGCACGGCTAGGGCTGGCCCGCGCCTGGGCAGGGTGTGGCCCCCCTGGCGGCCCCTGCCTTGCCCCTTCGCCTATAAGAAGCCCCTAATGTAGAAACCCTAGACACCTGATCAAAACTCCACGAAACATTCTGTAGCCGCCACCACCATCGTCCCTAGATCATGGGGATCTGAAGTTCTTCCTGGTACCCTGCCGGAGGAGAGATCATCCCGGAGGCCTTCTTCTCCGGTATGAAGCGTGAGTAGTTCCACCTTGGACTACGGTTCCATGTAGTAGCTAGATGGTTGTATCTCCTCCTTCTGCTTTCATGTATAGATCTTGTGAGCTCCGTTCATGATCAAGATCTAATCTATTTGTAATCATGCATGTTGTGTTTGCGGGGATCCGATGGATATTGAGATTACTATGTCCGATTGATTAATGGTTTTGTCTATTTGATTCTATCATGTCTGTGTTGTTTGTGATCTTGCATGTGCTCCTTTGTTAGTAGCTATCTTGGCCAAGTAGTTGCTAGTGACTCCAAGAGGGGGTATTTATGCTCGATAGTGGGTTCATGCCTCTAGTTTCCAAGGGAAGTGACAGAAATCTCTTTGGTTGTAGATGTGTTGTTGCCACTAGGGAGAAAACAACAGTCTCTTGTTCACGGAACAAGTGGATTGTTTACCTTACACACTTTGCTTAAAGCAGTTGTCTGTTGCTTGCAACTTAATACTGGAGGGGGTTCGGATGATAACCTGAAGGTGGACTACTAGTGATAGATGAAGTTGGATGGCGGTCTATGTATATTGTTGTATTGCCCAATCGAATCTCATAGGAATCTCATAGGAAATTTGATTGGGAAATACAACAATATACATAGACCGCCATCCAACTGCATCTATGACTAGAAGTCCACCTTTGGGTTATCATCCGAACCCCCTCCAGTATTAAGTTGCAAGCAATAGACAACCGCTTTAAGCAAAATGTGTAAGGTAAACAATCCACTTGTTCCATGAACAAGAGACCATTTTTTTCTCCCTAGTGGCAACATCACATCTATAACCGTAGAGATTTTTGTCACTTTCCTTGATTAAGTAGAGGCATGAACCCACTATCGAGCATAAATACCCCCTCTTGGAGTCACTAGCAACTACTTGGCCAAGATAGCTACTAACAACGGAGAGCATGCAAGATCACAAACAACACAAACATGATAGAATCAATAAGACAAAACCATTAATCAACCTTACATAGTAATCTCAATATCCATCGGATCTCCGCAAACACAACATGCATGATTACAAATAGATGAGATATTGATCATGAACGGAGCTCACAAGATCTAGACATGAAAGCACAAAGGAGGAGATACAACCATCTAGCTACTACATGGACCCGTAGTCCAAGGTGGAACGACTCATGCTTCATACCGAAGGCTAGCATGACGAAGAAGAAGGCCTCCGGGATGACCTCCCCTCCGGCAGGGTGCTCGGAAGAGCTTCATATCCCCCTGATCTAGGGATGATGGTGCCGGCAACTACAGACGGTTTCGTGGAATATTGATCGGGTGCTTAGGGTTTAGGCATCGGGGGCTTTTGATAGGCGAAGAGGCCAGGCTGGGAGGTGGCCAGGGGGCCCACACCCTTCCCAAGCGCAGGCCCACCCTAGGCCGTTCCTGGGGGGGTGGCCTCCCTATGGTGCCCCTTCGTCTCTCCTTTGGACTTCGTGTTCTCCTCAGTGAAATATTGGCTTTGGCTTTTGTCCCGTCCAATTCCGAGAATATTTCCTTACTAGCTTTTCTAGAACCAAAAACAGCAGAAAACAGGCAACTGGCACTGTGGCAACTTGTTAATAGGTTAGTACCAGAAAACATATGAAAATCACCTCAAAGTGTGGACAAAGCAAAGCAAAGTAGATACTAAACAAGCATGGAACATCAAACATTATAGATACGTTTCCGACGTATCATCTGCCTCGTCTCTAGACAGCCCCTCCCCCTCTTCCCTCAGGAAAAACTCAGCAGCCACGTCGCCAGAAGTGGAGGGTGGTGGGTCAAAGTCCACGCCTCCTCCCCCGCCACCACGTCCTCCTCGACCTCGACCTCGTCCTCCTCCCGCCAACTCAGGGTAACGCGGATTGGGAGTTGGTTGTCTCCCACTCTGTGTAGCACTTTTCTTGTGTTGGTTCAGCGTATTAAGCAAGGATCCGGTGGTCTTCCTCCGGCGAAACCCTAGACCTGGGGCCCCGGATCATATACCCCTATAGCTATCTCCGTAAGAGGCTAGCCCGGTGGACCTTTCTATTTGTTTTGGTTTGTTTAGGACATATGTACATGGAGAGCAAAGGTTGGGCCAACTTTGCCACATTCTAGGCACCGGTTGTCCTGCGGTGGAGTTTCCACATACAGATCCAGGATTTTACTAAGTGTTAACGCATGTCCGGGAAGGGGGTCACACCTGGGGCCTACACATGGCACCTACCAACCTTGCACCACTCTCACACACATATCCTAGGGGCACATGCAAGTTTTCATGTGATTCCGACGCTCCGGTGGTCTTCCTCCGGCGAAACCCTAGACATGGGGCCCCGGATCGTCTACCCCTAGAGCTATATCTGTATGATGGTAGCCCGGTGGACCTTTCTAATTTTTTGGTTTGTTTAGGACATATGTACATGGAGAGCAAAGGTTGAGCCAACTTTGCCACATTCTAGGCACCGGTTGTCCCACGGCGGGAGTATCCACATACAGATCCAGGATTTTACTAAGTGTTAACGCATGTCCGGGAAGGGGGTCACACCTGGGGCCTACACATGGCACCTACCAACCTTGCACCACTCTCACACACATATCCTAGGGGCACATGCAAGTTTTCATGTGATTCCGACGCTCCGGTGGTCTTCCTCCGGCGAAACCCTAGACCTGGGGGCCCGGATCGTCTACCCCTATAGCTATCTCCGTACGAGGGTAGACCGGTGGACCTTTCTATTTGTTTTGTTTTTTTAGGACATATGTACAAGGAGAGCAAATTTTGGGCCAACTTTGCCACATTCTAGGCCCCGGTTGTCCCGCGGCGGGAGTTTCCACGTACAGATCCAGGATTTTACTAAGTGTTAACGCATGTCCGGGAAGGGGGGCACACCTGGGGCCTACACATGGCACCTACCAACCTAGCACCACTCTCACGCACATATCCTAGGGGCACATGTAAGTTTTCATGTGATTCCGACGATCCAGTGGTGTTCCTCCGGCGAAACCCTAGACCTAGGGCCTCAGATCATCTACCCTTATAGCTATCTCTGTACGAAGGTAACCCGATGGATCTTTCGAATTTGTTTTGGTTTGTTTAGGACATATGTACATGGAGAGCAAAGGTTGGGACAACTTTGCCACATTCTAGGCACCGGTTGTCCCGCGGTGGGAGTTTCCACGTATAGATCCAGAATTTTACTAAGTGTTAACGCATGTCCGGGAAGAGGGTCACACCTGGGGCCTACACATGGCACCTACCAACCTTGCACCACTCTCACACACATATCCTAGGGGCACATGCAAGTTTTCATGTGATTTCGACGATCCGGTGGTGTTCCTCCGGCGAAACCCTAGACCTGGGGCCTCAGATCGTCTACCCCTATAGATATCTCCGTACGAGGGTAGCCTGGTGGACCTTTCGAATTTGTAGTAGAACTATGTCGAGAACTTGAATAAGATAACTAATATCTTGATTGTGGATGTTGAATATGAAGATTCGCAACGTCATTTCATGTGGACGTGGAGACCTATTCGAAGGATACGAATCCGAATTAATAAAAAATAGAACAATGTTTAAATAATTGGTACTAATTAATAAGTACAAATAAAATACAAGTTAATAAGTAGGAGAAAATAAAGGAGCTACGCCGATGGCCCCCCTTGGCGTAGGCCTAGCAGAAATTTTGGGTGGAGGAAAAGAAAACGGAATAATCTACGCCGACTGCCACCCTCGGCATAGAGCTAACGCCGTCACGGGCCGGCGGGCGTGGGACAGGCTGGGTCGGGCTACGCCGAGGGCATAGGTACGTCGAGGGCAGCCGTTGGCGTATCGCGGCCTACACCGACGGCCATGGAGGGGAGCTGGCCTGGACAATAGCTACGCCGACGGCCCCGACGTTTGGCCGTCGGCATAGCTCCCAGCCCTCGGCGAAGCTACCTATTCCTGTAGTGGTGCCCAAAAAATAGTGATGCAACGCCCCAAGGGAGTGAGACCGATCAGCCGTACGGCGACGATAAGCGGCGTGCTGCCACTAGTAGATCCTCTAGCATGTCATCCACCCGATCCCTACACGACGGGTATCACACTCGCAAGAAAGACAAAAATTCTAACACAGAGTCAGAAGCACACCACAGGAAAACACACTCTATGACCATGCTACTACGGATATTCCACAGGTCCAATAATATCCGCAAACACCAACCATAAGAGGCACCTCCTCCTACCGTTGTGTTTTGTGTTACCCTCCAGGAACTCCGCGAAGTCCACAGCCTGCCACTCAGGCCCTAGCGCCTCAGGTACGAAGCTTCATTGAAAGCGGAGAGTGGGATAGGTAAACAAGACGTGGGTCCTTGTCTCAGAGAACACACGGGGGCAAAGACAGTTCATGGGGACGGGGCGGTTTGTTCCCTCAACGCCCAAGGATAGGCGATCCCGAAGCAACTGTCAGACAAAAATATTATTTTTTAGTGGCAAGAGGTCTTCCATAGCGAGAAATTCTAGGCCAAGATGGACCCTCTAAATAGGGCCATGTAGGCTGGTCTAACCGTAAAAGCCCTCAAAGGGGACATGTACCATGACACCGAGTCCGTGGCATTCGAGAGTGCGGGAGGTAGAGAGGCCTGCAACTCTCCCTATGCCATGGTCTCCTCTGGATCCATGGTCCGTCATAATTGGATGTCCCACGTCTCCTCGCAGGAAGCCGGGGCAACTAACAACATCGTGTCAAAACACGTCATAAATAATGCAGGATTCTCAAACCTAACGGGACGACCACTGAGCCAGAAATCTAGCCAGAAAAAGGTACTCTCCTCATTCCCTATGGAGACCGTAACCCCGACCGATCTCCTGCTTAATGTCGAATGGATCTCTAAGCTGAGATCCCTTCCGTTCTGAATCTGGTTATCGAAAAAGCGAGAACAACATTTGGTAGCTGCTCGACCAAACCGTGCCATTTGATTTGGTTGCTACCAGTGATATTCAGTCAGTGTCTTCCTACAAACCTTCTTTTCGAGTTTTTTTTTTCTGTTCTAGCAACGGATGCGTGCCTCGGATCCTTTCATCCCTCCTGTTTTGTTAAAAAACAAATAAACAGCTCGCCCATGCTTCTGTGTCACGGTCTCGACGCGTTCTCGATGAAATAATTGACATGTCAATTTTGCTTCTTTTTTTGAGAATTAATTGTCATGTTGCTGTGTTTCTCTTTGGAGGGCCGGCACGTTTGTTGGGCTTTGCTGCCGACTACCGTGCCTGAACTGCTTGATCACTGAGTTTCAGTTGGGCCTTGGCTCGCGGATGTAGGCTCACTTGGGCTATATTTCGTGGCTGGTTAAACGCTTAGGTCGGTTTTTGCCCAAGACTGTCAGGTGGAAATGGCTCGTATGCGGACTGTATAGAGCCACTCGCCTACTCCTGCAATATGGATCCCAATCCGTTTTCATATTTAAAAATAAACTAGTTAAATACCCGTACGTTGCTACGGAATAATAAATTGAATTTCACAAACTATGACAACTTTCTTAGATCTATAATAGTGATTTGCAAGCTTTGAGGGACCGGGTGGAACATAGATCTTTTGTGAATGATGCGTACACTAGAATAACTATGCACAGACGATCAAAGGCATACCTGTATAGTGGCGAATCGTGACCGAGATATAAGTATGGGCCGGATTGTTCAACCATAAAGGTAATATGGGCCAATCAGGCCAAATCCATTCGATGGGCCATTATTTACAAGATTTGGTTGGTCAAATGGCTTAATAAACATGAATTTTAAGAAAGACTGGGCCACCACCCAGGTTGGCCTCCAAGACGCGCCGCCCTTGCCTATATGCAATCGCCACAATTTATTTCAGATCTTAGCAATGCAATCAGCATAACTTTATTTGTCCATCGGATCAATGTCCTGATGTTTTACCTTTTTAAGAGTTTTCTTTATATTCTACCATATCATCTTTATATTCGCGTCCATTAGCTTTAAATCAGCTCGAAAAGATCGTTCATTATTTGGGTCATTCAACAACACAACATTTTTTGTTCCAAGATTCACCTATGCAACCTAGCTAAGTTGAAACTGTGGTAAACTATTTCCTATGAAACAACAAGCTAGTGTGTTATTGAAATTATCAATATGTTGGTGCAAGTATATAGGTATCTGGGTCAAGGAATTTCGGCTACTTATGAATTGGAAATATTAATTTCTCATCTAAAAGAAAAGCTTTTCATAAACCTTTTGTTGAAGTCATAAAAATGGGCCGATCATCAGGTTTACGTTACAATGACAATCTTTAAGAAAAAATATGGACACTTAAAAGAACATGCATTTAATTAGCTTTCTATTCACTTTCGAGTCTTCATTCAATAGTGGAGAGCCATCGGACATTACAATTATAGAACTGGCTGTTTGCAGTTATGAACCTCTTATATCATGTTAAATTTATGAAAAAAAAAATCTATTGTATCAAACTTCTGGCACTGGTGGAGCGGACTACACAATGGTGTGAAACCCTCCGGATATATGACCAAGATATATGGCACCGGTGGAGCGGACTACACAATGGAGTAACTGGTATGCCTCATCACACCTTCAATCTACACCGTATTTTAC
This sequence comes from Avena atlantica, assembly GCA_910589765.1. Taxonomy (NCBI): domain Eukaryota; kingdom Viridiplantae; phylum Streptophyta; class Magnoliopsida; order Poales; family Poaceae; genus Avena; species Avena atlantica. The sequence goes on along the minus strand of OU342739.1, from coordinate 525,508,100 downwards.
AGTTTTATTATTTGCCACACCATGTGTCACTAACATGTGGTGGTCAATGTGGCAAATAATAAATTTTTGAAGTAAAGCGTGGCAAATAATAAAATATTCCCAAACTGTGCGAGGGCTTGGTCCGTGATCATCTCGCCGACCTGGATGATGCCCAGGTTGCGGCACACCAGTGCCTCTGCTGCCTTGTCCACTAGCGCCGCCTTGCGGCGAGCCTTGACAAGCGCACTGGCATGGCGCGGGGTGAAGCCGTAGGTCCCTGTGATGGTCAGCCAAGGTCTTCCGCCTATTGACGGGCCGTCTCGGCGGCGACAGCAGCCCAACTTAACTGGCCACGAAGATAGGCTCCATCACAGCAGGCAGAGGCACACTGGCGCGGCGGCGGTGATGGGGTACGCATGACCATGCCCGATGAGACGAACGATGGAATTCGCTGGTTCGGAGAAGCGTCGAAGCCGGGCGTACGGGTAGGCCGTAGGCGTGTAAGCTGCAACCAGGCTGGGCGGCGCCAGAAGTTGGAGCACGCGGCGCGCTGCTACTGGCAGATGATGACGGCGTGAGAATCAACTGCAGGGGCGTGGGCTGGGCGGCTGGCCGCTCGAAACCTGCAGCTATCAGGAGTACCCGTCCTTGGAGGCTGGCGAGACAGGGATGATGGACGCCGGTGAAGAAGATGGCGAATCAGGCGTTCCTGGCGGCGTCCTGGCGGCCCTTTATCGCACGGCCTCCAGGACATGCACGTCCACATGAGTGACTAGGAGGTGCTCCTACTCTGCTTGAGCATTGCTGACCATCAATCCGTCATGGACCAGGAAACGGCGCGAGAGAGCCTCCGCGATGGGAATTGCACCACCATGGTCGAAGCTATGCGACTTCCATCAGCACCAGAGTTGCTTGCCACGATGGTGATCGAGGTAGCTAGTGTCGAGTCTCGATTAACTTCGTTGCAGCATGGCCGGTGAAGGGAATGGGACTGTCGTCCTCGTTACCCACATCGCGTCAACATGGCACCACAAATAGACCTGGTGCTAAGATAAAGTTTGTTACGTATCCGCCGTTATCTGAGAAACTCCTTGCGACTGGAAATTGCGAAGTTGTTGAGAATAGCACAGGTGTTTATTTTAGGTGGGGATAAGGAAGCATGTTTTTAGGCGTGTGGAGTTATACGTGAGAGAGAGCCGTAAGGTTTGTTGAGGAGGCTTAGAGTTTGTTGAGGAGTGGCATTTTCAGTAATATCTTGAAGTGTGACACCAGCCACTCGCATCTTTGAAATTAATAGTAAAGATATGGATATGAATACAAATTTTGTCAAGTTCAATCATAGAAAATACCAGATTGACATATCAGACTACAGTGACTGCAGTAGACTGACATAATTTTATTCGGATATAGATATATCCATTTCCATATCATCATTTGCTTCAAAATTCAATACCACATTTATTTGTTGTAGAGGCACGAAGAGCTCCTCCGGCCGATGTTTCTTTGCAGGCTAGATCCAATCTTATATGGTTGATGGCTATTGCATCTTGTTAACCGTCTGTTGGTGTTGGTGCTCTTCTTCTTCGACGACGACCGTGAAGAATTTGACTCCTCGGTAGTTGCGGTGAGGACGTTTTGTAGCTGTACAACGGCTTGGTTTCTTCTTCTTTTTTCTATTGCTTGTATGTGTTCCATCTTTTTTTTGCTTTTTTTAAAAGAGTATATATTAATATTACAAGGACATCAAATACACCCAGCCTCGGCAACAACGCATGCCCTAGCGGCTCTACTGATGCACACAACTCAGAAAAAAGAAAAAAATTAAAAAAAGAAAAGTCCCGCTAGATAGAACTAATACTCAAAGAAACGACAGTGACACCATCAGAACAACACCAATAGTCCTCTACTCCAATAACAACGCCTTCAAGAAGGAAACAGTGCCCAAGCGCCGTCGTTGCCCGATCAAAGGTCATAGGTTTTCACCCTGGAGAAAGTCCTTACTCACAAAACAATGCCTTCAACAAGGTCATTGTCAGGCACAACCAGCTAAGGCTAAACCTTAGATTTCCACTCTGCAAGATAAGACTGGAAACTGCCATGTGTTGTCTTCCCGCACCAGCAGTCGCTGCAACGAGTCCTAGATCACGCAGTCAGATCTCCGTCGCCACAAGAATTAAAGTCACCATCGCTACCCTCAAATTTCCGCTTTCCTGACATTCTCTGCATCTAACATCACCATGGCTCAAAGCATGGCACTTGGTGGGAACAAACAACAGAGCTTCGCAACGCTCCCGCTGAAACCAAACGGCCAGAAAAACAAGGTGCGCACGATCGAATACCTTTCGATCCAGCAATCTCCAGGTATGATACGCCCATGGGAGTTTGCCGGCGGAGCCTTCCGAAACCCGCCTTTCCTGACCAGAACCACGAGGGCAGACATCAAGCAGATCTTCGTCTTCGTGCGAAAGAAACCAAAGAACCACCTCCTTTATTAGATCTGACACAGCGATCTCCACACCGCCGCCGGTTTCCGGAGAACGGAACGAGCAGACAATTAGGGTTAGAGAGTCGATCTAGGTCATCCAACGGAAACCCATCACCGGTACCTCCTCCACCAGATCACCACCACAAGGAACCGCTGCCTCCACCCCGACCAAGGGACACCGCCCAGGTCCGCGCTTCAGCCTCCTCTGTCGCTGCCCCAGCAGCTCTGGCTTCCGCCTCCGACGCACCGCCCCCTAGCTACCTTCGGCAGCTAGGCCCGCCGCCACCGCGGTGAGGGCCGGCGGCAGCGGCGACGATTGGACCTAGATGGGGGGGGCTCTGGCGGCGGCTGCAGTCCCCCTAGCGTCGCCCTGGGGAGCGGAGCCCTGACTAAAATTTATTATTTCGAATCTTTTTTATTCTAGCTAGTGGACTTGTCTGGACTTCCATCCAGGAGGTTCCTGATGATGACGAGGGTACCTTATGAATAGAAGTAATGTATGTCGTGCGGGGTACATGATTCAAAAAATAATGATTATTTAACTCGTACAATCAATTGATATACATTTTAGATTTTGCTAAAAAAGATAGCCATTTAAGTGTGCATGGGAACTCCAATTAGCCATCATTATCACAACACAAAAAAATCGACCAAAGTGCACTTCTTCTTTAAAGAGTGAATTCTATTTTTATTCCTAGTTATGCATTTGGGAGATTAGTTACCGTATCTAGTGAAAAGTCATCTTGATTAGAGAATCTCTAGCAGATACCGTATTTCTCCAAACCGAAAACGGGGAGTTCGGTCTCCCGAACTGTTTAGTTTAGATGATTTTAGTCACGTCGCAGTTTAGAAACCGAACTTGCGAACTGAAAAACCGAAAATCAAACGTCGCGAGAAAATGTGCCGCGATGATCTTGCGAAAGTGAACCTATTCTTGTTACGATCGAGCTAGGCAGTTCGAGCTACATTCATTAATTCGAGTACTTAAACTACTATATTAGGCCCCGGATCGTCATCGGGGCAGTTCTAGCGGCGGTGGAGGGGTTTTCCGCGCCGACGTCTCCTACGCGACGACGATCGCGACCACCTTGAACGCCGCCGCCTCCGCTGAGCTCCCGCAGGTGAGAGTCGGCCCGTTTGCGTCGTCGTTGTTGCCATCGTCGCGCGGGGGAAACGCCGGCAGCGGCGGGCTGCACGAGCCGGCGGGGCGCGCCTCGGCTTCTCCTTCGTGCGCCTCCTCGCGCGTTGCCCGGCGCGCGAAAGCACGCAACCATTTCCGTGCCGCCCGCTTCCAAGCGCCGTCGGAGCACACCCGCCTCGCGCGGTCCGCCTCTGAAGTCTGACCGCACACCCAGCGGACACGGTGCTAGCTTCCCGCCGCCTATTCGTCCCCCTCCCCTACCTACGCGTCTTAAGCGCCCCATTACGGACGGAGGGGTGGTGGCGGTAGCGGCGGCGGAATTGCTCGCCGGAGAGGAGGCAGGCAGCGGCGGAGGGGAGTAGGGTTTGGAAACCGAACTCCCCTCCGTGGCTCGTTTAAATACGGGGCGGCCGCCGAGTTTCTCGGGCCCACGAACTCGTTTTACGGGTCAGGCCACAAGTTCGGGCTTCGTTCAGGGCCTATTTCGGCCTGAACCCATATTGTCGCCGGACTTTTTCGGTTTCAGCCCGTTTTACAGGCTCTGTTAGAGATGCTTTTACTCCTTTTAGAGCATCTGCAAAAGACGCTAGAAATTTTGGCGTTGTAAAAGTCCTATCGCGCGCGTTGTTTCGCGCGCCTGGAAGCTTGTGGCCAAACTCAGGCGCTGCATAATCGGTTTTAGCGCGCTGCACGCGCGCTGCGCCAAACCACAAACAACCACCAACTACGAACAAAGAAGATCAAACACACACAAAATAATTCAACAATAAATAGTTCAGTTGTTATTACAACACAAACAAATAGTTCAAATATCATGGAACAAATACAACATCAACACATACAACAATGTAGTTCATAGGAAACACATACAACAAATGGCACAACAATGACACAATACAACAAACATACAACAATGTCTTCATTCCCCTCCATTCCACGCCCACCACTCCTCCATGATATCCTTTTAAAGCTCATCATGCACCTCAGTGGTTCGAATGGCATGGTAGGACATAAGGAACCGGGCTATCCTCTCTTGTTTCCTACGAACTACCACGGGCTGTCCCATCAACTCAGTGTGGTCATGCTCTTCTTTTTCGTCACGCTGATCCTCTATGATCATGTTATGCATGATCACACAAGCCATCATGATGTACCAAAGGATCTCTTAATCCCAAAATCGAGCCGGTCCACGCACAATAGCAAATTGGGCTTGTAAAATCCCAAATGCTCTCTCCACATCTTTCCTTGCTGCCGCTTGTGCATTATGAAATTCAACCGCTCTCTTGCCTTTTGGTTCCTTAACCGGCTTCACAAATGTCTGCCACCTTGGATAGATGTCGTCAGCAAGGTAGTAGGGATAGTTGTATGTATTGTTGTTGGCCACAAACTCCACCGATGGCAATTGACCCGCAGCAATCTTACTCATGAGCGGTGACCGTTGAAGCACGTTGATATCATTGCAAGACCCGAGCATTCCAAAAAATGCATGCCAAATCCAAGTCTCATAATCGGCCACGGCTTCAAGGATGATGGTGGAATTCTTCTTGTGGCCTTTGAATTGTCAATGCCATGCCGCGGGACAATTCTTCCAACTCCAATGCATGCAATCAATGGATCCAAGCATACCTGGAAAACCACGAGCTTTGTTTTGGTCCAATAGGCGAGCCACGTCTTGAGCATTGGGAGATCTCAAGTACACCACGCCGAAAACTTGCACAATATCCATGGCAACGCGCTTCACACACTTGATGGCTTGGCTCTCACCCATTGCCAAGTGGTCATCCACTAAATCCGCCGGGATACCGTATGCCATCATACGCAAGACGACGGTCACCTTTTGGTAGGTGCTATGGCCAAGTTCTCCACAAGAATTCCTCCTTTGCTCAAAGAATCGATCATACTCCATCACACTCTCGGCGATGCTCTTGAACAATCTTGTGCTCATCCTAAACCGACGCCGAAAATAGCGCTCGGGGTATGTGGGATTCGCCACAAAGTAGTTCCTCATGAGCTTCTTGTGCCCCTCTACCCTTTCCCTCCACAACTTCTCTCGGCCAATCACGGAACCACCATGCTTTGGCCTCTTGATTCTAGCCCGCACCGCCAAAATGATAGCAAGATCTTCTTCCTCTCCGAGCTCCCACTCTTCGTCAGATGATTCATACGACCGACGCGGCATCTACAAATAGCACACCACATATTTCAAATGCATCCTACGATGAACACCGGTCTAGCTTTCGTCAAGAAATTACCTTCGGGAATTCCGTCGAACACCTTGGGCGCGCGGCGGATCCGCAAACGGTCCGGCGGAGAAGCGCGACGGGGAGGTTAGAGAGCGCGGGCAGCGTGGACGCGCGGCGGGGAAGCTCGAGAGCGAGGCCGGCGGCGAGCTTCGGCCACGACAGGTGGTGGAGGCGCGGCGACGGCGAGGCGCGGCGTCGGGGATGCGCGGCGTCCAGGGGCGCGGTGTCGAGGTGCGCGGCGGCGGTGGCGCTCGTCGATTTAGGGAGAAATGGGAAGGGGAGAGCGCGCGGGGGAAGTTTCAGCTTGGTGGTTGGCTGTTCGTGCGCAGCGATTTCGTTTCCATCGCGTGCGAGCGGAAGCGGCAGATGCCCAGCGTTGGATAGCGCAAAGTTCAGCGCGCCGAACTTTTTTTCCAGCGCGCGGTATTTTACAGCGCCTGCTGGAGCGCGGTTTTGGTTGCTTAGCGCGGTAAATTAGCGGTTAGTTGGACGCTCGGCATAGATACAACGCCCCTGTTGGAGATGCTCTTAGAAGCTTCAAACCCTTGTTTTCTCACGTGTGTCCATTAGGTAAGGAGTGAGGTGGTGGCCAAAGTTCGAAGATACCAGAACGATGACGAGAAACGAAAGAAATAGACAAGAGAAGTCTGGACATAATCGTTCAACGATAGCCGGTGATTCACTGTCTTCTTGTCACCAATTATAGTAGTTCACTATTATACTAACTTTCTTCCATGTCAATGTACCCAAGCTATTATATTCTTAAAAAGAGTTAGTCTTTCCTTCATGTACCTTATTCTATTCTATTTTCTCTCGCATTTATGTCACGATGCATAAATAAAAAGTTATATTTTCTTAAGTATTCTTAACTTCTGTCAAAAGACGGAAATTACTTGACAGGGTGTGAAGAAACAATGGGTATATCTTTTATCACATTGTGTGCGAAATAACAGGACGCTCCTAGAGATTAATATCAGCGACATGAATTTGTCTAAATTCCCATGTATCCACATACCAAAACATATCTAGATATATGTAAATCTAGATAAATCCGATATTTCAATTTTTTTTGGACACAATGAATACTACTATATTATTTCTATCCCAAATATAAACTCAATCTCTTTTCTATTTTGAAATAGAGGTATATCTACAATCTAACCGTTCTAGTAAAACTTTTACTACTACTCCCTCCGTTTCAAAATATAAGATGTTTTAGGTTTATGAAGAAAATGAATCTAGACTTGTTTTAATATGTAGGTTCACTTAACTTTGGGATAAATCTACTCAATAAAAGAAGTCTAAATTTATTTTGTTCAATCTAAAATATTTTATATTTTAAAACGAAGGGAGCATAAAGCAACGAGAGTCCAACCTCAATTGCCTAGTTGACAACGCATATGATGCAGGAGACCTCTGGGGCTCTACCCCCATTTAAAGCGTGGCGTCCCACCACAATCTCCCAAAAGGAAAAGTCATGACAAAATTAAACAAACTTAGTGACATCCGCGTCAAACACAAAAGAAGAAACGGAAAAAGAACCAATTAATCCAGCCTCCCTTTGCCGACCCGATAGACACGGACAGAGTCCCTGCGGCGCACAGCGCAACAGCAGCCAGAAGCGTCCACCATTCCCCACCTTCGCAGAAAAAAAAAGAGCCGCACGGGAGGAGAAGGCAGACCGACCAAACCCTCCTCCAAGCCTGACGGACCCAAGACCCAACCCGCCCGCCTCCTAAAATCCCAATCCATCCCTTCTTCTCCATCCCCCATCCCCTTCCTCCACGAATCGAATCGAACACCCCTCCGACGAATCTCGCCTCTTTCCCTTCCCCCGCAAGCAACGGGAGCGGAAGGCAGGCCGTCCGGCCAACCGTCGGCGGCGATGAGGTCCACGGACTCGTCGCGGTTCGTGCAGGAGCTGGTGCTCTACGCGGCCAGCGCCGCGCTCAGCTGCCTCGTCCTCTTCGCCGGCCTCCGCCAGCTCGACCCCAACCGCGAGTCCTCCAAGAAGGCGCTCCAGCACAAGAAGGAGATCGCCAAGCGCCTCGGCAGGCCCCTCATCTCCACCACCCCCTACGAGGTACCTTACCCTACCCTGCCCTATCCAATCCAATCCAGTCCCCACCCAATCCAATCCAAAGACTTGATCTTTCTCCAATCCCCTCCCCGCAGGACGTGATTGCGTGCGACGTCATCAACCCGGACGAGATCGACGTCGAGTTCGACTCCGTCGGTGGGCTCGACGAGGTCAAGCAGGCGCTCTACGAGCTCGTCATCCTGCCCCTGCGCCGCCCGGAGCTCTTCGCCTACGGCAAGCTCCTCAGCCCGCAGAAGGGGGTGCTCCTCTACGGCCCGCCGGGGACCGGCAAGACCATGCTCGCCAAGGCCATCGCCAAGGAGTCGGGCGCCGTATTCATCAACATCAGGATATCCAATCTTATGAGCAAGTGGTTCGGCGACGCGCAGAAGCTCGGTAATAACACAAAACCTCCCACATTATTTTACCGTGATAATCAAATCTTGCCCAATGTATAATCTATCTGTCTTGAAGATGCTGATTTTGTGTAACCATGTGTGCCAGTGTCTGCCGTATTTAGTCTCGCTCACAAGCTCCAGCCTGCTATTATCTTCATCGATGAGGTTGATAGTTTCTTAGGGCAGCGGCGGACCACTGACCATGAAGCTATGACTAATATGAAGACGGAGTTCATGTCCCTATGGGACGGCTTCACCACCGATCGTGAGTACTCTCCTCTGTTGCGTTCCAGGCCTTTCGGCATATGTTTATGTTACACATTCCTATTTGCTAACTACATTAGAAAGTAGTATTGTCTTGGCCTCTTAGAGTAGAGGTTTTGCATGCAGATAGCAATTCAATACTCTCCACTAGCTGGCATTTTTGCTAACTACATTGTCTGTATTAATATTCTTCAACAAAATTACCCTATAAAAGTATGTGTGGACAAAAGGTGCTTCTGATCATTTGCCCCTGCAGACATCCGCTATTTCATATTCTTAGGATTCATATACAAATTTACTTCCATGTTCCCTTGAACTCAGTGTCAGTCTGAAAGATTTTACTCCCTCTGATCCATAATAAGTGTCAGGGGTTCGGTTCATTTTAGTCCAAATTTGAACTAAAGTCCTGACACTTATTATGGATTGGAGGGAGTACATGTTTTCACTTTATCAAATATCTTAAAGTTACCCATTAAAAGTTTGTTCTGGCAAAAGAAACCCTTTTCATCATAAATATTATCGTTTCACATTACGGAAAGTATAATGTAGAAATATACTTGTGCCTGCTTGACGCCAGTCCAATACATGCCCATCTAAGGATTTTACTTGATCCCACCTCATAAAAGCATGAATCCACAAAATCTGTTTCTTATTGTTTACACCATCACCATGCATGTCTTCTTTGTGTCGCTAAAATTTATATGCTAATTTACTTCTTTGTTATGTTGAGCTAAATATAACTAAATGTACTAGCAGTAAATACAGTATATTTAACATCTAAGTCTGGGGAAATTGACTTATAAAATTTCGTATTTGCTTACTCTGAATAAACTATTGTTACTGCCTAATTTCGTTTGCTTGGTTACCTACTGGATTTGATTGTTAGTGTCAATGTATTCCCATATTCCTATATCTACAGATATGCTCAGTTGGATCTGTATTTTATTTGATTGAAAATGTTTTCAACCATGCCATTTTGCACACACTCTCTTGACCTGACAATTCAGTCTGGACATCTCGAGTTAGAATTAGATAGTAATAAAATGCTATACAACAATGGTATTTCTGTAGAATTAAACAAGCAGACAAGATTCTGTTAATAGTTTGCTTCATGTATTTGTTGTTGCTAGTCATGTGAGGTGCTTCTAACCAATTTGGAGAAACTAATCGCCTGCAATTAATGACTAACTAACAATCTGACGCAAAAATTACAGATTCAGAATTGACTTTTGTATATGCACATGTATTTTGTGTTTATTGCTTATTTATGTGAATTCCATGTATTGATTTATGGCATGCTTGTTTGTGACATGTGATGCTAACTTAAAGCTATAGTAGTATGTCAACACCAAGTTTGCAAATATCTTTACATCAGAATATTAAATACGGAAAGGATGTTGTAAAGTTAAGAGGAGCTACACTAATAAGAGATGTTGTCTTAAGCTCTTTGTTAGACTTCTATGACTTGTGGTCAAGGTGGACATGAGGCTTTTTGAGACAGATTGGACTGTGTTTTGTATCAACCAAACTTCTGTTACCCAGTTGGTTAACCACATGAGTTGCTTGGCATGTGGTGAAAATGACTTGAGTTATTATACATATGCATGTGCAATTTACCACAAAAAATCTTCTATAGGTAGCACTGAGTAATATCTTATGGGAATTATTATGGCTGTGCAGAAAATGCTCGTGTGATGGTGCTTGCTGCTACAAACAGACCTTCTGAGCTAGATGAGGCCATTCTCAGGCGATTTACGCAGATATTTGAAATTGGGGTTCCCGTTCGCAGTGAAAGAAGCAAGATACTGCAAGTTGTATTGAAGGGTGAAAACGTTGAGTCTAACATCGATTATGATTACATTGCCAGTTTGTGTGACGGCTTTACTGGATCAGATATCCTAGAACTGTGCAAGCAGGCCGCATTCTACCCGATAAGGGAGATTTTGAGCAGCGAGAAAGATGGGATGAGAGCATCTGTGAGTATTCAGTACTTCTCTCTACAGTCAATTAGCTTCCCTTTGGTAGTGTTTGTCTGAACCTGTTAAATGTCAACCTCATGCATGAATTTTTGTGTAACCTGTAGCTGTTAATAAGTTATGTGCTCTCGTGGACAGAACATCTGTTACAAATTTTAGTTAGGCTTTTGTTTGCGGATCTCAGCATTTATCTTTGGGTAGCAATATAGTAACTGTGAAGTTATTGACAGTCTTTTTTTGGAACGGTGGCAAAAGTTTTGCCTCATTCAATTAAATAAGGAGAAATAAAGTTTGTTCGGTTTACAAGCACCACAAGTTTTTCCGCATGCGGATTACTCTTCTAATATTACAAAACTCAAAGATTTAGCTCCCACTAGTACCCAAAGTCTAGCCTCTCCTTTAATTATACCTAGTAGAACATGCGGCGGTGCAAATTTATTGTTGAACACCCTTGCATTTCTTTCTTTCCAAAATGACAGTCTTTGATACATATTAATTCTGACTTTCTTGCTTGTGATTGCCGCCTCAGAGTCCAAGAGCCCTGAGGCAATCAGACTTGGAGAAAGCTTTGTCAACATCTAGAAAGGGAAAGAAGGCGGCAGCAAGCGGTGCAATGTCAGGTCTACAGTCACCTGTGTGGGTTCGGCCATCAGATCCTGATGATGACCAGGTACAGAGCGCAATTTTTGAGATATCTAAGCTGATGTCTCGAATAGTTCAGAACAGTCAGTCGGAACCGCAAGAGCCATCTTCACCTTGAACTAAAACGAGAAAGGTTTTCCTTTTGCTAGATCTCGTGCAAATCCGCAGTGGAGTAAGTGCTGGCATTACCTCGAATATCGTTAGGTTTTCTTACGCAAGATTCAGCATGTGTATTGATTCAGTTAGCGTCGTGGGGCTGCTCCGGGTTTTTTTGAAGTTAATTGCAGCTAGCAAAGCTCGCACTGATGTCCCAAGTTCCATCCTTCTATGTGGCAGAAAAACAAGAAATTTGTCGTTCTGTGGAACACTTGTTCTGGTTATCTTGTAATTTTTTTTTCTTATAAAACTTAACTACTGTAGGGTAGACTGTATACATATTGAAGAAATGTGCCCTTCCTTCATTCCATGGTTTCCAAACACAGATTCTTTTCTTTCATCCCATTACTCACATGGTCAATTCTGTCCAGTTTTCAGAGAGTTCTTTCCTTCTTTTTTCAGCAATGAAACGGTATATTCTTTCTTCGAAAGAAACAAAGCACTCTGCAAGAGATAACAAATTTGCAAATGGTGCAACGAGTTGTTCCTCACTCAGTAATTAACTGTTGAATTCATCAGCCTTGAGATGGTATACTATGCAACATGATGTTTTTCCTTTCCAGTGATATTCATATCTCACAGCATTGTTTACACCTGTTATCGCTGTCTGAGATTATATTCTCTCCTAGAGAGAGCAATCTTTTATTTTTTTCTCCTAGAGAGAGCTCTGTCTTGCATCTTGCCCTAGATGTTGTTTTTGACCTGCTGTTGTCGGCCAGAGTGAACCGACTCTAACGAGAGGGAGGGGGAGTGGTCGCCCTTCGACCATCTTGGACAGTAGTCATTGAAGAACCGCTGTGGATGCACTCCCAGGAGCACCTTCGTTGCCCCCTTGTCGCGGATGTGGCCCTCCTTGTTCTCGCCACCATGACGAATAGCAAGCAGGGAGCTATGACTTTGAACTCCAACCGCTGATATGCAGTTAGAAGCGGACATAACCTCCAGATTTGGATCTGAGAGGCATGACCTCAACCTGGAGCTTATTAATGGGTTGACGCTTGGCGAACTCGAGCAGCAGCTGCAGACTCCAAGTGGCCGCCACCATGAAAACTCGAGCAGCAGCTGCAGGCTCCAAGTGTCCGCCACCATGAAAATCTCCATCGCCATCCATTCGATGTCACTCACCGATGCCAGGAGCTTTTACAACCTGACGGCACAAAGCCAGACTCCACTTGGGGAAAAACATCTAAACCTAGACTACTGTCTACAATGAAAGCCTGGCCTCCCCTCTCGCAGACACCACCGGAGGAGGAGAAGAGGGCAGCCGGAGACCAGGAGGGCCACTCTCAATGGGACTTTTCGCCTAAAATTTTAACTACAGTACGTGCTTTGACAGAGAGCAATCTATTTCTTTCCTGGAAGAACTAAAAAGAAAGAAATCACTGTAATGAGTGACGTTTTTCTCCGTCAGTCACGAGGTAAACCGTATCACGAGCATCAAGAACACCTGCTTGGTGTCTTCATGGCGCTGGATGTCATCATGGTCAACAAACACAAATATGTGTTCTCGTTCAGTTTACCTTATGTTATTTACACCTGTTATCTGTTTTGAGATTCTTTTTTTCTCTCTTCGAGAGAGTACAATCTTTTTCTTTAATGAACGAAAAGAGAGGCGTGTGTTTACTCGGTCAAGAATTGTTGAATCCGTCAGACACGAGCTAAACGGCCGTATCACGAGCAAGAAGAACACCTGCTGGGCGTCTTCATGGCGCTGGTTTCCATCATAGACAGCTCCTGCGACAGCGACATCCCCTTGAGCACGAGCACGTCGGCGGCACCGTCACGACCTCCTCCCCTCCCCACCTCATCATCGTCCACCTCCAGCCGTTTCCTGGACACGGCGCCATATATCTCCCCGATCAGCCCCATGAACGCCGCCTCAACGTTATCCCCGCTGAGCGCGGACGCCTCGAAGAAGAAGAGCCCCTGCTCCTCCGCGAACGCCCCCGCCTCCTCCACCTCCACCTCCCGCCGCCCCGGCAGCGCGGCGAGGTCGGCCTTGTTCCCGACGAGCACGACCACGATGGACTTGTCGGCGTGGGCGCGCAGCTCCGCGACCCACCGCGCGACGTGCTGGAAGGTGGCGCGCCGGGTGACGTCGTAGACGAGCATGGCGCCCAGCGCGCCCCGGTAGTATGCGCTGGTGACCGCCCGGTACCGCTCCTGCCCGGCCGTGTCCCAGATCTGCGCCTTGACGCGGCGGCGCGACGGCGCGATGGCCACGGTGCGGGTCTGGAACTCGATGCCGATGGTGGACTTGGAGTCGAGGTGGAACTCGTCGCGGGTGAAGCGGCCCAGCAGCTGCGTCTTGCCCACCCCCGAGTCGCCGATCACCACCACCTTGAACACGTAGTCCTCCTCCATCGGTCGATCGCGCCTGGGGAAGACGATGGTCCAACTCCAAGCTATATATGCTGGCTAGCTTGGCTAGCTGCAGCTATGACTATGAATGGTGAGCGCTGGGACCTGTATTATCTAGCTGATGGCTCCTGATCTGATGCATGTATGGCATCTCATGTCTGTGCCTTATACATATAAATATGTTGAGATGAGAGTGGTTGAAAGGAGAGGATGATGATGGTGATCAATGGCTCCTGCCATTGGAGGTGCTGGTATTCATTAATCTCCTGTCCATTCTCCCGTTCTATTTTACCATGAAAATAATTGTTAATTTCGCCTGTACAGTACCAGTACATCTCTTGTCTCGTACAGGTAGTCACTTTTCTCTTTCGGCACTCATGGTAGAGTACGCATGCAGGACGAGTCCAGCGCGGTAGGTTTAGTTCTCTGTCAGTATTATTCACAAAAAAAGTAGATTAGGCAGAAAGTCGCCATGTCAAGCATGTGGCTACATAATACTGTAGTATGCAGCAGTTGGGGATGGATGGATTAGTGTGCAAGTCATGTCATGTCATGCATATACAAACACCACGAGCGCACGAAAGCCCCTGCTCGGATCTGCGGTGAGCGTCATGTCACGCGGTGCCTAACCTAATCGATCGATGTTCACGTCACGTTGATTGCGTCTGCATTATTGTTATATCTTGAAAAATTCAACTGCCGAGCTGTGCATGCAACTTTCAGTTTGAACTAATCTGTGGTACTAACTCCGTTTGGGATTATAAGTCCCGTGCGAATAACTAGGTTGCCAATTTAAACAATAAAATATTTATATTATAGCATAAAAATTATACCACCAGATACCTTAGAGGTTATATTTTTTTGATCAAATTAACAACCTAGGTACGCGCGTAGGACCTATAATCCCGAACAGAGAGAGTACGTACTAGCCTCCACTGCTACTATACTTTTCGACAACAGTATGTGTGGCATGGCAGATAGCTGCCACCGATCGGTCGATACCCTGTTCTTCCAGGTCTCGATTAATTGCTCCATCTTCTACGCGACGTCTCAAGTATTATAGTATTGAGTACGTGATAGGACTGGCATTATCCGTTATGGTACGTGCCGCAATAATAACTCTTTTAGTTAGTTGCGAGCGGTTGAGCTGGCATCATCTAGAAACCCAGAAAATATGGCCATTCGCTAAAAACAATGGGGTCATCGCATTTTTTTTAGCATGATTAAGAGAAAATATTTATATCATGAAGTTGCTAATTTCATCCAGTCTTTGTAAGAAAACGCATTGCCCTAGCCTCTTTTAATTAGTTGCAAGCGGTTCCTCGAAACAGGCATATGTCCAGCTATATAAATATAGCAACTAGGATTGAGAGCGCTGCTGGCCAGACAACACAACGCCCAAAGGAAACTAAAAAGAAACTAAAGAAGAAAATAAAAGAAAATAAAGCCGATGATAGCGGCTCGACGAAACCGATGATGACCCACAACCGCCGCGCCCACTGAAGAATTGTCACCCCTCTTCTAGCCTCGCTGAAGCGTCGCGCATCAAGCAACACCTTCAAGAAGAAAAGTGACGACGACGACGCTGCTGCCCGGACAAGTCCTAGGGTTTCCCCTGATACGCAATGGGAGGTGGGGAAGAGATACACCCGACGCCCTTCAGGAAGGACGGTGACACCCACAGGCGTCACCACGTCGGTGTCAAGATGACAAGGTTTTCTCCCGACCCCTCAAAAAACCACACTCCCAGACACTTCGAAGCTCTCTACCAAGCTTGCCGCCCACCAACACACGCCAACACGGTCTTGAAGACACCCCCGACGTCTCACCATGACCCACAATGTGAGGCTGGTCCGACCGAAGGAAGAACCACCGGCGAGGATCGACAAAACAGTAACACGCAGGAGGGAACTACATCCACCGCCGGAAGGCGATAGCCGTCCGGATGTAGCAACGGGGACAAACCAGGCCCTCTCTGGTCCGGCCGAGGCCAAAAGGACTCGTGAAGCCCCCCCGCCACACTGCAACAAGGGTGTTACCGTCACTGTCGACCCTAGCGCTAGGCGCTACGCCTCCGCCCACCAGTGGATCCACTGCCACCGCAGATCCCCGCCGCCAAGCAGCAGCGCTCTCGCCAACGTGCTTATCCAGGATTACTGGTCCACCACTGGTCTGAGGATCGCCACCTAGGCCCGCGAGGGTGAAGAGGTACGAAAACAGCGAATGCAGCACCTCCGTGCTGCCCCCGAACCACCCCGAGCATGAGTTGGTGGGCGTCCACCCGACCTAGGCCCGCCCGGCTCAGATCCAGTGCCCTGGCCGCGCCACCACCGGGGGGCTGCAACCTGCCTGGGATAGAGGGCCCCGCCGGAGCCCGCACGGCCCAGATCGGGCCCTGCCCACCTCCACCTCGCCCCTAGAGCCGTCCAGTACATCGTCGCCCCGTCCTACAGCGCCCCTGCCGAGCCCGCCATGGCGCGCCGCCGCCAGCGAGGGGGGCCCTGCACCCCTGTCGCCGCTGGGAAGAAGAACGCCCGCCACCACCGGCCCCGCCCGGGCTTTGCCCGGCGGTGCGCGTCGACGGCGGCGGGGGGGGGGGGGGGGGAGGTGATAAGGATGTCGTCGGGAGGGAGGCGATGCGGTGCTCGCCCCGTCGCCCGCGGGGGGCGAGACGAGACGAGGCCTCGGACTCAAGTCTAGTTGCAAGCAGTTGAGCTGGCCTTATCTAGAAACCCCTGGGTTTTTATATGACCATTTTTTCTGGAACAAAATGTGTGGGGCATTCGCGCAGAAAAAAGGGGCCATGATAGAACTATAGCTGGATGCCTCTTTGATCATTAGGTCTTGTTCAGTTTCCCTAAAAAAATTAGGACTTGTTTAGTTCAATTCACAGCAGGAATATTGGAGGATCGGTTCCTAAGGAATTTTTTCTATAGAGCTTTTGTTTGGTTCCTCGAATTTGAATTCGTATAATTTTTATTTGAGTAGTTGAGGTAGCTGGCCAAATGGATTTTATTTGACCATTTTCTATTTTTTACGAAATGGGGAGTAAGTTTTGGCTCTGCATCAACACTACCTTTTAGTAAAAGAGTTCAAAATTCAGAATTATTACTTCTCAAGGATCGCTTAAAGCCAAAATAATAATCAATGAGCCAAGAGCGACAATCATATAGGAAATAAACATCCTGACGATTAATATGTTGCCAGCCAACCTAGCACAAGATATCCTGTGCGACCATTGCCAGATGGTTGCATCTAGTAGCTATGATATCTTGCCTTGCGGCTCTAGTGGTAGTAGAAATGCCCATTGCCGCATCCAATGCACACCCTGAATGACCTGGAAAAACATATAAAGATCTTGTCTTGTTAAAAATAATATCATTATTGTATCACTGTATTGACGAGCATAAGGCTCAAATAGCAACGCGAATTCTAGTCTTTGAACCTTTGTCAACTCCATTTAACCAATTTTCAAACATGTTTTGAGACAACATTTTCTACATCCCTCCCATTTCCTTTTTGCTAGGTTATCTTTTCTTAAAAGGACTTTGTTATTTAAGAACCACATAAATATCTTAATCTTTAGTGGGATGTCCAATTTTTATAAGTATTTGCGAAGAAAAGGAAGAAAAGGTGTATGGACATTCATAAGGTCTTCATACAAGATTTAACCGAGAAGGCTCCATGAGCCGTTAAATTCTAGACAACCCTATATATCGGGGTCCTCGGATAAATGAACCACCATTAGCCTATGACACAAGTACATCTACGCCATCCACTTATTACCCGTTAGCACTCTTCTAAAATCAATATTCAGCGAAACTTCTGCTAAAACATTTGCATCAGTCATACTTTTTGGTTGCACAATGTTAAACAATGATGGATGTTATTGCACTAGTTGTGCCTCACCTAACCATATGTCCTCCCAAAACATTATACTGGAGCCATCTCCAATGTTGAAATGACCTCTAATAAGGAAGTCAACTTTCACCCAGATGAGCGCAGGACCACATATAGTGTTTACTGTTTATTATTAAGATATTTGTTGTGAAGTAATTCTTGCACCACTTCGTCTACATTAAGCAACTCAAACTGCCATTTGCTCAAAACGAAGGTCCATCATATAGAACTACAGCTCGAGGCCTCTTTGATCATTAACTATGGTTCTGTGCTACTACATGCATGCATGATGGTTCCTGTTGAGCACGACCAGCTTCTTAAAAACAGAGATCACGAAAAAATTGGTATGCGTGCATGGGCGGCGCCGGTTCTGCGGGTCATACCAGCGTTACATGCATACTGAAGGAAAGCAAAGTCCAGAGAAGCAGAAGCATTAGTAGCTAGTACGAGGCGGAGCGGGCGCGCTTGCTGGAGGCCGAGGCGGGCGGCAGCAGGTGGTGGCAGATGGCGGCGAACTCGGCCAAGACCTCGGCGACCAAGCCGCCCTTCCCTTTGGCGACGAGCATCCCCACCAGCGCATTCACCCGGTCGTCGGCCTCCTCCTCAAGTCGCCGCCCGCGAGGCCGGTCTTGGAGTTGGAGACGCCGGAGGAGCGCGCGCGCGTGGCGGGCGGCCCGTGG
This sequence comes from Avena atlantica, assembly GCA_910589765.1. Taxonomy (NCBI): domain Eukaryota; kingdom Viridiplantae; phylum Streptophyta; class Magnoliopsida; order Poales; family Poaceae; genus Avena; species Avena atlantica. The sequence goes on along the minus strand of OU342739.1, from coordinate 525,489,795 downwards.
CAGCGTGCCCGCGCGCAGGGACGCGTCGGCCAGCGCGGCCGCGTAGCCCGTCGCGGCGCGGGTGCTGCTGCTGCTGCTGGCGGCGGTGCGCGCCGGGAGGCCCGGGATGGGCGCCGCGGCAACGGCGGAGGATGAGGAGGAGCGCCGGGGCGTCCTGGACGGCGCGGCGGTCGCGGTGAGGCGCGTGGGGATGGAGGGGACGACAGGGTGCCTGAGGTGGAGCGCGTGGTGGTGGTGGGGAGGGAGCGAGGAGGCGACGGCGGAGGGGAGCGCGCCGTGGTGGTGCAGGGAGACGGCCGCGTCCATGGTGCCGCGCGCGCTAGCTGGTGCGGGACGGCTGAACGAGTGGTGTCTGATTGGGCCTCTCGCTCGGATTGGGTTGGGTTCTCTGGTGGTGCGCGTGCGCGAGGTGGAGACGCACGCGACGCGACGCGACGCGCACGCACGGCGGCCGGGCGATGCGATGCGCTGGACGGGAGCGACGGCGTGGGGTCACGGCTGTCCGTCTGACTGACTGACTAGCGAGTGGAGCAACGTGGCGTGGGCGAAAGTGGGAAAGGCCACTGGGCTTTCCCTTTCGTTGCTTTCGCGGGCCCGGCTCGGCTGATCCTGGGCCTTTTCCACGCAAGTGGTGACAGCTACGGCACTGGACTGGACTAACTCTAGCTTCTTCGAGACTCGTGTCAGGCTTGCGCTGGGTAGAGCACAGATCGGATAGCCCACGGAAACGTACGTAGCTGTGGCCGGAACGCCCGTTGATCCTGCCTGATGCCTTGATCCAGCCATTCCAGCGTGCCCAGGGCCAGGGAACACGAGTTTCTCAAATTCCTCAGAGCTCGTTTGGCTGAATCGTGAAATTCAATGTGTTTGGTTGAACCGGTGGCCTTCACCAAATCATGGAACTGGAACAATCATTTCAATTGGAATCAAAATTCCATACCCGACATGTGTAATTATGGAAATGGAACGGTCATTTCGTGTCCGACGTCTGGCTGAACGGCGGACCCCACGAAATTATGGAATTGCAAAGGTCATTTCAATTGGAACCAAAGTTCCATACCCAACATGCTTGGTTGTCATGGAATTAATTGGAACAGTCATTTCGGTTGAAAATTCCAGCGAATGGTTACGGTGTGTTAAGTTAATTCCTATCCTTAACCCTTTCCATTCTTCTGAAAAAATCATTTCTAATTTGAACTAAAACCACGTCAAATGTTTTGGAATGGAGGGAGTATCACAAATCCTTGTGACAGCTAAACATGATTTGTAGGATCCAAACTTGAAACTGACAAATGAAACAATGGCATTAGTGTCCTTTTGTTTCATCTGCCAGAATGAAACGAAATGGGCGGTGCCAGATGAGCCTAGTCAGACCGTGTGCCCCTCCTGAAATTGTTTCCTTGGATCCACCATGTTACCCTGCTCCTCTGCTGGTCAGCTTCCAAGCTGACTGTCCTTCATCCGGCGTGTGGCACAAGAATAATACGAAGATCGAGCCGGGCGTTTGCTTTTCACTGCATAAATCACACACTTTTTTGCTTCCATTTCAAGTGTTAGCAGGAGAGGCGCTAAACTCGAGTAACTAGGAGAGATGCTATTCTTTAGGAATTAGGAACTTCTCCTACGATTCGCTTTGGTTTCTTGGGCTGCAAACTATATATTTCTTTGTTTTCTATTTCTACAGTCTACTTTGCATGTAATTTGTATAGCAAATTTCCCTCACTTTTGTTTCGGTGTACCCCTCCTTTCGAACTCACGAAACTATGACTACTACTCCATGCACGTAATCCTTCAGCAAAGTTTCTAGTGCACTTTTCGTATGAGTGCATGACACCTAAATCCTACAAATGTTTTTCTAGTTATTACGTGTTCGTAAAGTCCCTACGAAGCAGATCTCATATGCCGGATTTGGCCGGCCGCGGGAAGATCGCATCCGTGTGCCCACCGCCGCCCCACCCTGATCCTTCCACCGGAAGAATTCAGAGATCGGGTTTGCTGCGCATGATCCGAGTAGATGGGGTATTTTCTATCACTGCATCCTGCAGGTCTGGCTAGTGGCCACCTGACGAAATGTTTGTTAACTGCTGACCTCTGAGAGTTCCAGAGAAAAAATAATCGCTGGCCAGGTACCTGTCCCCTTGTTCCACGGTTGCATAATTGATTTGATTCGATCCAGCCAGCTACCCACGGCCAACAGGTTCCATGGCACCCGAGTCCAGGCCACCCATGGTTTCGCCACAAGCCTCCGGGCCGGTCCACAAGAATCGATCAGGAAAGTCATTGATATGTACTATGTGCGTAGCTGCACAGGGCGGAAGACACAAGTGGTCATGCACAAACAAACAAACAAACCAGGGCAGGCAGGAGGTCAGCAAGCCTTCATATATAGCCTTGGCCTGGTCAGTGGCTGCCTACCAAACCAGCGTGTCGAAGAACAACACAACACCCGAGCACGCACGCACGCACGCGCCTCACTCTCCTCTTCCTCTTCTTCTCGGGAGCTGGCCGTGCAAGAGATCACACATGGGAGAGGTCGTCTACACCGCCGCGGCCACGGTTTCGTCGTCGTCGTCGTCGCCGGTGAAGGAGGAGGAGGAGCAGTACGTGCAGGTGGGGTGGAGGTTCTTCCGGGTGAAGCCGGCCGCCGGCGGCGGGGGCGCCGTGACGACCCCTCGTGCCAGCCACCACCACTTCCTCGACGCCTGCTTCCTCTGCAAGCGGACCATCTCCAGCGACAGCGACATCTTCATGTACAAGTACGGCGCGGCCAATTAAATCACCCCCGCTCTCTATTGTCTACCGACACAATTGATTCTCTTCCTCACGGGAAGATCGCGCATAAGGATTCTTGATACTGATGCGGCGTTTAAATGTTTTTTCGCAGAGGTGACGCGGCGTTCTGCGGCGAGGAGTGCCGGCAGGAGCAGATGAGCATGGACGAGGCGCTGCAAGCGGTGGCGCGCCGGCACCGCCTCCTGCTGCACCACAGGTCGGCCGCGGCCACGGCCGAGCTGGCTGCTGGCGCCGCGCGGCGTGAGGCGGAGGTGGAGGCGTCCAGGCCGACGCCGGTGATGCGCCGCCGGCCGACCATCGCCAACATCGGCGCCGCGCGCACCCCCGTGGCGGCGAGCTAAGTACGCACGTTGACGGTGCGGCGCGCAGCCGCTGGTGCCATGGATCAGTCCTCTACGATTCTAGGCTTCTAACTAGCTAGCTTCGAGAGACTACTAAGAACGGACTGATCGTAACAGCAATCGATGGACGAGCTAGCAAAAGAAGGAAGAGACCACGGAAGTACAATAGCTAAGACCAGGAGGCTTAAAAATGTTTTCCTGCGTGTTATTGCTGCCCAGCAGGTACCATGAACACGGGTCGATCATCGACCTAGTTGGGCTGCCACACCTCCCAACTTCGACTCTCCTTTGGGTCGAATTTGAGACCACGTTCTTCTTCTTCTTCTTCTTCTTGAATCTTCATATATGATCATGCCCGGTTTCTTCTGTGTAAACCAGTTTTTTCAGAGCAATATTAAACGCATGTTTTACGAGCTTATGCTATACATCTTAGTACGACTGGAACGATTGTACTAATTGACACCACAACTATGCATTTGATTATTAATCACAAAGCAGGAAATGTGTATGAGACCCCATGTGCCATGGGAATTTTTTCAAAGGGTTAAACTTGATGGAAATACTGTTGAAATTGAGTGCAGAGTGATCTACCGAAAAAACTTTCTATACTGAAATTCCTATAATGATCAAATGCTACATATAATCCCTACTGCAATAATTACTCAATTAACCTCGTGTACCCCAGAGTTGATCATACCCTATTTCTGAAAGAATGGCTACAGCTACAAGTTCACATATTGTATAGTACATGGAAAGCCTCAACAACGTTTCCATATTTTCTGAAACTTCGAAGTGCCTCTACCAATACCATGTCTGCCCGCACACATGTTCACGTAGGTATGGCTATTTCCAATCAAAACGACACAGATGTCTACATAAAAGCATCCATCATATCGATCTCTGGACCGTAAAATTTTCACATGGTATCTACAGAATTTAAACATTTTAGAAAGGAAAATTCTTAGTTTTCCAGATCAGAGGAATGATGCAACCAGAATCCCTTTAGGTTACTCCTTCACTAGCTTCAGATAAAAGTTGTTCCTTTCTGTGTTCTTATTATGTCCCATGAGAAATCCAAACAGCTAGTACTAGTACTATACACCTTTTTATGTTTTGCACTTTATTCCTGTCAGTTTCACGGAGCTAAAGGAACACAAATCTTACATGTTATCTCGAGTTAACTCAGTGATCTTACCACTGGACTGGCATATCTTCTGATCTTGCTTTTTAGTTTTTGCAAATAAATCGTGAGGCGGAGTTTTTTCCATTGATTTGTCTATCAGCATACAAGTTGGAAAAAAACAGACATGAATGCCCATGCTACTTGCACTTTTCTACAGGACTAAATGAGCAAGTGGCAGTTACCATCGGTCACACCCAAGCACACCCATTGGCAAACTGTGTTCAGTGACCAAATCAATTTGCAAACTAATCATGAAGAATCAGATACTTAAGATATTCCTGGAGCTGATGAGTGACAACAGCGAACTATGAAGGCAATATGTAAGGCGCTAAAGGGTGGTTCAATTCTCCAAAAAAAATAGTGCGAGCATCCATCATGATCTCATGGATGAACTAGGAGGTAGATTTAAAATCGACGGGCCATTTACAATTCCACACGCGATCGAATAAGTAACTAGTAATGTCATGCCACCGGAGATATTCCAAGAGCTGGAGTGTGACAGCAAGTAAAGACTAAAGGGCAAGTAATGGGCAATCCATGACATCTAGCTCACCAAATGAGAAGGACAGGAGAGCCTATCAAGGTTGGAACAAGTGCTTGCAAAGGAGAGGACCGAGAGCCTAGTGAGGGAACGCACAACAGCTGAGAGAGATAGAAAGACAAAGAGATTCTTCTAGTTGATAGCAAAGTGCACTTTATTCTACCTTCTCACCAAATGCAGTAGTTGGTCTTATCACCCTAAGAGAGGGACTTATCAGTGATCTCCATTTGGTGGCAGACCCATTCTACTAGTACTATGTGGAAGAGTTACAAGTTTTAGACTGATTCGCAGAACCCTTTCGCGAAGACGAATTCTACTGCTCCTATTTGCAGTTTCTCTAACATATGTGTAACTCTCTTTGTTAGAGTACTCACGAAAATACATATAATTAAGTATGATGGGACATGCATGTGCAAGATTTTCCAAACCATACGGTAAAACCATAAAGAGAATGCTAATAAAACACAATGATATTAGAGAAAGGAGGATACAGGTAAGCATGGGCAATCATGTAGATTTAGGATCATGACAGGACATGCAACAGAAAGGCAAAGAAAAGAGCACAGCAATCAATCCTATTGTGCAACTGTCTTGTGCCTCTCCGACACAGACTGAAAGATGATAAGAAGAAATCCATTCAGTCATAATGGTCAACTTCAGATATGTCCAGCAGTTTTCATCAGTTAAAAAATACATCTAATAAAATCATAAAATTTAATACTCCCTCCGTCCAAGAATAGATGTCTTAGGTTTTTCAAATTTTGGATGAATCTATATACTAAATAGTGTCTAGATTCATCCAAATTTTGACAAATTTGAGACATCTATTTTGGGACGGAGGGAGTATTATATTCAAGAAGCACAAGGAAGATTGCTTTTTTTTTAGGGACACAAGGAAGATTGCTGCACATCGGTGTTTGTACGAATATATTCTAAAGGGGATATGCAATATATACTTCACTCCATCTTTACAGTAAATCTTATAAACCTAATGCCAGGGTTGGAAGAAGTAACTTTGGAGGAACAAGATGCTTTCTTTTATAACTAAGGTTTCAAGCAGGGTCAAAAAAACTGGCAGGGAAGAATTCTAGCATTGTCAGTTGCATCAATTCTGCAACTTTGTGTCTATGCTAGTAGAAGTGAAGGGTTCAAACAGGTTCACAAAACCATGTTTGCACACCCCTAGGGCCCTGGAGGTTTCATGAGAAAAGATAGCTCACATATGAGACTAACATGCATAGTACACGATGGCAGATCTTTTTCTCTTACCTCTTCCTAGTCGACCAGCCGCTAACATGCATAGTACAAGATGTCCAACTCATCTACGCTAAAGCCAAATACGCAAAACAGGTCAGGAAGATAGATGCCAAAAGGTACTCTAAAGCTCCACCAGCTAGACAGAAAACTTGCTCGCAAGAATGAATTATTATGCTGAGAGTGACCTATGCATTTTAAAGGGCTCACAACATACAGTAAAGGACTACAGATATTTTCAAAATATCTCTCAACGCATAGGCGGTTCATATATCAGAATCATCCTTGCATCACTATCAGAACCAGAAGTTCAATAATTTCATGGCATGAAAATCTGATCATGGTCAGCAGTACAATGCATCACTAATTCTGGTGCATCAGGAGAGCACATGTACAGAATTGTTATACAGGGGAAGAAAAGGTGTTGATGACCCAATCAAACTGTAGCATAATTTGTTTGTGTACAATACACAAAAAGGAAACCTGCTAAACAGAGTCTACAAATTGCTTAGATCTTCATCTGACAATGTTACCTTTTTACCAGAATCTGACAGTGTCACTACTTGGTAAACTCTTCTAATACCTCACCCCGTCATTTATGATGACCATTCATGTTCTTGATACTGTAGAGCAGGATCTGTGAACATCAGATAAATGCTAGATCAGTTTTTTTTTGTACAGTTAACTTGATTACTATTTGTACCACTCATGCGAGAAGACCGCAATGGTGTAGTGAGTAAGCTTCACCTAACATAACTAATGTGAAACTACTCAGAAAATTCAGACAGAGTACACTCCACAGTGAATGCAAGAAAACAGATAACGACCATTGACTTTGTTCAAGCTTTTAAACCTTGTGAGTTCTAAATACTTCAACACTCTTAAATCAAACTAAATTTCTCATGTATTTAATATTATCAACCAGCTTTACTCTTGTGTGCAATATAAACACACAAGCATGTTTGCTGTTTGTGGACTTTACAGTTTACAGTACACACCCCTTGCAAATGCCGCGAACAAGTAAATATATCACTATTGAAAAATAAATGACGCGATGAACAGCAGTCAATCAGTCACTAACACAACTGACTGTTTACTATATAACTGGATGAGGCAGCATTGCAAGAAATCTTTGGATCCGTGGGTAAACACAAACAATGTGATAACCAAAACTGGTCTATTGCAGACACTAAAAGACATGCCACAGTTTATGCTTCACCTCTTTTGAAATAGTACCATCAATTATTTACAACTTTACATACATCAAAGAACTGAAGGAAATTTTGGTCCATGACATTCATAAAAAACATTGGTTGGGTAGCAAAACCCTCAAATCATATCCATTCAAGCCCATTAACTGCGTCTTTATCTTGTTTTTCTGTTTAGCATTCTAAGAAGATGTGGTGCAGATGTAAACAAGTTGCATGAATTTACCCAGCCTTAAAGACAGGAAACTACCATCTAATAACCAAACCCCTAAAAACACAAGAAAACAATGATGCATTGGAAATTAAAAAGGAAACAGGGAAAGAGAGGGCAGAACTAAGTGGCTTGCATACTTGCTCGTCATGAAAATTTAAGGAACGATGTGTTGTTTATCTTGCGCATGCCCCTGATTTCGTTCCAAATAGAATCCACCATGATTCATGATAGTAGCATTTTCCTAACTGGGCGACAGAGTTTCTCGCAAGCCTTTTGCATAGTCTCAGAAAAAGAACAAAATAGCCCTCGCCCAGAAAAGGAAGAAGAAAAATAACATACCACGCTAGGGTTTGGAGGGAGCATGGGAGTCAGGGGACTCAGCAGGGGGGGTCGTGGAGCTGCTGCGGAGGTCATCAATGATGCCACCAAGCTCGCGCCGGGCAGACTCCCTACCAAACATGAAGCCATACCTGCAGCATGAGGAAGGGGAAATCTAAAACTCTAGGAACATAGATTTGACCCGGTGGATACTAGAAGTACATGGGATTACATGTTACCAGCAGGAGACGGCCGAGAAGACTCCTGCAGCCGCCACCGTCTGCAGCAGAGTTAGCTTCTTGGCCTGCATCTTTCGCTAGGATCTGGGACCGGAGGGAGTTTGCCAGCAGCTAGCTGCAGTGCATAAACCCTGGCTCAGATATCACCAATAAAGTACTAACTACTACTCCCTCCGTTTCAAAATATAAGATGTTTTAGGTTTGTGAAGAAAATGAATCTAGACTTCTTTTAGTGTGTAGATTCATCCCAAAGTTGAGTGAACCTACATACTAAAACAAGTCTAGATACATTTGTTTCACAAAGCTAAAATATCTTATATTTTGAAACGGAGGGAGTAGTAATCTATGAGAGTGACTAAGGGTGCACCTTAAGTTGACTCGGTCTGATTATACGGTGTACTTGATTGCACAACCATATGACTTGATTACTGTTTATATTATTTGAATTCAGTGTTTAATGAACCAACAAAGTAGATAAACTATTACTAGTACAAAAATTACATACAATAGTACAGGGATACATAATCTTAAGGTGATGTTTCTACAGTAGTTTCGGTCCGTGGAATTGATTTGGTTGGGTACATCAACTGGTGGAAAAAAGCTCAGCTTGTAATAATAATCTAACACGGAACTGATAAGGCAATGCATCAATTCGGGCTCTAAGAAGGCGAAACCGAGGAAATCACCGACCGTCTAGTCTCAGAGTAGACCACTACCTGTTGATGGGGATTGGCGTGAGGAGCAGATCGGCGGGGAAGGGAACGGGTCGTCCACACTTCTCGGCGGCGGCCGGGGCTGGAGGCCTGATTCGGTAGCTGGGGCACCAGAAAGAGAGGCGTAGGCGGGGGCGGCACGGCTGCCGGGGACGGCGTGTGGCGGCGCCGGCGCAGAGGAGGTCTATGGCGTGGTGAGGCAGCGAACGAAGGCGACGAAGCACCTCCAACAGTTTTCTGTTCGATCCATCGCCCGAGAGCCCACAGCCCAGTCCGAACTCGGGATCGCCCTAGGCTTCTGTCTCTCCGTGGGCTACGTTTTAGTGGGCTGGTTTTTTTTTTGGGTAGACTGTATATTCGGGTTCCACTTCCACGGTAGGGAGTGTAGGGCCGCCGACGACGGAGCGGCTGGCGGGGGCAATGCGGCCTCACCGAGTCACCGTGCGTGACCCTCCGCCCAGTTCCCTGCGGCGGATCTTAGGGCCCCGCATGCGTCGGGCGCACGCGGCCGCCACCGCGAACTTCTCCCGCGGCGCCGACTGCAGGTAGTGCTCCTGCTCATCACCGCCGTCGCCTCTATTTTCTAGGCTCCTAGTAATATAATTGCTCTAATGTGAACTAAACCGAATCCCAAAACGAGTAGAGGTGTTCGTGTTGCCGTGTCACGAGTTTACATGGATGATGACATTGGCGATTATTCAAATTGGGAGCTACATTCCTCATTCTAAGAAAGGAAATTTTGATGATTTGTTAACATGCAATTGGAATCTGAAATAGTATTTTATTACTGACCATCCTCGTACCCTGGTCGGACCTGTCAGCCATCACATGCACCAAGTTGTCTTAATTTAATTTAACTTGACTTGACAGTCCTCAGATCTAGCGCATACTTAGCATCTTTCCTTGCCCACCTCCTCATTTCTATGCAACCCCAACCTGGTATGTGGTGGATCCAGTCTCTTGCCAAACTCCTCTATTTAGATGCTTTCTTAGCAGCTGGCTGCCTTCCTACAGATCTTCCTGCTTAGTCCTTAGATCTTCCTGGTTAGTGCTTCAGCTCTATTTGCGGAATACTTTTGGTTTTGGATTCACCAACCAATCTTCACTTTTATGGGTTATCAACGTTCTTATGAATTCTATCTTGACACTTCTAGATCTGAGGTAAATGAAAGCACTTGGTCTTTTGTATCCATCACAGAAATTAGTTTGGTTTGAATCAGATGATGTACACTTTGCACTAACATGTGCAGATTTATCCAAAAAGTAAGGGATGCTAAGGCAGTATGAATTTGCTTCTGAGTCCAGACTCTGTTCAGATGGGGATTTAACCTTTAGACAGTACAAAATGAATTATCGTCTAATTTCACAGTCGTAGCTCTATTTTTGTATCTGTTTGGCAGACATCTTCGAACAGTTCTTTTACCTATCTGTAGTGCAGGGTTTGACATTGATGGACATCTGCATAGCAGTTCCAGTTTGTACTTTGTGATCCACCTAATCGACTTAAGTGTCAAGTAGGTAGCATGTTCTTGTTGGATGCTTGCATCGCAAGTGAGAATATTATTGTAAAAAGGGGAAATTTTAAATAAGATATGTGTTTCTTTAAAAAATACGGTAGCTTACTTAGAACAGCGTTGCCATAAATATTACTGGTCCGGTTATTATGGCAATTCTCCCTTGCAGCTGTGCTCTATTAGGAACAGAATAACTCTTTCTACAATGCTAAATGTGGAAGTGTAATGGATGGACAACAGATAGATGGAAGCTGATATTCTGGAGCATATACTTGATGGAAGAGAGAAACCGACGAATCTGCCATTTTCACTTTTGAAGAACATCACAGAGCATTTCTCTGAAGATCGCGTAATTGGTCAGGGTGGATTCGCAACAGTTTATAAGGTAACAATCACCTTAAATAAAATTAAACATATAAACCTGAAGATATTTTTTTTCGAGAAATTGCAAAGGACCTTTGCTTTTCATTTCATTGAAAAGATAGTTTGGGGTCACAATACAAGAAAGGGAACAAAAAAATAGTGAAACGTCCCAGGCTGCTGGTAGGACAAGCCACTAAACCAGAGGTCAGTGGCACCGGCACTTGCCCACAGCGCTGCCTTGCCTTTTATCATGGCAACCAGGGTGCTGAGGGTAAGCAGCAGCACTACAAAATGGAGTGCATATTTTCTGATGTCCTGTGATTTGCATCTAGATGTTTCAAATATTTAGAAAACATGTTCCCAGATTTGGAGAAACAACAGCCAATATATTTGCAATGTACACTATCTGGTGCAACGTGAACCTGCAAAATATGGGCCAAAAATATGTCCATTTGCTGTAAATATACAAGGACCAACAAATGTTAGCGTAATAATTTTTTATTTTATTCAACAAAAATAACTTTTTTATGTACTAAATTTATATTTTTAAATGTTAGCCAACGATGAAAATATAGGACTTATAGAAGATTTCTGAAAACTTGGAAAACATGCTTTAGACCTGGTTGCAGCCTCCATTTTAGCCAAACTATATGAACACTCAGAGTTGTTAACTAGTGAATATTATAGCTATTACTTGTTACATATGCGACAAGTCAGATTATTTGGGTGGTATATTACCAATTTGATTCCTTGGATTGAGGCAGAGTGCCGTGTTTTTTTGCAAGCACCTTGTTTGTTAATTCTTAAGTTGGACAGTGCACGCCTTGTTAAGTTGGGGTAGAGAGCATCTTCCTAGGGTGTGTAAGTGCATGTTTGGGTAGGTTGTGTTCTTAATTTCGGTACTGCATGTCCAGTTTTCTCCATCTTTTTACTGCACCACGCTCAAATTTTCTCACAAGAGAAGTTAAACAGGGCATCCTTCCAAACATGACAGTTGTTGTGAAGAGGATTAGGAACAACCATTCAATTGACGAGAAGCTATTTTATCGTTAAGTTGATAGCCTGTTGGCGATTAACCATCAAAATGTAGTACGGTTTCTTGGCTTCTGTGCTAGCACAGACCAGACAGCGATAAAAGTTGAAGGATCAAGACAACATATTTATGCCGAGATAAGAGAAAGATTGCTCTGTTTTGAATATATGAGCAATGGAAGCCTGCAGAAATATATCACTGGTATGTCAATGTTGCATATGGAGCAATCTTTCATGCTTCGCTTTAAGAAAGTGCTCATTTTGAATGAGAGCTGACTTAGCTAACATTATGCTCTCTCTCTTGATGCCTTTGTATAGCTTCTTCTTCTGCTGTTTAGTCCTTGTATATACCTCATCTATACTGTCCTTTTCACCAATGTGTATATCTCCCCTTCTGCACATCTTTTCTCTGCACGTACACCTTTTGTATCTCTTTTGCTTTTTATAATATTTATTTACTATAGGGTCTTCAATGAATTAAGGCAAATCTTTTGCCCTTCTTTCAAAAAAAGTTACTATAGGGTGGTCTCCCCTACAGTTTTTAGGTAAAAAAAACTTCACTGCTACTTTTTTTTTCCTGCAGATGAATTAAGGGGACTTGAATGGAATACACGTTACCAGATAATCAAGGGCATCTGTGAAGGGTTGCATCATCTGCACAAGGAAAAACATATATATCATATGGATCTGAAACCTGGCAATATACTACTGGATGATCATATGATGCCAAAAATTACGGATTTTGGTCTATCGAGACTCGATGAAAAATCACAAACGATGACCGAAGACCGTTATGGATCATTGTAAGCTATACATCAAAAGAACCAACTATTTTTCCTGGCATTTACTCTCTTATGCCATAATGCATCAACCTATATTGATTTCATGTGCAGAGGCTATTGTGCTCCTGAATACCTACGTAGTGGCAAGATGTCATTCAAATCGGACATGTTCAGCTTGGGCATTATAATCACCCAACTGGTGACAGGAGACAAGGGTATCCCTGATAATAATAACAATGTAAGAGTGCTTATACCTCACTATGAGAATGGTCCTTTGTTTGAAATACTCAAATTTCTGCCGATCTTCTGAGTACTACTTAATTTGCATGACATATCAACTTAAATAAGATACTGGAAGAGAAAATAAACCATGTGATTGTCTTGCACTAGTATCTCACACTACACCAGAATGTAATGTGAGAGAATATATTCAACTTCACATGACTTTTCTACGCAATTTTACATACCCATGTCCAGAAACTTCACATCGATCCAAACTTCCAAAGCATCCAATACCTCGTCTAATTTTGTGTAGAGGAGACGAATCCAAATTTGGTTTTTCATACGTATCACCATTTCGTCCCCTGCCACATGATCAGGGCCCATGGCCTATGTGATAAGATAAGATGGACGAGCATGCAGCATTGAGATTTTGGGTTACTTATTATATGCCACCTTTTATGGAATGGCAGGTATTAAGAAGATGGAGACATAGATGGAAAAAATCAGGGATGGAAGTACCATTGATTTACCAACAAGTAGCAAAATGTATTGAGATTGGGATACTCTGCCAAGAACTTGACCCGTCCAAACGGCCTTTTATATGGGATATGATACATGATATCAGAGAAATGGAAGTTGTTAATGGGGAAACCAGTAATGCCTATGAATATGCATTTGGGCAGGTAAGCTCGTATAGTCGTATGCTCCCTGGATCCTCAAGCACCCCATTAGTTAGCTTTAGACTACTTCCTCCTGCTGTCTCTTTTGCAGAACACCTCACAATTTTCTATATGATGTTAGCAAATATTATTTTATCATCGTGTTGAACATATTTAAAAAATTAAATCCAACATACGAAATTCCTCTCAGTTCACATTAATGAGTAGCCAGTATTTTTATCTGCAAAAACATACCAAGACATAGAGATTTGCCAATTGTGCAATTAATTAGTCGTCAGTAGTCAATTATAGGGATAAATCAATATGAAATATTGAGAATTTTTTGTTTAGAAGTTGACGATCAAAGTTTTACAAAGCTCGGCAGCAAAGCTTCTAAAACATCACTTGAAAGCTAGTATTGTGAATGAGGTAAAAAAACTGTTTGGGAGGGACTTTGTATCTTCATGGTACGCAATACGCATTTAGCTTAATCTTTTCTTGCAGATAAGCCCTTACTCGGAGGATGATATGCTTGGGGTTGAGCCACTCGTGCTACATTTTCCTTTTGAGCTTAACAAGCAAATATCATGCTCACTTCAGCTAACCAACCAGACGGATGCTTACATTGCCTTTAGCATCTTAAATATGAGCCCCCTTCCATACTGCACACAGCCAAATAAAGGCATTGTGCCGCCACGATCCAAGTGCAATGTTGACATAACATTGCAAGCACAGGACAAGGCACCACGGAATATGCGGCATGCCGAAGAATTCATTGTCTGGAGCACAAAAGTGAATGATGATCTTGCAGCTGATGATATAACTACAAACATGTTCAATAAAGAGAGTGGCATGGTTGATGCGGTGAACTTGGATGTTGTCTTTAATGCAGAAAAGAGCACTAGAGCGAATGATGGTCCAGCAGTTGAGGATATAACTAGAAACACCTTCAATAACGAGGCATGCGTGGTTGATAAGGTGAACTTGGATGTTATTTCTGATGTACAAGAGCTTCTGAAAATGCATTCATTTTTTTACTTTGGTATAGTGTATGTGCATTTACATCCGCTTGCATTTTGTAGACATGATTGCATACACACCCAGCATTTTTTCCAAGAAAATCAGCATGCTCTTTTGTCTTGAGATACTCGAATGGGGTTAATATGAAGATTTTAATTATACATGTTGGTCTTATGATTCAGAGGCTAGGAGTTGCGTGGCCCAGCCCGTACCCAGTCAAGGGAACCGGCCCGCTGCTGGCAGGGGTTTTGCCTTCGCCGGCGAGGTCCACACCCAGGAGGTTCTTCAAGCAGCCCTTCCCACCACCGTCATTGTTGAAGCACATAAAAGCCAGACTTGCGAAGAGGCTGGGTGGAGGGAGGCCCAAGGAGGGGATGATACTGGAGGAAGGCGTGGTGGGTGCTGGAGCCAGTGGTGGATTAATTAGGGATAGGGCAGAGGCAGAAATGTCATTGGACAAGAAGGTGGGGAGGGGCCACTCCGCGGACATCTACTTTGACACCGTGGAGAAGGGGGATTACAAGGGGCAGACTATCGCTGTAAAGATCATCTCCAAAACTAAGGTGGGGAAATGATGGCGGTATGCTGATTTTAAGCTTTAGCTTTGCGAATTTTAAAATTTCAAATGTGAGTTGTTTCCGTTGCCGTAACTACCATTTGCATAGCTAGCAACAGTATATGGTAGTTGATGATGATCTTAATGAACAAGATTGTTGAAAAATAAAAATTTTAACACTGAACTATTACCGAAAGGATCACTACACCTTGGCTAAGTTCCAAAAATGTTACGGAAATACACAAGCGGAACTTGAATTGCATAACCTGTCCTACTCTTATACAAAATTTGTATAAAAGTATACACATGAATGCCTTTTCTGTTGCATTTTTGCCTAACTAACTATCTCTGCAGGTGTATACACATGGAGCTATGGACCGGTCTATTGACATTAGTCAGTATGCTGGATATGATGAACTGAGGCATGCTCTGGCTCGAACATTCAGCGTAGAGGGACAACTTGAGGAACTACGGAGGATTGGCTGGCAGCTTGTCTATGTAGATTATGAGGATGACGTCCTACTTCTTGGCGATGATCCTTGGGAGTAAGTTCATACGTATTTCCATTTATGCTTGCATGATCTTTTCAGTCAGAATGCCATTCATGTTATAATGTACTAGTCAACACTGAAATAGATATGCAAGTGGTAGTGACAATGTCAAATATGGCCAACTAGAACGATGAATGAATGAAAATGAATAAACAAGACTTAGTTTGTGTTAATTGTGTATGTTAATGTGGACTGTAGTTTGCACATATTTTGTGCTAAGTGTGGTTGTTAATGTTGGTTGTACAGGGAGTTTGTTAACTGCGTGAAGTGCATTAGGATCCTTTCGCCTCAAGAAGTGCAACAGATGCGGTTGGATGGCGATCTGGGGAACCAAAGTTCTCCCGAATCAGGTCTGCTACAGCTCGGATGGCCGGGAGAAAACTTTGGGGCCACACACCAGCTTAGAAAGGAGGTGGGGAGGGGCTCGGACATCGTGAAGAAGGGGGAGTACAAGGAGCAGACCGTCGCTGTAAACATCATCTCCACAACTAAGGTGAGGGAGTGATGCCGGTATGCTGATTTCAAGCTTATCTTTGCAAATTTTAGAATTTCAAATGTGAGTTGTTTCCGTTGCCGTAACTACCATGTATTTCGCACTATTGTATAACTAGCAACAGAACTATATGGTAGTTGATGATGATCTTAATGAACAAGATTGAAGAATTAAAAATGAAACACTGAACTATTATTGAAAGGATCAGTACCCCTTGGCTAAGTTCTAAGAATGTTAGGGAAATACACAAGGGTAACTTGAATTGCATAACTTGTCCTACTCTTATGCAAAATTTGTATGAGTGCCTTTTCTGTTGCATCTTTGCCTAACCTAACGGCTTCTATAGGTGTGTAAACGTGGAGCTGTGGGCCGGTCTATTGTCATTAGTCAGTATGCTGGATATGATGAATTAAAGCTTGCTCTCGCTCGAATATTCAGCATAGATGGACAACTTGAGGAACGAGGGAAGATTGTCTACAAGCTTCTCTACATAGATCGTGAGGATAACGTCCTACTTGTTGGCAATGATCCTTGGGAGTAAGTTCATCCGTATGTCCATTTATGCTTGCATGATCTTTTCAATCAGAATGTCATACATGTTAATGGTGGTTCTATAATAATGTACTAGTCAACACTGAAATACTAGATATGCAAGTGGTAGTGACAATGTCAAATATGGCCGACTAGAACGATGAAAATGCATAAACAAGAGTTAGTTTGTGTTAATTGTGGATGCCACTGTGGATTGTAGCTTTGCACATGTTTTGCGCTAAATGTGGATGTTAATGTTGGTTGTACAGGGACTTTGTCAACTGCGTGAAGTGCATTAGGATCCTTTCGCCTCAAGAAGTGCAACAGTTCAGCTTGGGTGGCGATGTGAGGACCAACGCTCTCCCAAACCAGGCATGCAGCAGCTCAGATGGCAGGGGCGATGTTTTGAAAGCTCGCTGTGATCAGAACTC
The DNA here is from genome assembly GCA_910589765.1 of Avena atlantica. Lineage (NCBI taxonomy): Eukaryota > Viridiplantae > Streptophyta > Magnoliopsida > Poales > Poaceae > Avena > Avena atlantica. The sequence continues at coordinate 525,472,837 of OU342739.1, read as the reverse complement.
AGGCAATCCTTCCACCGGTTCAGATGACCAATTTGAATGACCTAATTTGGCAGTCTATATAAACTACACCCTGTCCGTCTAAGTAGACATCATTGCCGGATGATGATTGGCTAAAGCTGTGCGGCGCCAGGATTTTGTAGATGAGCCGGCTTACATTCAGGAGCACAAACAGCTCACCGGATCAGTAGTTTTCTGTTTATATGTAGTAGTCTTACGAGCAAGGGAAGTACACATGGGTTGGGCGTCCCCAGATCTAAATCTGGCGCTATTTAGATAATTTTTGGTCTGAGAATGATCATTTTCCACTCGTGTTCCAAGGTGTGGTTTCCAGACAGTTTGGCATAAATATGAATACAGAGTAATGTTCGGCATGAAATTAAACATAGTTTGGCATAGTTTGTCATAGACTGAAATAGGGATCAAACTACCGGATGACATGCACGATCTCGAGAAAGAGTTTCTCGGCTCATCTTGAAACGGCGCCTAAATATGACCTCTTCGTACAGCGGCTTTTCTGTTGGTATCCTTGCTAGCGAAATCAAGTCAATGGACATGCAAAAAATGTTCTATAGTTGCAATGGTTTTTTTGGTTTGAATCTCTTTTGGGATGTACATGTACTTGTAGTACGTAGTGAGTGAATAAACTTAAGAGGTCTGGATATGTTTGGACATGCGAGTTTTGCTTGAATGTTGCCATGTTATTGGATGGCCAATGCCATATTTGCTCTAACGATTTATCGAAATTCAATGCCTTGATCACTCATAATGCCAGATCTAATATTGACAAGTCGACGACTTGCGCAAACTCAATGCTAGCCTTGAATTACCCTTTTGGAAAAACTCGAGCCTTTACCATTTGACATACTCCCTCCGTCCCGGTTTAAAGGACACAATTTGCAAACCATGCAATCCCAAAATATTTAGACACAAAAGCATTTAATCATTATAATTACTCTCGTATGAAAAGAATAAAATGCTTGCATGCACATGTGTAAACAAATGTGAACCCTTAGATGACTCTTTTTTTTTCTCATGTATGTTCTTCTCCACACTATTAAATTGACCAATTAAAGAACACCTAGGACCCAGAGAATTACAAATTCTGTCATTTAAACCGGGACGAAGGGAGTATCACACGTAGCGAGCTGTTAAATGTTAATCACAGAAGATCGACATAGAACAAGATGCAATTAGCGAGCTTGTGCTAGCTAGCTAGTCACACATGGGACTCTTTTCCCCTCTCCTCCCCTCTCGAGTCTTCGGTTTCTCCATCCCTTGAGGGCTTGTTCGGTTAATCCACTCCCCAAGTGAAATGATGTGGATTAGAGAGGATTTGCAGGGATTTTGACTTATGTGGGATATAATCCCCCTCAAACCATGTCAATCCACTCCAATCCATAGCAAACCGAACAAGGCATGAGAGTCAGCCACAAAACCCCGGGTCTGACCCCTCTCGTCGCCCGCGTTCGCGTTGAAGGGCATAGAAACGGATTAGGACGCCTATCTCCTCTATACAACAGTAATGGTAGATTTAGGTGTAGAGTTGGTCTAGGTTTAGAGTTTGTCCATGTGGAGTCTGGCGTCATTACCTTAGGGAGATCGCTGCTAGAGATGGTGAGCGGCCTCTGGTGGTGGGCGACGGTCTAGTGGTTGGCTGCAGAGCTCCAGCGGAAGGTGCTGGCGACAACCAGCAGCATGACCTCTGCCTCCCCATTAATAACGCTCGGTGGATGTCCAGATCCGCGGGATTTGGTTACTGTGCGTCGAAGCTAATGGATTCTGGCCTAATCCTCAATGTGTGTGGGCGGGATATCTGGCTGTAAGAGTTCCTAGGAGTTCCTTAGCAAGGGACTCGCGACAGTCGGAGATGTCTTGCCCATGCTCTTCATGGCCGAAGGGCGGCCCTCCTCAACTACTTCTTGCTAGCAGTTCTCCAACCTCCAGTAGTAATGCTATTGCGGAGGCATCCACCCACTCTATCCTAGTGCTTCATGGTGTCCTCGTTCCAAGTGGTGCGTCCCTGTTGGGGAAGATGCTGGGCAGGATGTTGAGCAAAGCATACAATCGCGGTGAAGGACTTGGTCAATTTTCTTATTTATGTTTCAGGGTCCTTTCTATAAAAGTGTAGGTTCATTAGCAATTTCAGTTTATTTTGAATTTTATTGTAATTTGTAACCCACTGGTGGAATTAATGCAGTTCTACGTCATTCAGAACTTTCCCGGTTTAATTGAGAAAAGGAAAAAAATACTACTCCCTCTAGTTCATATTACTAGGCTCAATTTTATCTAGATATGGATGCATCTAGTCTAAATACTAACTAGATATATATGAATTTATAAAAAATTAATATCATTACGGAGGGGTAAGAAGATTGAGTTGTATGTAAAAAAACAAGGGTGACAAAGGAAACTAGTTGTTGCAAGTGCATAGGAGTGTGTGTGCGCGTTGTGGTGTGCGTTGAGTGTGATGTGCATCTCCGTGTGTTTGTAATACTACTCTTGTAACTCAGCGTTGATACTCTCTCTCAAAAAACTATTTCCTTCTATTTATAATATAAGATGTTTTAGCTTTGTGAAGATAATTTATCTAGACACATTTTAGTGTGTTTGATGTTTAAACTTTGTGATAATGTATCTAGACATCTTTTAGTGTGTTTGGTCCACAAAGCTAAAATATCTCATATTATAAGAGCACCTCCACTCGTTGAGCGTTCCTAGACCAAAATTGCACTATTTAGCGCCAGACGGATGCAACTTTGGTCCTGAAAATGGCCATTTTCCCACTCTTGTTCCCAGGCGACACAAAATCAGCGAGTTTTCTCCCAAATTCGGCTTAAATTCAAGCATAGTTTGGCATAAATATGAATACAGAGAAATGTTTGGCATAATTCAACATAAAATTAAACATAGTTCGGTATGAAATTAAACATAGTTCGGCATAGACTGAAATACAACATAGTTTGGCCTAGTTTGGCCTAATCATGCTCGACATATCCGTATGTGCTCAACCAAATTATTCTGTAGCTATTGATGCACTACCGGGTCTTGGATCTCCTAACGCATGGTGATGAAGGCATCCCTGGTGATCCATGTATGTAGTATGGCTCATCCTGCTCCACCAAATCTACTAGGTCCTTCATCTCATCCTCAATGATCATGTTGTGCAAGGTCATACAACAGTCCATCACTTTTCACATCTGATCTTTCGACTAGGTCATAGCAGGAAACCGGATAACTGCAAACCTCTATTGGAGCATATCAAATGCCCGCTCCACGTCCTTCGTGCAAGCTTCATGTTCCTTGGCAAACTAAGTATGCTTGGGGAGCATCGGTCTTGATATAGTCTTTGCAAATATTGGCCATCTTGGATAGATGTCATCTATAAGATAGTATCCCTTATTATAGTGGTGCCCGTTGATCTCAAAGTCCACAGAAAGAGCATTGACACTCAACAAGCTTGGCAAAGACATTTAAGAACCGGAGGATGTTGATATTGTTGTTCAATCCTATCATGCCAAAGAAGGAGTTCCAGATCCAAAGATCATGTGTAGCAACCTCGAGTATCACAGTGCAACCTCTTTTGTGGCCTTTGTACATTTCCTGCCATGCAAATGAACAATTCTTTCGGTGCCAATGCATGCAGTCTATGCTTCAAGCATCACAGGAAATCCTTTATTTTTATTGTCTGCGAGGATCCGAGCAATGTCTTCAGCATTGAGTGTTCTCAAGTACTATGACCCAAACACTGCAATCACTGCCCTGTAGAACCTATACAAGCAATCAATAGCGATGGACTCGGCCATGGAGAGATAGTCATCGGCACTGTCACCCGGAGCTCCATATGCAAATCGCCACTATGCACTTCTGAAGTGAGAAAAACCAACCATGTCGATGTAGTCCTTCTTGCACATGAAATAGGGGTCGAACTTCCGGATGGCATGCACGATCTTGAGGAAAAGCTTCCCGCTCATCCTGAAACGGCGCCGAAACACAGCCTCTTCGTGCAGCGGCTCGTCGGCGAAGTAGTCGGCGTACAACATGCAGTAGCCCTCCATCCGCTGCCTTGCTTTGCACTTCCGGCGACCCTTCGCCGAGCCTCCACGCTTCGTCGCTGCAGTTTGCGTGTACAGTCGAGCCAGAGGCCGAGGATCTGCATGTGCTCTCCATCTTCAGCAGCTGCGGCGGTCTCTTCCTCCAGCAGCAGGACGCACGTCTCCTCGTCATCGGAGTCCATGGCCGAACAGGAAAAATGCCGAACACTTCACGGGCGAGGTGGAGGGGAGTTGGGAACAAAGCCGAGCTGCGGTGAAGGGGCAGGACGGCGAAACGAGGCCTAGGCCGAGGGGAAAGAATGCGGCTACGGCGACATACCTATCTACATGCGTGGATTCGGCTTGGCAGGGTGGGGCTTCGCCGACAACGACATGGCGGCAGGGCAGCTGGGGGAAAGCTCTCTGCCACGCGAGAGCCGAGTGGCAGTGGGAAATGAGATTGTCTCGCCGACAGGGTTGACCCACCCTTTTGATGCGTTCGGTGTTTTCAGAAGCACTCTAGTTTTGGCCAGATAAAATTTAGGCTAAATCCGGTATAATTCGGCGTTCTGAAAAAGACTGAACGAAATTTCATCGTTCAGATTTTTTTTTTTGCTGAAAACGCCTTTTTAAGACGGATGGAGATGGTTAAAACGGAGGGAATATTTTACTAAAGCAGTGGGGGGCCTCGTAGTCGAGCGAGAGCGACCGAGAGAGCCGGTTTTTTTTTTTTTTTTTTGAGGGAAGAGAGAGAGCCGGTTTGGGCCCGCTGGACCTCGCAATAACGCGCCGTGCCCGACCCAGCATCATCAGTCAGCACACCATACTCCATTACTCCTCTCAAGCATAGCGAAATCGGCCGCTGCTTCCTCCTCCTCCGCCGCCGCTGCCTCCTCTCTAGATCCCTACCATAGTGAGCTCATCCTCACCTCCCCTACCATTTCCTCCACCACAACTGCTCAAATTTCCCCCTCCCGAAACCTAGCCTCCACCGACCATGCCGCCGCCAGAACCGGCACCGACGCTGCCGGTCGAGCTTCTCGAACAGATCTTCCTCCGCCTCCCGCCCGACGAGCCCGCGTGGCTCGTGCGCGCCTCCCTCGCCAGCAAGTTCTGGCTCGGCCTCCTCACCGGCACTCGCTTCCAAGGTCTGTACCGGGAGTTCCACGGAGCTCCCCCAATGCTGGGCTTCCTTTATAACTGGCCTCTGGAATACGCTCCGGAGGAGGAAGACACCGCCCCGCACTTTGTCTCCACCACTAAGTTCGGGGCGCACAACCTAAACTGGGAGGACTACAATGTGTTGGACTGCCGCCATGGCCGTGTTCTTCTTTTTCATGTGAATTGGTCATCTGGAGAAGGGAAACTCGTCGTTTGGAACCCCATAACAGGCTGCCGAAAGGCGGTGGGCGCCCCTGATGTGTTCTGTAGCATCTGGGCAGCGGTTCTATGCCCCGTGACCGACTGCGACCACCGCGCGTGCCATGAGGGCCCCTTCCGGGTAGTCTTCGTCGGCCTGGACAAGGTTGGTGGTGGTTATCTTGCCTATGATGGTGTGTCCTCGCCGGAGACAGATGGGATAGAGTGGGGCGAGACAAGCCATGGTTTTGATCATCTTCTGGATAATGGGGACGTCCAGCCATTGCCCCCTGTCCTCGTCGATGATGCGCTTCACTTCATGCTTGTGCATGATGACGATCATGTAGGAGTTCTCAAGTATGACCTGCTCTCTACAGAATTATCACTGATTGATGCGCCGCTGGCGGAGACTGACGATGCTCGTGACGTTATCCTCATGGTGACGGAGGGCGGAAGTTTGGGGTTTGCACATGTGGATGGGCTAACTTTCAACCTATGGTCAAGGCAGATGGGGGATTCTGATGGAGCCGTGGCATGGACTCAGCGTATAGTCATCAATCTCGGGGAACTTCTCCCAATTCGAAATCCAGAGAAAAGACTTAGATTGATTGGATCTGTGGAGGGATGTGATATCGTTTTTGTGACCACGGACCTTGGCATCTACGAGATTAATCTCAAGTCGCTGCAGCAGAAGAAGATATGGAAGAGAGAAAAATACAGTGTTTTGTTTCCGTACATGAGTTTCTACAGTCCACAAGGTAAATCTTTATCTACTTCCTTCTGTGATTTTGGAGCAACTCTTAAGTAAATAATATATCGGCCACTGGAAAGTTTCAAGTGATCACATTGAAATAATTGAATATAACACTGCACACATATAATTGAACATTCAAGATGATCACATTGAAATATATATTTGGTATGCTCGAATGTTACACCTAGTTATGCTTTACTAGAAAGTTTCACGTGGCCGCATGGTGCGTGGCACAAGCTTCTTGTTGGAGCCAATTCTAGCGCCCAACTATGTAGTAAATAGTAATAACTGTAGATGATGATTGGAGAGGGAATTCTCTACGCATTTAAACATATACAAAAATGATAGTCAGGTAATCCTCAAAGAAATAGACATATAGATAATTGATTTTTGTCGGAAAAAAAAAATACAAAACTAATACTCCCTCCGTCCTAAAATAGATGTCTCACTGTCAAAATTTAGATGAATCTAGACACTATTTAGTATATTGATTCATCCAAAATTTAAAAAACCTAAGACATCTATTATGGGACGGAGGGAGTAGTAGGAATTAATGATTATTTTTGGTGCATTTGAACTATATGCTACAATTTCATAATCGATTCTTCCTCTAGGGGCATGGTGAGAGATGCAATGGTTGGCTAAACTCTACCCCAAAATTGTGCACCATTTTCAATTATATGTGTACTGTTATAAAATTTGGTCGTACCAAATGATTTCTTTGAAAACTCAAGTCCCAAATCCATGCCAAAAGTGCATAGACAGCACACAATTTTATACATCTATTGCATACCCTGGAATTTAGATGCGGCCCATATATATACCATAGTTCTAGAAAAAAAAGTGCAGCTTAGTTCCTGGATTTTGCTTCCAATCCAACTGCCCTTCGTCTGTTCACGCTCGTGTCTTGCGGCATGCAGCAGCCATCAACAAGGCTAGTGTCAGCACAAGATGTACTCTAGTCCTTCTATGGTAGTTACCTTAGCCAGGCTGTCCTATCTCCAGTTCTCTAAAGAAATTAACTTGCCTGCAACCGATTGATTTTCATGTTTTATGTCAAATGAATGGTAGTCATATGCTCAAATTTAGAATTGATTTGATGGATAAAACATTTTTGAAATTAGAATTGCTAAAGAATCAATATGACTAAACACATTGTTTTTTAATGCGTATCTTTACCCAGCTACGGGTGTGGTGGGAGGGAAAATTCAAGAAGCGCTGTTGAATGTGGCAGAAGAGCAAATTCTTGAACAGTTAAAGATATGTAGGCTTATTTTATGCAAATCCATACTTAATTGTGAATTCTAGTAGATTGTAAGACCATTAGTGCCTAAATTCTAAACTAGTATGGTGACATGTCTTATTTGCGTAAAAAGTATATGAAGGTGGACCACCCTGCTTCAAAATCCTGGATCTACCACTGATCTATTGTTAAAAATAACAATTCCGCATGACCATATCTATATCTCAACAGGGTAAAAGAATATTGGCACAAGTATTGTACAGTATGGAGAGGAATATGTAAGTGTATATGCGTCGACTATATAGAACAATTAATTGTATAGGAACTTTGAATGTAAGTGCATTTATATAACAATGTTCTATCTCCCATATATTAGGTGAATAACCATTTTTCATCAAATTTCCTAGAGTTAAAAAGTTCTAATTTTACTATCAAGTTAGCTACTTTACTTAGAACCTCCACCAGACTCAGGGTTTCACTATATCTTACATTTGCTAGAAGTTCTTCAATATGTAGCTGTGCATTAAACACACTCGTGTAACACACACAGAGACAAGACATTCTGTTGGATTTTCCCACCAGACCATAACACAGACAACACACACACACACACACAAACGTCTGTCTTTCTCACTCTTGTTCTGGTGATCCCCTTTCTTGCCTCTCTGTCTCCGATGCTGCAGTGCGGCCGCCATCACTTCCTGCTGTCACTGCCTCCATTCGGACCGCTGGCCACACCTCTGTCTTGGCCTCCTTACTCACCAACATCTAAAGCCTTGCAGCTGTTCGAAAGTGGTGGTCAGACCGCATGCCGCTACCCCTACTGCTCTTACTCCTGTGCTAACTAAGGATGGCTTGGTTGTGGGGAAGTGGTTGCTCACCCTCACCGATAGCCACCAATCTGAGAATAACCACCGAAAGCATACATCCATCCAGCCACTAAGCAACCAAAAGGCACCCTGTTTTTCCCCTTACTCCTCCCCTTTGCTGTAATTTGTGAATTTCTGTGTTTTATTTATTTATTAGCAATTTCATAGTCTAGCTGCTATTCCATATTAATTGTCGCTGATTTAGTACAACTTCGTACTAAATCAGCATCAACTAATATGGAACGGAGGGAGTGGTATTTCTTTGTGATGTTGGGTGAAGATTTGGTCTGGTCATGTGGGCTATATGTCGATTGTTTGCTCTGCTCGCTGACGATTCATTCTGCTCATTCTTTATTCTTTGTGTTCAATCTGTAGTACTATTTGGCTTGCAATTACTGACTTGCTTTGTCCACAGACATAACTTGCAGCTAACACAGTCTTATAGTTTTCCTCCTGCTGTTTGATAAACTCGTTTTTCTTCTTCAGGTATAGAACATGTGGACAAGAATAACTTAGAGATGGCCGAGTGCAAGGTTGGCAGAAGCTAGGGCGTGAGGCGGGGGGAAACTGGTGCCTGGGAGACTCTGATCATATTATTGGGGCCCTAGATATAGCCAGCACCAACCGAGAGCGCCGAAAGGTTCAAGGGGGCGAGCCGCATGGTAAGCAGCCAGGGGAAATAGGTTATGCTGGGTTAATATGTTGAAGAGCAGGGTGTCACTCTAGTCAACAGGAAGATGATCGCTAGGAGGCAACATGGATCTTATGATAACCATGTCACTATCTGGTTTCCTCACTTTGTCTGTATGCGTGTAAGGTGATCTTGTCAATTTGTTGCAACATCAGATATGTGCCTATTAACTATGTTGTTTAATCTGCAACCCTTCGAATTTTAAGAACTCTACATTTCGCTCTCCCACCTTTAATCTAATCTTTGAATTCTAGTCTGGGTGGAGGTTAAATGTCCAGACTCCAGAGCTAGTATTTTGGCCTACATTGGACATAATAATAGACTGAAATGTCCATGTAGCGAGATAAAGATGCTCATATTTTCATCTGGGAGTACAAGCCTGTAGTGATCATTGCCATTGTTTTGGTTTATCATAATTTCTAGATTACTTCCACAGATTTTTCTTCTTGGACAACATCTCACTCAAAAGCATCAAAACACATTTCTCTATGCTTTCTCTGTACTTACAAATATGGAAGCGGTATGGCTATGTACCAAATGCCTGATAGCGAATTAGCCTTTATCGGCAAACCAAACAGCCTTCTGAGTGGGTAATTTTCTGCGTGTCATGTCAATGGCTTTGATTTACATGACCTTGCCCGTCTTTCACATTTTGGATTGGGGTAAGTTTTTTACAGAAGGATGTACATTTGTATCTTATTGTTCCACATTGCTGGGTGAGTATGTTAAAAAGCAGGGTGCCACTCTAGTCAGCAGGAAAGATGTCACTAGGAGGCAACACAGATCTTGTGATTAAACATGTCACTAGCTGGTAGGTGTTTTGGTGGTGCTTGGTTGGCTTCTCATTTTGTTGTTGGCTATTGTGGGTATAATTTTGGTGATTTCTGTGTGCGTAAGGTGATCTTGTAATGAACTCCAATTTTCTCGTAGAATCAGCTATCTTCTTTGTTGTTTAATTTGCTTCAGAATGCATCTACATAAAATAGCTTAGTTAAACCCTGCACATTAAAAAAATTGCAATTTTCTTTCCCAGCTTCGATCCAGTCTCTAAAATCCTAATATGAGAGGAGCATGTGAACCGAACGAGTACTACAGGTCATGTGATATTGCTAGTATTTTCTGTCGCCCAATAGATAATGATGGCTTCTGCAGCTGACTCGTTAATAAATCTTTATATTTAACCTTGCGAACTCAAGTACCACGTGACAAGTGATGTTACTACTACAATCAACATATTAGCAAACAAGTGTTGCTACAGTACACATTTTTTCTTCATATGTGGGTATACATGATTCTCTTTCATATTAGCTTGGATTACATGATTCTCATTCATAATTTCTTTATATGTGGATAATTCATTTCTTTGCAGCAGGATATATATTTGGGTCTTATCTGTGCGCATTGCTGGAGAATTGCTTGTTGTGCTGGTTGAGCATGCTGGCTTTGAGCCTTTGAGAAGTGCCATTAAAAATTGGCTACTTATTTTCCTGATCGTTGTTTTTCTTCCTGCAAAATTGTAGAAAGTGGTATTGCATGTACAAGAGGAGGCATACGTAGCTTTGGAGTAAATTAGAGGTGGTTGGTAATTGGACAAAACAGATTATTTAGCATTACTTGAATTGTTTAATGGATCATGTGCAGAGCTAGATTTAGGGGATATCATGTCCTTATGAATAAATAACACTACTTCCTCCGATCCATATTACTTGTCGCGGAAATGGATGTATCTAGACATGTTTTAGTGCTAGATACATCCAATCTAATAACAAGTACTCCCTCCGATCCATATTACTTGTCATTAGATTGGATGTATCTAGCACTAAAACATGTCTAGATACATCCATTTCTATGACAAGTAATATGGATCGGAGGGAGTACCTAGAAATGTTTTAGTGCTAGATACATCCAATCTAATAACAAGTACTCCCTCCGATCCATATTACTTGTCATTAGATTGGATGTATCTAGCACTAAAACATGTCTAGATACATCCATTTCTATGACAAGTAATATGGATCGGAGGGAGTACCTAGACATGTTTTAGTGCTAGATACATCCAATCTAATAACAAATACTAATATGGATCGGAGGGAGTACCTCCTTTCCATAATGTAAGCATTTCTAGCGGTTCAATTAGATGGTTGGCAATGATAAATAATGGCCATTACTATTTTGTTGCTGAAAGTGGTTCTGAACAAAACGGAGAAAAGGACGATCGATGCATTGGCTTTTGCGGTTTTGCCTCTGAAGTCAAAACTAAAATGCCAGGCAATTGAGCGTGTATGCCTTGTTGCCATGAGAGATATCAGAGTGTTTACCTGCAGATCTTCAGCTACTCGTAGGCTAAGCTGTTGAGGAAGGATCTCAACGACGGTGTTGCTTCATTGCTACTTGTTCTACCATCGGTAGTGTTTAATTGTGGATACTTTTGGTTATGCTTGAGTGTGACTTGTTCTACCGTGGAATGCGGCTCCGAGGCAAGGAGAAGTGGCGTCTCTGCGGCCTGGCCATCGATAGATTTGCAGCGGGGGAAGGTGGTGGCGGAAGGGTGCGGAAAATGGTCGATGGATGTGGTGGCAGCTGCCGAGATTGCGCGTCCGAGCTGTCGACGCCTAGGGTTTATGTGCGGACCTGTAGATATAGTGATCGCGGGGAAAGGGGATTTGGGTAATCTGCAAAAAAAAGTTACGGGCTGGGCCGTTTTGAGGTGTCCGATCGGGCAAGAGAGGAGCACGCATCGCATTCTTGGTCAGCACAAAATCCTTGGGTGTTACCTTCAGGTTCATGGCGCGCGCGGACAATTCGAGCATATATCCACAACCAGGATTCTACACTTGTTGCTGCAGCAAAGAAAAACGATGCGACCATCTCCTCTCTGACTAACGCTACCAGTAACAGCTGGTCCACCGTCGATCACCTCTTGGCCGCCTCCGCAACCGGAGGCGGCTCCATCTGCAGCACCCGCTCGAGCTCCTCCACGTCCTTCCCCATCGTCGGCTGCTCCTTGGGATTCTTGCCGAGGCACCGGTCTGCCAACCTGTCCTCCCCCATCGCCGGCCGCTCCTTCTAGTTCTTGCCGAGGCACCGGTCCGCCAGCCTCGCCACCTCTTGCGCGGCGGCCACTGGGTACCGCCCGCCCAGCCGCGGGTCCATGATGGTCCTAAAGCTGTCCCCTCCAGGCGGGTGCTGCCGCACCCACCCCAGCAGCAGCTTCTGCTCCTCCGTCGACCGGTTCCGCTCGCACTACAAGGAATACTAAAACATGAAAGCGCGCGTTGCTGCGTCCATCCATTTTAAGATGATTGAAGATAGAAATATTCAAAGTAAATGAATCACACAAATACCTCAAATGATTGTTTACATTGAAGAAAGATACTATGTAAGGTCTCTTATAAACCTTTCATAATTTTCTATCATTCTCGTTATGGTACAATGGTTTGTTAGGGCATGAGCTTCAAAAAAAATCCTTGTACGTGGGTAAGAATAATATTTATATAAAAAGTTGCGTACAAAAATCATATTTTTTTCAGAGTTCTCCTGTCTATCCTTCTTCTTATCTATCTTACCTACATTGAGTTCTCCTGTCGTAGACTCGAGCAGAGACTTTTATTTAGCCGTTGTTCGGCGTCAGGTCCGTAGGACACAAATTTTTCGGATGCTTGAATCCATCCTCCCGATGGGAGTAGCCCCTGAGTCCGTAGTGGAGTCGCAGACTCGACGTAGGACTCGAAGAGACAGTTCAGTGCTATAATGTGTTGTTCATTTTTGGGTGCACAGCCAACGCTCCTGATAGGAGTATCCCTCGAGTAGTTATTCGAATCGTAGATTCGAGTGAGTACTCTTAGCTTTGAAGCCGAAAAAATTGTGACTGTTGCTAGTATAGCTGTTGATGACGTCATTACTGACGATCAATGACCTCAAGCGTCTGCTGCGCCAGAGATGATGTGACTGGACGAACATGGATCCCACCTTCTGACCTTGAATTGACCGGTCACGCGTGGCGTGGAGATAATTATGGCGTCTCCTTGATTTCCACGCATAGTGGACGACATGTGAGCGACAGTTCGTTGCGATGCTGACACGTGTATGGTCAGATCTTGCCGTTGGTGTTAGGTCTTCTTGATGGACGGTTATCGTGCATCTTCTTCGTCCTTATAATCGTTGGGGAAAAATTTAGTCTGTTTTCACCGCATCCATTCTCGTTTCACTGCTCCGTTGTTCTCTGAGATTTTCTTGCTGCGCGCTGGAATATCCTCGGGAATTTCCTTCCTCAATCCTACGCTCTCACCGCCGGCGCCGCCGCACCGCAATGGGGAAGCCCAAGAAGTCTTCTTCTGTGGTTGGTACCAGCGCTGCTGGGGGCAAGAAGAGTGCTGCCGCTACCCGTGTCACCGACGGTGGCTGGCGGCGATCGGAGACGCGGGAGAGTGATCTCCGCAAGCTTCGTGAGCGGGGATTAATCCCGCAAGATAGGGAGGCCGTCAAACTCCCTGGCAATGAGGTAATTCCCCGTCCCCCCGCTGGGTTTCGGGTTATGTTCCTTGCTTTTGTTCTTCGGGGCATTTCCTTCCCAGTCCACGACTTCCTTCGTGGACTGCTTTTTCTTTACGACATCCATCTGCATCATCTTTCCCCCAATTCTCTTCTGCACGTCGCCTGTTTCATCACTTTCTGCGAGTGCTGGCTCGGTATCGAGCCGCACTTTGGCCTCTTCCGGAAACTCTATTCCGTGAAGAGGCTGTCTGGTTCTGATGGTGTTTATCCCATTGGGGGTTGCATCATCTCTCTCAAACCCAATCTTCTTTTCTTCTCTTTTTCCATGTCTGAATCTGTCTAGTACCGGTGGAGGCGATGGTTTTACATCCGCGACTCCACGGTGTCTGGGCAAGATTTTGGTCTTGTTCCTTTCGACCCCTCCCAAAAGATCGAGCCGAAGAGGTCCTGGAAGAACCAGATCTTGGATGGCGAGGTAGCGGAGATAGAGTCTCTCTATCGTCGCGTGGAGGATCTCCAGCTGATTCCTGATAAGGAGGTGAACGTTGTGGATATCATCTGCACTTTCCTCAAACGCCGGGTGTAACCGCTCTAGGCTAGGGCGCACCCGATGTTCCTTTATGCTGGTCGTCGTGACCCGACGAGGGTTTCGGCTGAAGAATTCTCCAGGGGATATCTCGACGGTGTCCTTCGCCCGCTGCTGAAGTTCAAGGCTGGAGAGGATATCCCGGGGAAGTCGCCGACTTCTCTGTTCTCTACTTCGCGTCCTGTTCCACAGGTGTAGATCCGGGACGTGCGCGTAGCGCTATTTTCGATTGCATTGTTCTTGTATTTGTTTGCTAACAAATTTTCTTCTTCTGTGCAGGAGTTCAAGGTGCCGGGCATGTCGCTACCGCTTCCCGAATTGTTTCCGGCTGCACCGGACAATGAGGTGGTGGATTCCATGTCCGAGCTGCCATCGGCGCGATCTCCGGCTGAAGAGGCCAACGAGTCGAGCGAGGACCACACTCGCAAGCGGACACAGAGCTCCAGCGAGTCTTCGGATGCCTCGACTCCGCTGACTCCTAGGAACCCACTGTGCCTTGACCGTTACAGTGATGGGCATGGGGGCTCTTCTTCTCCGATTCCTGCCGTTCCTGTGCGGGCTGTGGCATCGCACCCGCCGGCAAAGCGGAAGAAGGAAGAAAAGAAGGAAGAGAAGAAAGAGGAGAAGAAGGTCCAGAGGACCCCTCCGTATTTGACCTGAGCGAGCTTGACTCGTAAGTTTCCTTAGTCCTGTATTGCCTTTTCTTGCCTGTTTACTTTGTACTTGTGCTAATTTGTCCTTGTGCAGCCACTCCTCCAACGACTCCTCTAGTGATGGTGCTCGGGAGATGATGGGGGAGTCAAAAGTCATGTTTCCTCCTCCTCAAACGGTGTCCACCTCTGAAGGCGATGCTCTAGACCCTTCTCCGCAGGAGGTTCGGGTGGTTGCGCCTTAGAAGGTTGCAAGCGGATCTTCAGAGTCATCGTCGAATCATGTAAGTTATTCTGCTTCCTGCCACGGGGGGAGCCCCCGAGCCTTTTTGGATGATCTATTGAATTTCTCCTTTCTTCCTACCTCGGGGGGAGCCCCCGGGCATATGTAGGGTAGTTTGTTGTTCGTTCTTCCTTCGAGTCTCGGGGGGGGGGGGGGGGGGGGGGAGCACTTTCGTGTGTGTAACTTTATTCTGCTCGTTCTTTTGGGCGTAGCCCCCGAGCCCTTCTTTTGACTAGTAGGTCTTTTTTGCAGCCTTTTGTGCGAGATGCCAACCACCTGGTGCAGCAGCACCTGGCATTGGAGGCCAGCCTCAAACAACTTCAAGGTACTTTTATGCCTTGGTCTTTGTTTCTTCTTGCGTTCTTGTCCTTGTATCCGACATGTGTATTCTTTAATGCAGAGGATCACAACACCTCCCTTCGTGAGATTGATGCTCTCAAAAAGAGCGCCGGTCAAGCGGAGAAGAAGGCCGAGGTCGCCGTTGGTGCGAGGGAGCGCCTCGAGATGGAGTTGGCCAATGCGGCTGAGGCGAAAGAGCGCCTGCAGCAGGAGGCTACGGACCGCGAGGGTCAGCTCGCCACTGCCACGGCTTCGTGCGGCAAGCTTATGGCGGCTGCCAAGGCTGTTTCGGGTGAGTATCTTCACCTTCATCTTTTTGATTTCCTTGTCTTTCTTTTGCGGTGCTTTCGTTCATTGTGCTTCGTTGTTATCTTAGATGCCGCGGGCATCGAGTTTGATCACGGTGCTCTGGAGCACGGGAGTGCTCTGGATGATGCCACTGCGGCGGTCGAAGATCGCTGCAGCACTGTTGTCAACTCGCTTGCCAAGGCCAAGGAGGTCCTTGGGCGCTTCTACAAGGAGCTTATCCCCAAGGGCGTGGCCCTTGATGATGTTGATGCCCTGGCGGAGGCGCTGTCAGCCGAAGCACCTGCGGCGTACAAGCGTAAGCAGAAGGGCATCGGCGCTTCCGTCGGGCTGGCGATGGCCTTGGCGGCTGGAGCGGAGCTGGATCTTCATCAGGTCACTTCCCGGATGCCGATGACTGCTGACGGATCCGAGGTAGCCTTCGCCACCTATGCTGCTCGCTGTAAGCGTTACGGGCCGAAGATGATTGATCTGCTGGCCGAGTACGCACTAAGGCAGCAGGGAGAAGCCAAGGCGAGGCAGTCCGGCTCCGAGGCGACTCAGGGTGCCGCTTCGTAGGCATTGTAGCTTTAGGATAGTTGTAGCTTCTTTTGTTGTAATTATGTTGATGAACAATCCTTATGCCATGTAGTGGCTTTTGCTACTCTTAATGAATTTGTTGAGTTCTGTGCTCCTTTATCTTGCGTGTTCATGTCTTTGTCTTTCTGTTACTCTAGGGTCCCTCGGGTGATGATCCCATTGACACTTCGTCTACGGCACAGCTGCGGCCATCCTTGGATGATGCGTCGCAGCTTGTGTTTCTTCGAGACCGTATTCATAGCCTCGAGAAAGAGTTGCTAGCGGTGCGTGGCCATGCTGACGTTTGGAAATCCAAGGCGGATCGCGGCGCTTCCAGAGAGGAGTACTTGATGGCGGAGTTGCTTCGCTTGTCCGAGCAGCTTTAGTGTGAGTTTTTTGAGCTGTTGCCCGTTACTTCAGATGCGCCTGTTGGCATTTTATCTTACTCTTTTGCAAGTACTGCAGGTGCTAACATTGCTGCAAGGGAGGAGAAGGAGCGTGTTGCTGTTCGGATCAACTGCCTGACTCAGCAGGACATGGAAGCCGGCGGGTTCTTCTGGATGGACTGTGACCGTGCCATGGTCCTTGCGACGGTGCAAGATCGCATTCACCAAGTATCACGGGTGCTTAGTCAGGTGAAGACTTCACTCGCGTTGGTTCTGCATGTGATGTTTCCGCTGGATGATGCGCCGTCAACTCTCTCTGGTCTGCTGTCGAAGTTTCAGAACGTGCATCATGTCAAGGAATTGGTGCGGCATCAGCTCGTCGCAGGGGTGAAGGCTGCGCTGTCCCTTGTGAGGCTACATCGCCCTGATTTAGATCTATCTGTTGTGGCGGGTGGGCCGCCTCTTCGGCTAGATGGTGGCGAGTGGGATATGCGTCCGCATTATGCGGCTGTAAGGCAGTATCCCAAACAGATCGTAGATCTGTTTGAGCAGCGTGCTCAAGTTATTCTTCAGAATAGGTAGTGCCTGTAAAAAGACAGATGTAAAATTTGTATACATTTGATTGGGCGTGTTTTCCCTTTGTTGTAAAGGTTTGGTTGTTGTTTGAGCACGTAGTGCTTTGTTCGTATTCGTGCCCTTTTTGTTAGCCTGACGTGGTCAGCTACTCAGGTGTACACGTGCTATCCTCAGTCGACGAAGTCGTGAGGTGGGGGAGCCCCCGAGTGCGTTTGTAGCATGGAGTAAAAGTGCAAATAGTAAACAAAATTTTGGGGCGAGACACTTAGCTTTATTCATATCGTAATGGAGGAGGTACATTGTTCGGCTGAGTAGTCTTGGCTGAATAGCCTTATTGAAAGTAAAGAGGTAGGTAGCTAGGGGTGGAACCGTTGCAGCTATGCGACGTTCCATGGGTTGGAGTATGCGACTCCAGACTCCACGTGCTTGAGGCGATAGGCGCCACCTGGGATGACTTTGGTGACGATGTAGGGTCCTTCCCATGGCGACTCGAATTTCTTCGGTCGCTCTTTCTTGAGTCGCAAGACTAGGTCTCCTTCGACGAAGGACCTTGGGCGCAGCCGTCGGCGGTGGTAGTTTCGGAGACTCTGCTGGTACACCGCTGATCGAGCTGCTGCTATGTCTCGTGCTTCGTCGAGTGTGTCGACGACGTCTTCGAGTGCAGCCGTGGATTCGGCTTCATTATAAGCGACGACCCGGGGGGCCTGGTGGCGTACTTCGGCTGGTAGCACGGCTTCAGCTCCATGTACCATGAAGAACGGCGTGTAGCCGGTTGAGCTGTTTGCGTGGTACGCAGGCTCCATAGGACGGAGGGTAGCTCTTTTGTCCAGGCTCCGGCAAGTCGCTCGAGCGGGCTCATGAGGCGCTTCTTGATGCCAACGCCGATTAGGCCGTTGGACTTTTCCACCTGCCCGTTTGTTTGTGGGTGTGCCACGGAGGCGTATGTGATATTGATTCCGAGGCCTTCGCAGAAGTCTTGGAATCCTTTGGAGATGAAGTTCGATCCATTGTCGGTGATGATGCTATGTGGTACGCCGAACCTGTAGACAATGGATTCAAAGAACATGACAGCAGTCTTGCTCTTTTGGTTAGTGACTGGCATGGCTTCAATCCACTTGGTGAATTTGTCGACTGCGACCAGGAGGTAGACGTGCCCCCCTTTCGAGGACCTTGGCAGTTTGCCGATCATGTCGAGGCCCCATTGGGCGAAAGGCCAGGCCAAAGGTATGGGCCTGAGCTCTGACCCGGGTGCGTGTGGTTTGTCGGCGAACCTTTGGCACCCTTTTCATCTTCGGACGATGTCCTTTGCGTCGTTCATGGCCGTTGGCCATTAGAATCCAGATCGTAGAGCTTTGGCGACAAGGGAGCGGCTACCTGCATGATGGCCGCAGATGCCATCGTGGATGTCTTGGAGTATGGTTTTCCCGTCACCGATGGTGACGCACCTTTGTAGTACACCCAAAATGCTGCGCTTGTACAGCTTGCCATTGATGATGGTGAAGGCTTTTGACCGGCAAGATATGCGCCGGGCATCCGTCGGGCTATCAGGTAGTTCTCCGTCTATCAAGTACTGGAGGTACGGCCGGGTCCAAGTTTCTTCGACTGCCATGACCTGCATCAGGTTGACCACGATAACCTCTGTGTCCAGTTTTTCGGGTCCTTCATGAACTTCGGGTAGCGTGGCCCCCAAGTGTTTTGCTTCTTCGGGTGATCCCTTGGGGAATTTCCGCTTGATGGATGGCACGCAGATCTGTTCGAGGAACACACCTGGCGACACCCTTGCGCAGGTGGAGCCAATGTTGGCGAGTCTGTCGGCCTCCTCGTTGCTTTCTATTCCAACGTGCCGAAGCTCGCAGCCGTCGAAGCCCCCTTCGAGTGCGTTGTAGAGTGCAGGGTATGCAATTATGTTGGCGGCGTGTGCGTCGCACTCGTTCATCGTCTGCTGGACGACGAGGTTGGAGTCACCGTAGATGACCAGGCGTGTTGCGCCGCAGATTTTTGCCATCCTCATGCCGTGTATGAGGGCCTCGTATTCTGCCTCGTTGTGCTCGAAACTTCATCCGGAGGACGTACTTCATCTTATCGCCCTACGGGGAGGTCAGTATGACCCCGACTCCTGCTCCGGCTTCACGCTTGGAGCCGTCGAAGTGCATCGTCCATGACTGCGTCATGTCCGGGGTGTCTCGCAGCTGCAGCTCCATCCAGTGTACGAGGAAGTCTGGGAGGACTTGAGATTTGATCGAGTGGCGTTTCTCGTAGATGATGTCAAGAGGTGACAGCTCGATGCCCCACAGGGCCACGCGTCCTATGGCCTCTGGGTTGTTCAGGATGTTGTTCAGGGGTGCCTCATTGATGACCATCACCTGGTGCTCCTGGAAGTAGTGGCTCAACTGACGAGCCGTCATGAACACGCCGTAGGCAAGTTTTTGTTAGTGAGGGTACCTCTACTTTGTTGGCGTTAATACCTCGCTGAGGTAGTAGATTGGGCGTTGGACCCCATGGGTCTTGCCTTCTTCGGGTCGTTCGACCACCAGCACGGTGCTTACCACCTGGTGTGTGGCTGCTATGTATAGCAGTAGGGGCTCGCGCTCCTTTGGCATAACCAAGACGGGCGAAGTGGAGAGCAGCCGCTTTAGATCTTCGAATGCGTCGTCCGCCTCGGGTGTCCACTCGAATTTGTCTACCTTGCGTAGCAGCTGGTAGAATGGCAGGGCTTTCTCGCCCATGCGGCTGATGAACCTTCTCAATGCCGCTATTCGCCCTGCAAGCTGCTGGACACCCTTGAGATTCTTCGGCTTCTCCATGGCCATTATGGCCAGGATTTTCTTCGGGTTCGCCTCGATCCCTCGCTGGGAGATGAAGTAGCCAAGCAGCTGACCCGATGGGACACCAAAGGCGCACTTTTTGGGGTTGAGTTTGATCCAGTAGTGGTCAAGATTATCGAATGTCTCGCGGAGATCGTCGATGAGCGTTCTTGCCTCCCTGGTTTTGATGACTATGTCGTCAACATAGACTTGGACATTGCGACCGATTTGGTCCTTCAGGCATGCCTGCATGCACCGTTGGTACGTGGCACCTGCGTTCTTTAGCCCGAAGGGCATTGTGTTGTAGCAGAACACTCCGAACGGCGTGATGAACGCCGTTTTCTCTTGATATTCGACCTTGAGTCGAATCTGGTTGTAGCCTGAGTAGGCGTCGAGGAAGGAGAGTTTCTCGCATCCTGCAGTCGAATCGATGATCTGATCGATCCGAGGGAGAGGTAAGTGGTCCTTTGGGCAGTGCTTGTTCAGCGACGTGAAGTCCACGCACATCCGCAGGATGCCCGTGTCCTTTTTGGGGACCATCACTGTATTGGCGAGCCACTCGCTTTCTTTAATCTCCCTGATGAAGTTGGCAGCGAGTAGTATGTTTATTTCAATCCCTATGGCTTCGGCCCGCGGTTCGGACAGTATCCGGATGGACTGCTTGACGGGCTTGGTGTCTGGAAAGACGTTGAGTGCGTGCTCAGCGAATTCCCTAGGAACTCCTGGCATGTCCGCTGGACACCAGGCGAAGATTTCCCAGCGCTCACGGAGGAATTCGACGAGCGCGCTTTCCTATGCGGGGCTGAGATCGTTGGTGATCAGCGCCGTCTTGGAGGCATCCGTCGGGTGTACCTGCACATTCTTTGTGTTGACGGTGGAGTCGAAAGACATATCAGGTGCATTTTGTCATGCGACTGGGGGTGCCCCATTGTCTGCCACCTCGCGGAGCCTTACGAGCTCCTCTTTCATGCCGAATGACTGGGAGATTCTGTTGAAGTCCCTGTCGCAGTGGTCCGATCGGGTGAAGCTCCCGTGGACCGTGATGACGCCCCTAGGTCCTGGCATCTTGAGTAGCAGGTACGCGTAGTGTGGTACTGCCAGGAACCTTGCGAATGCTACACGCCCAAGGATGGCATGGTATTGTGATGGCCAGTCCACCACTTCGAACTCGAGCCGCTCGCATTGGAAGTTGTCCGGTTTTCCGAAGATGACGTCGAGCCATATCTTTCCCAGGGGGAATATGCCCTTTCCTGGAACGATGCCATGGAAAGTTGTGGCTGACTGTTCTAGGCTGCACAGCGGGATCCGCATTGCTGCTAGAGTGCTTGCGAACATCAGGTTGATGCCGCTGCCGCCGTCCATGAAGACGCGACTCATCTCGAAACCTCCGATCTACGCCTCAAGCACCAGGGCAGCATGACCTGGGCGAGGGACCTGGCAAGGGTGATCCGAACGGCTGAACGTGATACAGGACTCCGATCCGCTGAGGTACTCAGGGATGGCGGGTGGAGCTGTCACGGCCAGGTTGATCTAACGGGTGATTTTCTTCTGCACCCTATTCGTTGGACGCCCCTTCTGGATCATCAGCGCTCCTTTCGGCGGGGGATACTCGTGCCCACCGTTGTTCTGTGCTGGTGCGACTGGGTGGTTCGGGCCTCCTACAGGTGGCGGTGGAGGTGTTGGAGATATGCCCTAAAGGCAATAATAAATATAGCTATTATTATATCTTTGTGTTTATGATAAATGTTTACATTCATGCTATAATAGTATTAACATGGAAACATTAATACTTGTGTGATTTGTAAACTAAATTAGAGTCCCTAGTAAAGCCTCTTCATAATACTAGCTTGTTGGTTAATAAATGATTGTGGTTTCCCTATCATGAACATTGAGATGTTATTAACAACAAGATCATATCATTAGGAGAATGGTATGATGGACATACTCCTATAGATAAGCGTAGCATAAAGATCAAGTCATTTTATTAGTTCAATTGCTATATGCTTTCTGATACATAGTAACCTAATTCCTTCGACCATGAGATCATGCCTATCACCATCACCGGAAGGATGCTTTGATGACATCAAACACCACACCGTAACTGGGTGGATATAAAGGTGGCATTGAGTGTTCAGAAAGTATGGGTTGAGACACATGGATCAAGAGTGGGATTTGTCCATCCAAATGACGGATAGATATACTCTGGGCCCTCTCGGTGGAATGTCATCCAATTAGCTTTCAAGCATGTGTCTGGCTCACAAGGGATCACATATCACGGGAATGAGAAAAGAGTACTTATCGGTAATGAGGTTGAACTAAGTATGCAGAGATACGGACGATCAAAACCTCGGATAAGTAAACTATCGTGAGACAAAGGGAAATTGGTATCGTATGTAAGTGGTTCATTCGATCGCAAAGTAATCGTAGAAATATGTGGGAGCCATATGAATTTCCAGATTCCTCTATTGTTTATTGTTCGGAGAAGTGTCTCGATCATGTCCGCATAATTCACGAACTGTAGGGAGACACACTTAAGGATTCGATGTTGTTGAGTAGTTATGGAATGATGAGTAAGATACCGACTGTTGTTCGGAGTCTCGGATGGGATCCGGGATATCACGAGGAGATCCGGAATGCTCCGGAGAATAAGATTCATATAAGGAAAGTCCTGTTTCGGGGTTGGAGAATGATTCCGGTGTTTTCATCGGGAATGTTCTAGAAGGTTCCGGAAGGTCCGGTGCTCCGGAGGGGAAGGGTACATGAATGTGTCATAACAAGTTGGAATGGTTGCATCATGTACTAGGTGTCATCGCTGAGCAAAACAAAGGGATAAATCAAATCCTAGTTTGAAAAGTCAAACGCCAATTTGAAAAGTCAAACGGCAAGTTTGCTTGGTGGAGGGAGAGTAGGAAACCTACTTGGGGAGGAGTTCCTCTCCCTCCACCGCCATCCTTGGAGGCCGAGTTGGGGGAGGAATCCCTCCCCCTTGGACGACGCCCTCCACCTATAAAAGGAGGGGCATGGCTGCCCTTCTAGACACACACCTCCACCACCCAAAACCCTAGCCCTAGCCGTCGGCCCTCCTGCAGCCGCCGCCGCCCTAGGGCAAACCCTAGCCACCGACTTGGGTCTTTCCCCAAGCCCTATCCGCCGGCCTAGCCCTCTCTCCTTGGTGTGTCTAAACCCTAGATCACCGAGGCCTCTCTCATAGTCCACCATACTCGCTCCGGCTTAAGGCGAAGCCCTGCGAGATCTCCCCTCTACTTCCGGTACCACGCCGTCGTGTTGCCGGAATCGCGAGGAGAGTGCTACAACCTCCGCTGCCTGCTGGAACAAGGGAGAGGAAGGTCTTCATCGAGTACCGAACGTGTGACCGACTGCGGGAGCGCTGCCGGAACGTGGCGCCGGAAGGATCGTCTACACGATCTTGAGATCGGCAAGAGTACGACTACATCACCCACGAGAATCCGATCTCGTTAACCACTTTGGAATCTTCGAGGGTGAGTTCCTCTATCGACTCGTTGCTATAATCTAGCAGATAGATCTTTGCTTGTTTGTTTGCATGCGGTTGATTTTTTTTCCATGCTACGAACCCCTACAGGAGGAGCTCCATGCACTATCTCTCCTGGTGCGGGTGCGTTCCCAAATCAAGGGTTTGGGGCTTGCTGCCTCATCTGAACCATGCTTTCGCTGAGCTTCTAGAACTCGCGGCAGTCCTTGAGCATGTGGCTTGCCTTCTTCTTACCATCTTGCTTATCGATGTAGAAGTGGATGGTGCATGGACCCAATAGTTTTTCGTATGCTGAGGGTCCGTCGTCGCGACCACGGCGCTACCACGACTGTGCTAGGCGTCCTTCATCGCGGAAATTGCCTCCGCGGTATCCGCTGCTGTTGCGGTTGGCGTCGTTGCGGCGATCGGCGCAGCCGGCCGCGACCATGTCGGGTCCATCGCGATCGTCGTAGACGCGTGATCTCCTCTTGCTACGGCGCTCCCGTCGTCGGCCGTAGTCGTCCTCTTCCTCCGAGTGCGCCCGGTGGACGGAATCCTCGCCGTCAGCCCACCTGTTGGCGATGTCCATGAGGTGGTCGAGTGTCTTGGGCTTGACGCGCCCGAGTTCTTCCTTGAAGTCCTGGCGCTTGACGCCGTCCTTGAAGGCGTTGCTGACCCTTTCTTCGGAGATGTGCGCCGTGGAGTTCTTGGTGTTGGACCAGCGCAATATGTACGAGCGAATTGATTCGCCCATTCGTTGAGTGCAGGCTCGCAACTCCTCGATCGAGGCGGGCCTCTTGCTGGTTCCTTTGAAGTTTTGGATGAAACTGTAAGCCAGCTCGTCCCAGCTTCGGATGGATCCTGAAGATAGGCTGCTAAGCCAGATCCGAGCTGCGCCTATCAGCTGCAGATGAAGGCATTGCATGGCGGTTTCCTTGTTTCCACCGTGCAGCTTGACGGACGACAGGTGGTCGCTGGGCCACGCCTTGGGGTCTTGTGTGCCGTCAAACTTCGGAGTATCCAAAATAAGCTTGAAATTTCATGGCATCCGTGTTCGTCGAACAGATCTGCTGAAGCACCGGGCCCCGCAGAGTTCTCCTTCGTCTTCGTCCATCTCGGATTCAGACGAGCATGCGCGCTTGGCTCGCGCTTTGTCGATTTTGCACTGTGTGAGCGCGTCTCTGGCGTCGTAATCGTGGCTGCGGTGGCGCGAGCTCTTGTGCCTTCGAGGAAGGTCATGGTCCTCTTCTTCGGATGAAGGAGTGGGGCTGCGGTCGAACTTGACCGTAGCTTTCTTCTTCGGCTCCGTAGGAGCTTCTTGATGGAGCGCAGCTCCGACGAGTCCAAGTCCGGTAAGTGCGGACTTGTGCATGGCTCTTTTTGGGTCCCCCTCCGTAGGTGGGTGGGACGCGAGGTACGCGGTGGCTTCCATGATCGCAACTTGCGGCGTTTTCGGGATGATGTTGTCGTCGACATCCATCTCCATGAAGGATGCGTGGAGGGTTCGGGTCACCTCACGGCGCTCCTTGGGGTCCATGTTCTCCGTCCGGGAGCGGTGCTTGTTGCCGATGCCCATGGAGGAGAGCGCAACTCATCGCGCACTGGACTCCGAGGCTGCTTGCTTGCGTTTGTCAAGCACCTCTTGCATCTTGACCTGCTTCTTGTGCTCCTCGATTAGGAGCAAGTGGTATGCCATCAGCAGGTCCCGTGAGGCATCTGCGGGCAGGATCGTGTTACCCACCACGATGTCGCGTGCCTGGGCCCATCCTTCTTTGCTAAGGCGGATGACCTGGCCGGCGTCGTCCCCTTCGGGTGGGGGGGACTGGCTTCTTCTGTTCTCGCCGTTTCTGTTCTGCGAGTTAGATGGCGGGTTTGGTGGCGGGTTGGGCGCTCGCTGATCCACGTCACTCTGGATGACTACGGCGCATTGGTAGCACTCGTAGATTGGTCCGCTACTGCCGCTGCTTTCGGATCCGGAACCGTAGGTCCCTTCGTCCGATGGCGGATCGCACAGATCGGAGTTGCAGCCGCTGCTGTCATAGGACTCATCTGTTGATGGCGATGTGCGTAGCACAGGATGTGGGGCCCACGAGGCGGGCCTGATTGATGGCAGGGGCACCCGCTCTGGGAGGCGGAGGGTGCCGGTTTGCCCCACCTGGAAGCAGAAGCTCCTGAATAGGATCTCGAGTCCGTTGCCTACGGGCTCGAAGTCCTTCACGGTGGCCGGTGAGTGGGCGGTGAAGTCGAAGGCGCCGAAGAGGAGGTGACTCTTCGTCACCGCGGAGTTGTAGATCGCTCGGGTTGGGACCGTCACGATCGCACAATCAACGTCCCCAGTTCCCACAGACGGCGCCAATTGACGAGGTTTAATCTCGTCAATGCCCATTGTTATGGACTTGGGTTTTGGAGAAGATGGGAATGCTGGAGATCGCGGAACGGTTAGCAAACAAGCAACACGAGGACACGAGGTTTACCCAGGTTCAGGCCCCCGGAGGGAAAACTGTAACTACCTCGGTGAATTACGCTCCTAGTTACAAGCCTGGATGAGCGGAAATGGTTAAAATAGTACGGTGGGGCCCAAATGCCACTCACAGGTAGACCTTTCGGCCGTCCTAACCATTTCCAAACATCGGGACAAGAACGGGCGGCGTAATCGGCAGGCGAAGGGATCAACTACATACACAAAGGAGTATGTATGCAAGCCACCATACAACAGTCCTCACAGCCATTCCATCTAAAAGAAATAGAAATATTGCAACGCCATACGGCAAGATCCAAATATCCTAGATAGATATATAGTTTAGGATATCTCCTCATACATCAAACATCAGAGTATCAGGCGGAAGCGGAAAACAAGATCCGAGTACGGATAAGAAGCAAATCGGCATAAGATGCCCCATAAATAAACACATCCCGCCCACAGATCTCACGGATCCCCGTTCTCGGAATCTCTACACCGAATGATCGTCGCCCACATCGTCCGTCTCCTCCACCCAGTATCCATCTTGTGAGTGTACCTGTTCATCTGAATCAAATAATTTATCGTGTGAGACCCTAGGGGTACTCAGCAAGTCTTTATGCCTCTAAAGGGGACACAACCTGGGTGACGCAATTGCAGCAAAAGATAATACCTAACAATTCTATAGATACTCGCTAACCATCCGCCTAACCAAAGATAGACGGATGTCCGTGAATTAATAACAACAGTTATAATAGTAATATTAACAGATCCATCCTCCTCCTCGCTTACCAACGAGGAAGCGGACGAACAAGCCCCCCATCCGTTGGCAGTTTTATTATCCATTCCATGAGTGTTGCGCTATTTACTAGTCAGTTACTTAGTCAAATTAAAAGCGGTACTTTAGTTATACTTGTCTATGATCGAGAAACTGTGCTCCAAGTCGTCCATAACCGCGGACACGGCTTTCAGAAAGTTTTACCCTGCACGGGTGCACAAATAGCAACACACACTCGATCAACCTCGGAAAAACCAAATCAAAACCCAACGAGGCATTCACGACAAAGCAATCACATGATTCAGAAATATTTCAGGGGGCCACCCCATTAAGCTACCCGCAACGAAGTTAGCCGACTCCGAGACGAACTCAAGGTTTGCGTCAGTGGCTGTAAATGACTGGGAACCCGAAAATGTGACTGGGCTTGTTGATACCGCGAAAACACTCCGCTTCCAAAACAGTACAGGTGCATTCCTCGCACAATCTTAAATTAAGCAGTAAAGCATGGCATAAGTACAGAATAGTAATAAAGCCCCAAACTACTTTGTGGCCCCAAGAAATAAGAATGAATCAAGCTCTGGCTCAGGGGGGTCCCATAAGCCTCCCGGATGTGGATAGCGCGAATATTCAAGGAACAGGAATCAAGTACTCGGGGTCCTACGGGACATAAGTGAGCATGAAAAACCAAATAGCAGATATTGCTCCCCGGTGCCACTTTCATTAGTTATAACATTACTACTCAGGTTAAGTTGTATAGGTACCTCGTTATCCATCAGACACTCACATACCCTACTGTGGCATCCCGCAAAAACACTACTAGAAAATCGCGTTGTTTTTGTCCATTACATCGCCATCATCATGCATTGTTTGTCTGAAACTATTTTCGAAGCGCCTAGTTTTGTTTCTAAGTAGCCCCCGTCTTATTTCAAAATTAAAACATCGGTCTGTTCCGGTCTTTTATTTGTCTAAAACTATTTACCAAAAGTTATTTCTAAATAAATAAAACCCTAGACTAAAATATCTAACCAGTCCCACCTAAATCCCTAAGTCACCCAACCTAGTCTACCCACCCCTCCAGCCACCTCACCCCCACCAATAATCAGCCGCCACCTCATCACCTTCCCTCCCCACATCCAACCCCAACCTGCCACCTGGCCTCTCTCTCTCTCCTCCTCTCTCCACCCACCGCCAGCAGCACACCCCAACCACCCCGGTCAACACCACCCACACACACAGCCCCCACGCCTGGCCCGCCACCTGCCCCTGGGTCCCACCCCTCCGGCCCCACCACTCCCTCTCCTCTCCCCCCGAGACCCCTTGTCCCCGCTCCTCCCCTGTTCTTCTTCCCCACCTCGTCTCCCCGCGGTCCCCCAACCTCCATCGCCTCTCTCTGCGGGCCCGTCTCCTCCCCCTCCGGCAGCAACCGCCCTCCGCCGCCGGGTCACCTTCCCTTCCCTCCCAGCATCAACCGCCTCCCTCCGCTCACCGCCTCCCGAGCGCCGCCCCGCCCAACCACCGCTCCCACAGCCGTCCCGCCACCGCCTTCTCCCACGCTCGCGCCACCCCTCTCGCCAACGTCCTCCCCTCTGCGTCGCCGCGTCCCCTCGCGCGCGTCGGCCCCGCCGTCCTGCATCCCCCTCTCCGGCGCCGCTCGCTCCACCTCTACAACCTGCGCGCCGCCGTCGACTGTCCGGCTCTCCTCGCCTCCGTCTCGAGCGCCGCCAGGCGCCGCCTCCTCCGCCTCCTCTGTTCCCGCGAGCTCCGCCGCCAGCGGGTTCCCCTCCGCCGCCACCCTCCACGCGACCGCCCGCCTCCCGCCTCTGCCTTGCTCGCGCCCGCGAGCTCCCCCCCTCCGCTCGCGCGCCGACGCTGCCGGAGCCGCCGAAGTCCTCCCCGCCTCGCCAGCGAGCTCCTCCGCGTCGCCCTGCTCCGCCGGCCGCGGCCCCTTCCCCTCTGGCCACGTGCGTGCCGCCCTCCACCTCGCCGCGACCTTCACCGCCAGCCCTCACCAAGCGCCCGGCCCCATCGCCGTCCCATCGCCACCGCTGGCTCCGAGCTTCCAGTACTGCGCAGCCGTGCAGAGCCGCAGTACCCCGTCGGCCCCTGCTGTGTTGACGCTGCTGCTCGGCAGCAGCAGGCAACTCTGAGGCTTTTGGAGTAGACCGTGTCCCTGCCGTGTCGGCTCTCTGCAACGTTGTACAGCATGTGGTGGACGCGTAGGGAGATGGGCTACCTCGACAATATTATCTTCACGGGACGACAACTCTCCATCCCGGGTTGCCAGGAACTTTGACTGGAACTAGAGAGGTCGGTACCTCAAGATCTCCCTCACGGACCGCGAGACCGTTCCCCGAACCCGAAGACCGATCCCGTACCCGGAGCCACGCCAAGAACTCCGAAAAACCCCGGTACCGGACAAGTTTGCCATCGACCTCGAGTTCTCCTACACGGATACCAAGCGACAAGATCTCCTTCATGGGTTGAATGGAACCGCCATGACCTCCTCCAAGGATCTGATGGCCGAGACCTCGCACCTGTCCCGGAATCCGAAGCTCGACCCCGGCGCCGAAACCGAGAACCCCGACAAGAACCACGACACGGATGCTGTGTAATGTTATTACTTCGTGTTGTATATATATCTGTTCTGTGGGTCCCATCGAGGACTGTTGTGTAATGTTATTACTTCGTTTTCCACCCGCACAAAAGTGCCTGGTGGGCACCTTTGAATCGTTTCTATGCGGGTTTGGCGGGAAGCGCCGAAACTTGCATAGGGTCGATTCTGAGGGTGTTACACCTACACATGCTGTTCTACGACCCTCATGGCTCAAAAAACTCATGTAGTAATGGCTCATGGGATGGAGGAACAAGCTTCGGTGGGGTTTAAAAGTAAAGGCTATGCAGTACTTGGGATTCAGTTTAATGCGATCGCAACTCAATGATGCAAGAATAAGATAGAGGCAATAGGTACTATATGTATGCAAGCATGTGGTAGTGCTTGCCTGGCAGCTCAGTTGAAGCGAGAGAAGGATCTGGGTAGTGCTCCTGGGTTTCTTGATATATCCCCTGCTCAACGTCTATTCGAAGAAGAACCAAACAAACAAGGGCCAACATAAATAAAGTGCACAAGCATATGAATTAAATGCGACAAGCAAACAATCATGCCATGATGAATGATGCACAATTTGCATGGCAATAAAGTAGCATGGCATGGGTGAGGTGTGGAATACAAGAAATAAAGCATTTTATGGAGTTTTAATCACATTTTATACTTCAATAAGTTGCTGTATACTTTATGTTTATATTATTCATGCTGCAAAACAGAACATGGAATGCATAAACAGAAAGGTCTCGTCGAGCTAATCATTTTAGACATATTATTTGTCAAATTTGGAGTTATAAAACAAAAGTTATTAAATAAATAAGGAAAAAGGGCATTTTATTGTAATTTTAGTCAACTTGAAATTTAAAGTGTTCAAAATATATTTTGGAGGGCTTATTTGAATTCCTCACGTTTTTCTGATCTCAAAACATATATTACATGTATTATTTGGATTTATAAATTAAAAGTAATTAAAAACAGAATTAAATTCATATTTAAACATTTCTGGAAAACATTTTATTTAAACAGAAAAACATACAGACTTTTCATACCCAGAGGCAGCTAGCCCCAGAAGCTGACAGGTGGGACCAGTGCTGACTGGGCGGAACTGCGCGCCAGGGCTTTTCTCACCGCGAGCTACTCTAGCCGCAGAGGTTGACAGGTGGGCCTCTAGGCGGCGGGGCCACAACGCGCGCGCGGCCAGCGGGCAGCTGACACGTGGGCGATCCAGGGCGTGGGGGAGGGGTCTGTCCGTGATGGCCAGGATTTTCCGGGGGTTCTCTTGCAAGAATATTCCGGGGCTGACAGGTGGGGCTCCTGGGACGACGGGTTCAGGCGGGAAAAAGGGCAGGGGCTCAAGCGCAAAAAGGACATCGGCTGCTGCACGCTGACGGACAAGGTGCTGCCGGCGGCGGAAAAACTGGCCGTCTTCCCACGACGATGGCGACGCATACGCTGGACGAATCGCGTCGCCACAAAAACGAAAAACGAAGAGGGGACGTAGGGCTACAACTTTCATGCAGGGAGCAACTACGGGGGTGGGCTGTGCTGGCCGGGCTTCGACGAGGAACAGAGGGCCAGGGGGGGCCTGGGGCTGCGGCTGCCCGCCCGTGCACGGTACGCGGCGCGCGCAGAGCGCTCGACGGAAGGCGGCGGAGCTACGGCGCAGGAGGAAGAAGGGGGACGTGTCTGGGAGGCGCAGGGGCTCACCGTGGTGTCGCCGGCGTGGTAGTTCATGCGGAGGTGGAGGGGATCTGGCGCCGGGCTCGTGGACGGCTTCATCGTCTCCCTCTCGGCATGGTGGCGACGGCGACGCTCCAGCGAGGCCCAGGCACGGCTGCAGGTCCAGGGCGACGGTGAGGTAGCGGGGAAAGGTACTGGTACTCCTAGATCGGCTTGACGTCCACCGTAACAGCGAAGGACAGAGGGAGTCGTGGCTAGGGTTTAGGAGGAGGAGATGGCCATGGCGGCTTGGGAGGAAGAAGGGGAAGGGGTGAGGGGCTTGGGCGCCTCCTGGATGGGATCTGGGTGGGTGAGGCGGCAGAGAGGAAAGGGAGCACATGGGGTGGTGGTGGCTTTGCAAAAAGTGAGGAGGAGGGTGATCGGGTAGGTATTCTCTCCCTCCTTCTTATCTTTGTCTTGAAGCCAAAGAAAGGAGTGGGGAGGGCAGATGAGGGGTGAGACGTGGAGGGGCCTGCCTGGTAGGGAGAGAGGGGGAAGCCGAGAGAGAGAGGGTGAGGTGAGGTTTTGTGTGAGGGTGGATTAGAGCTAGTGTAAGGAGAGAGGACAAGAGAGAGAGGTTGATGTGGTGGTGGCTTTTTGGCAAGACCAAACTAGATCAAGCAAAAGGAGTGGGGAGAGAGATGAGAGGAGATCCACTCAAGAAAAGAACCAAATAAAATCCAAAAGACTAGAATGTGGTGGTTCTTGCATGGCCCATGCAGAATAATTAATGCCATGCTTATTCTTGTGAAAACAATAATATCAACATGGCATTATTCTTATGCATTCCCAAAAGTGGAATAAAGCCAAGCAAAGAATTTGTATAAATGGATCCACACCAACACATATGAGATAGAATCAAAATAGCAAAAGAAAAGCAATGGCTCATATCTGACTAGGGTGGTGGAATTTAGATGAAGCCAAAGAAAGGTGGTGGAGTGGAATAAAAGATATGCCCCCAACTCAACTTGGGCATTAAACAATATATCAACAACCGAATACAATATCAAGAGGCAAATACAATTTACAATGCATATGAGAGAAGAACCAAAACAAAAGGGTTTTATATGATGCTCAAATGCAAGGTGGCATGATGACATGAGCATGATATAATTATGATGCAACAATTATATATAGGAAGTAGCATTTATATAGACTAGGCTAGTAGCATTGCAATTGTTAGACAATTGGGATGCTACAACTCTCCCCCACTAAACAAGAATCTCGCCCCGAGATTCCTATGAAAAAGAAAACAACACGAGGAGAGGCGGGTGTTCGAACGAAGGTGACCCTCACGTTCCCAAGTTGATGAACAACGGGATGGTGCGACCACTACACCTTGCAAAACTTGCTAGACTTGTTGCGAGTCTTGCGTTTTGCTTGAGAAACAACGGGTTAGAAGAGTTGAAGGATTGTCGTGAGACAAGAAGGATAGGATGAACATAGCTCCGGTTTTCTCAAGAAACAAGATAAAAGAATAGAACCACTTGTGAAAGAAAGGACAAGATGATGTATCATGGATAAAGGAAGACACACCGTTAAGATTAAAGATTTACTGATACGAGAGAGGATGAATCTTTGTCTCGCCGGAAGAAATAGTTAGATTGGAGAGGTTTTGAACCACTAAGACAATAGCATCGTATCTTCTCTCGGATTTGAGAAAAGAAGTTCGGAAACAATATTGCCTTCAAACAATAGAGTCCCTTGATAACAACAGAAAGATTTAGTTAGACATCGTCGGATTAGATTCTTGTTGCGCCGGTAAGAACCAAGGATCACGCAATTTAGGTGCGCAGATATAACTTCCAGAGATGGATGTGAAGCCAGATCATGGTGGAATCCCGAGAAGCAAAGAATATGGAGGATCTGGAGTTTATTGTAGATATAATTATTGCTTTCTTTAGCCTTGAGGCTAACGCAATAGATTTGTGGCTGATGGCATCAACCATAATTGGCTTTACCACAGAAAAAGAATTGATGAGACAAGGAGAGAGATAGCTTCCTTCCATCTTGTTTGGGAATGTCGAGCACCGGTAGAAAGACGAGGACATAAAAGAATTTGCGTTTGTTTCCACCAGATAATTGAGGATTTTGCTCCGTGTAGAAAGGGTGAGATCACCAACAAGAGATTATTGATTATTTTCTTCGAAAGAGCACTCCGGAAAAACAAGGGCGGAAGTAAAAGTATCAAGGGATAAAGGCCACTTCTAACTTCCGTAGAATGAGTGAAATCACATTAATTCGCCAATTCAATGTACAAGAGCGAATGATAAGAGTAGTGGTATGGTAGCTACTCCATCCCGCACTCAAAGCATTACTCCGCACATGAATAAGAAAATCATGCAACCCAACTACCGAAAAGGTGTTGGCAAAAACTCATAGAACTCCGTTAGAAAACAAGGATAGATGCAAACGATTCGCCGGATTCATAGATAGATAAAGATGATGATGTTGTCGTCATGTCGGAAGTACCAAGCCACCGGAAAGATATAAAGGAAGATCACGGAGACAACTGCAAAATCTCACAGATATAGAAAAAGATAGCACCACTTGAACAGAAGGAATACAAGATCTGGAAGGTCTTCATGGCCTCCGGTGGATTGAGCATAGACGATAGAGCGAGAGGGTTTCAAGAGATTACTTAACGAGATTGAGGTGAAAGAACTCCATGTTCTTCTTGAAATGATTGAGAGAGATTTAGCAGCCTTGAGGAAATCTTCAGCGGAACGACGATGATAACTTGCCAACAAGGAACCACTACGGATTGGTTGAAGATGGAGGATGGAATTAACAATGGACTTGCTGATTCCAGAGTTGAAGTAATGTATTTAGCAGAAGGACGTGGTCGAGATATGTGACTTCAAAAAGTCAGAATTCTCACTTTGAGACTTTGCACACAGGCAGTGCTCACGAAGCTCGAGAGAAAGAGACACAGATGATCTTCCATGTCCTTCCATAGATATCGAATAGGCAAGCATATTATCAACATATACCACCATGGATTAACAAGATATTCCCAGAATACCAAGTTCAAGAGGCGGAAGAACGAACAAATGCTCGAAACACTTTCTGAGCTCAACGCTCTTTGAAAGATCAACGTTACGAGTAAGGATTCCTTTTGAATAAGATGCACTGACAGAATAGGTTAACTGGTCCTTCGGAAGAAAAAGAGATGTCACCTGGTTCACATTGTCGATCGGATCACCGGTTACAAAGATAAAGAGATCTTGGGTAAGAACCGATGATAGCTCATACCTTAAGCAAAGCTATCAGAGACGAAAAGATGCAATTCCCTCGTATCCAGGGGAATTGTGCAGATATGGGGTTCAAAAGGATGTGCAACATGATGGACAGATGATAGACCGCCGTAGTGCTTGGAGAAACTCTGGATTGCCAAAGATGCTTGAATATGCATATATATGATCGCGGTGTACTCAAAATCACAGGAGATAACCGTCACCATTTGGAGGATAGTGGTGATTGCATTTTCCATATTCCACTCAAGATAAGTGTCATATAGCCATGCCGAGAACCAAATTACAATCACCAGCATCGGATCGACACATGTTATGTAATTAGCCCAAGAGAATTGGAGATGAAATGAAACTCTAGGATTAAGCGCCAGTGACAAAAGAATGAGTTAGCATGGACATGCTGATAAAAGGGAGATAGATAATGTTTCACACACGACTGAAAAGGAGTGTGGAAGCACAGATGTATCAAAGAAAAAAATTCCGCATTTTTCGGCATTAAAATACCAATATATGCGCAAAATGTTGGAATTTTGGCCCAAATAGTCTAGCCCATTTTCCATTTCAATAATTCCTGAAAATCCTAGAGGCCCATGTGGCCCATTCATGCAAGGCAAGAGCTGGGACAAATGTTTAGTCCCACATTGCTAGTTGAGTGGAAGTTGGACCAGCTTATAAGGTGAGCTCTCCTACCACTTGGTAAAAGGATGAGAAGGAGAAGGAGAGAGTTCCACACGCGAGCTCCTCCTCCTCGCTCGCCTCGCCACGCCATGCCACGCCTCACCTCGCCTCGCCTCGTCACGTCACGACGCGCGCGCGCGCCGCGTGTTGCGGGAATCTCGCCGAGCCGAGCTTTATTTTGCCACGCATGAATGGTATATGAACAGATGTATAGAAGGTGAAACGTTTGCTTTGAATGGACTTTTAATACGAAGGTGAAACGTTTGCTTTGAATGGACTTTTAATACGAGTTAAATGCGCCTGTTCGCTTCGTCTTCCGTCTATTCGTTTCATCTTCTGCACTGTCTGCCTTTCCTACTGCGCCTATAAGAGAGAGAGGTCGCACCTCCTCTCAGTGACTGCCACACATCCCTGCGCCTCCAGTTCCAGAGCACTGCGCTACTTCCATCTTCCCCATCCCGTCTTGCGGCGTGCACCGCGAGCCGGGACAGTAGGCCTCCGAGACCCCGCTGCTTCGAGTCCTGTACGGGAGAAGGGCGATAAGGTTTTTGGGGAGCGCTATCAGCGCGACTACTGGCTTCGTCACGGACTCCTTCACAGATAGCGACGTCTTCCCCGACAAGGACTTCTTCCCCGACATCAGCACCCTCTTCCTCGACGACATGGCCAACGATGGTTCCAACGCCAGCGGTTCCACTTCTGCTACTGCCGTGTACATCTTCTGTCTCAATCTTGTTCTGATCCTATCCAAAGTTTTATGCCTTGCACTTTGTTTGACTATATGCCTTAATATGTATTCGATATTTAACATGATTAGTATATTGCCTATTATTCTAGTCATGTTTTATTTAGCGTTTATTATGGATAATTCGCTTGGTAAATTGCTCTATTACTCAACAATCCAAAAACCTTATTTCAGGCAATTTGCCCCAAGTGGCTTTGTTGCTTCTATGAAGCCACCTGTGTTTGAAGGTGTGAATTACAAACGATGGCGTGCGAGAGCAGTGCTCTGGTTTCAGACCATGAGCTGCTATAACGCCATCTATGGTGCACCTGAGGGGGAACTTAATCCCGCTCAGGAAGAGGCGTTCCAAAAACTTGATACCACTTTCAAGGCTGCCTTGATCAGCATCCTTGGCGACAATATTGTCGATTCATATCTGTCATTTAGCAATGGCAAAGATATGTGGGATGCGCTCGAGAGAAAATTTGGAGTCTCTGATGCTGGCAGTGAACTGTATGTCATGGAACAATTCTATGACTACAAGATGATTGATGACCGCTCCATTGTGGAGCAGGCTCATGAGATATAGTCACTTGCCAGGGAGCTTGAGCACTTCACTTGTGTGTTACCGGACAAGTTTGTTGCCGGAGGCATCATTGCCAAACTTCCCCAGTCATGGAGGAATTTTGCTACTTCTCTGAAGCACAAGAGACAAGAGTTTTCCGTGACAGATCTCATTGGGACTCTTGATGTGGAAGAGAAGGCGAGAGCAAAAGACACACGTGCTCGAGGTACCGAGGGAGGTTCTAATGCCAACCTGGTACAGAAAAGGAACTTCCAGCCTCACAAGTTCAAGAACAAAGGAAAGTTTGATGACAAAGGAAAGTTCGATGGAAAGAACAAGGCCTCACAGTCCACCAGCTTCAAGAAGAAGACTGATAAGAGGAAAGGTGCTTGTCATGTGTGCGGTGATCCCAATCATTGGGCTCCTGCTTGTCCCAACCGCTTTGACAAGCGCCAGCATGGGAAGAGCAGCAAGACTGCTAATGTCGTCATGGGCGACGTTGAGATGAAAGATGTTGGGTATGGTATATTACCTAATGTTCTTTTATTATGTCATTCTCCTGATTGGTGGATTGACACGGGTGCTAATGTACATGTCTGTTCTGATATTTCCATGTTTTCTTCATATCAGGTCAGAGGGACTCAAACCGTGCTGATGGGGAACGGCTCGCATGCTTCTGTTCATGGTGTTGGTACGGTCGATCTGAAGTTCACTTCGGGAAAGACTGTGCGCCTAAAGAACGTGCATCATGTTCCCTCAATAAATAAAAATCTTGTTAGCGGATCTCTTCTGTGTCGAGATGGCTACAAGATTGTATTCGAGTCCAATAAATTTGTAATTTCGAAGTATGGAACCTTTATTGGTAAAGGCTATGAATGCGGAGGCTTGTTCCGCTTATCTCTGTCAGACATTTGTAATAAAGTTGTTAATCATATTTACACAAATTTTGAATCAAATGTCTGGCACTCTCGTCTTTGTCATATTAATTTTGGTTGTATGACGCGGCTAGCCAAAATGAATTTAATCCCTGATTTCTCAACTGTTAAGGGATCTAAGTGTCAAGTCTGCGTGCAAGCTAAACAACCTCGCAAGTCACATACGACTGCAGAAGTGAGAAATTTAACACCACTAGAGCTTATACATTCTGATCTTTGTGAGATGAATGGTGTGTTGACAAAAGGTGGAAAGAAATATTTCATGACTTTGATCGATGACTCTACGAGATATTGTCATGTGTATCTTCTGAAATCAAAAGATGAGGCTTTGAGTTTCTTCAAAATATATAAAGCTGAAGCAGAAAATCAACTTAATCGAAAGATTAAGAGGCTTAGGTCTGATCGTGGTGGAGAGTATTTTTCCAACGAGTTTGATTCCTTTTGTGCGGAACATGGTATAATTCATGAGAGGACGCCTCCCTACTCACCCCAGTCAAATGGAGTAGCCGAAAGAAAGAACCGTACTCTAACAGATTTGGTTAACGCCATGTTAGACACATCGGGTCTTTCTAAGGAATGGTGGGGGGAGGCATTATTGACCGCGTGTCATGTCCTAAACCGAGTTCCCACAAAGAACAAAGAAATTACTCCATTCGAAGAATGGGAGAAGAAAAGACTAAAACTCTCTTACTTACGTACTTGGGGTTGTTTGGCAAAGGTTAATGTACCAATCCCCAAGAAGCGCAAGCTTGGACCAAAAACCATTGATTGTGTTTTTCTGGGCTATGCTTTTCATAGCATTGGTTATAGATTCTTGATAGTAAAATCTGAAGTACCTGACATTCATGTCGGTACAATCATGGAGTCGACTGATGCGACTTTCTTTGAGGATATCTTTCCAATGAAGGATAAACCTAACTCATCAAATCCGGAGATACCTAGTTCATCTAATCAGGAATTTGCTATATTCTCTGAACCTACCATTCCGATTGAACACTCTGAAAGTCCTAAGGAGGATGATAATGAAATTCCTAAAAGGAGAAAGAGACAAAGGACTGCAAAGTCTTTTGGTGATGATTTCATTGTGTACCTTGTGGATGACACTCCCGCTTCCATTTCAGAAGCTTATGCATCTCCTGATGCTGACTACTGGAAGGAAGCTGTTCATAGTGAGATGAATTCCATCTTAGCTAATGAAACATGGGAGATCACTGATCGTCCTTATGGGTGCAAACCTGTAGGATGTAAATGGGTGTTCAAGAAGAAACTAAGGCCTGATGGTACTATTGAGAAGTACAAGGCAAGGCTTGTGGCCAAGGGTTATACCCAAAAAGAAGGTGAAGACTTCTTTGACACTTACTCACCTGTAGCAAGGTTGACCACCATTCGAGTACTACTTTCTCTGGCTGCCTCACACGGTCTTCTCGTTCATCAAATGGACGTTAAGACGGCTTTCCTAAATGGAGAGTTGGATGAGGAAATTTATATGGATCAACCAGATGGTTTTGTAGTAAATGGTCAAGAAAGAAAAGTGTGCAAGCTACTGAAGTCTTTGTATGGTCTTAAACAAGCACCTAAGCAGTGGCATGAAAAATTTGATAAAACCTTAACCGCTGCAGGCTTTGTTGTAAACGAAGCTGACAAGTGCGTATACTATCGCCATGGTGGGGGTGAGGGAGTCATCCTTTGTTTGTATGTTGATGACATACTGATTTTCGGAACCAACCTTAATGCAATTAAGGAGGTCAAAGATTTCTTATCTCGTTCCTTTGAGATGAAGGATCTGGGAGTAGCTGATGTCATCCTGAACATCAAGCTATTGAGAGATGATGATGGTGGGATTACACTGCTTCAGTCCCACTATGTGGAAAAGATCTTGAGTCGTTTCGGGTATAGCGACGTCAATTTTTCTCCTACACCGTATGATCCTAGTGTCTTGCTTCGAAAGAATCGAGGAAATGCTAGAGATCAACTAAGATACTCTCAAATCATTGGCTCGCTTATGTATTTAGCTAGTGCCACGAGACCTGACATCGCCTTTGCTGTAAGCAAACTCAGTCGATTTGTCTCAAATCCAGGAGATGATCACTGGCATGCTCTTGAGAGAGTTATGCGATATCTAAAAGGCACTGCGAGCTATGGCATACACTATACCGGGTATCCGAGGGTACTAGAGGGTTATAGTGATTCAAATTGGATATCTGATGCTGACGAGATAAAGGCCACGAGTGGATATGTTTTCACACTTGGTGGTGGCGCTGTTTCTTGGAAGTCTTGCAAGCAGACCATTTTAACGAGGTCAACTATGGAAGCAGAACTCACAGCACTAGACACGGCCACTGTTGAAGCAGAGTGGCTTCGTGAACTCTTGATGGACTTACCTGTGGTTGAAAAACCTATACCCGCAATTCCAATGAACTGTGATAATCAAACTGTGATTATTAAGGTGAACAGTTCTAAGGATAATATGAAGTCCTCAAGACATGTGAAGAGGAGACTGAAATCTGTCAGGAAAATGAGAAACTCCAGAGTTATTGCATTGGATTATATCCAAACATCTAAAAACTCGGCAGATCCCTTCACAAAGGGTCTATCACGCAACGTGATAGAAAATGCATCGAAGGAGATGGGTATGAGACCCACAATTTGAGCTTTCCACAGTGGTAAACCATTCTATGTGATCGGAGATCCCGTGAATTAGAATTGGGAAACAAACTGTTGGTTAGCTGAGAGGAAACTATCCCTACTTTAATAAACACCACTCCATAAAGATGCAATACTTTCCTATTCTGCATGGCAGGTTGATTTCTTATCTTAATGTGTTCTAAGTGGCTTATCCTAAGCAAAGATGTTGTCCTGCAGAACATCTTTTGAAGAACACACATATATGAGTCTGACTGTTAAAACGTCGCAGTCTATGAGAGTAGGGTGCTCTCTAATAAACTCATGAAAGGTCATGGAGTATGACGTATAAGCTCCACCCGCGGGGAAGTCCCACGGTAGCCTAGTATCGGTCAAGACTTCGTGTGAAGCTAGATTGCAGCAAACTTGCAGTTCAAGGCATAGTCCACTGTACAAGTCGCAACCTAGTGTAGCATAGAATTCTAGGTGGAAGTTCAACTTAACAGTCTCCACTATAGTACCGGTATATAAACAGTGTTTTGGAACCAAAGGCAAATTACATGTGCCTCTGGGATCTGGTGGGGGATTGTTGGAATTTTGGCCCAAATAGTCTAGCCCATTTTCCAATTCAATAATTCCTGAAAATCCTAGAGGCCCATGTGGCCCATTCATGCAAGGCAAGAGCTGGGACAAATGTTTAGTACCACATTGCTAGTTGAGTGGAAGTTGGACCAGCTTATAAGGTGAGCTCTCCTACCACTTGGTAAAAGGATGAGAAGGAGAAGGAGAGAGTTCCACACGCGCGCTCCTCCTCCTCCTCCTCGCTCGCCTCGCCACGCCACGCCATGCCTCGCCTCGCCTCGCCTCGCCTCGTCACGACGCGCACGCGCCGCGGGTTGCGGGAATCTCGCCGAGCCGAGCTTAAATGCGCCTGTTCGCTTCGTCTTCCGTCTATTCGTTTCATCTTCTGCACTGTCTGCCTTTCCTACTGCGCCTATAAGAGAGAGAGGTCACGCCTCCTCTCAGTGACTGCCACACATCCCTGCGCCTCCAGTTCCAGAGCACTGCGCTACTTCCATCTTCCCCATCCCGTCTTGCGGCGTGCACCGCGAGCCGGGACAGTAGGCCTCCGAGACCCCGCTGCTTCGAGTCCTGTACGGGAGAAGGGAGATAAGGTTTTTGGGGAGCGCTATCAGCGCGACTACTGGCTTCGTCACGGACTCCTTCACAGATAGCGACGTCTTCCCCGACGAGGACTTCTTCCCCGACATCAGCACCCTCTTCCTCGACGACATGGCCAACGATGGTTCCAACGCCAGCGGTTCCACTTCTGCTACTGCCGTGTACATCTTCTGTCTCAATCTTGTTCTGATCCTATCCAAAGTTTTATGCCTTGCACTTTGTTTGACTATATGCCTTAATATGTATTCGATATTTAACATGATTAGTATATCGCCTATTATTCTAGTCATGTTTTATTTAGCGTTTATTATGGATAATTCGCTTGGTAAATTGCTCTATTACTCAACACAAAAACACTTATCAGGTAGCGATTAGCAACTGATGGTTTCACAGAATGTGGAGTTGCTAGAAGGAAGGACACCCTTAAGAAGATGGCGCCGGTTAACAAGGAGTCAGATAGATCGCGCCGGTATTCAAAAGCCTGTCGGTATGGAATGTACCAACAGTTGATAACCAAAGGCAGATAAAGATAACATGTTGGATACAACAGATAGACAAGGAATTACACACACACACACACACACACACACACTCTCTCTCTCTCAACCTATGGTACTACGGAAACCCAGAACACGTGAATCCTAGTTTGAATTTAAGAAGATGATAGAAAACGTTACACTTCCTTACCAAAAAAGGGTGGGTGGTTAAGAATAAAAATGGAAGCAGTCCTACTCTCGCGTTTTGTTTTTCCCTAGTATACATAGCTACCAAAAATATTTGCTAGACTGACAACGACCATTTGGCTGAGACCCTGAAGGGCGGGATGGCTCTGATACCAATTGTAACTACCTCGGTGAATTACGCTCCTAGTTACAAGACTGGATGAGCGGAAATGGTTAAAATAGTACGGTGGGGCCCAAATGCCACTCACAGGTAGACCTTTCGGCCGTCCTAACCATTTCCAAACATCGGGACAAGAACGGGCGGCGTAATCGGCAGGCGAAGGGATCAACTACATACACAAAGGAGTATGTATGCAAGCCACCATACAACAGTCCTCAGAGCCATTCCATCTAAAAGAAATAGAAATATTGCAACACCATACGGCAAGATCCAAATATCCTAGATAGATATATAGTTTAGGATATCTCCTCATACATCAAACATCAGAGTATCAGGCGGAAGCGGAAAACAAGATCCGAGTACGGATAAGAAGCAAATCGGCATAAGATGCCCCATAAATAAACACATCCCGCCCACAGATCTCACGGGTCCCCGTTCCCGGAATCTCTACA
Source organism: Avena atlantica (assembly GCA_910589765.1). Classification (NCBI taxonomy): domain Eukaryota; kingdom Viridiplantae; phylum Streptophyta; class Magnoliopsida; order Poales; family Poaceae; genus Avena; species Avena atlantica. The sequence continues at coordinate 525,430,606 of OU342739.1, read as the reverse complement.
CCGAATGATCGTCGCCCACATCGTTCGTCTCCTCCACCCAGTATCCATCTTGTGAGTGTACCTGTTCATCTGAATCAAATAATTTATCGTGTGAGAACCTAGGGGTACTCAGCAAGTATTTATGCCTCTAAAGGGGACACAACCTGGGTGACGCAATTGCAGCAAAAGATAATACCTAACAATTCTATAGATACTCGCTAACCATCCGCCTAACCAAAGATAGACGGATGTCCGTGAATTAATAACAACAGTTATAACAGTAATATTAACAGATCCATCCTCCTCCTCGCTTACCAACGAGGAAGCGGACGAACAACCCCCCCATCCGTTGGCAGTTTTATTATCCATTCCATGAGTGTTGCACTATTTACTAGTCAGTTACTTAGTCAAATTAAAAGCGGTACTTTAGTTATACTTGTTTATGATCGAGAAACTGTGCTCCAAGTCGTCCATAACCGCGGACACGGCTTTCAGAAAGTTTTACCCTACAGGGGTGCACAAATAGCAACACACACTCGATCAACCTCGGAAAAACCAAATCAAAACCCAACGAGGCATTCACGACAAAGCAATCACAGGATTCAGAAATATTTCAGGGGGCCACCCCATTAAGGTACCCGCAACGAAGTTAGCCGACTCCGAGACGGACTCAAGGTTTGCGTCAGTGGCTGTAAATGACTGGGAACCCGAAAATGTGACTGGGCTTGTCGATACCGCGAAAAAACTCCGCTTCCAAAACAGTACAGGTGCATTCCTCGCACAATCTTAAATTAAGCAGTAAAGCATGGCATAAGTACATAATAGTAATAAAGCCCCAAACTACTTTGTGGCCCCAATAAATAAGAATGAATCAAGCTCTGGCTCAGGGGGGTCCCATAAGCCTCCCGGATGTGGATAGCGCGAATATTCAAGGAACAGGAATCAAGTACTCGGGGTCCTACGGGACACAAGTGAGCATGAAAAACCAAATAGCAGATATTGCTTCCCGGTGCCACTTTCATTAGTTATCCCATTACTACTCAGGTTAAGTTGTATAGGTACCTCGTTATCCATCAGACACTCACATACCCTACACATGCTGTTCTACGACCCGCATGGCTCAAACAACTCCTGTAGTAATGGCTCATGGGATGGAGGAACAAGCTTCGGTGGGGTTTAAAAGTAAAGGCTATGCAGTACTTAGGATTCAGTTTAATGCGATCGCAACTCAATGATGCAAGAATAAGATAGAGGCAATAGGTACTATATGTATGCAAGCATGTGGTAGTGCTTGCCTGGCAGCTCAGTTGAAGCGAGAGAAGGATCTGGGTAGTGCTCCTGGGTTTCTTGATATATCCCCTGCTCAGCGTCTATTCGAAGAAGAACCAAACAAACAAGGGCCAACATAAATAAAGTGCACAAGCATATGAATTAAATGCGACAAGCAAACAATCATGTCATGATGAATGATGCACAATTTGCATGGCAATAAAGTAGCATGGCATGGGTGAGGTGTGGAATACAAGAAATAAAGCATTTTATGGAGTTTTAATCACATTTTATACTTCAATAAGTTGTTGTATACTTTATGTTTATATTATGCATGCTGCAAAACTGAACATGGAATGCATAAACAGAAAGGTCTCGTCGAGCTAATCATTTTAGACATATTATTTGTCAAATTTGGAGTTATAAAACAAAAGTTATTAAATAAATAAGGAAAAAGGGCATTTTATTGTAATTTTAGTCAACTTGAAATTTAAAGTGTTCAAAATATATTTTGGAGGGCTTATTTGAATTCCTCACGTTTTTCTGATCTCAAAACATATATTACATGTATTATTTGGATTTATAAATTAAAAGTAATTAAAAACAGAATTAAATTCATATTTAAACATTTCTGGAAAACATTTTATTTAAACAGAAAAACATACAGACTTTTTATACCCAGAGGCAGCTAGCCCCAGAAGCTGACGGGTGGGACCAGTGCTGACTGGGCGGAACTGCGCGCCAGGGCTTTTCTCACCGCGAGCTACTCTAGCTGCAGAGGTTGACAGGTGGGCCTCTAGGCGGCGGGGCCACAACGCGCGCGCGGCCAGCGGGCAGCTGACATGTGGGCGATCCAGGGCGTGGGGGAGGGGTCTGTCCGTGATGTCCAGGATTTTCCGGGGGTTCTCTTGCAAGAATGTTCCGGGGCTGACAGGTGGGGCTCCTGGGACGACTGGTTCAGGCGGGAAAAAGGGCAGGGGCTCAAGCGCAAAAAGGACACCGGCTGCTGCACGCTGATGGACAAGGTGCTGCCGGCGGCGGAAAAACTGCCCGTCTTCCGACGACGATGGCGACGCATACGCTGGACGAATCGCGTCGCCACAAAAACGAAAAACGAAGAGGGGACGTAGGGCTACAACTTTCGTGCAGGGAGCAACTACGGGGGTGGGATGTGCTGGCCGGGCTTCGACGAGGAATAGAGGGCCAGGGGGGCCTGGGCTGCGGCTGCCCGCCCGCGCACGGTACGCGGCGCGCGCAGAGCGCTCGACGGAAGGCGGCGGAGCTACGGCGCAGGAGGAAGAAGGGGGACGTGTCTGGGAGGCGCAGGGGCTCACCGTGGTGTCACCGGCGTGGTAGTTCGTGCGGAGGTGGAGGGGATCTGTTGCCGGGCTCGTGGACGGCTTCATCGTCTCCCTCTCGGCATGGTGGCGACGGCGACGGTCCAGCGAGGCCCAGGCACGGTTGCAGGTCCAAGGCGACGGTGAGGTAGCGGGGAAAGGTACTGGTACTCCTAGATCGGCTTGACGTCCACCGTAACAGCGAAGGACAGAGGGAGTCGTGGCTAGGGTTTAGGAGGAGGAGATGGCCATGGCGGCTTGGGAGGAAGAAGGGGAAGGGGTGAGGGGCTTGGGCGCCTCCTGGATGGGATCTGGGTGGGTGAGGCGGCAGAGAGGAAAGGGAACACATGGGGTGGTGGTGGCTTTGCAAAAAGTGAGGAGGAGGGTGATCGGGTAGGTATTCTCTCCCTCCTTCTTCTCTTTGTCTTGAAGCCAAAGAAAGGAGTGGGGAGGGCAGATGAGGGGTGAGACATGGAGGGGCCTGCCTGGTAGGGAGAGAGGGGGAAGCCGAGAGAGAGAGGGTGAGGTGAGGTTTTGTGTGAGGGTGGATTAGAGCTAGTGTAAGGAGAGAGGACAAGAGAGAGAGGTTGATGTGGTGGTGGCTTTTTGGCAAGACCAAACTAGATCAAGCAAAAGGAGTGGGGAGAGAGATGAGAGGAGATCCACTCAAGAAAAGAACCAAATAAAATCCAAAAGACTAGAATGTGGTGGTTCTTGCATGGCCCATGCAGAATAATTAATGCCATGATTATTCTTGTGAAAACAATAATATCAACATGGCATTATTCTTATGCATTCCCAAAAGTGGAATAAAGCCAAGCAAAGAATTTGTATAAATGGATCCACACCAACACATATGAGCTAGAATCAAAATAGCAAAAGAAAAGCAATGGCTCATATCTGACTAGGGTGGTGGAATTTAGATGAAGCCAAAGAAAGGTGGTGGAGTTGAATAAAAGATATGCCCCCAACTCAACTTGGGCATTAAACAATATATCAACAACCGAATACAATATCAAGAGGCAAATACAATTTACAATGCATATGAGAGAAGAACCAAAACAAAAGGGTTTTATATGATGCTCAAATGCAAGGTGGCATGATGACATGAGCATGATATAATTATGATGCAACAATTATATATAGGAAGTAGCATTTATATAGACTAGGCTAGTAGCATTGCAATTGTTAGACAATTGGGATGCTACAAAAACCCTACTCCTGCTTGTCTACTCTTGATTACGGCGGAACCGAAGGTTACAGGGGTGCGCAGATGCAATCTGGCGTGGAGGTGTCTATGCGAAAGTATGAGGTGAGAGATCTAGTCGTGCCCTCCTAGCCTTTATATAGACTTAGGCAGGTCCCATGCACAGACCGAGTCGGTTACAGGTTTTAGGGTTTACCCCTTTGAATTTTTTATCTACTCTAGTCTTGCTGTCCAAGGATTCGAAGGCGTCATGGGCCTTGGCCACCCGAAAGTCTTCATGGGCCAGCGTATATTTGCCCTGGGCCTTCCTTGGGATGGACCAGATATGCTGAGATCATGTACCCACAGGTATAACCATGTCAAATTGTACTTAGAGTAGAACAGACAATTTCACTGAACCCAGTGGCCTGGTCGATCCAATTAACGAGCCTATATCTAGTAGCAATCATTTTTAGCTTCACAATATGTTGTTTTATCAAAGATCCAATGAAAGTTGAGCGAGGCTCAGCCCCTAGCTAAGAACCTTCATGCAAGCCATTTTGACCATAGTTTGAAACGGGCATAAGAAATTAAAAAATGGTCCAAACGATGTAAAACCTTCGTGTGGTGTCATATTATATGACATATTTGCAAGAAAAATATCAAATTTGCTATATTGATTTCATATCAAAAAAACCTTCTCACAAATGACCTATCATGTTCGAGGTTTCATGGCTTTCAAGTCAAATGACCAATGTTATGGCCAGGATCGTGACATAGTTTTTGATAATGTGCCTATATTATGCATGCATGTGTATCTTGGGATGGTGAAAAATATTGCATGAAAAAGTTTTTATTTTCGTTGCAAGGAAAAGTCATTTTCTATTTTTCGAGTGCCAAAAGGGGGTGTTTTGTGAAGCAACCACCAAAGGAATAGTTCAAAATGTTACCACTCCATTTTTCAAAAATAATAGAGCACCTTACATGGACAATGCATCAACTGGGGTATCTTAAACCTTTCCTTCCACCCCTCGTAAAAAAGGCAAATTCATGTCGAATCGATAGGAAGTGGGTTCGATTTGAACTATAGGTACATGATCTAATGCTCATAATTTTTTGCAAAAATCACTTTTAGCTTCACAATATGCCGTTTTATTATAGATGCAAGGAAAGTTTAGCAAGAATCAACCCATAGGCAAAAACTTTCAATGTCAAACCCCTATTGTCAAAACCATGATTCAAAATCTCTATTTACACCTATTAAGGTTTTATATGAAAAATATATTCTACTCCCTCCGTCCCAAAATAGATGTCTCACATTTGTTAAAATTTGAATGAATCTAGACACTATTTAGTATAATGGTTCATTCAAATTTTAACAAATCTAAGACATCTATTTTGGGACGGAGGGAGTAATAGTTTTCCCAGAAAGTAAAAGTGTTCCATAATGTCCTAAAAAAATTATCTTAAATTTTACAATTTCTCTGAATTTTGTTTGACTCGATTTAGAATTGTGATTAAAAAGATATGAAAGAATTCAAAAAAAAGAAAAAAAAGATTGAATATGGTCTGCCCGACATACCTGCCAGGAAAACGGGCCAGCCAAGCAAGCCTTGCATGCTCGCTTGCTACTGTCGGCCCAAGACGAGCCCTGAGAGCATCCCAAGAAGTCGCAAGGTGGAGGACTGCGTGGGTTAACAAGTCCGGTAGATGGTTAAGAAGTTGCGGTACTCTCCTCTATGCAAGATGATTTTGGTGGTCAAGTGGTAGACCATGTTGCGGAGGATGTAATTAACTCTTCAGCGGCTCAAGATGTAAAAACTGTGACTGCTGGTACTTCAATCACGACACAATGCAAGTGCAACCACACATTCCATTGCGAAGAAATTATCGTGCGAGAGAGACACCCATATGCATACCAACATGCAAGCATGTGTTCATGCATCATATCTCCAACGAGTATATAGCATAAAACCACCACTTTGGTGATCAAATTTACCCAATACCATCACTTTACAGTTGTGGGACAAAATTCCATCGAATTTTGGTTAGTTTTTTTTAAAAAAGGCTAAAACTCAATTGGACACGAATTGAATTTGACAGAGAGAACACACCTGGCAGGGTCAATTAGCTGACGTGGAATGTGTCCCATAAGTCAGCCCAATTAAGAAAATTTAGAAATTCTAAAAAGTAATACTCTCTCCGACGCATATTAGTTGACTCAAATTTGTTAGATTTAAATGAATCTAGACACTATACGTTTATCCAAATTTTGACAAATCCAAATCAACTAATATCGATCAGAGGAAGTAATAAACTATAAATAAAATAAAAAAGAGATGGCCCCCTTTCTCCAACCGTATGAACAGTTTTTCAGCATGCTAAGGGCACCATGTTTCGAAACAAATTCATGGGCATGAGAGGCTTTGAGCTGCCGCAGCAGTTGGTGACAATCCTTACCCGCGTGAAATCCTCTAGGGTGCCAGGTCCCGGGCCGTAGTGACCTTGTTCCACACGCGCGGCAAGATGCAGCAGACGATGCAATGACGCGATCACTCTTTTATTCGCCGAACACCAAAGGAAATAAAGGATCTCAGCAACTACCAAATCTTATCCGATCTCGGTAACAAACATGTCGACCAAACGCATGTATAGCACGAAAGGCGACGGTTTTTCCGGAGCCCGTCACTCGGGCTAAGGAGAAAAATAATAAAAGGACTTGAACCGGTACGTGACGGTACGATGGAAATAAACGAAGAGTTTTGTATTTATAGGTGACGTTGTTGGTAATACGTGATTTTGTGGGAGGTTAAATCTGTCCAAAAAAGTATTGAACCGGGAGAAGCATTTCATGCTTTATTATTTTACTAGCAAAATGTCAGCGCGTTGCGGCGGAAGGAGAACCATTATGTTTATAGTCAAATACATGTGCCCTACTATGGCATAAAATTAGCATAATATGTTATACCGAAAAAAAAACCTACAACACAATAACGAGCTCCATAATTGTTGTTGAGGACGGCATGGATACACAGTGTTGCTCACTACAAGCATACGAAGCGGCAGAGTTTGCTCAGGTCAAGGCGCAACAGCAAGTAGCTGTCATGGAGTGAATCTTATTTATTTATTTATTTATTTTGATCCGATCGCTCGCACCCCTTTCTTCACGAGAGAGAACACTTCTAAGTCCAAATAAGAAAATGTTAGATCCAGTCTGAGCAAATCCCATCTCCCGAAAGAAAAATACTCCATCCCAATCCCCAATAGGATCGACGATTGGAGACCAGGCGCCACTGCATCTTCTCCCTGCAGGTGGAGAGACGGCGTGTGCACGGATGCAACGACAGGTCGGTCGGGCTAGACGGCAAGCGGGAGCAAGATTGAGTGCCAATTGAGTTCGCCGATGAGTTGTCCACACGTCGTCCTCCGCTGGTCGTCTCTCCTTCCGTGCGTGAGCTCGACCTCCGCCTCACTCTCCCCGCACGCGTCCGCGGTCCCGCGCCTCCGTTATCCAAGCAGTGCCTTCTTCAAGCCGCACTTGCCTCCTTTTTGTTTACTGCATAGGTTCTCCTGTGCCATAGGAGGGGCAGAGCACACACACGCCGCCTCGGATATGATCTGCTCGGAGCAACCATCGCCATTCGGTTATTCGTTGTATCTCCATCAGTTATTCGTTGTATCTCCATCGCCATTCAGTTATTCCTTGTATCTTGGGCCCAGAGTCCTAGGCATCCAATCAAATCTCAAATCATTTTGTTTATTTCAAAGGCGGCTTGCTGATTCGGAGCAATTTGGGAAGTATATAAACTGGTTAATCTCGTTTTAAATTAGCAAGGTGGGACTATTCCATAATCGAAAGCAGGGCTCCTATTGAAAATTTGGGAGGTCGGGGAGGATTCGATGAACCCAGGAGCATGGCGCTCTGGGTTGGGCCCTACAGGGACGTTTCGTTGTGACGTCTGGCAATATATATAGAGTTGTTTTACCTGAAACCGGTACCATGGCATTGATGGATAATTTTCTATTTTTATAGATTTACTATGGTAAATAATACCCATGCGTTGTTATGGGTAGATTTTTATATAATAAATTTTATGCTATAAAGAATTTCACTATTGGAAATAAGTTTTTCTTGGTGGTAAGATTTTTTTTTGAGATTCTGCTACTATTAAATTTTTTGGTTGTTTTCATGTCGAGTCACGCTACCATCAAGAATGCAATTTTGGTTGTAGTCTAACGGTCAAAAAGTTTTGTTGTTTGTTGACGGTGGTTTTTCACATCATAAAAAAAATACTATTTCATGTCTTACAACATACATATATGATAGTAGTTAAATAACTTGTTGGGACCTCTACCTAGCGTGATGCGTGTAGCACGAGAATTCTTCTAAAGGCATGACCCGGGTTTCATATTGAGTTTTTTCTTTGCAAAGTATTCCATTTCTTTTTTTATCTCAAAAACTATTTAGTAAAAGATCAGAGAAAGGTTGGACAATCACACACCGAAAAGCACAACACAACGCCGCAAACACACGCCCAGCCACACACGACATCACGCACACGGGACCCAAACTTCATCTCCTTTCTCCCCGACGGGAACCTTGCCAAGCGCCTTCCCATGGAACCTCTGATCCCCGCTGTCAAATCAACGCCTACCCGGTCGCTGGCCCGCCTCGGCCCTTCCCCGAACTTCGCCTCCCATGGAACCCCCTCTCCCCTCTCCCTAATCCTGCCGCCAGATCGACGCCTGCTGGTCGCTGGCCGACCTCGCCTCCTGCTCCCCTCCTCGACGGGATTGTCGTGCCGGCAGCCGCCCCTCCGCCGTGTGCCTCCCTGCTTGCTTCCGTGAGCCCCTCCGCCGCGGGACTCTGTTTTGCCGGCAGCCACCCCAGCGTCGAGAATCCTAACAAAGGATCAAACTAAGTCCAAGTATAGGCAAAACGGCTTAAAAAGTGTTGAACCGGGAGAAACACTTCGTGCTTTATTATTAGGTATAGATTATTACTAGTTGAATGCCCGTGCGTTGCCACGGAATTTAATATGTCATGTACATAAATTTTTTATTATAAAAAAAGTTAAGTTTTGAGAAAAATTTCATAAAACATTGTTTTTGAATGCATAAAACTTAATTATGTGTAATTCATGAGAGCTTTGGTTTCGGCATGTAGGAACACTGACAAAAGAAAAATAATTATCGACATTTTTTATATTTGTTTTAAATTTTTTAAAATACGGCTAAATGTTCGTGCTTCACTACGTAACGACTAATAACAATATCCTAAAGCAACCGTCGATGGGGAAGATAGGGAAGCATGGACGCATGGTATAGGCCATGCTCGTCGGCAGTCCACGGCGAGTATGTTGTATACATGAAAGCCGGGTTAGCGGCGAAGTCGGTGATCTTTGTGTACCTTTTTTATCATTTAGCACCCCACTTAAGCACTTGTTACTCCGGATCTAAGAACCCATCAATTAAACCATAAATCTCGAGTTTGACTAAAAAGATAAACCTCGATCGAAGTTTTCCACGGTTTGCATGCTAGATTCGATTTGTGCTGATTTTGCGGATTCACGTGTATGTGAGGAGCCTGCAGTTTACCATCGTTAAGTTCATGGCTGGTTGTTTGATTCGGTTGGACGATGGATGTGAGGGCTCAAGGCACAACAAGCAAGGCACCTGATCTCAGTCCATCTAGTACATATCTCAAAATAGGACAGTTTATGTGGACCTGATAGAGAAAGCAATCATACCGAGAGGCAGAGAAGAGATAATTTGTACGGCATATACTCATTTTCCAACAAGGGATCTTGCAGACCTACAAAGTAATGGAGAAATATAGCGAAAGAAAACATCATCTAAAATCATTTTTCAGCTTTCTTTTCACATGCCATCATTTCGGTTGTTGCTTGTAGTTTTGATTTACCTATCAGAGAAACTAAATGATAAGAACATAGTTGAAAAGATAAAGCAAAATAATGCTATAAAACCAAGGCATATGCTCTCATAGATGAATGAACAACACTAAAAAAGTTAAATTCTTGTAGTCAAATTTCCAAACACGCAGAGTTCAATTTTTTCTTGCAGAGCTCATTACTTATAAGAAGTAAACTTCAGTACTTCCACCGGGTTTCTCTGCATCAAATCAGAAGCACAGCAGAAGAAAATCAATTAGCTAAAGAAACAGAAGCACCAGTTTCTCTATCTAAGCCAGGGAGTGTGTCTCCCTAGATGAGTTGGGTAGGTAAAAAGATAAAATCGACCATTTATCTAGCTGATTATTGTATTAGCTTAAATCAGAGGTAAGCTGCTGAAACTGACTCCTTTGATGAAAGGATTCCAGCGAGAGATGTGAATGGAATAAAGTTACAACATCAGATGTAGAGCAGAACTTTGCAACCAATCTCTCTGGCTCTCTGTGAATGTCTGGCTGGTAGCAGCAAAGCAGAACCACGACAAGCAGCAGAATCAATAATTAGCGGCAGCAAGAAGCAGTATCACAAGCGCGGTGTGCCGGCATCCCTTCTTTCCCCCACGCAACCCACCTCCAATCCCCATATTCTTATCCCTGCTTCACCTCTCAAGTATCCTGCCACTAATCCCCGGTGCCTCCCCTTCCCTCCGTCGAGCTCCACGTGAGCGGAGGAACGCGACCCGCTCGAGCTCCGAGCCGCGGAGGTGTGCGACCTGGTCAAACTCGTCCAGCACGCTGGGTCGCTAACAGTCCTGAGAGCCTAGCCTGCTTATGGACGCGCTCTTCTGCGCTTCTGCACCGGCTTTGAGGACCCACCTATTGTTGGATCCGGAGGAGGGCGTCCTCGACATGAACTAAAGCTTTCGGGAGAAGCGTTGGCGGACCTTGGTGGCACAAGGATCTCGCCATCCATGGCGCAGTCGCCCTCAAGGCGAGGCGCAGCCCTCAGGCACGAGGCTCCTATCCCGGCCGGCGGCAGCGGCTCTCCAAGGGAATTGAATCGCACGGGTCGATATGAAACAACAAGGATGGGGCTGCAGGTAACGAATCTGGGGCGATGTAGCAGTGGCTCTGGTTGAGGATGAGGCCAGAAAACCAGGACAGGGTTGGCGAAACGGGAAGGCGAGGGACGGAGGGAGAGAGAGAGGCTGTCTGCGGCAGCGAAGGAACCACTTATTCACTTAGCGGTGCCAGGCCACGTAATAGCTCCAAAAAGTCAGGGCAAATTCGTCCTGAAAAAACGACGGACGAAAATTTGACGACGAAAACCACCGCTAGATAAATTATGTAGTAGAGATTATTATATATAGGGTAGCGCTATTTAGAACCGTATATTATTTTTACATCACATAAATTTTGTATTACTTTCTAAGTTGAGAAGAACATAATAAAATTTAGAAATGACATTATTTTTTTTGTTTACATGCTTTAAAAAAATTTGACGTAAAATACATATTTTTGGTGTTTTTTACACTATAATGACTTATAAACTTTATTTTTGTGTCAAATTTTTTGGTTATGGTGAATATATGAACATAATTATTCATATACAAAACATAATTTTTTTAATCTAACAACGTAAAAATATGTTGGGTACAAAATAACTATTCTGCACCCTGGATGTTGAATAGGGTTTCTCTCATGATGGTAGATAGATAACACCCATGATGGTCGTAGTCGTCCAAAATTAAGGTCATGGACTAGCGATATATATGTTATGACCAACTGGTGTAAGCAAGCTATGATCTTAGTTTTTTAGGGTTTGTACCCTCCCAAATGGCCTATGGCCAGTTGGTTTGAAATGGTCATAGATCTATGACCAAAAATCTTAGGGTCATTGAGAAAAGGTCACTAGTCAACACATTTCTTGTAGTGTCAAGATAGCGCTGCCCCGTGAGGATCTCGTATAGCACTACCCCGAACCCTCCCCCCCACATTGCTCTTCACCATGAGGTGCCCCGTATCGATGTAGTCTAGCACCACGTACCCTCACGTGCCCACCACCGTCGTTGACACGTGCGTCCTCCCCTCCATCGGCTCCTCCCGCGCCAGCCCGAAGTCCAACAGCTTCAGCCTAAATTCGTCGTATTAGAGCACGTTGGACGCCTTTAAATCTCTGTATATCACACAAACACCCAGTAAGTGAGCCACCCTAAGATGGCGTGATGCGCACTCTTGAATGGTACCACCTTGAAGGATAGTGGTTCAATTCGGTAGTTCTTTGGAGTACCAAAATTTACGTCAAGAGTGAAGGGAATATGCCTAATAGGCAATAATAAGGTGGTTATTATCGTATTTCTTGTTTATGATAAATGTTTATTTTGCATGTTATAATTATATTAATCGGAAACATTAATACATGTGTGTTTAATAAACAAATAAGAGTTCCTAGTTGCCTCTCATATAAACTAGCTCGTTGATTAACATGATAATCAAGGTTTCCTGATCATGGATATTGGATGTTGTTAATAACGAGATCACAACATTAGTGGAATAATGTGATGAACATTCATACGAAGTATAGTAATACGATCAAAGTCATTATATTTAAATTGTTATAACATTATTACAAGTAACTTTAGTCCTTAGACTATGCGATCATGTCAATCACTAACACCGGAAGAGTAGCTTGATAACATCAAACGTCACACCGTAACAAGGTGACTACAAAGGTGGGTTCAGATACTCCGATAGTGTTATGTAGAGGCTCATGGATCAAGAGTGGGATTTGTCCATCCCGATGACGGAGAGATATACTCTAGGACCTCTCGGTGATATCACATTGATATAGCTTGCAAGCAAGTGATGGAGATCACTAGAATGTTATATCACCGGAACGAGAAAAGAGTATATATCGGTAACGAGATCAAACTAGGTATGGGAATACCGATGATCGAATCTCGGACATTTAAAATATCGCGAGACAAAACTATTTAGTTACAAATGTAAAAGGTTCACACTATCACTAGAAGTCATCATTGAATGTGTGGGAGTCGGTACAGATCTCCAGGTCCCGCTATTGATTATTGATCGGAGAGGGGTGTCGATCATGTCTACATTATTCGTGAACCGTAGGGTGACACACTTAAGGAATACCTACACCATTTGGAGCAAATAATATGCCAGAGAAATAAAAATAAGCGCTGGAATTATCCGGAATTGTTTCAGGTGAAATTGCTGAAATTGGTTCTGCATGTGAAATTGAAAAGTTGCAAGGGTTTTATGTGAATGTTTGTTAATTAATGTAATTAACAAAATTCTGAATAAATAAATAAAAGGAGTTTTATTAGTGAGAGATTGAATTAAATTTGGTGAAAATTTAATGGATTTTGAGTGGTGATGGGGGAATACCAATCGGGGTATACCCACGAAGCGGATTCGCCAGCTGGATCGAGACGACTGGAACCTAGCCCTGAGCGGGTCGACTCGCCCAATACAGCGACTGGCGCGTGCTGGACCCAGACGAGTGGCGCCGACTAGAGGCCCAAGACGGCGACTTCAATACAAAGCCCACCAAAACCCTTGTAAACCTAACTGGCTGCATATATAAAGCCACCAGGGGCACCCCCACGGGGCAGCCTCCCTCATGTCATATTAGATCCTTGTTGGAGATATGCCCAAGAGGCAATAATAAAGTGGGTTATTATCATATCTTCATACTTATGATAAATGTTTACATACCATGCTATAATTGTATTAACCGGAAACATTAATACTTGTGTGATTTGTAAACTAAAATAAGAGTCCCTAGTAAAGCCTCTTGTTAAACTAGCTTGTTGGTTAATATATGATCATGGTTTCCTGATCATGAACATAGAGATGTTATTAACAACAGGGTCATATCATTAGGAGAATGATGTGATGGACATACTCCTATAGATAAGCGTAGCATAAAGATCAAGTCATTTCATTAGTTCAATTGCTATATGCTTTTTGATACATAGTAACCTAATTCCTTCGACCATGAGATCATGCATATCACTTTTACCGGATGGATGCTTTGATGACATCAAACACCACACCGTAACTGGGTGGTTATAAAAGTGGCATTGAGTGTTCGGAAAGTATTGGTTGAGACACATGGATCAAGAGTGGGATTTGTCCATCCACATGACGGATAGATATACTCTGGGCCCTCTCGGTGGAATGTCATCCAATTAGCTTGCAAGCATGTGACTTGGTCACAAGGGATCACATATCACGGGAACGAGAAAAGAGTACTTGTCAGTAACGAGGTTGAACTAGGTATGCAGAGATACCGACGATCATAACCTCGGATAAGTAAAGTATCGTGAGACAAAGGGAAATTGGTATCGTATGTAAGTGGTTCATTCGATCGCAAAGTAATCGTAGAAATATGTGGGAGCCATATGAATTTCCAGATTCCTCTATTGGTTATTGTTCGGAGAAGTGTCTCGATCATGTCCGCATAATTCACGAACCGTAGGGAGACACACTTAAGGATTCGACGTTGTTTGAGTAGTTATGGTATTATGAGAAAGAGACCGAATGTTGTTCGGAGTCTCGGATGGGATCCGGGATATCATGAGGAGATCCGGAATGGTCCGGAGAATAAGATTCATATAAGGAAAGTCCCGTTTCGGAGTAACGGAATGATTCCGGTGTTTTCATCAAGAACATTCTAGAAGGTTCCGGAATGTCCGGCACTCCGGGGAGGAAGGGGTACATGAGTGTGTCATATCAAGTTGGTATGATTGCATCATGTACTAAGTGTCATCGCTGTCCGAAATAAAGGGTTAATTCAAATCCTAGTTTGAAAAGTCAAACGGCTAGTTTGAAAAGTCAAACTGCCAGTTTTCGGAAAGAGGAGAAGGAGGTTTTTGGTGGAGGCCGAATTGGAGGAGGGTTCCTCCTTGGGCTGGCGCACCACCTCAAGGCCGAGTTGGGGAGGGACTCTCCCTCCCCTTGGCCGGCCCCCTCCATCTATAAAAGGAGGGGCAGGGCTCCCCTCCTAAGACACACAAGTTCCTATCTATTTCTCCCGGTTTAGAGCCGTTTTGGTTTAGAGCTTCTAATTGCTTTAGCCATCGGTTTAGAGCCTTCTAATTGGTTTAGAGCCTTCTAATTGGTGTGTCTAATTACTAGATCACTAATAGCCTCTAAATAGCCTCTCTCATAATCCACCATACTCGCACCGGCTTAAGGCGAAGCCCTGCGGGATTTCCCCTCTACTTCCGGTACCACGCCGTTGTGCTGCCGGAATCGCGAGGAGAGTGCTACAACCTCCGCTGCCTGCTGGAACAAGGGATAGGAAGGTCTTCGTTGAGTACCGAACGTGTGACCGACTGCGGGAGCGCTGCCGGAACGCAGCGCCGGAAGGATCGTCTACACGATCTTGAGATCGGGAAGAGTACGACTACATCATCCACGAGAATCTGCTCTCGTTAACCGCTTTGGAATCTTCGAGGGTAAGTTATTCCATCGACTCGTTGCTACAATCTAGTAGATAGATCTTGGCTTGTTTGTTTGCATGCGATAGAAAATTTTTGTTTTCCATGCTACGAACCCCTACAGTGGTATCAGAGCCGTGTCTATATGTAGATCTGTTGCACGAGTAGAACACAATGGTCATTGTGGGCGTTGATACTTTTATTGTCGATTGCTTCTTGTGTACTTTGCATCTTGCGGTATGTTGGGATGAAGCGGACCGGGCTAACCTTACATGACATCGTTCATGAGACTTGCTCCACGCTTGACATGCAACTTGTATTGCATAAGTGGCTTTGCGGGTGCCTGTTTCTCCTAGCATAGTATAGATCCAATTCACAACGGGTGATTAACAATACTTGTGTCAATGTTGTGGTTCATGTTCGTAAGTTAGAACGACACTTATAGAAAGCCCCAAACCACGTAAAACATGCAAAGAAAGTAGAGGCGTCTAACTTTGTTTTGCAGGGGTGTGCAGTGATGTGATATGGCCATGATTGTGATTATATTTGATGTATGCAATGTTCCTTATTGTAAGTCGACAACCGGCAGGAGCCATATGGTTGTCTTTAATTTATGTTAAGACCCGCGTGTCTATTCAAAGTAGTTGTAATAGTTGAAGCCGGTGGACGACAACCATGGAGAAGCGTCATTGACCTTGATGCAATGCCGGTGATGATGGAGATCATGTTCGTGCTAGAAGATGGAGATCGGAAGCACAAAGAAGAAAGGCCATATCATATCACATATTATGAATTGCATGTGATGTTAATCCTTTATGCATCTTGTATTGCTTAGTAGACAACGGTAGCATTATAAGATGATCCCTCATGCACATAAATTTCAAGTTCTTAAGTGTTCACCCTTAGTATGCACCGTTGCTAAAGCTTGTTGTTTCGAAGCACCACGTGATGATCGGGTGTGTTAGATTCCGCAAGTGTATACAACGTAAGCAAGCCAGATTTGCTTATGCGGAAGCTAAGGTTTGATCTTGACGAGCCTAGCATGTACAGACATGGTCTCAGGAACACGGATTACCGAAAGGTAGAGCATGAGTCATATAGTAGATATGATGAACATGTTGATTGTTCGCCATTGAAGCTATATCAACTCTCGTGATGATCGGTTTTGATGTGGTGGATTTGGTTCGTGTGATCACTAAAACAATGTGAGGGATGTTGTTTTGAGTGGGAGTTCACCTAGATTAATTTAATTATTAATTAGAACTCAATTTATCATAAACTGAATCAAAGTGAATTTGCATAGTTGTTGTAGTCATTGGCATCCGTTTACCACCTTGCTCTTAGTTATAATTGAGATGATAGAACTATAGAATTCTGGTTAGTTACTTTACGAACTGGTATCGTATTGTTTTGAAGTGTTAATCTAAAGTTTAAAAGTCCTATTGCAAACTTTCAGTAAGTTCCGGTTACTCCATGAAGTTTAATAATTGGTATTAAAACAAGAGTAACAGTTCCAAGTGTTAGTGTATAAGTATCATGTTTGTCTCCATGATTCTTGATATTCAAAGGATTCTCTTAATATCAAGGTTATCTAGGATCTGAAAGAGTTGTTTCAGAAACCATGATGTGTGGAAGATATTGTGATATCTGAAACGAAGTTTTGGTTGCAACATGATAGAGTATAATATGGCAAAAGTCATGTTCTCATATTTGATGAGAATTTGCAAAAGGTTGGAGACACTAGTTGTCCTAATCCACCAAAAGGTTTTGGAGAGCAACATTATACTCGCGATTCACCATTATAAGCTAAAGGTAGCTTGATCATGGACGATTCCATGATAAGGATGAATAATTGATGTAGGTAAAATGTTTACTACACCAAGAGATTGCTAAAGAAAGGAATTTGAAAGAACACCAAACATTTGATGATGGTGATCTACTTCAAAGTGCAAGTCCAAAGACATTGGTATTTAACTATACACGCTTTGGACTATGTGTCATATGTATGACTCCACTATTGATATTGATAGATTCTTTCAAACAGAAAAGGAAATACTGAAAGAGAATCTCATAAATATATGGCAGAAAAGAAAAGACTAGAATTGTTCAGTTTAAGTATATAGATGATATACATGTTATGACTATATTCTTTGCTTATTAAACAATGTGGTTCTTAAGTATTTGATACTGAATTTGTTGGTATGAATCGTCATACAAAACAACAGAATTCATGAACTACAGTGGCCTAAGTAATTAGCAAAAGAATATGTGATGATGTTCATCGAGAACAAATAAAGGGTTATTGTGTTGCTCGTTAAACATCAAAGCTTGCCTTCAAGATTTGTTTTATCAGGTGTTATGAGAACAAAAGAGTTGTTCAAATAATTGCCGTAATCCATAAAAGATGGATGATTCACAAATCTCGTTGGAGAAATCACATCCATAAAACTAGTGCTAAAAATGTCGAAAGACAAATTGATTGAAAGATCACTTAAGAAGTGACATCTCCGTTTAAATTATATTGGAAAGAAAAACATGAAGAAACTCCATATGTATGGAATTTTGGAGTCTTTTGATTTTGATCAAATGACGCTTGTGAAACTTTCCTAGAGATAATTAAAACTTCGTTCATAGGCCAAAAAGGGAACGAAAGACTAGCTTATTGGAATTTGTACATATTGTTGTACGAAGTCCATTATGTGTAGTCAAGAGCGATGGATTTCAACTTCATATGCTTTCTCCGAAAATTTGAGTGAATATATGAATATTTACTTAACAAGGATGAAGTATGAAACATTTGAAAAGTTCAAAGACTTTCAAGATGAAGTGCAAAATCATTGTAACAAGAATATAAACAGTTTATGATAAAGATCATAAAGGAAGATATTTGAGTTACAGAGTTTAGCATAATACCTAAGATTTAAGGAATCGTTCCGTGGATTTGCATTTCCTGAAACACCATAAGGGTATGGAACGTTCGAGGTATGTAAATTAACCTTGTTTGACATGGTAAGATCGAAGGTGTAATTCATAAAACTGCCATTGTATTTTAAAGATTAAAAGCTTTAGAGATTACCGTTTTTCCACTGAAAAGAGCTCCATCATAATCCGTTGAAATGACACCATATGTTATGGTTTGGGATAAAACCCAAGTAGTCCTTTCTTAAACATTGGTATGCTGTGCATAAGAAAGATGTTTGCAACCAAAGTTGGATGAACCTGTCTTTGTTAAGTATTCCTCCATAACACCGGAGACAAAAGTGTTTGTAGCTTAGAACGTCAAGTTTCTTTGAGAAGGAATTTTTCGTGAAAAGTTAAGTGGGAGGACAAAAGAACTTTGATAAGGTTAAAAGAACCTTAGCTATATGTGCAAAGTTGCGCAGCGCCGAAAAGTGTTCCGGAGGCAGCAACAATGCTCGTGGCTCACGTGCCTCAAAGGTTGTGGTCACGGAGATCTAAGTTCCTATTGAAACAAGTAGGTCGGGTAAACAATCAAATACCAAGATTTGAGAGTTAAATCATTATTTGACAATGATGATCCGACTACATGCAAAGAAGCGATGATGAGCCCTGACTCCGTCAAATGGATTGAAGCCATAAAATCCGTGATAGTTACATACACGAAAAATCAAGTTTTAAACTTGAAGGACCCTCGAGAAAGGTGTAAGACCTTACAGTTGTGTTTGGATCTATAAAGAAATAGACATGGATGTTTCACATCTATGAAGTAGTCGACATGTTGGGAAAGAGTTCACAACAATGTTCAAAGGTTGACTATGACAAGATTTGATCTTTCATAGTGATATTTAGTCTAGACGGATTAATGTAGCAACCACTACATATAATTTGTTATATGGTAGTTGAATAAACAAAACAAGTTCTTCTAATAGAATTGTTACCTAGGACATGTGCGTAACATGGTCCATAGGGTTTTGTTAATTCAAAGGATGCTAAAAGCATATGCAAACTTCAATGGTTAAAGTGAGCATCGCGGAGTTGGAATCTTCACTATGATGAAACTGTTAAAGGAGTTTAAAAGTTCATTAGAGACAATGAAGATGCTTGCATTTGCAAGAAATTAAGTGGGAGCGCTAAGACATGTTTCTAATACATTATGTGGAAGACATATTGTTGATTGGAAATAATGTATCTTTTATTAACACATATTAAGAATTTCATCCTGATGAAAGACTTAGGCAAAACCCAAATATTTGGCATCAATAGACGCTAATATGGTTGTGCCAGAAGTACATAGACAAGATATTGAATGAGTTCAATATAGAAACTACAAGAGAGGTTCTTGTCACACAGAAAGGATTGAATAAGTTCAATGTTGATGATATATTCAAGTGTATTGACATTTGGTAAAGTGAAACAAATAATCAAGTATAGATTGATACTTGATGTATGAAATCACAAAGATTATTTATATCAATCATACTGTGATATGTACAAATCCAGATATGTCCTATGCTCTAAATGTTATGAGCATATACCAGAATGATTCGTAAGATGATCATTGGACAATAGTAAGGATATTCTTATGATTTTTTGGAAGAACTAAGAGTATAATATTTGTAGAAGTGACAAATAGATGGTTAGTTCATTGTAAAAGTACTACATTGATACTAGCTTTGTCACAAAGTACAAATTAAGTTTATCTCAATCTAAACTAAGGGTGGCACAATATAATGGAATGTGAGTTCCATAATGGATTTGGATGAGTTCCAAAGTTAAGACATTGTGACAGATACTACAACAAAAGGCTAAGTATATGACTGCTACTATAGCAGCAAAAGAGGGCATTTGTGTCAAGTAGTTTGTTATCAAACTAGGTGTAGTTCACAGTGGGATAATACTATGAAGATATATTGTGCGACAATTTTATCAACATGTTTTAACCCCAAAGAGCTAAAGGTCACACCGAAAGACCAAATTTATACAAAGCCATCTCATTAGAGAATGAGTGATGCGTAGAGACGCAAAGACATGCAATTACACACGGACCTGGAAGTGTCAGATCCGGAGATTAGTTGACCACTAGCAATCGTGTACATACAACACCGGAAAGCCATAGGTGTTGAATACACAAAAGTTTGAAACTAGATTATTGACTCTAGTGCAAGTGGGAGACTGCTGGAGATATGCCCAAGAGGCAATAATAAAGTGGGTTATTATCATATCTTCATACTTATGATAAATGTTTACATACCATGCTATAATTGTATTAACCGGAAACATTAATACTTGTGTGATTTGTAAACTAAAATAAGAGTCCCTAGTAAAGCCTCTTGTTAAACTAGCTTGTTGGTTAATATATGATCATGGTTTCCTGATCATGAACATAGAGATGTTATTAACAACAGGGTCATATCATTAGGAGAATGATGTGATGGACATACTCCTATAGATAAGCGTAGCATAAAGATCAAGTCATTTCATTAGTTCAATTGCTATATGCTTTTTGATACATAGTAACCTAATTCCTTCGACCATGAGATCATGCATATCACTTTTACCGGATGGATGCTTTGATGACATCAAACACCACACCGTAACTGGGTGGTTATAAAAGTGGCATTGAGTGTTCGGAAAGTATTGGTTGAGACACATGGATCAAGAGTGGGATTTGTCCATCCACATGACGGATAGATATACTCTGGGCCCTCTCGGTGGAATGTCATCCAATTAGCTTGCAAGCATGTGACTTGGTCACAAGGGATCACATATCACGGGAACGAGAAAAGAGTACTTGTCAGTAACGAGGTTGAACTAGGTATGCAGAGATACCGACGATCATAACCTCGGATAAGTAAAGTATCGTGAGACAAAGGGAAATTGGTATCGTATGTAAGTGGTTCATTCGGTCGCAAAGTAATCGTAGAAATATGTGGGAGCCATATGAATTTCCAGATTCCTCTATTGGTTATTGTTCGGAGAAGTGTCTCGATCATGTCCGCATAATTCACGAACCGTAGGGAGACACACTTAAGGATTCGACGTTGTTTGAGTAGTTATGGTATTATGAGAAAGAGACCGAATGTTGTTCGGAGTCTCGGATGGGATCCGGGATATCATGAGGAGATCCGGAATGGTCCGGAGAATAAGATTCATATAAGGAAAGTCCCGTTTCGGAGTAACGGAATGATTCCAGTGTTTTCATCAGGAACATTCTAGAAGGTTCCGGAATGTCCGGCACTCCGGGGAGGAAGGGGTACATGAGTGTGTCATATCAAGTTGGTATGATTGCATCATGTACTAAGTGTCATCGCTGTCCGAAATAAAGGGTTAATTCAAATCCTAGTTTGAAAAGTCAAACTGCCAGTTTTCGGAAAGAGGAGAAGGAGGTTTTTGGTGGAGGCCGAATTGGAGGAGGGTTCCTCCTTGGGCTGGCGCACCACCTCAAGGCCGAGTTGGGGAGGGACTCTCCCTCCCCTTGGCCGGCCCCCTCCATCTATAAAAGGAGGGGCAGGGCTCCCCTCCTAGGACACACAAGTTCCTATCTATTTCTCCCGGTTTAGAGCCGTTTTGGTTTAGAGCTTCTAATTGCTTTAGCCATCGGTTTAGAGCCTTCTAATTGGTTTAGAGCCTTCTAATTGGTGTGTCTAATTACTAGATCACTAATAGCCTCTAAATAGCCTCTCTCATAATCCACCATACTCGCACCGGCTTAAGGCGAAGCCCTGCGGGATTTCCCCTCTACTTCCGGTACCACGCCGTTGTGCTGCCGGAATCGCGAGGAGAGTGCTACAACCTCCGCTGCCTGCTGGAACAAGGGAGAGGAAGGTCTTCGTTGAGTACCGAACGTGTGACCGACTGCGGGAGCGCTGCCGGAACGCAGCGCCGGAAGGATCGTCTACACGATCTTGAGATCGGGAAGAGTACGACTACATCATCCACGAGAATCTGCTCTCGTTAACCGCTTTGGAATCTTCGAGGGTAAGTTATTCCATCGACTCGTTGCTACAATCTAGTAGATAGATCTTGGCTTGTTTGTTTGCATGCGATAGAAAATTTTTGTTTTCCATGCTACGAACCCCTACAATCCTCGCCCACAATAGATCAGATCTAGTCTCTCCCTCCGCCTACGGCGGCTCCCATGTAAACCAATCTATGATCATATACTGGATTGATAGCAGGACGTAGCGATCCTTCACCGAGGGGATGTGAACCTGGGTACATCGTGTGCCAATCTCGCTCCCGGATTCTTCTACGTCGCCTTGCTCCCTCTACGTAAGCTAACCCCAGTAGCATCTGCCGTGCAATACCACGACAGTTGGTGCCCACCGTGAGGCTAGCGATGCTTGAAGGATGATAATCCGGGCGAGATCCCCGCCATCAACGATCCGCGTCGGCGTGCTGAATTTCTTCGTCGAGGCGGCTGCCGATTCAATCCTAACCAACGACTGCATACGTGACATACGAACATTGCTATTGGGGGTTGCGAGCTGATCATGCTGGTCCGGCCGCCCGGCACACGCGCACGCGGGCGTCAACCTTTCCAGGCGCGTGAAGGCGAGAGCATACCACGTCTCCCTTATTAAGCTATCTTTCAATTTATTATTATTTAATCTAATCTCTTGCATATGCAAATTATTGACATGCATGGACCATCCGTCGTGGGCGTTCTGTTCCCATGGAGGAGTTGTATTGATGATCGGCTTTAACAGCACGTGATGATCCAGTTTCAGATAAGTCTAATCTGTTGTACAGTTGGTTTTGCTACTAACTATTTTATTTTACATACTAGTTGTCCGGCGGTTGTCTTTTGGGTTAGATTCAATTCCCTGTTGTTTTGGCCGAGCTCGACCGATCTCGCAAATCTAGCGAATTCGTCATAATCTGGAACTCGCCTAAGCGCGCGCTGGATTTCTTCATCAACATCAGGCGGTGGTCGAATTTTTCTCTCAGATCAGTTTTGATTCGGCCGCCGAGCATACGCGAATGTATGTCGATCTGAAAAATCACATGTGCCTGAGGACGTGGGCGTATACGCGATCGGTTCTATACATCTAGTTTTTAATTCAATTCATATTATTTATTGATTATTTTATTTAAGTTTAACCTTTGCTTGCAAATTCTTGTACGCATGGAGAGTGGACGAGTGATTCCACGGCGAGTGACGATCATGCTACTACATGAAACTATCTGGTCCTTGTATGCTAGAGCAAGTGGACACGACCGGCCTGGAATCACAGAGTCTTACTCACGCTACGGCAAATTAAACCCTGATGAGTCTATTCTTTTTATGTCACTAATCGCTCTGCTATTTAGTTATTTTATCTACTATGATCTACACGTATGTTGGATCTACAAATCTTTTTAGAATTAATCCATGAATGCAGAATTGGATTAAATAAGCGTTTATTGCTACAATCGATAGTCGGCATCTGAGCTGGAGCGATGAAATACTACGTCCGTTGCGGGCTCTCCACGCTCCAAGACCCGCCTCGTTTGTCGTGGACTCGCCCAGCATGCGCCATACTCGGGGACTCACCTGTCGCGGACTCGCCCCGCTCGGGGATTCGCCATCGCGAACTCGCCTCTCACGGCTTCGCCCATCGCCGACTCTTCATGTTACCGACTCACCACCACGGACTCGTCATGCTCCAGAACTTGCCTAAACGCGGATACGCGTAAACGCGGACTCGCTAGGCTCGTGGACTCGCCCAGTGCGGATTCTCCTGCCGCGTCGACTTCGCCATAGCGCGACCTCCGTCCGCCGCGTTGACCCCGTGTCCGCCGCGTCGACTTCACCATAGCGCGACCTCCGTCCACCGCGTTGACCCCGTGTCCGCCACGTCGACTTCGCCATAGCGCGACCTCCGTCCGCCGCGTGGACCCCGTGTCCGCCGCGTCGACTTCGCCATAGCGCGACCTCCGTCCGCCGCGTCGACCCTGTATCCGCCGCGTCGACTTCGCCATAGCACGACCTCCGTCCGCCGCGTCGACCCCGTGTCCGCCGCGTCGACTTCGCCATAGCGCGACCTCCGTCCGCCGCGTTGACCCCGTGTCCGCCGCGTCGACTTCGCCATAGCGCGACCTCCGTCCGCCGCGTCGACCCCGTGTCCGTCGCGTCGACTTCGCCATAGCGCGACCTCCGTCCGCCGCGTCGACCCCGTGTCCGCCGCGTCGACTTCGCCATAGCGCGACCTCCATCCGTCGCGTCGACCCCGTGTCCGCCGCGTCGACCCCGTGTCCGCCGCGTCGACTTCGCCATAGCGCGACCTCCGTCCGCTACGTCGACTCTGTGTCCGCCGCGTCGACTTTTTCCGGCTAAACGCCGTGTGACCCCGTCCGCTACGTCAAAAGCGTACACCGAGCCTACTAAGGGACCTTCATCGTCCGAGTCGCCAGAGAGGGTCGCATGCCACGCTGCATGGACTCACCACTGGGCGTCTCTTCCCCCGGGAAAAATCAATTTGCCTTTGTCAACCTTTGAAATAGCGACTCGCAATGGCCAAGTAGTGCGGACGAGGAATCGCAAACCGAGCCTCGGATCGTCCACGAAAAACGCTAAGCGAGAGTCATCATTGGAGTCGCCTTGCTCGACTGGCCTTCCAGGCCAAGACAAATGGTAGTGCTACACAAACAGCACCACGTCCTCCTCAACCTTAGACAGTGCGACTCGC
Organism: Avena atlantica; assembly: GCA_910589765.1. Classification (NCBI taxonomy): domain Eukaryota; kingdom Viridiplantae; phylum Streptophyta; class Magnoliopsida; order Poales; family Poaceae; genus Avena; species Avena atlantica. Next base: position 525,405,821 of record OU342739.1, on the reverse strand, counting down.
ATGGGCAAGTACTGCGGACGAGGACTCGCAAACCGAGCCTCGGATTGTCCAGGAAAAACGCCAAGTCGAGAGCCATCTTTGGAGTCGCCATGCGACTGGCCCCCCGGGCCAAGACGAGAGACTCGCTAACAAAAACAGCGAAATCAACATCATCGCGCACTCGCAATCATCGCGGACTCGCCACACTCGGGGACTCTCCCCTCGCGGACTCGCATTCATCGCGGACTCGCCACACTCGGGGACTCTCCTCTCGCGGACTCGCAATCATCGCGGACTCGCCACACTCGGGGACTCTCCTCTCGCGGACTCGCAATCATCGCGGACTCGCCACACTCGAGGACTCTCCTCTCGCGGACTCGCAATCATCACGGACTCGCCACACTCGGGGACTCTCCCCTCGCGGACTCGCAATCATCGCGGACTCGCCGCGCTCAGGGACTCGGCGCTCGCCGGCCGCTCGACCTCGTCACTCGGCGCGCTCGGGGACTCGGCACTCGCCGGTCGCTCGATCTCGCCACTCATCGTGCTCGGCGGCAACCACTACTATTTTGAGAATATGTATCTCTAAAGAGCCTCAAGTCGCCTCTACAAGCCAACTCGAGCCTCGGGGACTACTCCTAGGCATACTGCGTGCGCACGTGGTTCCGCGACCGGGGACTCTCCACCGTGGACTCGCCCTCGCGTACTCAACGCGCTCGGGGACTCGCCGCGATGGACACTCGCCCTCGTGTACTCAACACGCTCGGGGACTCGCCACCGCGGACTCGCCCTCGCGTACTCAACGCGCTCGGGGACTCGACGCCATGGGCACTCGCCCTCGCGTACTCAACACGCTCGGGGACTCGCCACCACGGACTCGCCCTCGCGTGCTCAACGCGCTCGGGGCCTCGGCGTGCTACAGACAGCGCCACTCGCCGGTCACTTGACCTCGCCACTCGCCACGCTCGGGGACTCGGAACGCTCCATGTTTGGGGACTCGCCGTAACTAGCGGCTTCACCGACACCCTGCGTCTTTCGCCAACTGGCCATCACCGACTGGCTCACGCCGACTGCCTCTCGCTTCACGGTTCTTTCCTCTGTTCAGGAGCTCGTCTCCGATTCGCCACGACCCATCGTCAAGACTCTCCGCGCCATGCCTCAAGCCCACGTCGAATCAACAACGCGCTCGGGGACTACTGATGGGGGAATACCAATTGGGGTATACCCACGAAGCGGATTCGTCAGCTGGATCGAGACGACTGGAACCTAGCCCTGAGCGGGTCGACTCGCCCAATACAGCGACTGACGCGTGCTAGACCCAGACGAGTGGCGCCGAATGGAGGCCCAAGACGGCGACTTCAATACAAAGCCCACCAAAACCCTTGTAAACCCTAACTGGATGCATATATAAAGCCACCAGGGGCACCCCCACGGGGCAGCCTCCCTCATGTCATATTAGATCCTCGCCCACAATAGATTAGATCTAGTCTCTCCCTCCGCCTACGGCGGCTCCCATGTAAACCAATCTATGATCATATACTGGATTGATAGCAGGACGTAGCGATCCTCCACCGAGGGGACGTGAACCTGGGTACATCGTGTGCCAATCTCGCTCCCGGATTCTTCTACGTCGCCTTGCTCCCTCTACGTAAGCTACCCCCAGTAGCATCTGCCGTGCAATACCACGACAGTTGGTGCCCACCGTGAGGCTAGCGATGCCATGGCCCTTGGCTGCCCCTCCTCCTATAAAAGGCACCCCTCCTCTCACATCTCACTTACACCTCCTCGTGAAGGATCTTTCTCCCCTCTAGTATTTCCCCATGGTATCGGAGTAGCGAGATACATGTTTCCGGTGGATTTTTTCGGAGCAAGGATTTTCTACTTCCGCTGCATTGCTGGAGCGAGGTCGCGGAGGTGGTCGGGGTTCCGGACTAGGGTAAGCGGCTTCTGATGCGGCTCAGATCACTGTAGAGCTTCGTTGGGAAACCCCAATAGGAAGGTATGATGAGAATAGCAGTAAGTTTTCCCTCAGTTATGAAACCAAGGTTATCGAACCAGTAGGAGGAAGGAAACGAATCCAAGGTGTTGCTAACAACTTGGAACCTGCACAACACAAACTCAAGACTTTGCCCCAACATACAGTGAGGTTGTCAATCTCACCGATTTGCTGAAAACAAAGGATTAAACGTATGGTGTGGAAGGTAATGATTGCTTGCAGAAAGTAAGCAGTAACATTGGATGATGTAACAATGGTAAATATTGGACCGGGGTCCATAGTTCACTAGAGGTGTCATCCTTAATATAAATAACATAACACGGTGGGTAAACAAATTACGATGAGGCAATTGACAGGACTGAACAAGGCATAACAATGCAATACTAGGCATTCATGATCCTATGAGATTTGATTGGGCATTACAACATTATACATATACCTCTATCCAACTGCATCTATGACTAGTAATCCACCTTCAGGTTATCATTCGAACCTCCTCTAGTATTAAGTTGCAAGCAACAGATAACTGCTTTAAGCAATGTGTGTAAAGTAAACAATACAATTGTTCCATGAACAAGAGATTGTTGTTTTCTCCCTAGTAGCAACAACACATTTACAACCTTAGAGATTTTTGTCACTTCCCCAGATTCAATAGAGGCATGAACCCACTCTTGGAGTCATTAACATCTACTTGCCCAAGATATCTACTAGAAACAGAGAGCATGCAAGATATCAAACAACACAGACATCATAGAATCAATAATCATAAAACATGATAGAATCAATAATCAATCTGACATAGTAATCTCAATATCCATCGGATCCCCGCAAACACAACATGCATGATTACAAATAGATGATCTTGATCATGAAAGGAGCTCACAAGATCTAAACATGATAGCACAAAGGAGGAGAAACAACCATCTAGCTACTGTATGGACCCGTAGTCCAAGGTGGAACTACTGTCACATCCCAAATTTTTCCAAATTTTGAAATATGAAAAATAAATAAACAAAAGAAATGATGTTAATATTTAGGGTGAAAAGAAATTTTTTGATTCCAAATGGAAACATCAAAACCCATCTTGAACAAACTTTGAATAAAAAGGGAATCAAACAAAATTACAATCAAGTGAAATGCATTCATCAATAAAGTATCTTGAAATTTAAACAGTTTGAAAAGTTAAATCAAAACCCCAAAACCCTAATGGAATAATTCATTTCCAAGATCTCTCTAATACTATGGATTTGATCCATATAAAAATTTGTCAACAAACATTTATAAATGATCAAGAATGATAAATAAGAATATTATAAAACCATAGAAATTGGCTTCACTCAATTTGGAATCATAGATAAAAACTTATGAATTTATTAAGATAAAAGGAATTAATTTCCAAAGCTAATAAAGCCCTATCTAAAATCCATGCCAAATCTTGAGCAATTAAATCCCAAGGGGATTTAAAAATATAAACAAATATTAAATAAAGTTATGTTAATTGGAATCACCAATTTTGGATCTTTAAATAAAAAGATATGGATTTTATAAGGCAAAGAAAGAAATAAATAAGTAAGGACTATTTAAAAGCCAAATTAAATCTTGGCCAAACAAATGAAATGAAAGATTATTGATTAATTAAAAAAGTAAAGGATTATTTAAATAAAATCATAAGGATTGATTATTATCCAATTTTATTTAAATAAAGACAATTCCCAATTTAAATATAAATCTTATTAAGGTATTTTAAATTATAATTCAAAGTGAATTATTTTTCACTAGAGAATAAATAAAACCTACTGAAAAAGGTTTGGTAAAATTTAGAATTCAAATAGAGTTTGAAAACATAAATAAAATCTTATTTGGATTAAGACAAGGGCCTATTTTAAATACTTAATATACCCTAAAAGAATAAAAGAAATATTCTAAAATGGACTTTAGAATATGTTAATAAACAGTATTAAAATATACTCAAAGTTTGGTAGAGGTTTGAATTCAAATGGTATTTAAATTATTTGAACAAAAATCAAAACAGGAAATAGTAAAAGAAAAAAGAAAAAGATTCAGTATAAAAAAAGAAACAAAGCCAGCCCAGAAGCAAGGCTTAGTCCAGCCCAACTAACTAGCCCATCTTCCCTCCTGCAGCGAAACGTTTTTCACTCGGCAGCACACCCGCTCAGTCACTGACGCCTGGCCCCCTCGCACACTCACTCTCTCTCTCTCTATCAGCGCGACCCCATTTGCCAGTTCTTCTTATTCACCCACGTTGACTGTTCCCCCTCGCAACCTCGCTGTTTCTGCTGCGATTAACTTCGATGAATTCGTGTCAATGCGCGGTTAATTTTTGCCAGTGATGACGCACACCTAAACGCCCACGTTCCCTCTCCATTTTCCCCCAGGCGCCATCTCCTCTCGGCCACCAGGCTGCCATAATCGCAACCTCGAACCCTCCTGCTCCGATGAGCTCCTTCGTCGATTCCGGCGAGTACAGTCAACCCCACGGACCCTGCCTTGCACGAGCTTGACCAAAATCTTCTTGTGCTTCTCCTAGTACCACTCACACGCTCGCGTGCTTCAGAACATCGGCAAGGACCACCTCCGAATGCCGCCGTTGTCTGCCACTTCTCCGGCGACCCCTCCCCGTAAGAACAAGCTGCCCCTCCTCTCTGGTTACTAGCCACGCGTTCAGCATCCTTGCGCGCATCTAACCGCGTCGTTCTTTTGCTTTGGCTTGGCCTGCAACCTCGCCTCCGACAACAAACAGACGGACCCGACGACGCCACGAACTTCGGCGAGCAATAGCCACCACTCCCGTGCGCCCCTCGAGTAGCTGAGGCCACCTTGAGCTTCACTGCAACCACGCGAGCACGATAAGCATCTCCATTCCTTCTCTCTCTTCCTAGTTCGTCGATAGCGTCCTTGACAGAGCCGCGCCACCGCGCGCCACCGTCGAGCATCGCCAGTTCTTGGCAGATGCGCTGGTAGCCGTCCGATCTGAATTGCCTGGTTAGGATTAGATCTTAGATCGAAGGGGTATCGTGTGCTCTGTGCCGCACGATCTTATTTAGATCCAACAATCCACAGAGCGCAATCCGCACGAACCGGTACGCGCCAGTAAGATTAAGACACGTGTCCAGAGTTTGTTTTAAAAATAGAGATTTGATCTATTAGATATTAGGATTTGTAAAATTCATAACTTTTAATCCACACATCCAAATTTTGCAAATTTTATATCATTGGAATCAGGAAAACGAAACCTTTCCAACCATGCAGTTTGTTTAGTATTTTGCTTCTGTAAAATTGGTGTTTATGCAGAAACATGTTTAGGCTTATTTTGAATATAAAAATTATTCTAGAAATGATTTTTGAGTAAAATCTTTTGTAAATATATTGTTTTGAACCTACTGACCATATAAACCAACTTGTAGATTTAAAAGTATATTTGTGACACTTAGGACTAGCAAATAAAATATTGCTTTGAATAAAAAATGGGAATTTGGATGAAACCTTTTGCAAATAGATTAATATTAAACACTTTGACCATAAACACTAACATTTGTGTTTAAAAATATATTTAGCTAACACTACAAAATATTACTTTGATTTAAATCATTTTAGCAAAACAAAAATGATTTAAATGACCATTTTCACCAACTTGAATTTAAATGGTTTTACCACTTTTGTAAATGACCAATAGGAGCTTTAAAATGATTAGAGCCTAATAGAAACCACTTTTCCAAATAAAATAATCTTTTGCATGCTTGCATGCATTGCTTTGTTTTTATCTTTTCATGTGGTGAATTGTTTGAATGTTAGTTTGAATATGTGCTAGCTTGATTGAATTGTAGTAAAATTTGAAGAGTGTGATTGCTGCAAGATCAAGGAGTGACCCAATATTCTCTACTAAAGAAGGCAAGTGACACTATTATCCATGTTCTACTATTTTCATTATACTTAGTAGAATTTTGTAGCATGCATGATAGGGCTACTATATTACTATGCTATGCTATGTCCTATTAGGAAATCCATCTTCCTTAGTGAAAATATCATAGTTGTAGTATGCTTAGCCTTGCTATAGACTTGGGATGGAATACATGATATGATTATATGAAGTGTTGGAAAAATATATGTTTTATATAATAAAACAAGTACTCAATGAACCACCTGCGTGGAATGAGGATACTCAATTTTGGAAAAGGTGGCAACAATGGGAACCATGTTTATATGACTATCTTTTTGTATGTGCACTAGAAGAAAACCACCCAGGGACTTAGAGATTGAACATGTTTCTCGTATAGTGGCTTCCGTGTATAATCACATGCTAAATGGGCTCTGGATTAGTCAACTACGTAGTAGAAGACCCTTGCATTGGCATCTTCAGGTTAACTAGAATCATGTATTGGAAATATATCCTTACATTGGTGCCTGGTAGACAAGCTAGCATTGTGTATTGGGAGGACTTCTATGGAAAGACTTTGTCACATTCTCGATCTGCCGGTACTCCATTTGGTGTGTACTTATCCAGCGGCCAGTGGTGGCATCAAGACGAGATTGTGTCATGTGGGTAAAGTGTACAACTTCTGCAGAAGATCAAATTCTAAGTACTTAGCCATGTCCCCGGTTATGGACAACTCTGAGCAACTAAGGCCTAAAGGTATGGAAAATCTCGATATTCCAATTTCTCAAAGTAAAACTTGATGGTGTCAACAAGGGATTAGAAGCACTTGGAGTTTGCCAAGGAGTTCAGAAAGATTGATTGAAAGATCAAAACTACTTTGAAAAGATAGGATAAAACCATATTGCTTTCTGCAAATGAGCCTAAACTCCACTTGCCAAATATGCATATATTGATAGGATCCAACTTATTTCCACGTAGTAGTGAAACTTGCCAATACAATTCAAATGTATTGACCCTTGTGGCTGTAACTTATTATGTTGCAGGTTTGTTTGATGTTAGTGAAGTATGTTGAATAGGATTACAAGTCTACAAACAACATGAATGCTTGTGGCACTTTGAAGATGAAGGACTCCATGCTTTATAGTTATTTTCTGCTGCATTGTAATGTGATGGCCAAATGAGCTATGTAAGATGTAATGAATTATTTTATTCCTGGTTATAAAGTTGTATTATGACCTTTGTTTCTTGATATTACATCTTAACTGTGGATGCTAGCTATTGATACAGGGACTAGCATTGTAAACACAGGGATCTATACCTTATTAAAGGTTGGGACCTCTACAATTACACACGCATCATACCGGAGGATGGCATGGTGATGAAGAAGGCCTCCGAGATGATATCTCCCCTCCGGCAGGGTGCCGGGAAGAGCTTCAAACCCCCCGGTCTAGGGACGATGGTGGCGGCGGCTACGGACTGTTTCGTGGAGATCTGATCGGGTTCTTAGGGTTTTGTCATCGAGGGGTTTCTATAGGCGAAGAGGCGAGGCAGGAAGGCGGCCAGGGGCCTACACCCTGCCCAGGCGCGGCCTAGGGTGGGCCCGCGCATGGGGGGTGGCCACCTAGTGGCTCCCCTCCGGTCGCCCTTCAGTCTCTGTGTTATCCTTGGTGATGTATTGACTTTGGCTTTTGTCCCGTCCAATTCCGAGAATATTTTCTTACTAACTTTTCTAAAACCAAAAACAGTAGAAAACATGCAACTGACACTGTAGCATCTTGTTAATAGGTTAGTCCTAGAAAATGTATAGAAATACCTCAAAGTGTAGACAAAACATAGCAAAGTGGATACTAAACAAGCATGGAACATAAAAAATTATAGATACGTTTACGACGTATCAAGCATCCCCAAGCTTAACTCATGCTCGTACTCGAGTAGGTAAGTGATAAAAATAATATTTTTCAGGTGACATGCACCATCACAATCATGATCAAACCATTTGCAAGCATTGAAAGCTGGGATCAAAGTATTCTAAACATGAGCATGAAAGATGAAGTTCTAATAATAAGACATAGCAACTATGCTGCAACATGAAAGGATACAAACAAAGATTCATGAATAACAATGCAATGAACGTTTGTTTATTTCACATATAGAAAACATAGCATAGTGGCATTTAGCTTGTCCCTCATGGAGTAGCAAAACATAAATGCATAGGACACCTTCAAAGTTCATAAGGGTGACTAGATACAAATAGTTCAAGAACAAGCAATATCAACATTATGAATCAATCAGTAAGTTTTGGGACAATGCACATAGAACTAAGAATGGCAACTATGCTCTCTTAATTGGTGCCTAAGGATAGAAGGTGGAGACTCAATATAAAAGTGGAAGAAAGGCCCTTCAAAGGGAAGCAGGGATTTCAAGTTTCATAAAGAGCTTCTAAAAATTATGGTACTTGTTAGATTTCAGCTCTCATTGCCCCTATCATAAGCATATTGAAGTGATTAAGGTTAAAGTGAACAAAATATGGAGTATATGCTTGACAAAGTATAAGTTGACAATCTCATGTCCCTTGAGTACGAGGGTCGTTCCTCATGCTACTCCACTTTAGTTATCGGTAAGTTCTTGTCATAGTAAGTATATGTGTATCATAGAGAACCTCCAACGGGGTTATTATACAAGAGCTATCCCATATCAAAATGACAAGGCAATAGACAATGAGCATCTCAACAGTCTTCTTATTTACCATGGGAAAATGGTGCTTTTTTATCTTCTTTCCTCTTTTTTTGTCTTTATCTCTTTGTTCTATCTCTCTTTTTTTTATAAGAAGAATGCTTCATAGATTGCTCACTATGGTGATGCTGCAAGTTTCCACCATGATTAGGCATGGCTTAGGCTAGCGGCCCAGGAGTTTCTCTAACACATATACATAACTCCATGAACTTACAAGCTCCCCTTTTATTTCACACCGCCGACATACATAAACAAAAGAGCATGATATCAACTAGGTGGATATTTACAGGTGTTGAAAGCGTTCCCCATGATAGCACGGTTCTGCTAATTCCCAACTTATAAATGCAAGCATATACAACATCGATGACACAATGGTTCAAATTTATTAGGGGCAAGAAAACTAAAGTGTGCCATCAAGTTTGTGAGAGCTTTAATCACTAACTTTCACATAACAAGTTTAATTTGGAAGAATATACTTCGAATGGTGTAACACACCATGCATAGGAATTTATAATGGACACTTTGGAATAACTTGGTTTCTTGGGAGTTGGATGCATGAGTAGAGATTACTCAATACAAGTGGAGGCTAACAAGACTGGGAGCGACCAACTAAGAGAGGAATAATGGCCATAATCATGCAGAGCGATAAAACATTACTAATCAAAGCATAAAGTGGTACCACAAGTCAAAAACTAAATGATCAAAGAGGCTAAGGTGACTGGTTCATAGTGATAACATAGTGTGAGCATGTGCCAAGTCAACCCAAACAAAGCATCAAAGGAGAATACCACAATACTATGCTTTTGTATGCTAAAATAACGCACGATTCTATCAAGGCACATTAAGCAATATCAATTGTTTGGAAAAAGTCATGATACAACAATAATCACTAAGCATAAGGTCAAAATAACATCTAGCGTGACATGATTGAGTCTAGGCCACAGTCAAAACAAGCTCCCTTTGTACCACTATAAGCAAGAAACTTTCTACTCCTTTCTAACACCAATCAACTTATTTGAAACAACACAGTGAAAGCGGGGGTCCAACTACTTTATTCAAGAAAACTAAGCACACAAAAACCAAAAATGAAAACTAAGATGCTCCAAGAACAACACAATAGTGCATGAAACAATAAAAATGAAGTGTCTAGAAAGACCTGCGATTTTTATTGATGAAGAAGGGGATGCCTTAGGCATCCCCAAACTTTGACGCTTGTACCTCTTGAATATTTCTTGCGGTGACATGGGGTGGCATCCCCAAGCTTGAGATTTTGTCCATTCTTCATCTCATTACATGATTCTTCCCTTACACCTGGAAATTTTCCTTCATACAAAACTTCACACAATCTTCATTAGCAACATTAGTGCATTCAAAAGATACAAAACCTTTGGGGTTTAGTTTTAAAACAGAAAAAATATCATTGAAGATACAATCTACTTTAGCAATTCCCTCAAAAAGCTCAATTTACCAAAGAGAACTCTAAAGGAAATCAATAAAGAGGCAAATGCAAATATGGCAGAAATCTGTCAAAACAGACCAGCAGGTAAAAATCGATTTTTTCAAAGACCTTATGTTGCTAAAATAAAATAGTATTGAACTACTTAAATTTAGCTAACAACCTGGGGGATTTAATCAAAAAATTATAGCTCAATCCGACTTATAGAGATTTTTCACGAATTTTTACAGTGAAGCACAAAAATCTGTTTCGGGACAGTACTTCGCCAAATCTTACTTCCCTCTCATTAGAGGTTATTCTTGGAACAAAAGTCAAACAAAAAGGATAAGAAGAGATTATTTCAGAAGTAATAACTTCCAAGACTCAAGAAAACTCAAGATTATTTCAGAAGTAATAACAATTGTTTCTTTTGTTTATTTATTTTTTTCACATTCAAAATTTGGAAAATTTTGGGCTGTGATAGGCTACCACCCTTAAAACAAATCTCGTCCCGAGATTTGGGGAGGCTAGAGGTTACTAGTTGGCTTCAAGACAACTAGGGTACTACCACCCTTAAAAAGGTTTTCAACTAGATTATATGTTGGCTTACTTGGGATCTTGATGTAGCTTCTCTGGACAGTTGTTTGCATAATGTCCTTTGTTTCCACACTTGAAACATGTGACAAGGTTGATGTCTCTCATAGGTTTACTTGTATTGTCTTCCTTCTTTTCTGGACAATGTGATGCATAATGGTCTAGCTCTTTGCATTTGTGGCACATCACTAGGCTAATATCCTTCTTCTTCTTGGGTATCATTGTCTCTTGTTTGTTTTATTGGCTCTTCTTCTTTTTCTCGGGTCTCTCCAAATCTAGGAGTTCTTGTAGTTCAAGCTCTTCATATTTCACCACAAATGTGGGAAATCTTTATCTCTTCTTGGGGCAGTCACTAGAGATGTGGCCTTCTTCTCCACAAGAGTAGCAACACTTTGTGGTCACTTTGGATGTGGTATCATGAGGCATGGTTCTGACTTTGCCTTCATCCTGCTTGGTAGAAGTTGTTCCTTCATGGAGTTTTCCAAACATTTGATGCATTCCATCTTGTTTCATTTGTTGAACTATGGGATAGATAGGGCATTGGATAGGGACATGCTTATTTCCTTCACATAGGAAACAAGTAACTTGAGATGTGGGGCATTGTTTAGTTGGATGTTTCTCTTCACAATTAGGGCATTGGTCCACATGCTCTTTGTAAGAGTGTTCTATGTCTCCACAAATGTTGCAAGCTTGAGTCCCTTCTATAATATCATCCTTGATATCATTGTTCTCACAATCACTTTGGGAAAAGTTGTTTCTCATGTTAATCATTTGGTTGGTCATCCTTTGCAACAATTGGGATTGGGTTTCCAAATTTTTTTGCATGGTTGGGTCTAACTCGTTGTTGTTGGCTAAAAACTGAGTTCTCACTTGATTCAACTAGGCTTGGGTTGCTACAGTTGTTCTCTCATGTGCATCTCTTGGTTGTTGTTGTCACCATCCTTGATGTTGGAGTTTCTTGGAGAAGTCATCTATTTGGGTTGGATTGGGATTAAAATAGGCAAAAGGTTTCTAGAGGAAAAGTCTACTCACACACAACAATTCACACAAAGCAATGTGCAAGCAATCACAATCAAACATTCCACTCAAACAACAAGGTTCAAGCACATTTTTAGGCAACAAAATATTTTTGCTACACCACATAAGTTGGTGTGATCAATATATGATCTAAACTAAACACTAGTATGGTGGTCCAACTATGTGATTTTTGTGACACCCTCGGGATTAGGGCTAGACAAATCCCAGACCTCCGTCTGATATAAGCCTAACCTAAATCTCGAAAGCGTACAGAGAGAGAATTGATAACGCAACAGTGACCCTATGACACAAAAATTATTACAGCGAGCTCATAACTGAGCAGAGAACCAAAATATTATAAGAAGAGGTCATTGACCATAAACATCAAACAACAGAAGGCAAATTATGCTATTAAGTATAGCAAACTTAACAAATGGCCTCAGAGGCCTGAAACATAATGATGACGTCCAATCCATAGATCCCAGACTACCGACTAGGAACTCCAAGCTACTCGTCGATGTCGATGCCGTAAAGAACTCATCTTATTATGGTAGCACTTACTCTGCTGCAAAAGTATCAACGAAGCAAGGGTGAGTACAGGGTGTACTCCGCAAGACTTATGGTTGGTGGAGTTATTTTGCATAAAGCCATCTTTGTTTTGTAAAACAAGAGGGAGAAGAATCTCGACTAATCAGAATATTTTAAAAGGAGATAAGAGAGCGGTATCTCCAACTTTGATCATCTTGATATCCACCGAATCATCATCAGCTGAACCTATCTAGGATCACCCCCTCGTATCCATGAGGAAACATCCGTAAGAACACATTATTTAACTTGCCAAGTTTTACGATTAGGTTCAAGTTCTCTATGAACTTCAAGTCCGTTTCCAAGTCATCCATAACCGTGGATGCGGCTTTTCGAAAAGATTAATAACCCTGCAGGGGTGTACAAATTTACCCACATGTACCAACCGATTCTTAATGCCAGTTAACATTAGCCCTCTTCCTGGGAAGGCCGACAGAGAGTGGTTGACCACGACCTTTACCTTGCTTTCGCCGAGACCATGAGTCACGCACTAGGGAGATGTCGCCGTAACGGCTCGAGTCTCGAAGCCGGTCCCTAATGATGTGTGCGGGGTTCAAGATTATGGATGCCGGGCATCTCTTGTTCTCAGCCACGCTTACCTGCCTGTTATGAATGCACCTCCTTTGAAGGGAATATGCCCGAGAGGCAATAATAAAGTGGTTATTATCGTATTCCTTGTTTATGATAAATGTTTATTTTGCATGCTATAATTGTATTAATACGGAAACGTTAATACATGTGTGTTTAATAAACAGAAAGGAAGTTCCTAGTTATGCCTCTCTTATAAACTAGCTCGTTGATTAACATGATGATCAAAGTTTCCTGATCATAGACATTGGATGTTGTTAATAACGAGGTCACAACATTAGTGTAATGATGTGATGAACATTCATCCGAAGTATAGCATTACGATCAAAGTCATTGAGTTTATATTGCTATAACAAGTTACGAAGTGATCCTAATCCTTAGACCATGAGATCATGTCAATCACTAAACTGTAACTGGGTGATTATAAAGATGGCTTCAGAACTATTAAAGTGTTATGTTTAGACCCATGGATCGAGAGTGGAATTTGTTCATCCCGATGACGGATAGATATGCTCTGGCCCTCTCGGTGATATCACATTGATTAGCTTGCAAGCAAGTGATTTGATCACTAGAATGTTATATCACGGGAACGAGAAAAGAGTGCATGTTGGTAACGAGATCAAACTAGGTATGGAGATACCGATGATAGAATCTTGGACATGTAATATATCGTGAAACAAAGGGATTAAGATACTAGCGTAAAAGGTTCACACGATCACAGAAGTCATCGTTGAATGTGTGGGAGTCAGTACGGATCTCCAGGTCCTGCTGCTGATTATTGATCGGAGAGGGATCTCGATCATGTATGCATTATTTGAGAACCGTAGGGTGACACACTTAAGGGATACCGACACCATTCGGAGCAAATGATATGCCAGAAAAATAAAAGGAAAGCGCAGGAATTTATTTCACTAGACACCGAAACTGTTTCGGTTGAAATTGCTGAAACTGGTTCTACATGTGAAATTGAAATGTTGTAAGGGGTTTTATGTGAATGTTTTTTAATTAAAGTAATTAACAAAATTCTGAATAAATAAATAAAAGAGTTTTATTTAAATGAGAGCTTGCATTAAATTTGGTGGAAATTTAATGCATGTGAGTGGAATTTTGAGTGGAGGCTTTTTAATGGGAGTGGAGGCTTTTCATTTTGAGTGGGAGCTCCACCCACATGAATGTGGAAGAGGTGGGGGCAGCCCCATGGCTGGGCGCCATGCCCCTTGGGTGCCCCCCTCTCTCCTATAAAAGGCCCCCCTCTCCTCCTCTCAAAGTACACCTCCTCGCGAAGGATCTCTCTCCCCCCTTTAGAATTTCCCCATGGTCTCGGATTAGCGAGATACATGTTCCCGGTGGCTTTTTCTGGAAGGATTTGTTGCTTCCGCTGCTTCGCTGGAGCGAGGGCGCGGAGGTTGTCGGGGTACCTGTACGTGTGTGCGATCACGGATGCACCACTGCTTTGAGGTGCTGGACTTGATCGTGCTGGACCGACTGGACCAGATGGACTTCATCACGATCTTGAGATCGGCAAGCGTTCGTCTACATCATCCACGAGTACAACCTCGTTAACGCTATTCGGTCTTCGAGGGTATGTATTCTATGGATGTATATCCACCCGTTGCTTGTATCTAGTAGATAGATCTTGGTACATAGATGTTCCCATCGTAGGAATTTTTTTTTCTATGATGCGAACCCTACATCCTTCACCTCCATTCAAGAACATCCAAGATGTGTATGTCGAATGGAAAGCCCAAACTATGTGACTCATGGAATCTACTCAGCAAGTTAGTTGGTCGAGGGGGTTTCCAGACCCCCGTGTGGCTGTATGCTCGTCTTGGTTCAAGAGGCAAGAACATCGGGTCCTAAGGGTGGCAAGTATGGGACTGCAAAAACCACAACCCACGTGGCCTCCCATACAAGCCTTAGCATGTTTATTATCCATCTCTGATCATACCACATCATCCTGTCATACTAGGTTCATTCGCAGCTCTGATTCATCAACCGGATGGACCAGTGGTAATAGCTAAGCATGGCTAAGCACAACAGATGTAATAGCGCTAGCAACGCTTCACAAGCTCAAACCCTAGTTATGCTAGGAGCAGTGGATCAGGGAATTTAGGCTAAAAGGGAACATGCATCATATATGATTACTCTATCTATCAATAAAAGACTTTAGAATTATATGCGCATGGCAAGAATGAAATACTATGAAAGCATATGATTCATATGTATGTGTGGGGCTTCGCTTGCCTTTGCCAGTTGATATTCATAAAGCAGAGCTTCGGACATTTGGTTCTTGACTTGATTACAGTTGGTCAAGTATTGGTCTTCGAGCTTTGACGATGTTGATCTCGGGCTTCAGTCTTAGACTTGATCTTGATTTCGATATCGTATTCTACCGGGGAGGAACCAAACACCGGAAAGAAAGGGAAGCAATCAACACATGGCATCGATGCAATGCTCAAGCAAGGATGATGATATGACAAGTTAAATTGTATCGAAATGTAACCCTAAAGCATGCTCGACAATTTAATCGTGGTTCCGAGGGGTGCAAACCCTAAAACAGGGAAACTCTAGAATCACCTATGAGGTTACTATGTTCTTCTAATTATACTTGTCATGAAAGTTGTTGAATAATTCATGATTATTATGCTATGAGATAGATCTCATTTTTCTGAACATTTTGATATATTATTTGTATTTTTCTGATTTAAAATGAATTAGTTATGAATTTCTCCATTTTTAATTCATTTGAAATCATTTTTGGAATATTATAAAACAATTTATATTTTGGATTTACTTTTAACATTTTATTAAACAGAAAACATTTCTGAATATGTTTATCTCACTTACATCTGGACCCCACCTGTCACGTTATTTTTCAATTACAGAAAACAATTTACAACACAATTAATAAAACAAAAAGGGACTTATGATGACATGCTGACATCATGCTGACGTCAGCAATGGTGGTCTCTCAGATCGAGCACAGCGCGGGCGATTGAGGGCATGCGGGGATGCGGGAGCGGGTGCGCTGGATAGAGGGGAGCGAGGCAAGTCGAACCATGGTGGCGCCACCCTTGAATGGTCGTCGGAGCTTGGCCGTCGACGACAAACAGCGGCGATGCTCACAGGCACACGTCGTGGGCATGATTCAAGAAGCAAACAAGGAAGGGGAGGGTACTGGTGGACTCCTAAGCTCACCATGATGCTCGTGGAGGGCTCGGGGAGCTCGGAGGTGGCCGGAATCAGTGGCACGCACGGCGGCCGGAGCGCGGGAGGGAGCTATCAATTGCGATGCCTGGGGCTTCACCGGCTTGCGTGGTTGGACGAGGTGAACGAGGACTCCACGGAGGTCATGACGGTGGCCTCAGAACGACGAGGGGTGGTCAGAAACTGTGGGGCACGGGCGATGTCTGGGCTAGGGTTCGTCGGTCAGAGAGAAATTGGGGATAAGAGGGGATCTAGGGTTCGTCCAAAGGCGCGAGGGGGGTCTTATAGATGCTCAGGGAGGCGGTAGCGCGCATCGTGGCACTGGCGGCGATCCTGGCGTGGCTGAACGGCGACGACGAAGACACGCGGCAGCTTCTTCTCGGCGTCCTTCTGATTGGAGGTTAAAGAAAAGAGAAAGAAAGGTGAAGGGGTACCGGGCCAGGGAATTGGGTCAAGTGGGCCAAGTTGGCCGCAAAGCTGCGCGCTGAGTGGCAGAGAGCAAGGAAAGAGGGGCTGGGCTCAGCACAGTTATGCTTAGGGATAGTTTTTCTTTCTAAAACATTTTTCTTTTTCTATTTTTGTACTCTCTCTTTTGTAATTTCAAATCCAAATCTGTTTTGAATAATTTCAAAATGCATAGACTTTTATAAATATTTAAAATACCATGGGGACCCTTAATAACCATTCGGGTTCCAACTTTTTATACTTTTCAAATGTATCAAAACCATTTTGAATATGTCTCAAATAGGAAGGGGGAAGCTAGGGTTTGGGTTTTGAGAATATATTTCTTGTATACATTTTTAGGATGATGCTCATGCTATGCACATTCAAACCCTAATGTCTATTTAGAAAAACTAGGGTTGTTACAATTTTCTTGAGATCATTCCATTCTTCTTAGTTGTTTCTTCATGAATGAGATCATGGCTTCCTTGGAAAAATCCTTGCATCTTGGTCACAAAGCTTCAAATGTGATGATGGTTCCTTCTAAGTTGTGTTTCCTTAGTCTTCAAGTCTTGAGTTACATTCTTGTCTCACTTGTAGTTCTTAGTGATGTCCAAGTTGAAGTCCTTTATGAAACTAAAGTTGAAGTCATTGGTGATGTTGAAGTCATTGGTGATGGTGAAGTCTTTGCTCATGTTGAGGGTTTTGTCCAACAAGTTGAAACGGAAGATATGTAGATTCAAAACAAAAAGGTTGAGGAAAGAGTTTACAAGATTGTTTGTAAATAAGTTTTGGAACAAATACAACTCCTATTTTTCTAAGGGGTTTTGTCCAATCCTAGGGTTACAATCCTACAGGAAACACAGTGCTCTGATACCACCTGTAGAGGTCCCAACCCGATAAGGTAGAGATCCCCGTGTTTACAATGCTAGTCCCTCGATCAATAGCTAGCATCCATAGTTTAAGATGTAATATCAAGAAACAAAGGTCATAATACAACTTTATAACCAGGAATAAAATAATTCATTACATCTTACATAGCTCATTTGGCTATCTCATTACAATGCAACAGAAATATCTATATAGCATGGAGTCCTTCATCTTCATATGCCACATGCAATCATGTTGGTTGTACACTTGTAATCATATTCAACACACTTCACTAACATTAAACAAACCTGCAACAGAATAAGTTACAACCACAAGGGTTAATACATTTGAATTGTATTGGCAAGTGATACTATGTTAAAGTAGTGGTATCTATCATCTATATGCATTTTGGATAAGTGGAGCTTAGGCTTGCTTTGCTCAAAATAGATTTTCCTTATCATTTGAAAACACTAAGTTTTTGTTTTTCAAAATCACCCAAGGCATTTACCAATAGATATTGGTGATCCTTTAACCCTTGTTCAACCACAAGTTTTTAACTTAGAAATTGGGATGAGGAGATCCTTGATAGATTCCGTGTCTTGATGCTCAAATTTTCCATTGCCGGGGACACGACTAAGTACTTAGATTTTACTCTCTCGAGAGGTGGTGCACTTTCCCCACAAGACTCGACATGCATCGAGACAAGATTTTTCAGAAGCCATCCCTTAGACCAAATGGACGCGTTCCAAACCTATCACCCCTAACACCTTCTATCCATATGGCTAAGTTGTTGCAACCTATATGATCAAGGCAGAGCCCATAATGCCATGTGGCTGCACTTGAAGCTTGTCAACATTTGACATCTCAAATCTCTTTGTTCCTTGGTGGATTTCCACAAGTGAGTTACACTAGGTTAGGCCATAAATATGGGGCCCTGTGTAACCACTCAACATAATCCATTCACACCATTCCACCCAGGTGATTCATTCACATAGTTGTTTTATTAAACAAAACACAAGCCATTGACTTAGAAATATTTCAGAGCATGAATATAATCCACCCTTGTTTTATACTAGCTAGGCTAAGCATAATGGTAGCAAGAATCTTAACTTAGGGAGAATCTACTAAAGCATCATCTACTAGGATTTCCCAAGGCATAGCTTATACTTAGAAAATTCCATGCAAGTCCTACTCAAAAACATCACTAATGCATAGTGAAAATAATAGGACAAAATGTATGAATCACCACTTGCCTTATAGTAGACAATATAAGTTCACTCCTTGATCTTGCAATGGTCACACTCTTCAAGGTTCACTACGATTCAATCAAGCAAGCACATATTCAAACTAGCATTCAAACAATTTGCCACATAGAATAATAAAAACAAAACAATGCATGCAAGCATGCAAAAGATTGTTTTATTGGAAAAGTGGTTTATACTAAGGCTATAAACATTTTAAAACACTTTTTGGTCATTTATAAAAGTTTCAAAACCATTTAAAATCAAGTTAGTGAAAATGGCCATTTAAATCATTTTTGTTTTGCAAGAAAAGATTTAAATCAAAGGAATAATTTCTAATGTTTGCCAAATATATTTTTAAACACAAATGTTAGTGTTTATGGTCAAAGTGTTTAAAACAAATCCATTTACAAAAGGTTTCACTCAAAAACCATTTTTAAGTCAAGCACTATTTTTATTTTACTAGAAAAGCTTTTTATTCAAAGGAATAATTCCTTAGTGTCACAAAATATACTTGTAAATCCAAAAGTTATTTTTTATGATCAGTAGGTTCAAAACAAACCATTTGCAAAAGATTTTACCCAAAATTTATTTTTAGAATAAATTTTATACACAAAATAGACCTAATAATGTTTCTGCAAAATCACCTAATTTTCTAGAGGGAAATTACTAAACGAAGGGCATGGTTGCAAAGGTTTCTTTTTTCCTGACTCCTATGATATAAAATTTGCAAATTTTGGACGTGTGGATCAAAATTTATGATTTTTGCAAAATCAAATCACTAATAGATCTAATCTGGTTTTTAAAATATAAAGTGGGCCACGCGTCACGTTCTTACTAGACGGTACCGGTTCACATGGATCGAGCGACGTGGAGCATTGGATATAACTAGGATCGTGTGTCACAGATCAAGCGTAACGATTCGTTTAAGTTAATCTATCGTGTCCACCGGATCAGCATCTAACGGCTCACAGCACCTAGACCATGGACTGGTGGCGCTGGGCAACGGCAAACGGCGAAACAGGAAGCGAGGGAGAGAACGGAGAGCGTTACCAGACTCGCAGGGTTGCGCTGATTCTCGACGTGGTCGTAGGAGGGCAGGGGGCGTACGGGTTCGACCAGGATTGCTCGCCGGAGTCGTTCCTGGCGGCGGGCACATTCTGTTGTTGTCGGAGTCGAGCTTGTAGGTAATGCACGAACAATTTGAGAGCACCTAGAGATTCAAAAGACAGAGGCGAACAAAATAACATGAGTCACAGGTCGAGGCGCGCGCGGGGTTGAGGGCTAGGACTCACCGGAGTTGGAGCAGGAGACGACAGAGCTCAGTCGAAGATGGAACCGAGCTTCTGGGGCTTGCGCGGGCGAGTTAGGGCTACTGGCAGATGTGCCTGGTGATGGGGAGTGCTCTTGTGGGAACTAGGGGCAGTGGGGAGGGTCGATGTTGCCGGAATTTGATGGGGATCTCGTCAGAGATAGTGGAGGTTTCGAGCAAAATCGGAGCAGCCCTGGGGCAGAGAGGGTGTGGCGTCTGAGGGGAATGAGAGAGAGGGAGGAGGTGCTTATTAGGGCATAGTCACTGGCGAGGATTACTCCTGTAATCAAACGAATTGAAGCCGCTATTGAATGGCAGAAATGACCGGGAAGAATTGGGGGCGTGGTCTCCGCGGGGACGATGATGACGTGTCAGTGGGGCCGGTTAGTCAGCGAATGAGAGGGGGATACGGTAGGGTTTTGCTGTCTGTGGGCGAAGGGGCACAAGTTCTGGTGACAAAAGAACGACTCGGGGGAGAGAGAGGTGGGCTGTTGGGCCAAGTTGGGCTGGGTTTTCTGGGCTGAATTGTTCTCTCACTTTTTTTGTCAATTTTCTTTTTCTTTTCCTGTTTCTATT
The DNA here is from genome assembly GCA_910589765.1 of Avena atlantica. NCBI lineage: Eukaryota > Viridiplantae > Streptophyta > Magnoliopsida > Poales > Poaceae > Avena > Avena atlantica. Next base: position 525,385,352 of record OU342739.1, on the reverse strand, counting down.
TTCTGTTTTGAATTTATTCAAATGATTCAAACACCTATTTGAATTCAAATATTTATCAAATATTTTCAGTAGGTTACTACTGTTTATATAGTGTGTTTAAATAATATATTTAGAATATTTCTTATATTCTCTTAGGGTTTTATTATTCATTTAAATAGACACTTGTCTTTATTTAAATAAGATTTAAATATGTTTCAAATCCATATTATTTTATTCAAATGATTTGAACATCTGTTTTAAAATTCAAATGCTTATCAAACCTTTTTAGTAGGTTTTATTTATTCATTAGCGTGTTTAAATAATTCAATTTAAATTATTTCAAATATTTAATATTTAATTAAATGAGGCCTTTGTCTTTATTTGAATAAATTTGAATATGGTTCTAAACCATAAAATTTTATTTGATTAATCTTTTATTATTTTTAAGTTAATTTGATAACTTTCTAATCCACTTGGACAAATCCCGATTTACTATTTTCTCATGATTTAATTAACCATCTCTATTAGGGATTTTGTCTTTATTTAAATATAATTACAATATGGTTTAATCTCATATGCTGTTATTTGAATATTCTTTATCCCTTTATTTTATTTGGATTTGGATTATCTTTGTTCCATTTGCTTATGGATTTAATTTCAAGGTTTAAATTTTCCTCTAAATATTTTTCTTGGGATTTATTATTTAGTTTAGGTAATTTGTCTTTATTTAAATAAAATTGGATATTGTTCAATCCTTATGATTTTATTTAAATAATCTTTTACTTCTTTTATTATTCAATAACTTTTCATGCCATTTGTTTGGCCAAGATTTAATTTGTCTTTTAAATATTCCTTATTTATTTCTTTCTTTCTTTGCCTTATAAAATCTATATATTTTTATTTATAGATCCAAAATTGTTGATTCCAATTTGTAAAATTTTATTTAATATTTGTTTATCCTTTTAGTTCCTTTTGGGATTAGTTTGCTGACATATTTGGCATTAATTTTAGCTAGGAGCTTTATTAGCATTGGAAATTAATTCCTTTTATCTTATTAAATTCATAAGTTTTTATCCATGGCTCCAAATTAAATGAATACAATTTCCATGGTTTTATAATATTGTTGTTTATCATTTTTTATCCTTTATAAATGTTTGTATCTGAATTTTTATATGGATCAAATCCATAGTCTTGGGAGATCTTGAAAATGATTTTCTTCCATTAGGGTTTTCGGGTATTGGTTTATTTTTCCCAAGTGTTTAAATTTCAAGATACATTCATTCATGCATGCATTTCACTTGATTGAAATTTTGTTGGATTCCCTTTTCATTCAAATTTTGTTCAAAAAGGGTTTTGATGTTTCCATTTAGAAGCAAAAAAGTTTCTTTTCACCCTAAATTTCAACAATTGTTTCTTTTGTTTTTTTTTCACATTTCAAAATTTGGAAAATTTTGGGATGTGATACCAGTTCTTAAGTAATTGAGAGCATGCCAAAAAATTTCATTAGTTTGTCAGGCCGAGATGGACACTCGTGGCATCACTAAGGTTTTTGTTCCTTTTGCATAATGATACTCATATCAGCCAGAGGAGTGGTTCCATCATGTCACAGCTACCCGGGAGTGCCAAGAATCTTACCCATTATAGCATTGCTTCTACATATTTTTAATCAACTCATAGTCGAAATCTAGGAGTTTCCTCCATGAAGATCTTTCGTAGGCTAGCATAGTTGTTGGCATCCCATGAAGTTTGACACGCATAAAGCTATATCATTCTTATGACTTACAAATCAAACTTTGGCATGCTCACAAAAACCACTAAACATTAATTCAATTGAACAAATCTTTTCAAAGAGAGATATCAAGTTAATCATTATTTGCCGTGGTGTTGAGTGTCTCTAAGAATAAGCTTTCAAGACTAAACACTACAACATCCAAGTCTTCAATTTGTGAGAATTTTTTTTTGTTTTAATTGTTTAGCACATTTTTAGGCAAGAATTTGGTTAAATACAAGATCTAGAACAAAACATACCCAATTAAATACCCATGCCAACAAAATTTTACTACGACAAAGAGACTCACTCCATCGCATCTCAACATTACCACTAACTAGCATGGGTTTCTCAAACTTCAAAAGTGGGGAGTCATAAGGCATACCTCTCATGTTTGGTTCCACTTCTCTCTTCCCTTTTTATTTGTTTCTTGGAAACTCGAAGTCAACCACTCCTGCAAATCAACAAGAACTTCGAGGCAAAAAGAAAAAGAGAGAGGGAAAATAAAGATAAATGAAGAAATCTTTTTGTTGTTTTTGAGAAGGGGATTAAAGAATAGAAAATTGGCAGCAAATCTTGGCTTTAAAATCTCAAATAAAATAAAACAACTAGGATAAAGTGTTGGGGAAACCAACACAAGTTCTTATAAATGTTGGAGATATGCCCTAGAGGCAATAATAAAAGTAGTTATTATTATATCTTTGTGTTTATGATAAATGTTTACATTCATGCTATAATAGTATTAACCGGAAACATTAATACTTGTGTGATTTGTAAAATTAATTAGAGTCCCTGGTAAAGTCTCTTTATAATACTAGCTTGTTGGTTAATAGATGATCATGGTTTCTGGATCATGAACATAGAGATGTTGTTAACAACAAGATCATATCATTAGGAGAATGGTATGATGGACATACTCCTATAGATAAGCGTAGCATAAAGATCAAGTCATTTCAATAGTTTGTTTGCTATAAGCTTTCTGATACATAGTAACCTAATTTCTTTGACCATGAGATCATGTTAATCACCATCACCGAAAGGATGCTTTGATGACATCAAACACCACACCGTAACTGGGTGGTTATAAAGGTGGCATTGAACCCCTAATTTTTTTGTTTTCCATGCTACGAACCCCTACATTGGTATCAGAGTCGTGTCTATATGTAGATCTATTGCATGAGTAGAACACAATGGTCATTTTGGGTGTTGATGCTTTTTTTGTTGGGCCACAAAGAGATAAAACAAAACCTTTTCCCTCTAACGTGGTGATCCCAAGATCTATCTAAGGTAGAAGGCCACGAAGTTTACCACTAGACGCGCAGTTGCGGATTACTGATGTAGCGCGTCAGTTGATGCAGTGCAGTCCTTACGATCCGATCGTCCTAGTGCTGATCGTACAACACCTCTGCTAGTATCCACACGTACAAGAAGGAGCACCGGCGGCGAATTGCTAGGTTTGTTACGTCGGCAGGACTGTTGTGGAGCTAGGGTTTCCAACACATGGAATGACCTAACCGATTAACGATTAACCCTTCTGGGTTACTGAGCTCCACTATATATAGGGAGTGAATGTGGGCTCCTTTTTCGTGTCCAATTCACTAAATCCCATATAACACTAGTCACCGTGAGTCCGAATCACTGACTCAGTCCAAATCCGGCTTGGGTCCATCCCAACCAGATATACGGTTCAGATCCTATCCGAACTTGCCCCCGCTCTTAAGTGTGTGACCCCACAGGCTCTTGGCAACTTGGACACGATTAGAGTCCGACTCTCAATTGATCAGTCGGTAGCGGCTCCTAGCAGAATGTGCCGACTCCCAAGTACCAAAGAGTCATGACGACTTTCCTTTCCAATGCGACTTGTGTCCGAGTCCCTTTTGCCTCACGATATACCTTGTCAGACTATAGGCGAATATTTGTCATCCCTTAAATAGTCCGACTCTCTTCTTGATCCGACATAAGTGATTCACCCGTCTAACTCTTAGTCAATCACCTCGGTTAACACTTAACCGAGTTGTGCATGGCCATGCTTTCCGAATCATATCATCCGAGAGGGCCCAGAGAATATCTCTCCAAGTGGAGGGGCAAAATCCCGTCTTGGTTATTCACATCACGCAGCTTGATTCTTAGTCGACCCGAACTCTGCCTTTATGACTGCCCAGTTACGGATCAACGTTTGATAGAGCCTAAGCCGGTGATCCTCAACTCGGACTATGCTACAACCTTAGGTCTAAGGATTACATTGATTGAGATATACAAATGAAAACTTGTTCGTTGTACCTCAATATGGGTCAATCCGACTCGCTAAACTCTTTAGCCGAATCTGTGTAAGTCGGAATAGCATCACCATGCCCATGACAAGTGGAACCGAGTCATCAAGCCGACTTTCACATTGGTCTAAGTTGTGTGTCTAGCACAACCTCAATGACCAAGGATATTTAGTACAAATAACATGAATGTATAGTTCCACAACCGAATCACATATTCAATGATACACATCAAATGTTTGTACAGGGACAACTTAATAACTTTAAGAATACAATGGGAAATATCATCATACATGATTGCCTCTAGGGCATATTCCCAACATTTTTTTGATTGATTCTTGTGTACTTTGCATCTTGCGGGATGGTGGGATGAAGCTTCCCAGGCTAACCTTACATGACATCGTTCATGAGACTTGCTCCACGCTTGACATGCAACTTGTATTGAATAAGTAGCTTTGTGGGTGCCTGTTTCTCCCAACATAGTGAAGATTCAATTTACAATGGGTGATTGACAATACTAGTATCAACGTTGTGGTTCTTGTTCGTAAGTTAGTATGACACTTATTCAAAGCCCCAAAACATGTAAAACATGCAAAGAAAATTAGAGGCATCTAACTTTGTTTTGCAGGGGTGTGCTATGATGTGTGATATGCCCAATTTGCATCACCATTCTATATCATAATTTACCTCTATTCATTGATATTTGTCTTATTATGAGGTATTACTTATGGCTTTTCATTTGTTTATGCATGTTGGATGATTCCTGGAGGATGGACTGCTAGAGTCTGGATTCTGATGGAAAATAAGGTGTTTCGGTGCAATTTCGCGGAGATCAGAAAAATACCAGAAAATTATGGAAACATATTATTTTACCAGAAGAAGAAGGAATCCAGAAGGAGGGATGGAGATGGGCCTCAGGGGGCCCACACCCGCTAGGCGCGGGCCCACCTGACCCCGCGCCTAGGGCAGGTGTGGCCCACCTGCCCGGCCTCCGACTCCGCCCCTTCGCCTATATCTTCCCTATGGAACCCTAACACCAGAGGGCGCGACCACAGATAGATTTCCGCCGCCTCTAGGGGCGGAAAACACCGAGAGAGAAAGATCTCTCCGGCAGACAAATTTTTGTCGGGGGAATTCCTTCTCGGAGAGGGGAGACCGTCACCATCATCACCATCATCAAGCTTGGCTTCATCGGGATCATCATCATCATCATCCTCCCCATAATCTCCACCAGCACCATCACCACCACTCTGTCCCGTTGTAACAATTGTGTTGGATATTGCTTTAGTTCTTAGGGGAAACTTTCCCGGTGTTGATTACTATTGTAGTTGATGCTTGTGAGTGGAACCATTGGATTATTGTTTATGTTTAGATTGTTATCCATTACCATATCATCTTTGATCTTGATTCATATGATGTCTTGTGATTAGTCGTTTAGTTCTTGAGGACATGGGAGAAGTCATGTTGTTAGTAGTGAATCTGTGATGAGTTATTATCCAATGGTTTAGTATTTAAGTACTGGTGCTATTCTTCTAGTGGTGTCATGTGAACATTCACTACATGATACTTCACCATTTATGGGCCTAGGGGAATGCATTGTGTATTTGGCTACTAATCGTGGGGTTGCCAGAGTGACAGAAACCCGAACCCCCGTTAGGACACCTTTGCACAAGAGAGCGTAGGATCTCAGAGTTTAAGGCTGTGGTTAGATTTGTATCTTAATTACTTACCTGTAGTTACGGATGTTTGTAGGGGTTTTAATCACAAGTATGTATTAGTCCTAGGAAGGGCGTTATGTTAGCACAAGTTCACCCACACAACACTTACAAACACCAGAGAAGAGTACTCAGCTATTTGAAGTGAAAGCACTTAACATAATTCCCATGTGTCCTCCAGAACGTTTGGTCCTTATAAGTATTTCCACCGGCTTGTCCTTTTCTAAGAAAGTATTGGGCCACTTGCTTCGTTTGTTCATTACTTCTGTTACTTGCTCTTTGTTTTGTTGCCTTGTCAGAAAACCACTAAAATCTGTTTGCTAAGTATTCACAGGGATTTCCTGCTCCACACCACTGCTCAGCACCTTCTGCTCCTCGTTGGGATCGACACTCCTATTTATTGAAAGTACTACGATACACCCCCTATACTTGTGGGTCATCAAGACTATTTTCTGGCGCCATTGCCGGGGAGTGAAGAGCTATTGAAGAGTGGAACTGGTAAGGGAAACTTTCACGGTGAGTATTGCTCTTGTTAATGCTTGTTACTTTGTTTCCAATATGGATAACCCACTTGGTTTTCTGTTTGGGAAAACTACTACCACTGCTAGGGTAGTAGATGAACCACCTCCTGTTGAGATAGATCCTTTTAAGATACCTACAAGTATTGTTAATCGTGTTATGGATAATTATTATTTTTGGCATGAAACTGTCCATCCTGGTGATCACTTGCTTTTTATCCATGAGTTATACGGGTTGTTTAAGTGTGTAGGTATCACAACTGAACAGGTGAAGAAGAAGTTACTCTCCATATCCTTGAAAGGGAGAGCTGAAGAATGGTATAAGCTGCTGAAGAATGGACAATCCATGGAATGGGAGGAGATGGCATCTCTCTTTTACTCTAAATTTTATCCTCCCAGTGAGATTCATAAGGATAGAAATCTTATATATAACTTTTGGCCTCTTGATGGAGAGAGTACAACTCAAGCTTGTGGGAGGTTGAAGTTACTAATGCTTAAATGTCCTATTCATGAACTCCCTAACAATATTATTCTCAATAATTTTTATGCTAGGCTTTCTCTTCATGATAAAGATTTACTAGATGCTTCTTGTGCTGGATCATTCACACGTATGAAGGAAGAAGCTAAATGGGATCTTCTAGACCGTATTCAAGAAAACACTAAAGCTTGGGAGAATGACAAAGGAAGAAAGTCAGGTATAAACTATGATTATGAATGCATTAAATCTTTTATGGGAACGAATAGCTTTCGCGATATTAGCAATGAGTTTGGTCTTGATTCCCAAAGTATTGCCAACTGTTTTAAGGCCTTTGCCTCTTACATAGAAATTCCCAAGAAGAAGTGGAATAAGTACCATGCTCCTTATAAAGATGTTTTTAGTCATGTTCCAGTTAGAAATACTCAAGTTTGTACTACTAATCATATTGTGCCCAAACCTCATGTTGAAAAAATGCCTTTCCCGGCTAAGTTAAAGGAGTATTCTATGATTATTAGTGCAAATGACAAAGGTACAATGAAAAATGTGGAGCCTGGTAAGCATTTGAGTGATGAACCTATGGTAGTTATTGTGAAAGACACTGTCACTAGAAATATAGAGGATGAGCACATTGTCTTTTGTGAAGACGCTTCTAATATTATCTCTCATCCCAGTAAGGCTAGAAAAGCTAGTGTTCCTGTGCTTTCTATGAAAATTGGTGATCATTGCTACTATGGTTTATGTGATATTGGTGCTAGTTCTAGTGCTATTCCTTATGAGCTTTACATGGAAATTATGCATGAGATTGGTCCTTGTGAGCTCGAAGACATTGATGTGGTTATTCACCTTTCTAACAAGGAGACCATTTAGCCCATTGGCATTGTTAGAGATGTGGAGGTTCTCTGTGGTGAGATTAAGTATCCTGCTAATTTTCTAGTGCTTAATTCAGCAGCTAGCCAAACTTGTCCTATCATTTTTGGTAGACCTTTCTTGAACACTTGTGGAGCCATATTGATTGTAAGAAGGAAAAAGTTTTAACTAAGTTTGATGGATGTTCCTATGTGACATGGTTATACCCTATGGGTACACGACATTAGCATACCTGGTCCAGCCCAGGGAAGGCCCACAAGAATATACACGGCCTGTGGAGATTTTCGGGTGACCCAAGCCCATGACGTCTTTGGATCCTTGGAGAGCAAAACTAGAATAGATAGAATATTCAAGGGGGCAAACCCTAAAATTGTAACTCACTCGATCTGCGCCCGAGACCTGCCTAACTCTATATAAAGGCTAGGAGGGCACAGCGAGGAAGACATCCTTTTTCCACCGCATACACACCTCCACGCCAGATTGCATCTGCACACCCTTGAACTTTTTGGTTGCGCCGTAATCAAGAGCAGACAAGCAGGAGTAGGGTTTTCCCTCTGGGGCCTGAACCTGGGTAAATCTTGTGTCCCCTGGTTGCTTGTCTGTTAAACGTTCCGCGATCTCCAGCACCCCCATCTTCTCCAAAACCCAAGCTCATAACAATGGGCATTGATGAGTCGAAACCTCGTCAATTGGTGCCGTCTATGGGAATCGGGGGCGCTGATTTCGCGATCGTGACGGTCCCGACCAAAGCGATCTACAACTCCTGGATGACGGAGAGCCATCTCCTCTTCGGCGCTTTCAACTTCACCACCCACTCACTAGCCACCATGAAGGACTTCGAACCCGTAGGCGACGGGCTCAAGATTCTGTTCGGGAGCTTCTGCTTCCAGGTGGGATAGACATGCACTCTCCGCCTCCTAGAGCGGGTGCCACTGCCATCGATCATGCCCGCCTCGTGGGCCCAGCATCCCAGTGTGCTACACACGTCAATGTCGACAGATGATTCATATGACAGCAACAACTGCAACTCAGATCTGCGCGATCCCCTGTCGGATGAAGGAACCTACAATTTCGGATACGAAAGCTGCGGCAGCAGCGATCCAATCCGCGAGCGCTACCAGTGCGCCGTGGTCATCCAAAGCGACATGGAACAACCACCAGGTTTGAGTTCCCACGTGCCACCACCCAACCCACATGGTAGAAACGAAGAAAACAGGAGGCAACCATCCCCCCACCCAACAAGGACGACCCCGATGCCCATCGAAGAATTCACCTCAACGAGTAAGGATGGCACCATGCACGCGAAGCCGTGGCGGGCAACAAGGTCCTGCCTGTGGAGCTTCACGGGACCTGCTGATGGCATACCATCTGCTCCTCATCGAAGAGCATAAAAAGCAAGTGAATATGCAAGAGGTACTCGATAAACGCAAGCAAGCGGCCTCGGAGTCTAGCACGCGGAGAGCTGCGCTCTCCGCCGCTGGCGGCTCCAGCTCGCACGGCAACAATGCCAACAAGCATCACTCTCGCACAAAGAACATGGATCCCGCTGCACATCGCGAGGTCACTCGAACCCTCAACACGTCCTTCATGGAGATGGACGCCAATGGCAACGTCATCCCGAAGACGCTGCAGGCTGCGATCATGGCAGCCACCACATATCTCACGTCCCATCCACCTCTGGTGGGGGACCCGAAGAGAGCTATGCAAAAGTCCGCACTAGCTGGACTCGGACTCGTTGGAGCTGCGCTCCACGAAGAGGCTCCTACGGAGCCAAAGAAGAAGTTTACGGTCAGATTCAACCGTAGCCCCACACACTCATCGGATGAGGAGGAAGATGAGCACGATCTGCCTCAACGACGCAAGATCCCAAGACGTCACAGCCGCGACTACGACGCTCGAAACAACCTCGCCTAGCGTAAGGTCGACAAGGCACGTGCCAAACGCGCGTGCTCAGACGAATCCGAAGAGGACGACGACGGAGAACTCTACGGAGCTCTATGCTTCATCAGATCTATTCGGCGAACATGGATGCCGAGAAATTTTAAGCTCTCTTAGGACACTCCCAAGTTCGACGGCACGCAGGACCCTAAGGCATGGCTCAGCGACCACCTGTCGTCCGTCAAGCTGCACAGCGGAAACAAAAACACTGCCCTGCAGTGCCTTCAGCTGTAGCTGACAGGCGCAGCCCGGATCTGGCTCAGTAGCCTATCCTCGGGTTCCATCCGAAGCTGGGAGGAATTGGCGTACCGTTTCATCCGAAACTTTAAGGGTACCAGCAATAGGCCAGCCTCGATCGAGGAGCTGCGGGCCTGCACTCAACGAATGGGCGAATCCATTCGCTCGTAAATACTACGCTGGTCCAACATCAAGAACCCCGCGGCACACATCTCCGAGGAGAGAACGATCAACGCATTTAAGTATGGGGTCAAATGCCCTGACCTCAAAGAAGAACTTGGGCGCGTGAAGCCCAAGACACTCGACCACCTCATGGACATCGCCAACAGGTGGGCAGATGGCGAGGATTCCATCCACCGAGCACATTCAGACGAGGAAGACGACTACGGCCGCAGACGCGAGCACCGTAGCAAGCAAAGGTCGCGCGTCTACAACGATCGCGACGGACCAGACATGGTTGCGACTGGTACACCGAGCGCCACAACATAAAACCCGCAGCAGCGGCGGATACCGTGGAAACAACTTCCACGATGGAGGACGCCCAACACAAACGTGGCACTGCCGCGGCTGCATCCTGAACAACACCGAAGCTACAGGACACGTAGCCCTGTGGGGCATCGAGCTATCCCCTCTAGACATAGTCTACGAGAAGCGCCATGCGATCAAATCTCAGGTCCTCCCGGACTTCCTCGTCCACTGGATGGAGCTACAGCTGCCGGATACCGCGGATATGACGCAGTCATGGACGATGCACTTTGACGGATCCAAGCGTGAGGCTGGAGCAGGAGTCTGCGTCATACTATCGTCCCCGCAAGGCGACAAGATGAAATACGTCCTCCAGATGAAATTTCGGGCCTCCAACAACGAAGCCGAATACGAGGCCCTCATCCACGGCATGAAGATGGCCAAGATCTGCGGCGTAACGCGCCTAGTTATCTACGGTGACTCAAACCTCGTCATCCAGCAGACAATGAATGAGTGTGACGCTCATGCCGCTAACATGATCGCGTATCGCGCGCTCTACAACTCACCCAAAGGAGACTTTGACGGCTGCGAGCTTCGGCACGTTGGAAGGGAAATGTAACATCCCAGCACTTAGGAACTAACGAAGGGTAGATTTAGGAATTTGAAATGTTGCATGCATTCATCTGTGAAAATGTGGGTAAATTTTTCGCCAAATAAAAACCTAAAGTGATCAAAGTTTCTTTCGTACTTTGAGATCAGGTATAGTCTTGAAGGATGATTGTTGTAGACTTTGATATGATCTTTGTGGACTTATCTGTTTTGGGAAATGAAATTTGAATTTAAAACTTGAGTGTTTGAATTATAATTCAAAAGAATTTTTGAATGATAATTGAGTATTTGATTTAATTAAGAGTTAACCAATAATAACTCAAACTTTATATAAAGAGAGCAATTAAGAATATGAATCTCCATTTCATAATTTTATTCAATAAATAAGTTACAAAAATGTAACTTATGAAAATCTTCAACAATCTTTACAATAGCAAATAAATAAAGAATCTTTCTTTATTAAAAATAGTACAATCTTTATTACAAAAGAATAAAAATAAAGAGTACAAAAGAATAAATTAAATATTACAATTGAATATGATAGTTATTACAAGTGACTAATCTATAAAGAAAAATAAAACCTAAACTAAAGTCTTAATCTTCAAGTCTGGTTCCTGAAAAATAAAAATAAACTTAAAAGAAAAAGAAGGTTAGGATTAGAATTATTTTTACTCTCAGAAGTTGACAGTGAAATGCACTGTCCACTTTTTCATCATTGAGTATATAAGGGGCAAGTCTCACCAAAATTAAAGAATGTATCTTTCATAATTTTAAGCCATAAGTCAAATCACAGCAAGGAGGGGCAAGTTTCACCAACCAGGTAGAAGTAACCAGATAAAAGTAACTTTCAAAATTCAAAACATATCCACATCTGTGTAGAAAGCACACAAGCAGCACACACACCAAACTGCATGGTGTGTGCTGTCAACACCACAGCAGCAGCACAACCAAACAAAACTATCAACACAACCGTGGGAAACCAATCCCTACACCATTTCATTGCTTTTACACACCAAGCATAGCAGGCAGCAGCTAAACCAAGCCAAAGCCAAGCTAGATCAAACCAACCAAAGCACAGGATCACATCACCAAGATGGTGACATAAGGAGGGGGTAAATCAGGTGGATAGCAAGACCAAGATCAAGCCATCAGGATCAGGAGATGATGGGCTAGATCAAGGACAAGCCATGAGCTGTAAATACAAGGGGAGCACCAGATCAAGCTACCACAAGATCAACCACTAGCAACCACAACATCAAGTGACGGTAGTGAGTAATAAACCATCAAATGATATATCTGTCTAAGATTAGAAAAACATACGTGATCTGACTTTTATTCAAACTCTCAGAAAGCACCCAAGTGGGGTGAATCCATCATTGAGGTTTTAAACTCTAAAAGCAAATAGAAAAGTATAAGGATCCAACTAAATCTCAGAATAACACCATTGATTTAGCTATCAAGCTATATTTCAATTCAAAAATGAACATAGCCTAAGATTTAAACTTCTAGGCACATCTCTAAGACAAGAGTAGCACCTTAGAATTTAATCTTTTGGATCTATATAAGTTATCAAGCTTACAGGCATCTTTCCCCAACTTTGATTCAAGCAATAGTAGCTGGTATCACTATCAGAATCAATTCATGTGAATCAACAAGATAGAGGTCTAAATCCCTAAACCTCAGACCAACATCATTGGTCTTAGGGATTTAAGAAAGGAGAATTTTTACTTATCTTTAAAAGCCAAACTCATCTTAAGCTTAAACCAACTCAAATAATGAATTAGAATCTAATCTTGTGTGCCATACAAAGATGGTGTCACAAGAACAGTTCTACATTAATCAGGTTAAGCATTCAATCTTCACAGATTCAAACAACCAACTGTAAATCATTTTCATGTCATCACATGAATCATAATTAAGGAAATCTCTATGTGTATCTTCACTGTTTGAAACCATTTGATCTCAAACTACATCTGAATTCTTAAGCCAACAAGTGTTAATACAGTGATTTCATCACACAACACTCACTGTCATTCACCAAGTAATGACAGTGGTGAAACAATAAACCACAAGATTCCCAAGTATTGTTTCTATAACAACTTTATCATCTAACCACATCAAAATTAATCCATAGAATCATCTGATAAGCCACTAGCACCACCACAGTTCGTCTTAAGCAGCAAGCCACAACTAACAATCGTTTAGCATGCTTAGGGACCATCAACACATGATCAAATTCAGTATCTAATCCGCAGTAGGGTATGAACACTAAGCAGAACCAAGAAACCTAATCAGGACATGACAGTAACCAGGAAGGTCACCATCAACATCTAGCATAGGATGGCCTAGTATAGAGAGCACGAGAGGAGAGGAATGACTTACCAAAGGTCCTTGCTATAAATTAGAAGAGGAAGCAGAGGTGGCCGACGACCATGGCGGTACGAGGGGGGTGCGCTGCGACCTATACAGCGCCACGACGACGACCATAGCCATGCCTAGGGGCGAGGAACAGCACCACGACGCACGACAGCAGCGGCGGCGGCAGGATCAACGCTAATCCCAAACCCTAGGGTTCGGGACGACAGCGATTTGGTCGCAGGAGAGCTCTAGGTCCAAATCCAGTTGGACAGGAGGGAAGAGCAGAGTCGACAACCTCCTCCTGCACCACAGCGGCGGCCAGGGCAGCCCACGATGTGAGAATCTCCGGCGGCGACACCACTGACCATGGGGTCGGGGAAGGAGAAGGAGAGGGGTGAGCTTGGGTGAAAGACATGGAGTGTTGGGCTGGGTGGGCCGAAACCCTTCGGGGTATTGTTTTGATCATGCCCTACTGGGCCACAAGGGCCCAATAAACCAAAAGGCTAGCTCAAACCATTTAGAGCCTGTTTTTAATATATAGGAAAAGACCAAAATGCCCCTGAACTTAAATAAACTTTATAAAATAAAATAAATTATAAATAAAATATTTTTGGATTCACAATAATCCAAACTATCCAAATAAATTAAGAGATTAAATTTTAGACATATAAATTTTATTAAGAATTTTGTGACTTATATATTCTTTATGGAATTTTACAAAATTATTGAACGATGATAAAAATAAACAAAAAATCACTTTCATTATATATTAATATTGTATTATTTTAGAAAAATACTAAACAAATATTTAATAACAATTTTTTATATTAAGTGATAATTCTTAAATGAATTATTAAATCAATAAAATTCAAATAAAAGGGAAATAAAATAAAAGAATACAATATTCTATTATAAATATTAAAAAAATAATATTTATAAATCCTTTATTATTAAAAAGAATTTTTATAATAATGGGGAGAATGCATATCAAGTTAAAAAAATGCATTACATTACTTTGCATAATCATTTTGCTTCTTTAAATATTGTCCTTACCGGGCAATAATGATGTTTTTGTAGACATAGAAGCTCAAGGTCCAATGCAAGCATCAGACTTCACTACCTTGCCATCACAAGGCAAGTTCATCACTTGCTCATATCCTCTGAAGAGTCTTTATCAAAGTATTTGCAAATGATGTGTTATCATATATACTCTAAAGAAAGAAAATATTATTTCCACAAATAAAGAAATCTTAGATATCATCCTAAGTGATGATATAATGGAGCAATAGAACTTAGGGTTCTAATTGCAATAATAATGATCAATTAGGGACTTAATAACCCCTAACATCAGTGATTCTAGCGCCGTATATTACGCGTTAGCCATGAGATTTGGAATGGGACGGAGAAGTCAGCTGTATCTTCTTCCTCTCGCATGAAGCCGGATGTGCAGGTCGTGGCTGTTATCCTCGTAGCATGCATATTAATTGGTAATTCGTAGAGGATATGCAGCATATGGGTGGGAACCCTCATCGTCCCACGATAGTTCTGGCATCTAACGGTTTGTACAAACCATTGCCATAATTCATTATGTGGGCATGGTGTACACCAAGGAGGCATGTGAGGTCGCTAAGGGGGTAGTGATTGGCTTGGACCAACTAATAGGCCCCACATCATGGAATTGTGGACTGGAAAGTACGCCTAGTTGTGCAACAAGGAGTTGATCTCTCATGGGTAAAGTAGCGCACCTCTGCAGAGTGTAAAAATTGTAACTTGTTACTCCCTGTTCTGGGAAGGAGCTACGAACGCGGCAGGAAAGGAACTCCATGAAAGTTCTAGTCAACCTATGAAGGCTGATGGTCATAGATTTTTCATAATAAAATCAATCTTTGAAGAAAGATTTACAAAAACTACATAGTGCCAAGGATTTATAACCCGAGGTGGTAGTTAGAGCATCAAACTTCCCACCTTGCATATAATGAACTTGTTGGGTAACACTGTTACTCATCCTTTCCTTTGAATCCTTGCTTAGACTTTGAGGATCCCGAAGATGTGCCAATGTATGCAGCTGAATGTCAAGAAGATGTGTTCTACGAGGAGCCTGACCTGTCAGGAGGTGTTGAAGGAGTGGATTACAAAATCCTCTATGGTTTTGATGATAACGAGTTCAACTAAGTATCCTAGTTAGTAGTAACCAACGGAGCCGAGGAGCATGAACTCTATAGAATAAGCTGCCGAGCTCAACTCCTAGTCGGAGTTGCTACTTTTAAATTCCGCTAAAACACTTTATATTTTGGGTTAAAAGTTGAACCCTTTTGAAGTATTGAACTTCTGGTATTGTAATAATTATAATGTGTGAATTTTTGTAATATGGACCCGCAATGTTTCTGTTGTACCACTCTGAGGGATGTGATATTTACAGAACGGTGTTATGTGGAAGTCATGTCAACGATTATAGTGTACTACACATGCACTGGTATGCTGGGTCACCACAGTTGGTATCAGAGGAAATTGCTTTGACCTTAGGTTGGAAACCTAGTAAAGGGTATTACCTGTAGGAAAGTTTAGCAACAATAAAGAATTCTCTAAAAGTAATATAATGGGTATTCAAATGAGAATATTCCGTTATATGTTTTAGTGCGATAATTCTTTATTATGATGCAATATATTATTGGTTACTAATCAAAATTATTTTTCTGATATACAGAGTTATGGCACCAAAGTTTCCAAAAAAGACTTTGGTAAGGAAAGAGGAGACTCTTGATGATTATCAAGGATCATTCACAGACCAACTTTGTCAACTTTTTAAGATTTTTAGTTGTCCAACTAGAATTCCAGTGAATACTATAACTTACCTTGATGGCCGGATGTTATCCAAGTATCGTGTAAGTATCCAACTTCCAGAGGAACTTGGATTATATCACGATCTACCTGTAGGTGAAGGTAGGAGTCACTTAGCAGCATATCATGTTGCCGTTGTGGAGGCCATAGCTAATATCCGGGAGCATAAAACCAAGGAGTTAGAAGGTAGCACATTTTCTGTGATACCTCATGATTCTATAGACTCGGAGCCTATACCGGATCATCTTACTTTGGTTAAGAAGCATCCTAAGTTAGCTTTCAAGTTTATGGATAGATACCGAACACTCGTTGTGTCTTTTTACAAGACACATCAAGTGATTGTCGAAGATAAAAATGACATGTTAGAGGATCTAACTGATCCGGAAAGGAGGAAGCAGTTAGCATTCCAGTTAGAGAAGGAAGCAAATAGTAGTGCAACACCTATCTTTAAGGATATACCTATAGATCCTGAATCTTTTATACCATATCCTTATTCACCAAGTCCCGAACCTATACACGATCCTACTATGGATATGAGGTATGCAGTACCACAGGGTTCAGAGGATGGTTCTGACTCAGAACTTCCTATTGAGAATTCTGATGGTTGGAGAAGGGGATCATATGAGGGATCTTATGAACACCAAATGTCCACAAATGGTTCTGACAGAAATATTGGACAATCTAGCTGGATGGGTGCAAGAATTAACCTTATTAACAGTAGTACCATGTCAATATATAATCAGGATAAAGAAGAAGATCCTGAGGAGAGAGTGTTTGAATCATCAACATCTTCTCAAAACCCAGGGAATATACATTATCTAGGTGTTTAACTATCTTGCACAAAGGAGCACCTGGGAAGCAGCAGGATCTGCATATCCTCTTGACAACTCAAGTAATGAAGCTCAGGAAACGCAAGCGGGAGATAATGTTGAATATGTTTCTGAAGACTTTTTAGCTGAGCTGGAGGGAGTCAATGCACTCAGGTTGAGTAATGACTCAAGTCCTGACACTTCAGATACTAAGTATGTTCCTTCTTGGAAGGCCATTTGTTCCACAAACTGTGCGACAAATGACACGTCATCACGGTTGGACATCAGGCATGTATGATGAGCATAGTTACTACTAGAAGTAGGCAACTATGTAGAGGTATCAAGTATCATGTATTGTACTCCAAGAAATAAGATAGTTAGATGAATAAGGTAGTTTTGTGATTATACCTATATGGTATATGTTGTAATGACTTTGTATTATTATGATATTATGTATAACATGTGAAATGCATATTTGGATTTTCTTTGGATCTTCATTGTGTGGCTGGTTCTGTGCGTAAAGTCGAGCTCAGAACACATGTGCATGATGTAATTATGAGTATTCTCTTTATGTTGCAGGACTAGAGGGTCATGGATACGGGTGTAGAAACCGAAGCTGAGCAGCAGCGGGTGGAACGTGAGGCCAAAGAGAAGGCCGATGCAGATGCAGCAAATCAGGGAGCATTGCCACCACACCAATGAGGCTGTTAATGGAGCAGAACTTTATGCAGTGCATGCAAATGATGCAAGAGACCCAGAACAAGTTCATGGAAGAGTTGCTGGGACGAGAAAATAAGAGGGCACCTGAAGGTGGAGGAGTAAGTCTATCTACCTTCCAGAATACAAGGCCATTACCTTTTGCATCAGCTCCTGAACCAATGGATGCAGAAGATTGGCTAGCAGATACAGAAAGGAAGCTGAAAACTGTAGGTTGCAGTGATGATGAGAAATTGAGGTATGCAACTCATCTTCTAACTGGACCTGCAACATCATGGTGGGAGAATCAGTTGGCTATGCAACAACCAGGAAGAGAGTTCACCTGGGAGGAGTTCAAGCAGAGATTCCATGAATATCATGTTCTGGAAAGTGTTATGGAGTTGAAGCAGAGAGAATTTGAGGATCTTCAGCAGGGATATACTAGTGTCATGAGGTATATCAGAGAGTTTAGTCAATTGTCTCGCTATGCTGAGGAGGATGTTAACACTGAAGAGAAGCGGAAGAAGCATTTTCTGCGTGGGTTAAACCCATTTGTGAAAATGCAGCTAAGGTTAGCTAATAAGCAAACTTATCAGTAGTTGCTGGATGCAGCCATTACTTTCGAAGATGATTATAAGAATTTCCAAGAGGATAGGAGGAAGAGAGCCAAGAAGGAAACCAAGATAATTCGGGCAAGCAAACCTAAACCCAATCTGGAGTTCAAACCTCGGAACAAGAACTATGGTAACAATAACAATAACAATAACAATAACAAGGGCAGTGGTGGAAATCAATCCAATCCTAGAAGGAATGTTATTTGTAACAACTGTGGAATTCCAGGGCATTTCTAGAGGGAATACAAAAAGCCTGTAGTGATCTGTTACGGTTGTGGTCAGAAGGGGCATATCATGCCCGATTGTCCGAGCAAACCACCAGGAGGTTGGCCTTCCAAGGGAGGAGGACAAGCCAGTGGAGGAAATGGATAGCCCAATAAAGGAGGAAATAATGGCTAGAACAACAATGGCAAAAGGAATAGACCTACCGGGAAACTGAACTGTGCAACCCTCGAGGAGGTGGATAATTCGGAGCATGGAGTGATAGGTACGCTCAATATCCTTACCAATCCTAGCAAGGTTCTATTTGATACTAGCGCAACTACTTCATTAATTTCTGAAGAATTCTATGATAAATTCGGGATTAGAAGGGCAACGTTAGAAAACCCTATGACCGTAGTTATGGCACGGGGAAATGTGACTGTACGCCACATCAAACAAGATCAGGTTATCTCGATCTGTGGTTGTACCTACTTTGCAGACCTTTATGTGATTCCTTTAAAGGGAATTACAGTAGTGCTGTGGATGGATTGGATGATGGAACACGGAGCTCAGATAAATTGTGAGGAGAAAACTGTCTCAATCAAAACTCCAAGTGGAGAAAGGATAGTTTACTAAGCAGATAAGCACAGTCATATTATGGTGGATCTGTAGTTGAACTTGATGAAAGAGGTCAAATTGGAAGATATTCCTATAGTAAATGAGTTTCAAGATGTTTTTCCAGCAGAGCTACCAGGAATGCCACCAGACCGGTAGATAGAGTTCACTATTAACCTAATTCCTGGTACAACACCAATAGCTCAAGCACCATATAAGATGGGACCCAAAGAGTTAAAAGAACTCAAAGAGCAAATTGATGAGTTAGCCAGAAAAGGATTTATTCAGGAAAGTGTATCTCCATGGGGAACACCAGTAATATTTGTGGATAAGAGAGATGGTGGAGGAAGGATGTGTGGAGATTATAGAAATCTGAACAACGTTACTATCAAGAATACGTATCCTTTACCAAGGATCCAAGATTTGTTTGATCAAGTGAAAGGAGCTGGAGTATTCTAAAAGATCGATTTAAGATCTAGATACCATCAAATAAAAAATCAAACCGGAAGATGTACCAAAGACAGCATTTGTCTCAAGATATGGGCACCACGAGTATCTGGTAGTACCATTTGGTTTGACCAATGCACCAGCAATATTCATTAATCTGATGAACAAAATCTTCATGCCATATTTTGTTAAGTTCGTCATAGTTTTTATTGATGATATTCTAATATATTCCAAGGATAAGGAAGGACATGCTGATCATTTGAAAATAGCATTGCAGACACTAAGGGAAGATAAACTTTATGCTAAGTTCAGTAAGTGTGAATTTTGGCTAGATGAGGTAGAATTCCTTGGCCATGTGATCAGTAAGGATGGAATTGCTGTTAATCCATCTAAAGTCCAGTCAGTATTAGAGTGGACTGCACCAACTAATGTGAAGCAGATTCGAGGTTTCTTAGGAATGGCTGGTTATTATCGGAGATTCATTGAAGGTTTCTCCAAAATAGCTGGACCAATGACCAAATTGCTAAGAAAGAATACACCATTCAATTGGGATGAGAAGTGTGAAGCAAGTTTTCAGGAGTTGAAGACCAGGTTAACCACAACTCCAATCTTAGCAGTTCCTGAAACAAGGAAGGATTTTACAGTGTACTGTGATGCATCTAAAGAAGGTTTAGGTTGTGTGTTAATGCAATATTGGAAAGTCATTGCTTATGGTTCAAGACAACTGAAACCACATGAAGTCAACTATCCAACTCATAATTTAGAGTTAGCAGCAGTAGTTTTTGCGCTAAAAGGATGGAGGCATTTTCTATATGGAACCAAATGTGAGTTATACACTGACCATAAAAGTCTCAAATATTTCTTCACTCAAAAGGAATTGAATATGAGACAGAAGAGTTGGTTGGAACTAATCAAAGATTATGATTTAACAATCAACTATACTCTAGGGAAAGCAAATGTTGTAGATGATGCTTTAAGCAGAAAGAGTGCAGATATTCAGCCTAGCAATCGGGAGCTACCAAAAGAGTTACAAATGGACTTGGAAATATTAGAGCTTCAATTCATTAGAACAGAGGTTCTTGGAGGATTAGCTACTATGTAGGTAGTGGCAGAGCAGGACAGTGGTCTTAAGCACGAAATTTTCAGACATCAAGTAGAATATCCTTTTATTGCTGAGGAAATTCGGAGGATATCACAAGGGCAAAAATCAGTTTTCCGCCTTGGAGATTATGAGTCTTTATGGTTTCAAGACCGTCTATGTGTTCCAGATGTGACTGAGATTCGAGATGTCATACTCAGAGAAGCACATGAAACACCATATTCTATACATCCAGGAAGTACTAAGATGTATATGGATTTGAAAGAACTATTTTGGTGGAATAACATGAAAAGGGACATTGTTAAATATGTATCAGAATGCCATACTTGCCAAAGGGTGAAGGCTGAACATCAAAGTCCAGCAGGACCATTACAACCTTTAGAAATTCCCGAGTGGAAGTGGGAGGAAATTGGTATGGACTTCATCACATGATTTCCCATGACACCTAAATGGAAGGATATGATATGAGTTATTGTGGAAAGACTCACTAAGAGTGCAAATTTTATTCCGGTAAACCAGAAAGATAATGCCGAGAAGTTAGTAGAAGTTTACATTAAAGAGATAGTAAGTAAGCATGGAGTACCCAAAAAGATCGTAACTAATAGGGGATCAGTGTCTACTTCAGCATTTTGGAAGAAATTGCATGAAGCACTTGGTTCAAAGTTAGATTTCAGCACAACCTATCATCCTGAGACAGGAGGTCAAACAGAGAGAACAAATCAGATACTAGAAGACATGTTAAGAGCTTGTGCATTAGATTTTGGAGGTACATGGGAAGATCATCTACCATTGGCAGAATTTTCCTACAATAATAGCTATCAGAGTAGTCTGAAGGCAGCTCCATACCAAGTTCTGTATGGAAGGAAGTGTAGATCACCAATATGTTGGTATGAGCCTAGAAGCAGCAAAGAATTTGCACCAGACTATATCAAGGAAAGACAAGATATCATTGATAAGATCAGGGATAGACTGAAAATATCCCAGAGTAGGCAGAAAAGTTATGGTGATCAAAGTCGAAGATCTGGCATCCAGAAGTGGGAGACATGATATACTTGAAAGTAAGTCCAATGAAAGGGGTGAAAAGGTTCGAAGTTAAAGGAAAATTGAGTCCAAGATACATAGGATCATTCAAGATATTGAATCAGAACAGAACTATAGCTTATGCTTTAGAGTTACCATCAAGATTGGCTCAAGTGCATAATGTTTTCCATGTGTCACAACTTCGCAAATGTTTGAAAGTTCCGGATGATGCAATCACACATCAGGAGATAGAACTACAAGCATACTTGACCTATGTTG
Source organism: Avena atlantica (assembly GCA_910589765.1). NCBI lineage: Eukaryota > Viridiplantae > Streptophyta > Magnoliopsida > Poales > Poaceae > Avena > Avena atlantica. Next base: position 525,363,535 of record OU342739.1, on the reverse strand, counting down.
AAAAGCCCTGTAAAATTGTGGAAGAAAACTGGAAAATGTTAAGGAATAGAGCAATCAAATATTGCAAGGTACAGTGGGAACATCACCCTGAAAGGGAAGCCACTTGGGAGAAAGAAGAAGATTTAAGAAAATCCTATCCAGAACTATTCAGGTACATCTCAACAAACTTCGGGATGAAGTTTAATTTAAGGGGGGGGAAGTCTGTAACATCCCAGCATATAGGAACTAACGAAGGGTAGATTTAGGAATTTGAAATGTTGCATGCATTCATCTATGAAAATGTGGGTAAATTTTTTGCCAAATAAAAACCTAAAGTGATCAAAGTTTCTTTCATACTTTGAGATGAGGTATAGTCTTGAAGGATGATTGCTATAGACTTTGATATGATCTTTGTGGACTTATGTGTTTTGGGAAATGAAATTTGAATTTAAAACTTGAGTATTTGAATTATAATTCAAAAGAATTTTTGAATGATAATTGAGTATTTGATTTAATTAAGAGTTAACCAATAATAACTCAAACTTTATATAAAGAGATCAATTAAGAATATGAATCTCCATTTCATAATTTTATTCAATAAATAAGTTACAAAAATGTAACTTATGAAAATCATCAATAATCTTTACAATAGCAAATAAATAAAGAATCTTTCTTTATTGAAAATAGTACAATCTTTATTACAAAAGAATAAAAATAAAGAGTACAAAAGAATAAATTAAAGATTACAATTGAATATGATAGTTATTACAAGTGACTAATCTATAAAGAAAAATAAAACCTAAACTAAAGTCTTGATCTTCAAGTCTGGTTCCTGCAAAATAAAAATAAACTTAAAAGAAAAATAAGGTTAGGATTAGAATTATTTTTACTCTCAGAAGTTGACAGTGAAGTGCACTGTTCACTTTTTCATCATTGAGTATATAAGGGGCAAGTCTCACCAAAATGAAAGAATGTATCTTTCATAATTTTAAGCCATAAGTCAAATCACAGCAAGGAAGGGCAAGTTTCACCAGCCAGGTAGAAGTAACCAGATAAAAGTAACTTTCAAAATTCAGAACATATCCACATTTGTGTAGCAAGCACACAAGCAACACACACACACCAAACTGCATGGTGTGTGCTGTCAACACCACAACAACAGCACAACCAAACAAAACTATCAACACAGCCGTGGGAAACCAATCCCCACACCATTTCATTGCTTTTACACACCAAGCACAGCAGCCTGCAGCTAAACCAAGCCAAAGACAAGCTAGATCAAACCAACCAAAGCATAGGATCACATCACCAAGATGGTGACATAAGGAGGGGGTAAATCAGGTGGATATCAAGACCAAGATCAAGCCATCAGGATCAGGAGATGATGGGCTAGATCAAGAACAATCCAGGAGCTGGAAATACCAGGGGAGCACCAGATCAAGCTACCACAAGATCAACCACTAGCAAACACAACATCAAGTGACAGTTGACATGGTTGTACCCTACGGGTGCGTGACCTCAGCATACCTAGTCCAGCCCAAGGAAGGCCCACAGCAGACGTACGCCGGCCCATGAAGATTTTCGGGTGGCCAAGGCCCATGACGCATTCGGATCCTTGGAGAGCAAGACTAGAGTAGATAGGAAATTCAAAGGGGTAAAACCCTAGAACCTGTAACTGTCAACACCCGGATTTTTCAATCCTAGATGCCTGTTATGCCATACATCGCAATCCCAGGATTACCATTTTTGCGAGACATAACAGAATTGGATACCATAGTACTTCATCCATTACAACGATACATAAGTTCTTACACAAATAGGGATCTCATGATCCAGTCCTTAATACAACATCAAGCAGCGGAATACGGCATAATAACGGTAGCGTAGGCGAGGCTCCATCTTCGGGGTCACAGGCAATGCTGACGATGGGAGATGATCCTAGTTGTCGTAACCGTCCTGGGGTCCATCCTCCAGGTACTCCTCTTCATAGTCTGGCCATGGGAATAGCTAGGGACAAAGCCATGAGTACTCTTTAAGTACTCGCAAACTAATACTAACAAGAAAGAGGGGTTTTTGGATAATAGGACACTAGGCTCTAGGGTTGTTTTGCAAAAGCCAGATTTATACTACTAAGTTCCAAAGCTGGTCACAATTTTATAACTCCTAAGTGGGATCTTGTATTTCCAGTCACAACTCTATTGTGGTCAAGTCAAAGTCTCAGGTCGTTCACAAGTCATTTTGAAAAGTCTGACGGGGGAACAGTATGGCCACTCCAACTGTCCATAACCGCGGACGCGGCTATTCGAATAGTTTGACACTCTGCAGAGATTGTACACTTTCACCACAACATTCGATACATCCGTCAGGAACAAATCCTAAATTCACCATACTCAGTATGCGGATAATCAATCCTAACCTTCCATTTACACTCCCTAGTATAAGCACCTCTCCTGTGAGTTTGGCCTCCCAACCATGACCACTGTCATCTTGGGTACTGCACAGGTGGACAATCTTCACAAGGTAGCCTCAGCTCAGACCTTGGCCGTGAGGGAACTAATACTAAGGTATATAAGTTTCCAGTCAAGCCCTACCCAATATTCGGGTATTGTGGTTGTACGATAAAATTGGAATGGTATCGCATCCAGACAACCATCAGTTTTATAAAGGGCTAAGGCTCATGCCTCAACATTTTCATCACCAAAATCATCAAGTGTTTGGAAACACATGTCCAAAACATTTCAATAGAATGATCCATCATTCCAAGGTTTTCATAACCATTTTTCCACCAAGTATTCCCATCTAAAGTTAATCAAGTTTTATGCTTAGCACTAGCATCTACAGGTGGGGTAGTACTAATAGAGGGGTGGTAACTAGTGGAGTTGCAACTAAGTCCAACCTTATATCATAAGCTGATATCAAGGTTTCTAGCTTAGGCCAAATTTTAATGTTCTTTATGCAACCTTCAGCACAACTGTCTAGTCTCTACCAAACTTCTTGGGTAGCCTCTAAGTAAACTTTGATAAGGAAATAGAGTAAAAAGCTTGCCATAAAACTAGGATTGGTTTAGCAAGTGGGTATGGTTACATACGCTTAGGGCATATAGTAATCATGTCACAAGCATGGGTTGTGGCAACAATAGGGTATCTTGCAAGTGTTAGCTTGCATCAATATCAGTATAAGCTTGCATAGTTACTAGCTTGCTCAATCAACTAGTAGTATTAGGCTTGCCTTGTGCAGAGCAGTGGTTGAAGTTCTCTTCGGCTTCCTCTTCGTAGTATCCTCCTTCTTCTTCGTAGCCTTGGTCGGTACTAGCGTCTATGAATAAATACGAGGTACACAATCACCAAACAATACTTAACTACTTGCAATCATCACACACAAGGGTCCTATAGATGATCTAGCATCATCTCTATCATTACAAGGTTAAGGATTGGTTTAAGTCTTCTTATTTTAGAAAAAGTAATTTCTACTCATTGAAGAACTACTTAAGATTTAATATTCTCCAAACTAAACATGGGATCATGTTGACACATGTCATCACCACATGTTGTAGTCCATGGGAATGTGATTTAAAGTGGTGTCACAATTTAACAAGGTTTTACCCTTTTATTTTAATTAATTAAAGTGGCTAGAAATGCTTATGAAGCATTCCTTTATTCCTTGAACATTATTTCTGCAAGTAACCTATATATATTTTTATATATTCTGAAAGGTATGGTTGAAAGTGATTTTTGAGAGTTGGAATCAACTCAAAAGCTATTGTGGTTTAAATTTGAAAAATGTTTGAATGCAGAAAAGCTTCCGCCTTGTCATTTTTGCTAAGGGTGATCTACAAATCCAAATGACTTGAATCCAACGGGCTTGGATTAAGCATTCACAGACCTTTCCAACAAAATTGGTTTCATCTAATTTGGTGCACTAAATTGATCTGGGTTGATTTTTGAAGTTGGGTACTGAAGTGTGTTTGAATTTAAAAAGAAAAAGTTTAATTTGAAATGCTGGGCTGCGCGGGAAATTCTAACGGGCCGGCCTGCTAAGCGCAGTGCTCCCGCGGGCTGCTTAAGTGGGTGTCCCCACTCGTCAGTGACACGGGGCTAGGCGAAGCGGTATGGGGCAACGTGGTTCGTTAGATCTGGTTCTAATCCAACGGCTGAGGGTCATCGTCGACGCGAGACAGCTCCGGCGAGAACGAAACCTAGCGCGGCCAGTGAGGGATGCTGGGGGCTCACCGGGGTACGGGCGAGGGTCGGCGAGGCAGGCGAACGACGAAGTCGACGACGGCGAACCTCCTGGTACCGGTGGCTTCTCCTGGGGCGGCTCCAATCGCTGGCTCCTTTCTTCTCCGGCAGCGGCAGGCTCCGGTGAAATTCCGGCAGGGTGGTGCTCGCCTTGCTCTGAGAATGGTGTGGCACGATCAGTGAGGAGAGGGGAGTGAGATGGTGTGAATAAATCGTGCGGGGGTGGCCTCTATTTATAGTCGAGCGAGGGGACCGTCGGGGCGCAAGGTGAGCTCGTCGGAGGCGATGTTACAGGCAGCTAATGGCATGGGCAAGGGTAGGGGACGGTGCTGTGTCTCCTGGCGATGCTCAACGGCATGGTCGCGAGTGATGGGGCGGTGTGGTTTGGTCTGGAACGGGCGGTGCTCTGCACGGCAGAGGCGGCGTTTTCGACGGCGGGCGGTGGCTGTATGGCGCGGGGCGTTAAACGGGGATGTCTGGCGGTCTCCTGGGTCGGTGGTGATCGTGTGTGCGCGCGGTGAGGGCGGCGCACGGTCTGTGGGTGGTGGTCGAGGGTGGCGCTCTGGCGCACGCTCGGCATGGTCTGGGCGTGTCTTGCGCGCGTGGTCCAGGGCTTGGCAACGCTCGCGGCTGGGACAGGCAGTGGCGGTGGACGGTGGGCTGCCTCCCAGACATGCTGGCTAGGCTTGCTGCTGCTCCTAGCTTGCTGTCCACTTTGGGGTGACATGGGGTTGCTCGGCTGTTCACCATTAATGGGAATGGCAAGATCACAGGGTGCTAGTGTTGGGCTAATCTTTCTAGATGATCTACTGAGGTGTGTGAGAGCTGACTAGGGAACAAGTTAGGCAAGAATCACTGCACACTATAGTGTTTTGTGTTTTGTTTGATTTGTGTCTGCAACCTGTTTGATGAAATGGCCGCATGAAATCAAGTTTTGAATTTTGAAATGATTTTTGGTGGGTTTGCTAGATTGGTTCTGGTGAGTCTGCAGATGCTTGGGTTTTGAAAATTGAGCTTGTTTAAGTGGGTTTTGAAAAAGTGGGATCTTCCCATATGAAGAAGATTCAATTTTGAGTTGTCATTTAAACTATGCATTTGAAAGTTTCTGGATGATCACAAGGTGGGCCTTGATACTTTGTTATGAGTACATTCAAGGGGTGCAAAGATCCAGAAAAGTTTCTGTTAGGTTTTGAAAGTTTGAGACAGCCAAAGTAGGCATGGGAGTTAAATTGGTCAAAATGACCATTCACTTAATATATTGGTTGTGACTTATTTTTCTTTATGAAAAATGTGGGGAATGTTTTAGATGATGTTCTTTTCACCTAAGAAACATTTTACAAGCAATGGATCACACAAACAAAGTGGTTTTAAAGAATTTCAAAATTCATGCATACACATAGACATGCTTTCATGAATTGATTTAGAAAAGTTTTTGTTAACCCTAAACTTTAGGATTAGTGTTTTGTTGATCTAAGTTTGATATTTTTGGGATGTTTCAAACCTTCCCCCCTTAAACAAAATCTCGTCCCGAGATTTGAAAAAGGACGAAAAGATTACCTAGGATTTGAAGAGATCTGGAAACTCCGTCCTGATGTGATCTTCGCGTTCCCAGGTAGCTTCCTCTTCTGTGTGGTTGCTCCACTGAATCTTGAGAAACTTGATGCTTCGGGTTCTGGTCGTTCGAAAAGCTTCTTCCAATATACGTATGGGTACTTCAGGATAGGTCAGGTCATCATTGATCTCTATGGTCCTATGATCGATATTCTTGAACACTTCGGTCTTCTCGGGGACTTCGAGACATTTGCGAAGTAACAAGATATGGAACACATTGTGCACTGCTGACATCTCTTCTGGTAGCTCGAGTTGATACGATACTTCTCCTCGACGGTTCAAGATTTTGAAAGGTCTGATATATCTGGGGGCTAACTTTCCTTTGAGTTGGAAACGTTGCATTCCCTTCAATGGCGACACTTTCAGGTAAACAAAGTCTCCAATGTTAAAGGCGAGGTCTCGACGTCTCTTGTCGGCATAACTCTTTTGTCGGGATTGGGCTGTCTTGAGGTGCTCTCGAATCTTGTGAACCTTCTCTTCTGCTTCTCGTAGGATGTCGGGTCCGAAAATTTGACTCTCTCCTACTTCCGACCAGTTCAAAGGGGTGCGGCACTTCCTTCCGTACATGAATTCAAATGGGGCCATTTGCAAACTGGCTTGGTAACTATTGTTGTAGGAAAATTCTGCAAACGGCAGACAGTCTTCCCACTTGGATACATACTCTAGCACACATGCTCTAAGCATATCTTCGAGTATTTGGTTTACTCGCTCCGTTTGTCCATCGGTCTGAGGGTGATAAGCGGTACTGAAATCTAGGCGGGTTCCTAAACCTTCCTGGACCTTCTTCCAGAATCTCGAGGTAAACTGAGTTCCTCGATCCGATACGATATTCTTGGGGACTCCGTGCAAACTAACGATCCTAGCGATATACAACTCTGCTAGCTTCGAACTCTGATAGGTGGTTTTAACGGGCAAGAAATGGGCGACTTTGGATAATCTCTCCACTATGACCCAAATAGAGTCATTTCCCCTACTAGAAGTAGGTAGTCCAGTGATAAAGTCCATTCCTACAGAATCCCATTTCCATTCCGGAATTTGCAAAGGTTGCAACAATCCAGCGGGTCTTTGATGTCCTGCCTTGACTCGCTGACATATATCACACTTGGCGATATAGCTTCCGATTTCTCTCTTCATCTTATGCCACCAAAATTGCTCTTTCAAATCTTGATACATCTTAGTTCCTCCTGGATGGATAGAATAATGAGTATCATGGGCCTCCTTCAAGATAACTTCTTTTAACTCAGAATCTGCTGGTACACAAAGGCGTCCTTTGTACCACAAAACTCCTTCTTCGTCCTCGGTGAATCCGGGTACTTTGCCTGTACCGATACGACGTTTAATTCCGTCGATACTAGCATTTCCTTTCTGCGCCTCTTTAACCTGACTGATCAAAGTGGGCTGAAGTTCTATGCTAGCCAAAAATCCTTCACTTACTAATTCTAGTCGAAAATCTTCCATCTCCTTGTGCAAACTTGGTTGCTCCTTCAAAATCATGGAGTTCAAGCGGCACGGCAATCTGCTAAGGGCATCGGCTACTACGTTGGCTTTTCCAGGGTGATAATGAATGTCCAGGTCGTAATCCTTGATTAGCTCAATCCATCTTCTCTGCCTCATATTCAGCTCCTTCTGAGTGAATATATACTTTAGGCTCTTGTGATCCGAATAAATCTCACAACGGTTTCCCATAAGGTAATGTCTCCATGTCTTCAGGGCTAGAACTACGGCTGCGAGTTCGAGGTCATGGGTTGGATAATTTTGTTCATGCTGCTTCAATTGTCGCGATAGATAGGATATAACTTGGCCTTCTTGCATTAGCACACATCCGAGACCAATCTTGGATGCGTCACAATACACATCGAATGGCTTCGTGATATCCGGCATGATCAAGATTGGGGCGGAAATCAATCTCCTTTTGAGTTCTTGGAAACTCGCTTCACACTTGTCCGTCCATTCAAACTTCTTGTCCTTCTTCAGCAATTGGGTCATGGGTCGGGCGATACTAGAGAATCCTTCTACGAATTTGCGGTAATATCCCGCCAATCCGAGAAAAGCACGAACTTGGGTTTGAGTGGTTGGGGCTTGCCAATCTTCTACATCTTTCACTTTGGCAGGGTCAACGGCAATTCCTCCGGCTGATACAATGTGACCGAGGAATCCTACTTCCTGTAACCAGAATTCACATTTGCTAAATTTTGCATACAGCTGATGCTCTCTAAGGGTTCCAAGAATGGTCCTTAGGTGTAGCTCATGTTCTTCTTCCGATTTGGAATAAATCAGAATGTCATCGATGAAAACAACGACAAACTTATCCAGGAAGTCCATAAAAATCTTATTCATGAGGTTCATGAAATAAGCGGGGGCATTGGTTAATCCAAAAGACATGACTGTATACTCATACAACCCATATCTGGTGGTAAAGGCAGTCTTTGGAATATCCTCTGCACGAATTTTGAGTTGATGATAACCAGTTCTAAGATCAATCTTAGAAAACACCTGGGCACCGGTCAACTGATCAAACAAATCCTCTATCTTGGGCAAGGGATACTTGTTCTTGATGGTGACATCATTCAACTTTCGATAATCCGTACACAAACGGTTACCTCCATCCTTCTTGTCCACAAATAAGACAGGTGACCTCCATGGGGACGCACTTGGTTGAATCAATCCGATTTCTAACATGGAATCCAGTTGCTTCTTCAGTTCTTCTAGTTCTGACGGGTTCATACTATATGGTCTCTGGGCTATAGGTCCTGTTCCGGGGATTAGTTCGATGATAAACTCGATATCCCTATCTGGGGGCATACCGGGCAAAACATCTGGAAATACATCGGGGTATTCACAGACTATCCGAACTTGGTCGATGGTAGGTTGGGCTAGACTCTTGTTACACTTGAATTGGCGAGGTAAGGTTTCCGATATATGCTCGACTAATATTCCGGCGGTACTAGTCATGGTAATGGCTTTCTTGGCACAGTCAATCATTCCTTTATGTTTAGACATCCAATCCATTCCTAGTACTACTTCCAAACCTTTAGTTCCGAGTACTATTAGATTAGCATAAAAATCTATGCCATGGATTCGGATAGGGACGGCTTTGCAAATATGCCTAGCCTTGGTGGTTGATCCGGGAATTTGTACAATCATCACATGCTTCAGTTTGGTTGGTTGGATTTTACTAGTGCATGCAAATTCTTCGGTGACAAATGAATGCGATGCACCATAATCAAACAACACTCTTGCGAGTACTGAATTAACAGAAAACATACCCAGCACGACGTCTGGCGCTTCCTGAGCTTCTTCAGCATGCATGAGAAAAAGGCGGCCATTACGGTTGAGTGAATTTCCGGGGGCAAATCTTCTCCCTGGCTGGACACGACGCTGCTGCTGGGCTGGGACATTGGTATTAGGGGCTGTAGCGTTCTTCTTGTTGGGGCACTCGTTGGAATAGTGGCCTTTATTTCCACAGTCATAACAGGTCACTTGGGACTTGTCCTTGGCTGCGACAGGCACAACATTGCTTCCAGTCCTCGGGGCAGTATTGGGGTTGGCGGTAGCATGGTTGGTGTTGAACTTGGGTGGGGCACGGTTGAAAGGGCTAGAATTGCCGGGGTTGTTGTGATTTCCTCCGGGTCTAGGGTTTCCACGGTTGGGATAGTTCGGACGGGTCATAGGGGGTCTGTTGGTTCTTGGGGCAAATCCTGGAGATGGGTTGGGGCGATACTTTGGGGTCTAATGGGTTCCTGGTTGATGCATCCTGCGACGCTTGCGGTTCTCATTGGCCTGATTGATCTTTCCTTCCATCTGGATAGCGGAGTCGACAAGGGCTTCGATATCAGCAAAGGGAATATTGACTAATACTGTCTGCATCTCGTCATGCAGACCATTCAGGAATCTTTCTTTCTTCTTGGCTTCGGTGTCTATCTCATCTGGGGCGTACCTAGCTAATGACAAAAATTTGTCACGGTATTCCACTACTGTCATCCTTCCTTGCTTCAGTTCTCTGAACTCGTCTCTCATTCTCTTGATCAAACCTGGCGGCACATGGGTTCTGCTAAACTTGACCTTGAATTCCTCCCAGGTCATCATTTGGCCTCCGGTCATTGCACGAACACTGTTCCACCATGCCCTGGCATCTCCGGCTAGATAATGAGTGGCGAACAAGACTTTCTCGTTGGCTTCTACTCCGGCTACTTCTAAGTTATTCTCCATGGTTTGCAGCCAATCATCGGCGTCTAGGGGTTCTTCTGACTTGGTGAAAACGGGTGGGTTGGTATTCTGGAAGTTCTTGAGCTTAGATCCGTGGTTGTCCTGATTTCCATGACCTTGGTTGTTGTGGGCTAGCTGGGCTATCTGTTGCAGATTAGCTAGGTTGGCTTGCCGTTCCGCTCGTTCAGCTTCGCGGTCAGAAGTCAACATTTGCAGGATCTGCAACATTGGGTCCGGGGTTGAACCACTTCCTCCACGTGGCATCTGAGGATTGATATAGATCATGAGAAAAGAGGGAAATTTCTAAGGTTTTGGGTCTTTGAAAAGTTTTTAGAGTTGACTTAAGTTTTCTAGCAACTTGATTTTTCATTCATTCACTCATAGCACACAGTACAACACACACCACAACAAGCAAAACAGATGGTTTTAAGAACCATTCTGGGAACTACGATACAGTGGGACCGACTACTACTCGCTACGCTAGTGCTCAGTGCTACTACTGCTCGGAGTCTGTGGCTTCATCATCTTCCGCATCATCGATGAAGGCGAAATCATCCTCATCGGTGAAGAAGTCCATGGCCTGGTCCTCCAGAAAATCATCGTCATCGCTGAGATAGGAGTAAGGGTCTCCACGAAGATCTTCTCCGGCATTTTCCCTTTCCTCTAACTGCATGTCTCTCTCATGGATGGTCTCTTCCAGAGCTGAGATACGATGGCGAAGACGGGCAATAATGCGCTCCTTCTTGTCGAGCTGACGGCGGCGAGACTTGCGATCCTTTGCTAGCATGGCGATGGTCTGATCCTTCGTCTTGATGATGGCAGACTTGTGGTTACAATAGTCACGGCAGTTGTCCAGTTCCTGCTGACGATCATACATCATGAAGCTAAGGTGGTCCAATTGAGTCTTCAGCTCGGGGTGGTATGGGGCTTCCAGTGGTTGACCATTTGCATCACGTCTTGGGCAAAACTCAAAGCGAGTACCCTTGATCTGATTGATGCTCTGCCCACACAGACGGGAAAGAGCTTCTTGCATTGCTCGGGCCAGTCCATCGAGCCAGTTGTTTTCCCTCAAGGTAAACTGAATTCCCTCCGCAGTGGGAGGTTCAATCTTTCCTCGGAGACTTGCAACTATTAGCCACTGTAGATCTCCCCCCCCCCTTGATCATTGAGCTGACCTCCGAAGAACTCGGGATGCGGGCGCTCCAAAAGTTCCGAAAGCTGATCCAGATCCCTCTCAAAGATAAGGTCTCCTCCATTTCCGAGTTGGTAAAAATTGTTGTACTTCACGTCCATCTATAAAAATAGAGGAGGAGTAGTTTAGCAAAGTGATCAAGTGTGTCAAAATTTTATATATTTTGCAAGAGTTTTTGAGGTACCTGAGGTTTATTAAAGAATTTAAGAGGTAAGAATGAGAATAAGTTTTCGTAAATAGTTTTGTTTTTGAGTATTGAAACTAAGTTTTTGGTTCGTCCAATCTAACTAGGGTCTCCTATGGTCAGGATGGCTCTGATACCAACTTGTCAACACCCGGATTTTTCAATCGTAGATGCCTGTTATGCCATACATCGCAATCCCAGGATTACCATTTTTGCGAGACATAACAGAATTGGATACCATAGTACTTCATCCATTACAACGATACATAAGTTCTTACACAAATAGGGATCTCATGATCCAGTCCTTAATACAACATCAAGCAGCGGAATACGGCATAATAACGGTAGCGTAGGCGAGGCTCCATCTTCAGGGTCACAGGCAATGCTGACGATGGGAGATGATCCTAGTTGTCGTAACCGTCCTGGGGTCCATCCTCCAGGTACTCCTCTTCATAGTCTGGCCATGGGAATAGCCAGGGACAAAGCCATGAGTACTCTTTAAGTACTCGCAAACTAATACTAACAAGAAAGAGGGGTTTTTGGATAATAGGACACTAGGCTCTAGGGTTGTTTTGCAAAAGCCAGATTTATACTACTAAGTTCCAAAGCTGGTCACAATTTTATAACTCCTAAGTGGGATCTTGTATTTCCAGTCACAACTCTATTGTGGTCAAGTCAAAGTCTCAGGTCGTTCACAAGTCATTTTGAAAAGTCTGACGGGGGAACAGTATGGCCACTCCAACTGTCCATAACCGCGGACGCGGCTATTCGAATAGTTTGACACTCTGCAGAGATTGTACACTTTCACCACAACATTCGATACATCCGTCAGGAACAAATCCTGAATTCACCATACTCAGTATGCGGATAATCAATCCTAACCTTCCATTTACACTCCCTAGTATAAGCACCTCTCCTGTGAGTTTGGCCTCCCAACCATGACCACTGTCATCTTGGGTACTGCACAGGTGGACAATCTTCACAAGGTAGCCTCAGCTCAGACCTTGGCCGTGAGGGAACTAATACTAAGGTATATAAGTTTCCAGTCAAGCCCTACCCAATATTCGGGTATTGTGGTTGTACGATAAAATTGGAATGGTATCGCATCCAGACAACCATCAGTTTTATAAAGGGCTAAGGCTCATGCCTCAACATTTTCATCACCAAAATCATCAAGTGTTTGGAAACACATGTCCAAAACATTTCAATAGAATGATCCATCATTCCAAGGTTTTCATAACCATTTTTCCACCAAGTATTCCCATCTAAAGTTGATCAAGTTTTATGCTTAGCACTAGCATCTACAGGTGGGGTAGTACTAATAGAGGGGTGGTAACTAGTGGAGTTGCAACTAAGTCCAACCTTATATCATAAGCTGATATCAAGGTTTCTAGCTTAGGCCAAATTTTAATGTTCTTTATGCAACCTTCAGCACAACTGTCTAGTCTCTACCAAACTTCTTGGGTAGCCTCTACGTAAACTTTGATAAGGAAATAGAGTAAAAAGCTTGCCATAAAACTAGGATTGGTTTAGCAAGTGGGTATGGTTACATACGCTTAGGGCATATAGTAATCATGTCACAAGCATGGGTTGTGGCAACAATAGGGTATCTTGCAAGTGTTAGCTTGCATCAATATCAGTATAAGCTTGCATAGTTACTAGCTTGCTCAATCAACTAGTAGTATTAGGCTTGCCTTGTGCAGAGCAGTGGTTGAAGTTCTCTTCGGCTTCCTCTTCGTAGTATCCTCCTTCTTCTTCGTAGCCTTGGTCGGTACTAGCGTCTATGAATAAATACGAGGTACACAATCACCAAACAATACTTAACTACTTGCAATCATCACACACAAGGGTCCTATAGATGATCTAGCATCATCTCTATCATTACAAGGTTAAGGATTGGTTTAAGTCTTCTTATTTTAGAAAAAGTAATTTCTACTCATTGAAGAACTACTTAAGATTTAATATTCTCCAAACTAAACATGGGATCATGTTGACACATGTCATCACCACATGTTGTAGTCCATGGGAATGTGATTTAAAGTGGTGTCACAATTTAACAAGGTTTTACCCTTTTATTTTAATTAATTAAAGTGGCTAGAAATGCTTATGAAGCATTCCTTTATTCCTTGAACATTATTTCTGCAAGTAACCTATATATATTTTTATATATTCTGAAAGGTATGGTTGAAAGTGATTTTTGAGAGTTGGAATCAACTCAAAAGCTATTGTGGTTTAAATTTGAAAAATGTTTGAATGCAGAAAAGCTTCTGCCTTGTCATTTTTGCTAAGGGTGATCTACAAATCCAAATGACTTGAATCCAACGGGCTTGGATTAAGCATTCACAGACCTTTCCAACAAAATTGGTTTCATGTAATTTGGTGCACTAAATTGATCTGGGTTGATTTTTGAAGTTGGGTACTGAAGTGTGTTTGAATTTAAAAAGAAAAAGTTTAATTTGAAATGCTGGGCTGCGCGGGAAATTCTAACGGGCCGGCCTGCTAAGCGCAGTGCTCCCGCGGGCTGCTTAAGTGGGTGTCCCCACTCGTCAGTGACACGAGGCTGGGCGAAGCGGTATGGGGAAACGTGGTTCGTTAGATCTGGTCCTAATCCAACGGCTGAGGGTCATCGTCGACGCGAGACAGCTCCGGCGAGAACGAAACCTAGCGCGTCCAGTGAGGGGTGCTGGGGGCTCACCGGGGTACGGGCGAGGGTCGGCGAGGCGGGCGAACGACGAAGTCGACGACGGCGAACCTCCTGGTACCGGTGGCTTCTCCTGGGGCGGCTCCAATCGCTGGCTCCTTTCTTCTCCGGCAGCGGCAGGCTCCGGTGAAATTCCGGCAGGGTGGTGCTCGCCTTGCTCTGAGAATGGTGTGGCACGATCAGTGAGGAGAGGGGAGTGAGATGGTGTGAAGAAATCGTGCGGGGGTGGCCTCTATTTATAGTCGAGCGAGGGGACCGTCGGGGCGCAAGGTGAGCTCGTCGGAGGCGATGTTACAGGCAGCTAATGGCATGGGCAAGGGTAGGGGACGGTGCTGTGTCTCCTGGCGATGCTCAACGGCATGGTCGCGAGTGATGGGGCGGTGTGGTTTGGTCTGGAACGGGCGGTGCTCTGCGCGGCAGAGGCGGCGTTTTCGACGGCGGGCGGTGGCTGTATGGCGCGGGGCGTTAAACGGGGATGTCTGGCGGTCTCCTGGGTCGGTGGTGATCGTGTGTGCGCGCGGTGAGGGCGGCGCACGGTCTGTGGGTGGTGGTCGAGGGTGGCGCTCTGGCGCACGCTCGGCATGGTCTGGGCGTGTCTTGCACGCGTGGTCCAGGGCTTGGCAACGCTCGCGGCTGGGACAGGAAGTGGCGGTGGACGGTGGGCTGCCTCCCAGACATGCTGGCTAGGCTTGCTGCTGCTCCTAGCTTGCTGTCCACTTTGGGGTGACATGGGGTTGCTCGGCTGTTCACCATTAATGGGAATGGCAAGTTCACAGGGTGCTAGTGTTGGGCTAATCTTTCTAGATGATCTACTGAGGTGTGTGAGAGCTGACTAATGAACAAGTTAGGCAAGAATCACTGCACACTATAGTGTTTTGTGTTTTGTTTGATTTATGTCTGCAACCTGTTTGATGAAATGGCCGCATGAAATCAAGTTTTGAATTTTGAAATGATTTTTGGTGGGTTTGCTAGATTGGTTCTGGTGAGTCTGCAGATGCTTGGGTTTTGAAAATTGAGCTTGTTTAAGTGGGTTTTGAAAAAGTGGGATCTTCCCATATGAAGAAGATTCAATTTTGAGTTGTCATTTAAACTATGCATTTGAAAGTTTCTGGATGATCACAAGGTGGGCCTTGATACTTTGTTATGAGTACATTCAAGGGGTGCAAAGATCCAGAAAAGTTTCTGTTAGGTTTTGAAAGTTTGAGACAGCCAAAGTAGGCATGGGAGTTAAATTGGTCAAAATGACCATTCACTTAATATATTGGTTGTGACTTATTTTTCTTTATGAAAAATGTGGGGAATGTTTTAGATGATGTTCTTTTCACCTAATAAACATTTTACAAGCAATGGATCACACAAACAAAGTGGTTTTAAAGAATTTCAAAATTCATGCATACACATAGACATGCTTTCATGAATTGATTTAGAAAAGTTTTTGTTAACCCTAAACTTTAGGATTAGTGTTTTGTTGATCTAAGTTTGATATTTTTGGGATGTTACAGTAACCGACTAGGACTATGCCCGGGACCTGCCTAAGTCTATATAAAGACTAGGAGGGCACGACCTAGATCTCTCGACTCATACTTTCGCATACACACCTCCACAGCAGATTGCATCTGCGCACCCCTGTAACCTTCGGTTCCGCCGTAATCAAGAGCAGACAAGTAGGAGTAGGGTTTTCCCTCCGGGGGCCTGAACCTGGGTAAACCTTGTGTCCCCGTGTTGCTTGTTTGCTAACCGTTCCACGATCTCCAGCATCCCCATCTTCTCCAAAACCCAAGTCCATAACAATGGGCATTGATGAGATCAAACCTCGTCAATAGTGGTGAGTAAATAGACCATCAAATGATCTATCTGTCTAAGATTAGACAAACATACATGATCTGACTTTTATTCAATAGTGGTGAATCCATCATTGAGGTTTTAAACTCTAAAAGCAAACAGAAAAGTATAAGGATCCAACTAAATCTCAGAACAACACCATTGATTTAGCTATCAAGCTATATTTCAATTCTAAAATGAACATAGCCTAAGATTTAAACTTCTAGGCACATCTCTTAGACAAGAGTAGCACCTTAGAATTTAATCTTTTGGATCTATATAAGTTATCAAATTTACAAGCATCTTTCCCCAACTTTGATTCAAGCAATTTTAGCTGGTATCACTATCAGAATCAATTCATGTGAATCAACCAGATAGAGGTCTAAATCCCTAAAGCTCAGACCAACATCATTGGTCTTAGGGATTTAAGAAAGGAGAATTTTTACTTATCTTTAAAAGCCAAACTCATCTTAAGCTTAAACCAACTCAAATAATGAAATAGAATCTAATCTTGTGTGCCATACAAAGATGGTGTCACAAGAACAATTCTACATTAATCAGGTTAAGCATTCAATCTTCACAGATTCAAACAACCAACTGTAAATCATTTTCATGTCATCACAGGAATCATAATTAAGGAAATCTCTATGTGTATCTTCACTGTTTGAAACCATTTGATCTCAAACTACATCTGAATTCTGAAGCCAACAAGTGTTAATACAGTGATTTCATCACACAACACTCACTGTCATTCACCAAGTAATGACAGTGGTGAAACAGTAAACCACAAGATTCCCAAGTATTGTTTCTATAGCAACTTTATCATCTAACCACATCAAAATTAATCCATAGAATCATCTGATAAGCCACTAGCACCACCACAGTTCATCTTAAGCAGCAAGCCACAACTAACAATCATTTAGCATGCTTAGGGACCATCAACACATGATCCAATTCATCAGTATCTAATCCACAGTCGGGTATGAACCCTAAGCAGAACCAAGAACCCGAATTAGGATAGGACAGTAACCAGGAAGGTCACCATCAACATCTAGCATAGGATGGCCTAGTATAGAGAGCACGAGAAGAGAGGAATGACTTACCAAAGGTCCTCGCTGTAATTAGAAGAGGAAGCAGAGGTGGCCGATGACCATGGCAAAACGGGGAGCACCCCCAAGGGGGAGAAGCGACCCATAGAGTGCCACGGCAACGACCATAGCCACGCCTAGGGGCGAGGAATAGCACCACGGCGCACGACAGCAGCGGCGGCGCCAGGATCAACGCCAACCCTAAACCCTAGGGTTCGGGACGACATCGATCTGGTCTCAGGAGACCTCCATGTCCAAATCTAGTTGGACAGGAGGGAAGAGCGGAGTCGACAACCTCCTCCTGCACCACGGAGGCGGCCAGGGCAGCCCACGACGGCGGGAATCGCCGGCGACGACACCACTGACCACGGGGTCGGGGAAGGAGAAGGAGAGGGGTGAGCTCGAGTGAAAGACAGGGAGTGTTGGGCTGGGTGGGCCGAAAACCCTTCGGGGTATTGTTTTGATCATGCCCTACTGGGCCACAAGGGCCCAATAAACCAAAAGGCTAGCCCAAACCATTTAGAGCCTGTTTTTAATAAATAGGAAAAGACCAAAATGCCCCTGAACTTAAATAAACTTTATAAAATAAAATAAAAGTCCAAAAATTACACATAAAATATTTTTGGATTCACAATAATACAAACTATCCAAATAAATTAAGATATGAAATTTTAGACATATAAATTTTATTAAGAATTTTGTGACTTATATATTCTTTATGGAATTTTACAAAATTATTGAAAGATGATAAAAATAAATAAAAATCACTTTCATTATTTATTAATATTGTAGTATTTTGGAAAAATACTAAACAAATATTTAATAACAATTTTTGATATTAAGTGATAATTCTTAAAGGAATTATTAAATTAATAAAATTCAAATAAAAGGGAAATAAAATAAAAGAATACAATATTCTATTATAAATATTAAAAAATTAATATTTATAAATCCTTTATTATTGAAAAGAATTTTTATAATAATGGGGAGAATGCATATCAAGTTAAAAAAATGCATTACATTACTTTGCATAATCATTTTGCTTCTTTAAATATTGTCCTTACCGGGCAATAATGATGTTTTTGTAGACATAGAAGCTCAAGGTCCAGTGCAAGCATCAGACTTCACTACCTTGCCATCACAAGGCAAGTTCATCACTTGCTCATATACTTTGAAGAGTCTTTATCAAAGTATTTGCAAATGATGTGTTATCATATATACTCTAAAGAAAGAAAATATTATTTTCATAAATAAAGAAATCTTAGATATCATCCTAAGTGATGATATAATTGATCAATAGAACTTAGGGTTCTAATTGCAATAATAATGATCAATTAGGGACTTAATAACCCCTGACATCAGTGATTCTAGCGTCGTATATTACGCGTTAGCCATGAGATTTGGAATGGGACGGAGAAGTCAGCTGTATCTTCTTCCTCTCGCATGAAGCCGGATGTGCAGGTCATGGCTTGTAACATCCCAGCATTAGAGCCTAGAAATAAGCTGAACCCAGAAGTGTGCATTGCAGTCATGCATAGAAAATCTAAATAATTTTCGCGCTTTTGATCAAAACTTGTCAAAGTGATTGAAGCTTCTCTTAACTTGATGGAATTGAAGAAGATCATCAAGTTGACTGCGATAAGTTTCAATATGACCTTTGCTAAAACCTTATTTTGGGGAAGGGAGATTTGATCTAAGGGTAGATCAAAAATAATAAAAGTTAGACCCTAATACATTATGATTTATATTTGATCCTTAGGTGATCATATCATAGTATTCATTATAATCACTCATGAGTACCAAGTTAAGGATATAACACAAAATATGAATTTAACAACTATATCTTACTCTCATCTGCATATACCATGAGTATCATAGTAATACCTAACCTACTTCTTAAGTAATATTGAGTAGGAAAGAAACTAAGTTTAGATCATTCACCATATATCTTTCTTTCCATATCAATCCTTATCATGTCTATTGACTTATATTCCAATATCTGTTGTTCATCAATGTGGAGAAATCAATTATTGATTCACCAATTCTCAATCTACCAACTCTTGACCAGAACATAGCTCACATTTAAGTGTCTATAAAGAAACAACTAAGAAGGCATAAATAGTAATGCTAGCTTTAGAAATCCTTTATAGGATGGGAATGATTGAAAAGAATCCAATCAATGTGATAATAGAAGGAGTTAAAATCACTCCTGGTTGGATAGAAGAGTTATTTGAAATAAAGATATATATGGTAACAAAGAGGGTTCCCAGGATGAATACTAAAGATAGTTACCAGTAGTAAATCTATTAGACCAAGTGGGCATAGTCCATGAATAACAGTCTTAATCCAATTCTAGATACTAATAAAATGATTCCAATACAATTGTAAGGTTATATTGATAAAGCCTTGATTAGCCAACTGGAAATCTAAGCTATAAATGAATAAAGGTTATAATGATCATGTATTGCTCACCAGGATTGCTTATTTATATCTAGTATAAGTGACATTGGTGGGTAAAACATGATTGAAACCCTAGTAAAGGTAAGTTATCGTAGAGTAGTTATTACAAGTCACATTAATATAATGTGAGGTTGGAGTATGAGATATTGAAGTTAAGTAGAGACAAGATAGTATGATTAAGATGATGCTAGAGCAACATGGGATTATAGAAGAAGTAGTTTCCTCTTGGGAAATACCAACACTTGATGTGAAGTAGTTTGATCTAGACATCTATTGAAGAAATATTAGTGATGGATGATTAAGGAAGATTATGAGTGGAGTTTGAAAGAACTACTTGTTGGATTGAAGATTTTCAATAGTAGAATAGTGGGTATAACCAAGCAAGGATATGAGAAAAATATGAAATGCTTTAATAACAAACTCATTGGATTCATCCATGAGTTTAGAAGAAGAATATATGAATAAGAAGATTTTATGAGTAAAGCCCATCATACTAATCATGATGATGATGATGGATAGGAAGAAGTATTATATCTAGGAAAGGAATTCCTTAATTAGAAATCCAGGATTGTGAGATATAATTATATGTTATAAATTACTCTCCTATTCATTCTTGGTAAACAATCAACTCTAGATCTCAAACCAAGTATAATATCCATTTCATGTTATTGATCTTTCATCTTATGTCCACATCACGTCATAGGAATATTTTCCTATAGCAAATCATATAAACATATCTTTACCAATTCCTTTCTATAAAACATTTTAGATATAACTTTTTATTCTAAAAGGGTATGTCATCAAATATCATAAACAGAAGACAATATGCTTAGTCATTAAATCTTTACTCATATCCATAAAGGAATCTAAGTATATTAAAAAACCTAAACCCTAGGATAATATTCATAATTCAAAACCCTAAACTTCTTTGTTTAGCATAATAGAATATACACATTGCCATTTTCCGAATTAATGGAAGTAGTAATAACCATATTAATTTCCTCTATATTTCATGCATCAAATAATGATATAGGATTATTATACATATAAAAATTTCTATTCTAAAACTATGAGCCAATTAGAGTTAAGTTTTATAAATAAATAAGAATATATCATTTAATAAATCCATGGTTAAAAGTGGCAAGAAAAATGATAAGAAAAGCTTCTACAAAATATTAAAAAGGGGTTTATATTGAGAAAATAAAAGAAATATAAAAAGATTATATATAAGAAAAGTTCACAAATGATACTAAATTTATTTTAGTATTACTACAATTATCCAGTAAATAAATTCCACAAAGAAAAGTTCAAATTAAATATTATATACAAAACTGAAAAGGAAAACAGAAAATAGAGAATAAAGAAAAAAACAAGACCTGGACGTGGCCCAACTTCTCTTTGCTTACCTATCACCCAGGTGCAGCCCACAAAGGCCCATTAACCAGCCTAGCTCATTCTCTCCTGTGACTGACGAGTGGGGCCAGGGAAGGATTGCGGGTTGAGAAGAAATAAATTCCAGGGGGTTTCCGCAAAAGCGACATCATCGTCATCCTCACGCACATAGGCATCTCGCTGGTGGATCTCGCCGCCGCCCGATGCCGTCATCGTCGTTAGCCGTGCGTCAAGATGCTCGCCGTCGTTCTAGAGAGGGATAATAAGGCCACCGCGACGCCCTGCTTCAATCCCTATCCACAATCCCTCCTTATCCTCTTCGATTCAAATGGGGCTGAAACCCTAGCTCACCGGAGCCACACCTCGCCGTCGAATCACACCTCTCCACACTCTTCCAAGTAGCCATGGAGAAGACCCATCCTCCGTAGATCCTCTGAGAGAAATCCTGCATCAAGGGGAGCACTGGAGTGGACGAATTTGGCTATTCTTCTTTGCGGCAGTTCGTCAGAAATCTTGTCAGAGAGCTCACCTCTGACCGTGCCTGTCCTCGCGGACCTCTCTATCATCATCAGGGTGAGTTCCTGAACCTTCCAGTATCCTTAAATCGCCTTATCTCAATGTGAATTGCTGTCTCACCGTGTGCCATCGTCGTCCACCGTCAGAGCTCGTAAGAGCTGAGGCTCCGATGACCATTTCTGAGTGGTACCGCCACTTTAGGACTCAGCGCGTTGCACTGATTCAAACTAGATTAGTTTAGCATGTTGGGGCACCGTGGATCGTCGCCGGCGACCACTCGCTGACGGTGGTGGTGGTGTTGATGCCTTAGTTACGTCATGCCGACGCCACCCTAGACCCAGTCCGCTGTTTGACCCGGTCTTTGTCTCATGTGGCAAGTGACATGGCCTAGGGCCCATATGTCATTAACTAGGGGTAGCCAACCAGTCGGTAACAATAGCATTTTCTTTAACCCGTGCGCTGAGGTGGCCAATGGCCCACTGGTCAGTGACTTAGGCTAGCTATGGGTGTGGTGTAAAAAGTTATTTCCTGTTTAAGAAATAAATAAAATGTTATAACTCAATTAATAATATTCCAGAAATCAAATAAATGATTAAAAATTGTTTAATTAATAACTTTTGATTTATAATTCAGAAAAATGTGTATAATATATGAAAATTTGTAGAAAAATAAAACCTACAACTTAAAATTATTATCAAATATTATTATGATGATTATTTAAATAAATATTATTTACTAAAGGTTCTATAAGTAATAAAACTTTGATAATTCATATTTTAATAATGGGAAATATTCAAAAAAATAAATAGAATACAAAAAATCTTAGAAAAATAATAATTATAATTTAAAACTATAATCATGCATTATTATTCCACTTAATTCAATATTTGTTATTTATTAAGCCTTTATAAAGTAATAAGTATTATAAAAATCATATATTATTATTTTTAAATCACAAAAATAAGTGTAATATACCAAAAGGATCACAAAAATAATACCTATAGGTTAAAAATATAATATTCCACTTTTGAGTTAAATAAAAATTCAAATATTTTAACAACTCAAATTTAAACTTATTTACTTAATTGATAATTCATATAAGGGTAAATTAAAATTGTTAATATTTCTAAAAATTATTCAAATAAGTCTAATAAATAGTATTAGTCTTGAATATTAATAATATTAAGTCATAATGATTTAAAAAATTATAAATACTATTATATTGAATTATCCTTCTACTATATGGATATTTTATATTCTAAAAAGATCATTAACAATTCTAAAATCTTCAAGAATGATATATAAATCAAATAGAACCTTATAATGAACTAAATCCAAAGATAATTCATGAGTAGTCCCTGGTATTATTTATTTATCCACAAACCACAATCACACCTTTATAAGAAAACAAGAAATCTTGTTCTACTTCAAAATATAATCACTCATCCTTAAAAAGGTAAATGATACTATTCCATTATAAAATCAAGAAAACCACTACAACAAGTAAACATATAACCATTCTTAAATAACCTTAAGGCAACATTCCCAAATACACAAGGTACAAATGTTATAAACATTATACTATCAAACTATCTATATTTTAAAGTTAACTTTAGTCACCAAGAATCTAAATATAATACTATAAACATTATTATATGTTTTATAGTTAACTTTGGTCTGATATAGTTAAGTCGTAAAGCATCTCAAAACCAAACCATTCGAGCAAGCATAAATAACTTAGACGAAACTCAACTAACCACAAAGCTTGTTTAGACCTTAGAAGAGAAACCTTTTCTTTGAAGGTTATTCTTTTTGCCACTTCAAACAAGAACTCTTATATAAACAATCTTGAGTAGGATTTCACCTTTTGTGTGTGTCCCATTGTTTTATAATATTGTAATTTTATGGTTGTCTCACACACACTCACTAGCCTTAATATGAAGCACAAGTATGGAATTTATCTAAAAGGGCTAACACATTCTAAAATAACCATTTCTGGAATCCAAACCCTAGAACAACGTTATCCCCGGGATTCACGTTTATAAAGTGCATCACATTACTTATGCATAAGAACATATTGCTTCTTTAAAAATTAGTCCTTACCGGACCAATGATGATGATTTCAGATTTTGGATCTTATATTGTCTTGAAGTCCGTGAGTGCATAATCTTGCAATCACAAAAGGCAAGTTCACACTTGCTCATGTCCTTTGTTTATTTTCTGTAAAGTATTTTACAAATCCAGTGTTGTCATCACCTGCATCTGAAAAAGGTCAGAAAACACTATTTTCGATAATAATGTGAACTATTGGTTACTGATCCAGGGTGATTAGCTAATCTAGTAACTCTGACAGTTGGAATACCACTTTTCAGAACTATATCACCTAGGACTTAATAAACCAATGTCACCAGTGATTCTTGCGACGTATATTACGCGTTATCCATGAGATTTGGAATGGGATGGAGAAGTCAGCTGTATGTTCTTCCTCTCGCATGAAGCCAGATGTGTAGGTCGTGGATGTTGTCCTTGTAGAGTGCATATTAATTGGTAATTCATAGAGGATATGCAGCATATGGGTGGGAACCCTCAACGTCCCACGATAGTTCTGACATCTAACGTTTTGTACAAACCACTGCCGTAATTCTTTATGTGGGCATGGTGTACACCAAGGAGGCATGCGAGGTCGCGAAGGGGGCAGTGATTGGCTTGGATCATCTTCTACGCCCCACATCATGGAATTGTGGACGGGAATAAGCTGCCCGGTTGTGCAACAAAGAGTTGATCTCTCATGGGTAAAGTAACGCACCTCTGCAGAGTGTAAGAACTATAACTTGTTACTCCCTGTTCCGAGAAGGAGCTGCGAACGCGGCGGTAAAGGAACTCCATGAAAGTTCTGGTAAACCCGTGAAGGCTAACGGACATAGATTTTCAGAATAAAAGCAATCTTTGAAGAAATGTTTACGAAAAGTTGCATTGCCTATGACCTATGGTCTTTGGCTGTAGTTATAGTCCATCAAACACTCCTTTTCTAGTGAACTTGTTGAGTAGGCTCGTACTCAAAGTATCTTCTTAACCCTTGCTAGATTCTGAGCACGGGATAGACAACATCTACATCAAGTTATGCTCCAGGATTCATCAACCAAAGCTAAGGTTCTTCAAAGACAAGGAAGTAAACAAATACCTCAACTCAAGTGAAGACGAAGTTACTGATTAGATAGGAATATAATCTCTAGCCAAAGAAACTAATTCTGTAGTGTATTGCAATAGCAGCAAAGCCAATCCCTTAATTAAAATACTAGTCTTAATAGTATAATACTCTTGTGTTGTTTATTTTTGCTTCTTCTCCGTAAGAAGTTCTTTCTCTCTCTCTTTAACCTAGAGTGTTCTCTAGATCTTGTGTAAAGAGTGAGTTGTAACCTCTAGCCATGTATTGGACCCACTGTGTTTCTGTTGTGCCATTCTGAGGTATGTAATACTCGTGAACAGTGTTTCATTGGTGTTATGTCCACGACTATAGTATACTACATCATGCAGTGGTATGATGGGTCACCGCATGGCTGTTATCCTCATAGCGTGCATATTAATTGGTAATTCGAGAGGATATGCAGCATATGGGTGGGAACCCTCATCGTCCCACGATAGTTCTGGCATCTAACAGTTTGTACAAACCATTGCCGTAATACATTATGTGGGCATGGTGTACACCAAGGAGGCATGTGAGGTCGCGAAGGGGGCAGTGATTGGCTTGGACCAACTACTAGGACCCACATCATGGAATCGTGGACGGGAAAGTACGCCCGGTTGTGCAATAAGGAGATGATCTCTCATAGGTAAAGTAGCGCACCTCTGCAGAGTGTAAAAATTGTAACTTGTTACTCCCTGTTCTGGGAAGGAGCTACGAACGCGGCAGGAAAGGAACTCCATGAAAGTTCCGGTCAACTTGTGAAGGATGATGGTCATAGATTTTCATAATAAAATCAATCTTTGAAGAAAGATTTACAAAAACTGCATAGTGCCAAGGATTTATAATCCGAGGTGGTAGTTATAGCATCAAACTTCCCACCTTGCATATAATGAACTTGTTGGGTAACGCTGTTACTCATCCTTTCTTTTGAATCCTTGCTTAGACTTTGAGGATACCAAAGACGTGCCAATGTATGCAGCTAAATGTCAAGAAGATGTGTTCTACGAGAGGCCTGACCTGTCACGAGGTGTTGAAGGAGTGGATTACGAAATCCGCTATGGTGTTAATGACAACGAGTCCAACTAAGTATCCTAGTTAGTAGTAATCAACGGAGCCGAGCAGCATGAACTCTATAGAATAAGCTGCTGAGCTCAACTCCTAGTCAGAGTTGCTACTTTTAAATTCCGCTGAAACACTTTATATTTTGGGTTATAAGTTGAAACCTTTTGAAGTCTTGAACTTCTGGTATTGTAATAATTATAATGTGTGAATGTTTGTAATATGGACCCGCAATGTTTCTGTTGTACCACTTTGAGGGATGTGATATTTATAGAACGGTGTTCTGTGGATGTCATGTCAACGACTATAGTGTACTACACATGCAGTGGTATGCTGGGTCACCGCAGTTGGTATCAGAGCAAATTGCTTTGACCTTAGGTTGGAAACCTAGTAAAGGGTATTACCTGTAGGAAAGTTTAGCAACGATAAAGAATTCTCTAAAAGTAATATAATGAGTATTCAAATGAGAATATTCCATTATATGTTTTAGTGCGATAATTCTTTGTTATGATGCAATATATTATTGGTTAATAATCAAAATAATTTTTCATATATATAGATTTATGGCACCAAAGTTTCCAAAACAGACTTTGGTAAGGAAAGAGGAGACTCTTGATGATTATCAAGGATCATTTATAGACCAACTTCATCAACTTTTAAAGATTTTTAGTTGTCCAACTAGAATTCCAGTGAATACTATAACTTACCTTGATGGCCGGATGTTATCCAAGTATCGTGTAAGTATCCAACTTCTAGAGGAACTTGGATTATATCACGATCTTCCTGTAGGTGAAGGTAGGAGTCACTTAGCAGCATATCATGTTGCTGTTATGGAGGCGATAGCTAATATCCGGGAGCATAAAGCCAAGGAGTTAGAAGGTAGCACATTTTCTGTGATACCTCATGATTCTATAGACTCGGAGCCTATACCGGATCATCTTACTTTGGTTAAGAAGCATCCTAATTTAGCTTCCAAGTTTATGGATAGATAACGAACACTCGTTGCGTCTTTTTACAAGACACATCAAGTGATTGTCGAAGATAAAAATGACATGTTAGAGGATCTAACTGATCCGGAAAGGAGGAAGCAGTTAGAATTCTAGTTAGATAAGGAAGCAAGTAGTAGTGCAACACCTATCTTTAAGGATATACCTATAGATCCTGAATCTTTTATACCATATCCTTATTCACCAAGTCCTGATCCTATACACGATCCTACTATGTATATGAGGTATGTAGTACCACAGGGTTCAGAGGATGGTTCTGACTCAGAACTTCCTATTGAGAATTCTGATGATTGGAGAAGGGGATCATATGAGGGATCTCATGAACACCAGATGTCCACAGATGGTTCTGACAGAAATGTTGGACAATCTAGCTAGATGGGTGCAAGAATTAACCTTATTAATAGTAGTATAAATACCATGTCAATAGATAATCAGGATGAAGAAGAAGATCCCGAGGAGAGAGTGTTTGAATCATCAACATCTTCTCAAAACATAGGGAATATACATTATCTAGTGTTTAACTATATTTCCCAAAGGAGCACCTGGGAAGCAGCAGGATCTGCGTATCCTGTTGACTACTCAAGTAATTAAGCTCAGGAAACGCAAGCGGGAGATAATTTTGAATATGTTTCTGAAGACTTTTCAGCTGAGTTGGTGGGAGTCAATGCGCTCAGGTTGAGTAATGACTCAAGTCCTGACACTTCATATACTGAGTTTGTTCCTTCTGGAAGGCCATTTGTTCCACAAACTGTGCAACGAACGACACGTCATCATGGTTGGACATCAGGCATGTATGATGAACGTAGTTACTACTAGAAGTAGGCAACTATGTAGAGGTATCAAGTACCGTGTATTATACTCCAAGAAATAATATAGTTAGATGAATAAGGTAGTTTTGTGATTATACCTATATGGTATATGTTGAAATGACTTTGTATTATTATGATATTATGTATAACATGTGAAATGCATATTTGAATTTTCTTTGGATCTTCATTGTGTGACTGGTTCTGTGTGTAAAGTCGAGCTCAGAACACATGTGCATGATGTAATTATGAGTATTCGCTTTATGTTGCAGGACTAGAGGGTCATGGATACAGGTGTAGAAACCGAAGCTGAGCAGTAGCGGATGGAACGTGAGGCCAAAGAGAAGGCTGATGCAGATGCAGCAAATCAGGGAGCATTGCCACCACCACCACCACCAATGAGGCCGTTAATGGAGCAGAATTTTATGCAGTGCATGCAAATGATGCAAGAGACCCAGAACAAGTTCATGGAAGAGTTGCTGGGACGAGAAAATCAGAGGGCACCTGAAGGTGGAGGAGTAAGTCTATATGACTTCCAGAATGCAAGGCCATTACCTTTTGCATCATCTCCTGAACCAATGGATGCAGAAGATTGGCTAGCAGATACAGAAAGGAAGCTAAAAACTGTAGGTTGCAATGATGAGGAGAAATTGAGGTATGCAACTCATCTTATGACTGGACCTGCAGCATCATGGTGGGAGAATCAGTTGGCTATGCAACAACCAGGAAGGGAGTTCACCTGGAAGGAGTTCAAGCAGAGATTCCGTGAATATCTTGTTATGCAAAGTGTTATGGAGTTGAAGCGGAGAGAATTTGAGGAGCTTCAGCAGGGATATACTAGTGTCATGAAGTATATCCGGGAGTTTAGTCAATTGTCTCGCTATGCTGAGGAGGATGTTAACACTAAAGAGAAGCGGAAGAAGCGTTTTCTGCGTGGGTTAAATCCATTTGTGAAAATGTAGCTAAGGTTAGCTAATAAGCTAACTTATCAGCAGTTGCTGGATGCAGCCATTACTTTCGAAGATGATTATAAGAATGTCCAAGAGGATAGGAGGAAGAGAGCCAAGAAGGAAACCAAGAGAATTCAGGCAAGCAAACATAAACCCAATCTGGAGTTCAAACCCCGGAACAAGAACTATGGTAACAATAACAATAACAATAACAATAACAATAACAATAACAATAACAAGGGCAGTGGTGGAAATCAATGCAATCCTAGAAGGAATGTTATTTGTAACAACTATGGAATTCCAGGGCATTTCTAGAGGGAATGCAAAAAGCCTGTAGTGATATGTTATGGTTGTGGTCAGAAGGGGCATATCAAGCCCGATTGTCTGAGCAAACCACCAGGAGGTTGGCCTACCAAGGGAGGAGGACAAGCCAGTGGAGGAAATGGACAACCCAATAAAGGATGAAATAATGGCAAGAACAACAATGGCAAAAGGAACAGACCTACCGGGAAACTGAACTGTGCAACCCTCGAGGAGGTGGATAATTCGGAGCATGCAGTGATAGGTACGCTCAATATCCTTACCAATCCCGACAAAGTTCTATTTGATACTGGTGCAACTACTTCATTCATTTCTAAAGAATTCTGTGATAAATTCGGGATTAGAAGGGCAACGTTAGAAAACTCTATGACCATAGTTACGCAACGTACCTTTAGTACCTGATAAACATGGAAATTGAAGAAACATGGACGCAACCGTACCTTCGGAACCTGATAAACAGGGAACTGCCTGATGACCCGACAGATGCCCGACGCATATCTCGCCGGTCCAAGGCCTTCACCATCATCAATGGTGAGCTGTACAAGCGTAGCATTTCGGGTGTACTCCAAAGGTGCATCACCATCGGTGACGGCAAAACCATCCTCCAATACATCCACGAGGGCATCTGCGGCCATCACACGGGCAGCCGCGCCCTCGTCGCCAAAGCTCTACGAGCTGGATTCTACTAGCCAACGGCCATGAACTATGCCAAGGACATTGCCCAGAGGTGCAACGTCTACCAGAGGTTTGCGTATAAACCACACGCACCAGGGTCGGAGCTCAGGACCATACCTCTGGCCTGGCCCTTCACCCAATGGGGCCTCAACATGATCGTAAAACTGCCCAAATCTTCGAAAGGAGGCCACGTCTACCTCCTAGTCGCGGTCGACAAGTTCACCAAGTGGATCGAAGCAATGCCCTTCACCAACCAAAAGGGCAAAACGGCCATTAAGTTCTTCGAGTCCATAGTCTACAGGTTCGGCGTGTCGCACAGCATCATCACGAACAACGGGTTGAACTTCATCTCCAAAGAATTCCAGGACTTCTGCGAAGGCCTTGGGATCAACATATCATACGCCTCCGTGGCGCACCCGCAAACCAACGGACAGGTCGAAAAGGCCAACGGCCTCGTAGGCGGCGGCATCAAGAAACGCCTACTCAGCCCACTCGAACGACTTTCGGGAGCCTAGGCAGAAGAGCTACCCTCCGTCCTCTGGAGCTTGTGCACAACGCCAAACAGCTCAACTGGCTACACGCCCTTCTTCATGGTGCACGAAGCCGAAGCCGTGTTACCTGCAGAAGTACGCCATAAGGCCCCACGGGTCGTCGCCTATAGCAAAGCCGAATCGACGGACGCACTCGAAGACGCTGTCGACACACTCGACGAGGCACGCGACATCGCCGCGGCTCGCTCGGCGTTCTACCAGCAGAGCCTCCGCAACTATCACAGCCGCCGGCTCCGCCCAAGGTCCTTCGTCGAATGAGACCTCGTCCTACGACTCAAGCAAGAGCGGCCGAAAAAGCTCGAGTCACCCTGGGAAGGACCCTACGTCGTCACCGAGGTCATCCCAGGTGGCGCCTACCGCCTCAAGCACGTGGAGTCTAGAGTCTCATACTCCAACCCATGGAACGTCGCACAATTGGGACGCTTCTACCCCTAACTATCCCTCTTTACTTACAATAAGGCTACTCAGCCAAGGCTACTCAACCAAACATTGTACCTCTTCATTACAATATGAATAAAAGCTAAGTGTCTCGCCTAAAAATTTATCCTTTTTTACATTACTTTCTGTTAAAACACACCCGGGGGCTACGCCTCGCCTCACGACTTCGTCGATTGCGCATGTAACCCTGAGTAGCTGACCACGTCAGGCTAACGAAAAGGGCATGCATACAACCAAGAACCACATGCTAATACAAGCAACCTTTACAACAAAGGGCACAACAAGCCCACTCTACCTATTCTGAACGATAACATGCGTACGATGCTCAAAAAGATCTACAATCTATTCAGCACACTGCCTAACAGCCGCGTAATGTGGGCGCATGTCCCACATGCCACCATCTGGTCGAGGGGGTGGCCCAGTCGCCACCGCCACAAGATCAACATCTGGGCGGCGCAGCCGAACAAGGGAAAGGGCGGCCTTCACCCCCGCAACCAGCTGGTGCCGCACCAACTCCCTGACGTGACCTATGTCTCTAAACTTCGCCAGCAAACCCCATAGAGTCGAAGGCGCCTCATCAAGAGGAAACATGACGTGCAGAATCGATGCTAGAGAAGTTTTCACCTGCCTTAGCACCCATGACACCTGATGAGCACGATCTTGCATAGTCGCAAGGACCGTGGCCCGGTCGCGGTACATCCAGAAAAAGCCTTCAGCTTCCATATCCTGTTTGGTTAGGCAATTGACCCGAACTGCAATGCGCTCCTTCTCCTCCCTCGGAACAAGGTTGGCACCTGCAGAAAAATACAGAGTAAGATGACACTCAAATAAAAGGAGCATCCGAAAACGAGCAGCAACTCAAGAAAATTCACACTATAGCTGCTCGGCCAACTGCCGTAGCTCCCCCATCAGATACTCCTCCCTGGCGGTATACTGATCCGCCTTTGACTTCCACACGTCCGTGTGGCCTCGAACGCCAAGTATCTACTTCTCAAGGCTGCGGACGTGGTCACGAAGAAAAACAAGCTGCGACACATCATCCAAAGATGGTCGCGGCTGAGGGGCAGACGAAGTATCAACGGGATCCTCACCCGAAGGTCCCTAAAGGAAAACAAGAAAGAATATGAACAACACATGACCGAGCAACAACTTGAAGCATCATTTATATACAAGAAAAGGCCACTGCATGGCACAAGGAAACTGTTCAACAAATATTACAGCAAAATAAGAAGACAACTATCCTAAAGCTACAACCACGAAGCCTAAGTAGCCGCATCCGGAGTGGCCTCGGAGCCAGAGTGCCTACTCTTGATCTCCTCCTGCTACTTCGCCGCATACTCTGCCAGAAGGTCAATGAGCTTCGGCCCATAGCGCTTACAGCAAGAAGCGAAGAGAGCAAAAGCTACCTCGGAGCCGTCAGGAGCTGTTGGCCTCTAAGAAGTGACCTGATGAAGATCCAACTCCACCCCGGACGCCATGGCCATAGCAAGCCCCATGGAAGCGCCGATGCCCTTCTGCTTGCTCTTGTAGGCCACAGGTGCATCCGGTGACAATGCATCCGCCAAAGAATCCACATCCTCAAGGGCAGCGCCCTTGGGAACGATCTCCTTGTGGAAACACCCGAGGATCTCCTTGGCCTTGGCAAGGGAGCCAGCAGCAGTACCGCAGCGGTCTTCGACCGCCGCGGCGGCATCGTCTAGAGCGCTCCCGTGCTCCAGGGCACCGCGATGAAATTCAATGCCCGAGGCATCTGGAGCAAAAGGAAGACAAAGTTGGAATCGAATAAGGGCACAGAGACAGAGCAGCCGAAAAACCCAAAGACAAGCAAAAGCACTTACCATAAAAGGCCTTGGCAGCAGCCATCAGCTTCTCGGCCACCTCCTTCTCACGCGCAGCCGCAACAGTGGCAAGATGCTCCTCGCGATCTGAAGCTTCCCGCTGAAGATGCTCCTTGGTCGCGGTTGCATCAGCCAACTCTTGCTGAAGGCCCTCCTTCGCCCCAATGGCATCCTCAGCCTTCTTCTCTGCTCGCCCAAGGCTCTTTTTGAGAGCATCAAGATGGAGAAGGGCAGCGTTATTTTCATCTGCAAAAGCACCAAGAACATACATAAGTAACACAAGCTACAGACAAGCAAGCAGACAAAAAAGAACAAGACAATTCAGCACGTACCTCGAAGTTGCCGCATGCTGGCCTCCAGCACCAGATGATGCTACACAAGCAGGTTGGCACTGTGCACAAAGGATGCAGAAGGAAGCAAAAGAAAACAATCAAGAAAAGGGCTCAGGGGCTGCACCCCGCAACGAGCACAACGTAGATAAAAAACATCCCGACAAAGACTCGGGGGCTACCCCCAGGACACAAGGGAAATATAACTTACATGCTCAGACGGAGACTCCGTAGGTCCCGGTATAGTCTTCTGGGAGACGATCACTCAAGCCTCCTGCGGAGAGGGCTTCAGAGCATCGCCCCCAGAGGTGGCCACCGTCTGAGAGGGAGGGGCGTTAGTTTCGACTCCCCTACGGCCTCCTGAGTGGCCTCATTAAAAGAGCCCTCAGAGGAGTGGCTGCAAGGAAAAGACCAATCAAAAAACAAGAAGACATGAAGACAAGAAAACAAGAACGAATAGCATCTGAAGGTACTTACGAGTCGATGTTGCTCATATCAAATATGGTCAGCGCCCTCTTCTCTTTTTTCTCTTCCTTCTTCCTCTTGGCCGGCGGTTGCGGCGCTATAGCCCGCATGGGAATGGACGGGATAGGCGAGGAAGAAGCACCGTCATCTCCGCTGTGGAGCACAAGGAAAGACGGGTCCCTAGGCGTCGGCGGAGTCGAGGCATCCGAAGACTCGATCGAACTCCGTACTCACTTCCGGGTCTGCCCCTCGCTCGCCTCAGGGGCTTCCTCAGTTGGCGACTGCGCCAGCGGAAGCTCGGACTCAGAGTCCACAACTTTGTTGTCTGGCACAATCGGAAACCTTTAGGATAATGGAGGCACCATGCCAGCCACCTTGAGCTCCTGCAGAATGAAGACATAAACGTTCAGTACAAGCAATCCTAAGGAAAAGCACTCGAAAAAAGGCGCTATGTGCACGTCGCAAATCTACACCTGCGGAACTGGTCTCGCGACACTGAACGGGGGCCTCAGCGACTTCCTCGGAAGGTCCTCATCGGACTTGTACTTCAGCAGTGGCTGAAGAACTCTGTCGAGGTCCCCCCTGGAGAGCTCCTCAGCCGAAACTCATGTCGGGTCGTGGCGGCCAGAGTAAAGGAACATCGGATGTGCCCTAGCCTGGAGTGGCTGCACCCGATGTTTGAGGAAGGTGCGGATGATGTCCACACCGTTCACCTCCTTCTCTACAACCATCTGGAGAGCCTCCACCCGACGGTAGAGCTCCTCTACCTCCTCCACCTCGCCCTCCAGGATATGGTTCTTTCAGGATCTCTTCTTCAAGATCTCCTGGGTGGAGTCGAAAGGGGCAAGGCCGAAGTTTTGCTCATCCACTGTGGAGTTGCGGATATAAAACCACTTCCTCGGCCAGTATTGGACGGATTCACACATAGAGAAAGAGAAGAAAAGAACAGTAGATCGGAGTGGAAATGACATAGCCGCCAAGCGAATAGACTCCGCCGGTGTCGGACTGCCTCTTCATGGAATAGAGCTTCCGAAAGAGGCCAAAGTGCGGCTCAATACCGAGCCAGCACTCGCAAAAAGCAATGAAGCAGACGATGTGGAGAAGAGAATTGGGTGAAAGATGATGGAGTTGGATACCATAGAAGAACAACAGTCCATGAAGAAAATCATGGACTCAGAGCGAGAGGCCGCAAAGAACAAAAGCTACAAACATCACCCGAAACCCTGCGGGTGAACGGGGAGTTACCTCATCGCCGGGGATCTTGACGGCCTCCTTATCCCACGAGATTAAACCCGCATCACGAAGCTTGCGCAGGTCACCCTCGCGCGTCTCCGAGTGCCGCCATCCACCATCCGTGATGCGAGTAGTGGTGGTGCTTTTCTTGCCGCCGGTAGCAGCACTTGTGCCCGCTCCGGTGGAGGCCTTCTTTGACTTCACCATCATGGCGCGTCGACGGCGACGGTGTGCGCACAAGAATGAGGAGGGGAACGATCGAAGAACTTCTAGTGCGTGCAAGGATGAGCTCGTGAAAATGGAGGCAGTGAAAGCAAATGGCTAAGGGTGAAAACAAACTACAGTTTTCCCCACAGTTATAAGGACGAAGACGATGAACAGGGACCGTTCATCTAGAAGCCCTAACGTCAGGATCAGATCCAACCGTCCACGTGTCAACATAGTAGTGAACCGTCGCTCGCATGTTGTCCACTATGCATGGAAACCAAGGAGACGCCGTAATTCTTGCCATGTCGCGCATGACTAGTCAACTCCAAGTCAAAAGGTGGGACCCTCGTTCGTACAGTCACGTCACCTCTGGCGCCGCAGACGGTTGAGGTCACCGATCATCAGCACTGACGTCATCAAAACCACACTAGCAATGGTTAGAAATCATTGGCTGACAACTAAAAGTACCCACTCGAATCTACGATTTGAGTAACTACTCGGGGGCTACTCCTATCAGGAGCGCTGGTCGCGCACCCGAGGCATGATTAAGGTAGCACACCAATGTTGATTCTTCGAGTCCTATGCCGAGTCTACGACTCCACTACGAACTCGGGGGATACTCCCATAGGGAGGATTGATTCAAGCATCCAAAAAAATTGTGTCCTACGGACCTGAAGCCAAAAACGGCTGAATTAAAGTCTTTGCTCGAGTCTACGACTCGAACAGACATGCGGGGGCTACTCCCATAGGGAGCGCTGGTCGCGCACCCTATGAATTCTTCGGCTACGATCCTTCGGATCAAAATGCAAAAAAAAATTGGCAACTCTGCCCCAACCAACGCTAAGTGAGTAACATCCTCCTTGGACACCCGAAACTCCTCCGCGGTGATAAAATTTCGGATGTTGTGTCTGCGACGCAAAGATAAGACCTACAAATACCATCTGATGGCCTGGTAACACACCTGACTGCGCTCTAATAGTAAAAATCTGTGCCAACAGGCGCGATAAACCCCAACGGACGCGTTGGGTACATCATTCGAAAACTACTGGGATTCGACTCCTATAAGACCTCAATGGCCTAAGTCGAATTACGCTATCATCTGTTCTAGGTTCGAGTCTAGGGACTCGAGTCTGAAGAAGATCGTGTTGTTTTGTCCTAAGATAGTTAACTGACCCTGATCCGTCAGGAGAGTCAGGCACACGCATCAACAATCCCTATACACTAAAATTATTCTTTTTCTCTGATGAACAGAAACAGCTGCACCCGAAAGATTGAGGAGTCCTCAGCCGAATCTACGATTCGAATGAACACTCGGGGGGCTACTGACATGGTTATACCCTACGGGTACACGACATTAGCATACCTGGTCCATCCCAGGGAAGGCCCACAAGAATATACGCGGCCTGTGGAGATTTTTGGGTGATCCAAGCCCATGACGTCTTCGGATCCTTAGAGAGAAAGACTAGAACATATAGAATATTCAAGGGGGCAAACCCTAAACTTGTAACCGACTCGATCTGTGCCCGAGACCTGCCTAACTCTATATAAAGGCTAGGAGGGCACGGTGAGGAAGACATCCTTTTTCCACCGCATACCCACCTCCATGCCAGATTGCATCTGCGAACCCCT
Source organism: Avena atlantica (assembly GCA_910589765.1). NCBI lineage: Eukaryota > Viridiplantae > Streptophyta > Magnoliopsida > Poales > Poaceae > Avena > Avena atlantica. The sequence goes on along the minus strand of OU342739.1, from coordinate 525,327,455 downwards.
GTACTTTTCGGTTGCGCCGTAATCAAGAGCAGACGAGCAGGAGTAGGGTTTTTCCTTCGGGGGCCTGAACCTGGGTAAATCTTGTGTCCCCTGGTTGCTTGTCTGTTAACCATTCCGTGATCTCCAACACCCCCATCTTCTCCAAAACCCAAGCTCATAACAATGGGCATTGATGATTCGAAACCTCGTCACTATGAGTTTAACTTTTCCAAATTTGCTAAAACTCCTTGTGAAAATAGCTTGCCTAATAAAGATTTCAGGATGGAACAACTTGCTTCTATTGATCCAGTCTATGACCTTGGACCTCTTTTTGGTGACTGTAAGTATGCTCATTCTGATGATAAATTTGTTGCTAGTGACAGTTATATTGTGAACTTTGTCCAAAGTGCTACCGAAAGTTATTTTGAGAGAGGTAAACATGGTTTTATGCATCTCAATAATATTAAGTTTCCCCGTTTTATGTTGAAAGCTTTAAAGTTGCATCTATTTTGTCTTCCTATGCTTGTGGGATTTTGTTTCAACAATTCATTTTCTCATGATACCCCCATGCATAGGAAGTGGGTTAGGCTCAAGTGTTTTGGTTATTTGCTTCTTGATGCTCTCTTTCACTTCAGATATATATATCCTATGTGAGCATCCTTGGAAGTTTCAAGCCTAACTTAAAGGCATTAAAGAAACTACTTGTTGGGAGATAACCCAAGAGTTTTGTCGAGTCTTGGAAGTTATTACCTCAATAATAACTGCTCCTTATCCTTTTTGTTTTGGCTTTTGTGTCAAGTTCAACTACTTTTGTGAAGTAGAGGAGTTGTGAAAAGTGGCTATCCTGGGACAGATTTGTGTGCTTCATTGTAAAAATTCGTGAGGGGGATCAGTACTTCGGATGGAGCTGCATTTTTCTGAGCTTGTTCGCCAAGCTGTTACCCAACTTTCATTAGTTCTGGACTTTTTGATTTAAGCAACAGAGGGTCTTCGAAAAAATCAATCTTTACCTGCTGGTCTGTTTTGACAAGATTTCTGCCATCATTTGCATTTGCCTCTTACAGAAGCTTTTGTTTTGATGGGTTTTCAGTTGAAGTGTTTACCAAAGGTTTATTGTTTTTGCCTACACTAATGTTTTCATTGAGCTTGTGCAAAAGTTTTGTATGAAGGAAATTCTCAGGAGAAAGAGAGAAGGAATATGCAGAGTTCGTCTTTGAATAGGTAAAAGTGGCGAAAACAGAAGGTTCGTGAAACTCCAATATTTTATATTTTTGATGTTTTTAATACATAAGGGAAGTTACGAGACGAAACATAAGAGGAAATGGAGCCCGGGGTGGACAAACCCACCCTAGGCGCGGGCCCAGCCTGGCCGCGCCTGAGGGGGTGTTCCCCCCTCGGACTCCATATCCGCCTCGTTTCCATGTCAAAACCTTCATTATGCATTGAAACTTCATAATATATAACCCCCCCGGGTTCCCCGAGGTTCTTGCATCATGTTCTTGTCATGTTTTCGTTTCGATATGTTTCTGTCAGGAAATCTTCTCAAGTTTAGAGCACCATGGCCTCCGCCAACGACAAAGGCAAGAAGCCCATGGAGATAGAGTTGAAAGAACAAACCGCCGCAGGAACAAGGGGAAGGAAACCTACTTTTGTAGGAGCAATTAACACTACGGATGCTTTTTCTCGTCACATGCAGGGAATCGTAGCCTTCGGTCCAGAACTCGTATACTGCCCTGAGGCAGCGGAAGCCCTTCGAACCACCAACGAGTTTTGTGTTAAGTATCGTGCTTTGAGGATGAAGGTGGATATGCCTCAAGAGGAAAATAACAGGCTTCGTAAGATGCTGGAAGATTTCCTGACCCATGACAAGAGAACATCACCAACACCGAAGGAGTAATTCGTCATCAGGTTTGTCATCCCCTTGGCTTGTTCCAAGCTTGGGGGAGTGTCGTGGTATCACCACCATTATCTTTTATCTTTTACCTTTTTAGTGGATTCATATCTGTGGTAGAGAGGTCATCTTATAGTTTGGTTTGCATGTGGAAGTATCTCTCCTTTAGTTGATTATCTATGTATTCCTTGGTGTGAGTGCCTTTGTTTAATATTAATGAGAAGTATCATCTTTTACTTTTTGCACTTCTTATTTTTTTAGTTTGCAATCTATATTATATGATGGATCTTGTTGATCAGTACTGGCACCACTTTGGGATCATCAAGTGGATCTAAATTGGTTTTGGCAAACCGAGTTCTGGTCAGTGGCATTAACTTGAAAGAAAAAGAAAGAAATAAAAAGCTTACAGGTTTTGGTATCATTTGTTTTCTTTCTTATTGGATCATAAGCTAAGTATTCTTTATTTAAGATTCTTTTGTGTCTTCAAGTAAGATTGCATGTTTGGCTTTATTACTTGTATGTTTGCTTGTTTCTTTCAGCTCTCTTGCTTGCTACCCAGCCTTGCTAGCCAAAAACCTGTTTCGAGAGGGCATACTTCTCATGTTTCCAAAATCCTTTGAACCAAAACTTTTGCCACTTGTGTCCACCATATCTACCTAGTAGCTTTTGTTATTCCAAGCAAATTCTCAAGCTTCATCTACCTTTCGAATTAAAAAGTATTTTGTTATGTGAAAACTAGTTAGTAAAGCTCTCACAAACTTGATGGCACACCTTATTTACTTGCCCCTAATAGACCTGAACCATTGTGAACATCGAAGTTGTATATGTGTGTATATATACGTTGGAATTAGCAGAACCGTGCTGTCACGGGGAATGTTTTCAACATTGCACTTGTACTCTGTACACAGTTTATATCGTTCTATTTTGTCTATGGATGTCAACGGTGTGAAATAAAGAGGGAACTTGTAAGTCCATGGAGTTTGTATCTTGTGTTAGAGAAACGCCTGGGCTGCTAGCCTAAGTCATGCTTAATCATGGTGGAATCTTGCAGCATCACCATAGTGAGTCATCTATGAAGCATCCTCAATAAAAAGCTATACACATAGTAAATAAAAATATTGCTGAGATGCTCATTGTCTGCTTGCCTTGTCATTTTGGTTATGGAAAAGCTCATGTACCATGTTCAAGGGGTACCCCGTTGGCGGTTCTCAATGATATGAAAATACTTACAATGACAAGAAGTTACATGGTCCCAAAGTTGAGTATGCATGAGGAGTGGCCCTCATATTCAAGGGACACGAGATGCCAACTTATATTTCGTCAAGCATATGCTCCATCTTTGTTCACTTTAACCTTAATCATCTCAAGATGCTTATGATAGGGGAAATGAGGGCTCAAAGCTAGTAAGTATCATAATCTTTTGGAATCTCTTTATGACTTGTAATACCTGCTACCCTCTAAGAAGGGACCTTTCTCCCACTTCCAAGTTGAGTCAGTAAATCTACTTCCTCTCTACCTCAGCAAGCTTCTGAGCTGTTGTGTTTCAAGCATTCATATGGTGATTTATTCAATCATGTTCTTTTTGTTCCTTGTTTTCACAAAACTCTTATCTATTGAGTATTACTTTGAAATCCTTCACTTGTGAAAAACATTTTTGAGCAAAGAGTGTTCCTGTTTTAAAACTTCTACAAAAAGCTTTTGTGAAACTGTTTGCCAGGTGTTCTCTAACCAAGAACAAGTTTGCCAATTCCAATTATGATTTATCTTTATGCATCTCTATAGTGACTGATGTGCTTGGTTGCAAGCTAAGTTATATAATGGTGAGTTGCTTTCTTCTATGAGTTGTGCAATGGTAAGTATGATGCTTCTTGTTTGTATTCTTTTATCAACACTTCACTCCATAAACCTATGGACATGTTTACTGAGCTCAGTATTCTCTTGGGGACAAGCGAAGTCTAAGCTTGGGGGAGTTGACACTCCCAATTTGCATCACCATTCTATATCATAATTTACCTCTATTCATTGATATTTGTCTTATTATGAGGTATTACTTATGGCTTTTCATTTGTTTATGCATGTTGGATGATTCCTGGAGGATGGACTACCGGAGTCTGGATTCTGATGGAAAAGAAGGCGTTTCGGTGCAATTTCGCGAAGATCAGAAAAATACCAGAAAAATATGGAAACATATTATTTTACCAGAAGACGAAGGAAGCCAGAAGGAGGGACGGAGATGGGCCTCAGGGGTCCCACCCCTAGGCGCAGGCCCACCTGACCCCGCGCCTAGGGCAGGTGTGGCCCACCTGCCCAACCTTCAACTCCGCCCCTTCGCCTATATCTTCCCTACGGAACTCTAACACTAGGGGAGCGACCACAGATAGATTTCCACCGCCTCTGGGGGCGGAAAACACCGAGAGAAAAAGATCTCTCCGGCAGATAGATTTCTGTCGGGGGAATTCCTTCCCGGAGAGGGGAGACCGTCGCTATCATCACCATCATCAAGCTAGGATTCATCGGGATCATCATCATCATCCACACCATCATCTGCACCAGCACCATCACAACCACTTCGTCCCGATGTAACAATTGTGTTGGATATTGCTTTAGTTCTTAGGGGAAACTTTCCCGGTGTTGATTACTATTGTAGTTGATGCTTGTGAGTGGAACCATTGGTATGTTTAGATTGTTATCCATTACCATATCATCTTTGATCTTGATTCATATGATGTCTTGTGATTAGTCGTTTAGTTCTTGAGGACATGGGAGAAGTCATGTTGTTAGTAGTGAATCTGTGATGAGTTATTATCCAATGGTTTAGTATTTAAGTTGTGGTGCTATTCTTCTAGTGGTGTCATGTGAACATTCACTACATGATACTTCACCATTTATGGGCCTAGGGGAATGCATTGTGTATTTGGCTACTAATCGTGGGGTTGCCGGAGTGACAGAAACCCGAACCCCGTTAGGACACCTTTGCACAAGGGAGCGTAGGATCTCAGAGTTTAAGGCTGTGGTTAAATTTATATCTTAATTACTTTCATGTAGTTACGGATGTTTGCAGGGGGTTTAATCACAAGTATGTATTAGTCCTAGGAAGGGCGGTATGTTAGCACAGGTTCACCCACACAACACTTACAAACACCAGAGAAGAGTACTCAGCTATTTGAAGCGAAAGCACTTGACAGAATTCCCATGTGTCCTCGAGAACGTTTGGTCCTTATAAGTATTTCCACCGGCTTGTCCTTTGCTAAGAAAGGATTGGGACACTTGCTCCGTTTGTTTGTTACTTTTGTTATTTGATCTTTGTTTCGTTTCCTTGTCAGAAAATCACTAAAATCCGTTTGCTAAGTATTCACAGAGATTTCCTGCTCCACACCACTGTTCAGAACCTTCTGCTCCTCGTTGGGATCGACACTCCTATATATCGAAAGTACTACGATACACCCCCTATACTTGTGGGTCATCAATGTGATATGGCCATGATTGTGATTATATGTGATGTATGCAATGCTCCTTATTGTAAGTCGGCAACCGGCAGGAGCCTTATGGTTGCTTTTAATTTCATTAAGACCTGTGTGCCTATTATTCAAAATAGTTGTAATAGTTGATGCTGGTGGACGACAACCATGGAGCGGGGCCATTGACCTTGACGCCACGCCGGTGATGATGGAGATCATGTTCGTGCTTGAAGATGGAGATCGGAAGCACAAGAAGAAAGGCCATATCATATCACATATTATGAGTTGCATGTGATGTTAATCCTTTTTTGCATCTTGTATTGCTTAGATCGCGATGGTAGCATTATAAGATGATCCCTCTCACAAAATTATCAAGTAAAGTTTTCACCCTTAGTTAGCACCGTTACCAAGACTCGTCATTTCGAAGCACCGCGTGATGATCGGGTGTGATAGAATCAACGTGTGCATATAACGGGAGCAAGCCAGATTTGCTCATGCAGAAACTAAGGTTAACCTTGATGATCCTAGCATGTACAAACATGGTATCGGAACACGGATCACCGAAAGTTAAAACATGAGTCATATAGTAGATATGATGAACATGATGATTGTTCGCCTTTGAAATTACATCATATCTCGTGATGATCGGATTTGATGTAGTGGATTTGGTTCATGTGATCACTAAAACAATGTGAGGGATATTGTTTTGAGTGGGAGTTCACCTAGATTAATTTAACTATTAATTAGAACTCAATTTGTCATAAACTTAGTCTAAACTATTGCAAATATGTTGTAGATCAATGGCAGCCCCTACCATCAATTTTAATGCGTTCCTAGAGAAAGAAAAGTTGAAAAACAATGGAAGCAACTTCACAGATTGGTTCCGCAACTTGAGGATTGTCCTCAATGCTGGTAATTTGACCTATGTGCTGGATGCACCGCTGGGTGACCCGCCTGCAGCTGATGCTATCGATGAGGTGAAGAATGTTTTCCTCACTAGGAAGAATCAGTACTCCACAGTTTAGTGTGCTATCTTGTATGGTTTGGAATTGGAGCTTTAGAAAAGGTTTGAGAACTTTGACCCACATGAAATTGTTCGTGAACTCAAAATGATATTTGAGGCTCACACAACAGTTGAGAGTTATGAAGCTTCTGAAAAGTTCTTTAACTGCAAGATGGAAGAGGGCAGCTCCGTCAATGAGCATGTGCTTAAGATGTCTAGGCACGCAAGTAAGCTCCAAAGCTTGAGTATAGTGATTCCTAATGCTTTGGGGATTCACCGCGTCCTCCAATCACTACCACCAAGTTACAAGAACTTTGTGATCAATATGCATATTATGATTCTGAGATATGGCAGATGGATGTCAAAACGGCGTTCCTCAATGGAGACATTGATGAAGAGTTGTATATGGTACAACCCAAAGGTTTTGTCGATCCTAAAGATGCTAACAAGGTTGCAAACTTCAATGGTCCATTTATGCATTGAAGCAAGCATCCCGAAGTTAGAATCAACGTTTTGATAAGGTAATCAAAAGTTTTGGTTTTATACAAACTTATGGAGAAGCTTGTATTTACAAGAAAGTGAGTGGGAGCTTTGTAGCATTCCAAGTACTATATGTGGACTACATATTGTTTATTGGGAATGATGTTGACCTTCTTAATAGTGTCAAAGATTATTTGAATAATAGTTTTTCAATGAAGGATCTTGGCGAAGCAGCTTACATATTAGGCATCAAGATTTATAGAGATAGATCGAGACGCCTAATATCATTGTCACAAAGTACATATTTGGACAAAGTTCTAAAGAGGTTTGGAATGGAAGATAGCAAGAAAGGGTTCTTGCCCATGTTGCCCAATACGACCTTGAGTAAACCTCAAATTCCTACTACGGCAGAAGATAGAGAAAGGATGAGTAAGACTCCATATGCCTCAGCCATAGGGTATATCATGTATGCCATTCTATGTACTAGACCCGACATTGCATATGTTGTTAGTTTGACTAGCAGATATCAAAGTGATCCAGGGGTGGATCATTGGACAGCGGTCAAAAACATCCTTAAGTACCTGAGAAGAACTAAGGATATGGTTCTTTCTTATGGAGGTGATGAACAACTCGTTGTTAATGGTTACAGCGATGAACAACGTGTTGTTAATGGTTACACCGATCCGGATGATTCTAAATCTCAATCTGGATACTTATTTACTTTGAATGGTGCATTAGTTAGCTTGAGGAGTGCAAAGCAAAGTGTTGTGGCGAGATCTTCAACTGAATCAGAATACATAGCTGCTTCGGAGGCTTCACAAGAGGTGATATGGATGAAGGAGTTCATTACAGAGCTCGGTGTGGTTCCCAGTGCGCTGAATCCAATGAGTATCTATTGTGATAACATGGTCGCCATAGCCAATGCGCAAGAACCAAGGTCACACAAGAAGCTGAAGCATATCAAGCTGCATTTTCATGCTATTCAAGAGCATGTCCAAGATGGTGACATAAAGATTTGCAAAGTACACATAGATATGAATGTGGCGGATCCATTGACTAAACCTCTCCCGAGGGAAAAACATGACCAGCACCAAACCGCCATGGGTGTTCGGTATATTACCATGTAATCTAGATTAGTTGACTCTAGTGCAAGTGGGAGACTATTGGATATATGCCCTAGATGCAATAATAAAAGTAGTTATTATTATATCTTTGTGTTTATGATAAATGTTTACATTCATGCTATAATAGTATTAACCGGAAACATTAATACTTGTGTGATTTGTAAACTTAATTAGAGTCCCTAGTAAAGTCTCTTTATAGTACTAGCTTGTTGGTTAATATATAATCATGGTTTCTGGATCATGAACATAGAGATGTTTTTAACAACAAGATCATATAATTAGGAGAATGGTATGATGGACATACTCCTATAGATAAGCGTAGCATAAAGATCAAGTCATTTAAATAGTCCGTTTTCTATAAGCTTTATGATACATAGTAACCTAATTCCTTCAACCATGATTTCATGTTAATCACCATCACCGGAAGGATGCTTTGATGACATCAAACACCACACCGTAACTGGGTGGTTATAAAGGTGGCATTGAGTGTTCGGAAAGTATGTGTTGAGGCACATGGATCAAGAGTGGGATTTGTCCATCCATATGAAAAATAGATATATTCTGGGCCCTCTCGGTGGAATGTCATCCAATTAGCTTGCAAGCATGTGACTGGCTCACAAGGGATCACATATCACGGGAACAAGAAAAGAATACTTATCGGTAACGAGGTTGAACTAGGTATGCAGACATACCGACGATCAAACCTCAGAGTAGTAAAATATCGCGAAACAAAGGGAAATTGGTATCGTATGTAAATGGTTCATTCGATCACAAATTAATCGTTGAAATATGTGGGAGCCATATGAATTTTCAGATTCCTCTATTGGTTATTGATCGGAGAAGTTTCTCGGTCATGTCCGCGTAATTCACGAACCGTAGGGAGACACACTTAAGGATTCGATGTTGTTTAGTAGATATGGAATGTAAGTAGGAAGACCGAATGTTGTTAGGAGTCTCGGATGGGATCCATGATATCACGAGGAGATCCGGAATGCCCCGAAGAATAAAATTCATATAAGGAAAGTCCAATTTCAGAGTTCGGGAATGATTCCAGTGTTTTCACTGGAATGATCTAGAAGGTTCTAGAAGGTTCACCAGACCGAAAGGGGAAGGGTACATGAATGTGTAATTACTAAGTGGAATGATTGCATAATGTCCTAGGTCACTTGGCTGGGCATTTGAAAGAAAGGAATCAAACTCTTAAATTGAAAGTCAATAGGCAAGTTTGAGAAGTCAAACTGGGACAATGTTTTCTAGTGGAGGGAGGAGAGGAAACCTCCTCTCCCTCCACCACGCGCCTAGTAGGAGAGGGTGTTGGGGAAGGATTCAAACTCCCCTCCCTAGCTTCCCCTCCCCTCCAGATCCAAAGGTCATGTGTAGCAACTGCCTCGACTATCACAGTGAAACCTCTTTTGTGGCCTTTGTACATTCCCTGCCATGCACATGGACAATTCTTCCGGTGCCAATGCTGTTGGAGATATGCCCAAGAGGCAATAATAAAGTGGTTATTATCATATCTTCATGCTTAAGATAAATGTTTACATGCCATGCTATAATTGTATTAACCGGAAACATTAATACTTGTGTGATTTGTAAACATGTAAGAGTCCCTAGTAAAGCCTCTTGTTAAACTAGCTTGTTGGTTAATATATGATCATGGTTTCCTGATCATGAACATTGAGATGTTATTAACAACAAGGTCATATCACTAGGAGATGATGTGATGGAAATGCTCCTATAGTTAAGCGTAGCATAAGATCAAGTCATTTAAATAGTTCACTTGCTATAAGCTTTCAATATATAGTAACCTAAATCCTTCGACCATGCAATCATGTTAATCACTATCACCGGATGGATGCTTTGATGACATAAAACACCACTTGGGTGGTTATAAAGGTGGCATTGAGTGTTCGTAAAGTATGTGTTGAGGCACATGGATCAAGAGTGTGATTTTTCCATCCATATGACGGATAGATATACTCTGGGCCCTCTCGGTGGAATGTCAACCAATAAGCTTGCAAGCATGTGACTGGATCACAAGGGATCACATATCATGGGAACGAGAAAAGAGTACTTGTCGGTAACGAGGTTGAACTAGGTATGCAGAGATACCGACGATCAAACCTCGGATAAGTAAAATATCACGAGACAAAGGGAAATTGGTATTGTATGTAAATGGTTCATTCGATTGCAAAGTAATCATAGAAATATGTGGGAGCCATATGAATTTCCAGATTCCTCTATTGGTTATTGATCGGAGAAGTGTCTCGGTCATGTCCGCCTAATTCACGAACCGTAGGGAGACACTTAAAGATTCGATGTTCTTTAGTAGATATGGAATGTAAGTAGGGACACCAAATGTTGTTCGGAGTCTCGGATGGGATCCGAGATATCACGAGGAGATCCGGAACGGTCCGGAGAATATGATTCATATAAGGAAAGTCCAATTCTAGAGTTCGGGAATGATTCCAGTGTTTCCATCTGAAAGGTTCTAGAAGGGTCTAAAAGGTTCACCGGACCGGAAGGGTAAGGGTGCATGAATGTGTCATGACTAAGTTGAATGGTTGCATCATGTCCTTGGTCAAATGTATGTGCAAATAAAGAGTGAGATCAAACTCCGAAATTGAAAGTCAAAAGGCAAGTTTGAAAAGTCAAACTAGGACAATGTTTCTGTAGAGGTCCCAACCTTTAATAAGGTAGAGATCCCTGTGTTTACAATGCTAGTCCCTGGATCAATAGCTAGCATCCACAGTTAAGATGTAATATCAAGAAACAAAGGTCATAATACAACTTTATAACCAGGAATAAAATAATTCATTACATCTTACATAGCTCATTTGGCTATCTCATTACAATGCAGCAGAAATAACTATAGCATGGGGTCCTTCATCTTCAAAGTGCCACAGGCAAACATGTTGGTTGTAGACTTGTAATCCTAATCAACACACTTCACTAACATCAAACAAACCTGCAACATAACAAGTTACAGCCACAAGGGTCAAAACATTTGAATTGTATTGGCAAGTGATACTATGGTAGTATAGTGGAGTCTATCATCTATATGCATTTGGCTAAGTGGAGCTTAGGCTTGCTTTGCTCAAAATAGATTTTCCTTATCTTTTGAAAACACTAAGTTTTTGCTTGAGAAAATCACCCAAGGCATCTCCCAATAGAAATTGGTGATCCTTCAACCCTTGTTCAACCACAAGTTTTTAACTTAGAAATTTGGATGAGGAGATTCTCGATAGCTTCCATGTCTTGATGCTCAAATTTTCCTTTACCGGGGACATGGCTAAGTACTTAGATTTTACACTCCACGGAGGTGGTGCACTTTCCCCACAAGACTTGGTTTCACCAAGACAAGGTCTTTCAGAAGCCTTCCCTTAGACCAGAATGGACGCGTTCCAACCTATCATCCCCTACCACCAACTGTCCATTTGGCTAAGTTATTGCAACCTATATGATCCAGGCAGAGCCCATAATGCCAAGTGGCTGCACTTGAAGCTTCTCAACATTTAACATCTCAAATCTCTTTGTTCCTAGGTGGCCATCCACAAGTGAGATACACAAGGTAAACCATAGAAATGGGCCTTGTGTAACCACTCAACACAAACCATTCCTTCCATTCCACCCAGGTGATTCATTCACTTAGTTGTTTTATTAAACAAAACACAAGTCCTTGACTTAGAAATATTCCATAGCATGAAATATAATCCACCCTTGTTTTCTACTAGCTAAGCTAAGCATGATAGTAGTAGGAATCTTAACTTATGAAATTTCTTCTAAGGTTTCATCTACTAGGTTTTCCCATGGCATAGTTTATACTTGGCAAAAATTCCATGCAAGTCCTACTTAGAAATATCACTAATGCATAGTGAAAATAATAGGACAAAAGTTTGAAGCATCACTTGCCTTTTTGGTAGAGAATATAAGTTCACTCCTTGATCTTGAAATGATCACACTCTTCAAATCACTACAATTCAATCAAGCAAGGCACAAATTCAATCTACCATTCAAGCAACATCACATAAAATTATAGAAACAAAGCAATGCATGCAAGCATGAAAAAGATGGTGTATTTTGAAAGGTGGTTTCTAATGGGTTATAAACATTTAAAAAACACCTATTGGTCATTTTATAAAAGTGGAAAAACCATTTGCAAAAGATTTTACTTATAAATCATTTTTAAACCAAATCAATATTTTATGTGGTTGAAAATGCCTTTAGCAAGGTAATAATATTTATAGGGTTCACCAAATATGTTTTCAAATCATAAAAATTTGTGTTTAGGGTCAGATAGTTTAAATCAAAACATTTCCCAAAGGTTTTCTCCAAAAAGCATTTTTAACATATAAACAATATTTTTATTTGACTAGAAATGTATTAAATCAAAGATTTTCTCTTTTGCTTCTCAAAATATGTTTTTGAATACACAAGTTGGTTTCTATGGTCAGTAGTTTCCAAACAATCCATTGGCCAAAGGTTTTATCACAAAAACAATTTTAGAATGAATTTTATATTCAAATTATGCCTACACAAGTTTCTGCAAAAACAATCATTTTACGAGAAGCAATTTGCTAAACAAAGTGAATGCTTGGGTAGGACTTGTCTTGATGATTCCATTGATATAAAGTTTGCAAAATTTGGACGTGTGGTTTGAAAGTTATGAATTTTACAAATTTGATCATCTAATAGAAAAGTTGCTGTCTATTTAATCAAAAGCTGGCCACGTGGTGCGATCTTATTGGACAAAAACATTTCGTGCGGATCGCATGCTGTAGTGCGTTGGATCTAATGGAAATCGTGTGGTACAGAGACACTCGTACCCCTTCGTTTAAGTGACTATGTCTATGCCACATGATCAAGATCCAACGGTTGCTACGCGTTTGACCTAGAACGAGCGGCGCTGGCGGCGGCTGACGACGGAGCGCGCTCTGGTGGCGAGGTTGCCGATGCTGCAGGATGCGAGAAAGAGGAGAGAGGGAGCTCACTGTGTTCGCAGCACACTGCTGATGCTCAACGTGGTCTTTGTTGGCTAAGGGACGCACGGGTTCGTCTTCAATCTCTCGCCGGAGTTGCTGCGGGCGGCGGTGCTCTCAGGTTGTCGTCGCTGGCGACGTTTAGGACCATGCTAAGACAAGTTAGGAGCTGCGTTAGCTGCGCACGCGGTCGATGGTCATGTGTGCATCAACAATAGGAAAGGGGGTGGTCAGATACTACCTGGGGGACTCGTCGGAGGGGGAGCAGACGGTGGCGATGCTCTGTCGGAGACGTGGTCAGCGATGCAGAGCACACGCGGGCGAGCTGGCGCTACTGGGAGGTTCGCCAGGAGATGGGGAGCAAGTGAGCGTGGTCGAGGGGACAAGGCGCGGTGGAGGATGGCCAGAATCGATGGAAGTGCTCGCTGGAGACAGTGGCGGTGCAGCGCAAAATTAGGCAGCCTGGGGGCGCACCAGGGTGGGAGATTGAGGGGGAAACGGAGAGGAGGGAGAGGCAGTTAAGAGGGCACGGTCGCAGGGTGGATTTACTGCGGCGTTAACGCGAATTAACTCGAGCTTTAATCGTCTGAAACGGCCGGCGAGGTGAGGGGCGAGGTCGTCGCGGGGTTGAAGAAGCTGACGGGGCAGGTGGGGTCTGGCGGCAGCGAGAGAGAGAGTGGGGGTGGGGTCCACTGATCAGCGATGGGGCGGGTTAGTTTCTGGGTGAAAAATGTTTCGCCAGAGGGGAGAGCTGGTGGGATGTGAGTGGGCTTGCTGGGCTGGCCATATGGGTTGGGTTTGATTCGTTTTTTTTGTACTGAACCTTTTTCTTTTTTCCAATTTGAATTTATGTTTTGATTTTATTTAAAACCATTCAAACTCCAAATGAATTCAAACCACCACCAAACTTTAGGTGAATTATAATTCTGTTTATCAACATATTCCAAAGTCCAAAATAGAACAATTATTTTTAGGGTTTATTATTTATTTAAAATAAATAAATAGACTTTAGTCTTTAATTCAAATAGGATTCAAATATGTTTAAAACTCTATTTGACTTTCTAATTTTTTCCAAAACCTTTTCAGTAGGTTTTAATTGAAATTATAAAACACTTTGAAATTTTATTTAAAACACTTTAATAAGTTTTAAATGTTTATTTTAAAATGGAAAATCCTTTACTCAAATATAATTGGGTATAATAAATCCTTATTATTTTATTTAAATAATCCTTTACTCTTTTTATCGAATAGAAATATTTTATTTCATTTGCTTGGCCAAGATTTAATTTGGCTCTTTAAAATAGTCCTTATTTATATTTCTACCTTTGCTTTTGAAAACCATATCTTTTTATTAAAAGATCCAAATATAGTGATTCCAACTATTATAACTTTATTTATTATCTTTTTAAATCTCTTTAGGATTTTATTTGATCAAAATAGGTTTGATGTTTCCAATTGGAATCAAAAAGTTTCTTCTCACCCTAAATTTCAACAATTATTTATTTTGTTTAATTATTTTTCACATTACAAGATTTGGAAAATCTTGGGATGTGATAGGCTACCACCCTTAAAATAAATCTCGTCCCGAGATTTGGGAAGGCTAGGGGTTACAAGTTGGCTCAAAGCAACTAGGGTACTACCACCCTTAAAATTTTCCAACTAGATTACTTCTTGTCTTGCTTGGGGTTTTGATGAAGCTTCTTTGGACACTTGTCTGCATAATGGCCTAGCTCTTTGCATTTTAAACACATCACTTGGTTGATATCTTTCTTTTCCTTTGGTATCATTGCCTCTTGTTTGTTTCCTTGGTTCTTCTTCTTTTTTGGGCAATCACTGACATAGTGTCCCATCTCTTTGCAATTGTAACATTGCAACTAGCTTATGTCCTTCTTCTTCTTTTTGGGTCTCTCCAAAGCTAGGAGTTCTTCTATTTCATGTTCTTCATACTTCACCACAAAGGTGGGAAATCTTTCTCTCTTCTTGGGGCAGTTACTAGAGATATGACCTTCTTCTTCACAAGAGTAGCAACACTTTGTGGTCACTTTGGATTTGGCCTTATGATGCATAGTTTTGACTTTGTCTTCATCCTTCTTGGTAGAAGTTGTTCCTTCATGAGGGTTTACAAACTGTTGATGCACTCTATCTTGTTTCCTTTGTTGAACTATGGTATAGATGGGGCATTGGATAGGGACATGATTATTTCCTTCACATAGGAAACAAGTAGCTTGAGATGTGGGGCATTGGCTAGTTGGATGTTTCTCTTCACAATTGGGGCATTGATCTTCATGCTCTTTAGTAGTGTGATCCTTGTCTCCACAAATATTACAAGCTTGATTTCCTTCTATAATATCATCCTTGACATCATTGTTGCCATAAACTTCTTGGGAAGGGTTGTGTTGATCATTTGAGTGGTCATCCCTTGCAACAATTGGGATTGGATTTCCAAAAAAAATTGTATGGTTGGGTCTAAATCATTATTGTTGGCTGAAAACTGAGTTGTCATCTGATTCAACTGGGTTTGATTTGCTAGTAGTTGTTCTCTCATGTGCATCTCTTGGTTGTTGCTGTTGTCACCATCCTTGATGTTGGAATCTCTTGGGGTAGTCATCTGTTTGGGTTGGATTGGGATTAGAATAGGCAAAAGATTTCTAAGGGAATAGTTCTAATTACACACATCACAATTCACACAAGCAATGTGCAAGCAATCACAAACAAACATTCCACTCAAACAACAAAGTTCAAGCACATTTTTAGGCAACAAAATATTTTTGCTACCACATAAGTTGGTGTGTTTAGTTTGATCTAAATATGGTGGTCCAACTATATGGTTCGCTTGAAATCATTCCATTATTCTTTGTTGATTCTTCTTGTATGAGATCATGGTTTCCTTGGGAAAAACATTCTTGCATCTTGGTCACTAACTTCAAAGATGATGATGATTCCTTCTAGATTGTGTTTCCTTAGTCTTCAAGTCTTGAGTAATATTTCTTGTCTCACTTGTAGGCTTAGTGATATCCAATTTGAAGTCCTTGGTGAAGATAAAGTTGAAGTCTTTGATGATGTTTGAAATTGAAGTCATTTGAGTTGGTGAAGTCATCTGCTCATGGTGGGGTTTTGTCCATCAAGTTTGAGAAGGAAGAGATGTAGAATCAAAACCAAAATGGTTGAGGAAAGAGTTTACAAGATTGTTTGTAAATAAGTTTTGGAACAAATACAACTCTGATTTTTCTAAGTGGTTTTGTCCAATCCTAGGGTTACAATCCTACAGGCAACACAATGCTCTGATACAATCTGTAGAGGTCCCCACCTTTAATAAGGTAGAGATCCCTGTGTATACAATGCTAGTCCCTGGATCAATAGCTAGCATCCACAGTTAAGATGTAATATCAAGAAACAAAGGTCATAATACACATTTGGCTATCTCATTAGAATGCAGCAGAAATAACTATAGCATGGGGTCCTTCATCTTCAAAGTGCCACAGGCAAACATGCTGGTTGTAGACTTGTAATCCTAATCAACACACTTCACTAACATCAAACAAACCTGCAACATAACAAGTTACATCCACAAGGGTCAATACATTTGAATTGTATTGGCAAGTGATACTATGGTAGTATAGTGGAGTATATCATCTATATGCATTTGGCTAAGTGGAGCTTAGGCTTGCTTTGCTCAAAATAGATTTTCCTTATCTTTTAAAAACACTAAATTTTTGCTTGACAAAATCACCCAAGGCATCTCCCAATAGAAATTGGTGATCCTTCAACCCTTGTTCAACCACAATTTTTTAACTTAGAAATTTGGATGAGGAGATTATTGATAGCTTCCATGTCTTGATGCTCAAATTGTCCTTTACCAGGGACATGGCTAAGTACTTAGATTTTACACTCCGCAGAGGTGGTGCACTTTCCCCACAAGACTTGGTTTCACCAAGACAAGATCTTTCAGAAGCCTTCCCTTAGACCAGAATGGATGCGTTCCAACCTATCATCCCCTACCACCAACTGTCCATTTGGCTAAGTTATTGCAACCTATATGATCCAGGCAGAGCCCATAATGCCAAGTGGCTGCACTTGAAGCTTCTCAACATTTGACATCTCAAATCTCTTTGTTCCTGGGTGGCCATCCACAAGTGAGATACACAAGGTAAACCATAGAAATGGGCCTTGTGTAACCACTCAACACAAACCATTCCTTCCATTCCACCCAGGTGATTCATTCACTTAGTTGTTTTATTAAACAAAACACAAGTCCTTGACTTAGAAATATTCCATAGCATGAAATATAATCTACCCTTGTTTTCTACTAGCTAAGCTAAGCATGATAGTAGTAGGAATCTTAACTTAGGAAATTTCTTCTAAGGTTTCATCTACTAGGTTTTCCCATGGCATAGTTTATACTTAGCAAAAATTCCATGCAAGTCCTACTTAGAAATTTCACTAATGCATAGTGAAAATAATAGGACAAAAGTTTGAAGCATCACTTTCCTTTTTGGTAGATAATATAAGTTCACTCCTTGATCTTGAAATGATCACACTCTTCAAATCACTACAATTCAATCAAGCAAGGCACAAATTCAATCTACCATTCAAGCAACATCACATAAAATTATAGAACAAAGCAATTCATGCAAGCATACAAAAGATGGTGTATTTGGAAAGGTGGTTTCTAATGGGTTATAAACATTTGAAAAAACACATATTGGTCATTTTATAAAAGTGGCAAAACCATTTGCAAAAGATTTTACTTATAAAACATTTTTAAACCAAATCAATATTTTATGTGGTTGAAAATGCCTTTAGCAAGGTAATAATCTTTATAGGGTTCACCAAATATGTTTTCAAATCATAAAACTTTGTGTTTAGGGTCAGAGAGTTTAAATCAAAACATTTCCCAAAGGTTTTCTCCAAAAAGCATTTTTAACATATAAACAATATTTTTATTTGACTAGAAATGTATTAAATCAAAGATTTTCTCTTTTGCTTCTCAAAATATGTTTTTGAATCCACAAGTTGGTTTATATGGTCAGTAGGTTCAAAACAATCCATTGGCCAAAGGTTTTATCACAAAAACAATTTTAGAATGAATTTTAAATTCAAATTAGTCCTACACAAGTTTCTGCAAAAACAATCATTTTACCAGAGGCAATTTGCTAAAAAAAAGTGCATGGTTGGGTAGGATTTGTCTTGCTGATTCCATTGATATAAAGTTTGCAAAATTTGGACATGTGGTCTGAAAGTTATGAATTTTACAAATTTGATCATCTAATAGAAAAGTTTATGTCTATTTAATCAAAAGTTGGCCACGTGGTGCGATCTTATTGGACAAAAACGTTTCGTGCGGATTGCGTGCTGTAGTTCGTTGGATCTAATGGAAATCGTGTGGGATAGAGACACTCGTACCCCTTCGTTTAAGTGACTCTGTCTATGCCACAGGATCAAGATCCAACGGTTCCTACGTGTTTGACCTAGAACGAGTGGCGCTGGCGGCGGCTGACGGCGGCGCGCGCTCTGGCGGCGAGGTTGCCGATGTTGCAGGATGCGAGAAAGAGAGAGAGGGATCTCATCGTGTTCGCATAACACTGTCGATGCTCAACGTGGTCTTTGTTGGCTAAGGGACGCACGGGTTCGTCTTCAATCTCTCGCCGGAGTTGCTGCGAGCGGCGGTGCTCTCGGGTTATCGTCGCTGGCGACGTTTAGGACCATGCTAAGACAAGTTAGGAGCTGCTTTAGCTGCACACACGGTCGGTGGTCATGTGTGCATCAACGAGAGGAAAGGGGGTGGTCAGATACTACCTGGGGGACTCGCCGGAGGGGGAGCAGACGGTGGCGATGCTCTGTCGGAGACGTGGTCAACGATGCAGAGCACGCGCGGGCGAGCTGGCGCTACTGGGAGGTTCGCCAGGATATGGGGAGCAACTGAGCGTGGTCGAGGGGACAAGGCGCGGTGGAGGATGGCCGGAATCGATGGAAGTGCTCGCTGGAGACAGTGGCGGTGCAGCACAGAATTAGGAAGCCAGGGGGCGCACCAGGGTGGGAGATTGAGGGGGAAACGGAGAGGAGGGAGAGGCGGTTAAGAGGGCACGGTCGCGGGGTGGATTCACTGCGGCGTTAACGCGAATTAACTCGAGCTTTAATCGTCTGAAACGGCCGGCGAGGTGAGGGGAGAGGTCGTCGTGGGGTTGAAGACGCTGACGGGACAGGTAGGGTCTGGCGGCAGTGAGAGAGAGAGAGTGGGGGTGGGGTCCACTAATCAGCAACGGGGCGGGTTAGTTTCTGGGTGAAAAACGTTTCGCCAGAGGGGAGAGTTGCTGGGCTGCGAGTGGGCTTGCTGGGCTGGCCATATGGGTTGGGTTTGATTCGATTTTTTTTGTACTGAACCTTTTCTTTTTTCCAATTTGAATTTCTGTTTTGATTTTATTTCAAACCATTCAAACTCCAAATGAATTCAAACCACCACCAAACTTTGGGTGAATTATAATTCTGTTTATCAACATATTCCAAAGTCCAAAATAGAAAAATTATTTTTAGGGTTTATTATTTATTTAAAATAAATAAATAGACTTTAGTCTTTAATTCAAATAGGATTCAAATATGTTTAAAACTCTATTTGACTTTCTAAATTTTTCCAAAAACTTTCAGTAGGTTTTAATTGAAATTATAAAACACTTTGAAATTTTATTTAAAACACTTTAATAAGTTTTTAATGTTTATTTTAAAATGGAAAAAGCCTTTACTCAAATATAATTGGGTATAATAAATCCTTATTATTTTATTTAAATAATCCTTTACTCTTTTTATCGAATAGAAATATTTTATTTCATTTGCTTGGCCAAGATTTAGTTTGGCTCTTTAAAATAGTCCTTATTTATATTTCTACCTTTGCTTTTGAAAACCATATCTTTTTATTAAAAGATCCAAAAATAGTGATTCCAACTATTATAACTTTATTTATTATCTTTTTAAATCTCTTTAGGATTTTATTTGATCAAAATAGGTTTTGATGTTTCCAATTGGAATCAAAAAATTTCTTCTCACCCTAAATTTCAACAATTATTTATTTTGTTTAATTATTTTTCACATTACAAGATTTGGAAAATCTTGGGATGTGACAGTTTCCTGGTGGAGGAAGAAGAGAATCCTTCTCTCCCTCCACCACAAGCCTAGTAGGAGAGGGAGTTGGGGAAGGATTCAAACTCCCCTCTCCCAAGCTGCCCTCCCTCTCATAAATAGAGGGGAGGGGCTGCCCCTCAACATACAACACCACCACCCCGCCTCCAAGCCGCCGCCTCGCGCCGCCGCCGCCCTCGCCGACACCTCCTCCTCCTCTCCGGCCCTCTAAACCTAGATCACTGTAAACCCTAATTCCCCACCATAACCCGCACCGGCTTAGGCAAATCCCTGCGGGATCTTCCCTCACAATGCCATCATGCTGCCATAATCGCGAGCAGAGAACTAAAACCTCCGCTGACTGCTGGAACAAGGGAGAGGAAGGTCTTCATCGAGTACTAAACGTGTGACCGACTGTGGAAGAGCTGCTAGAACGCAGCGCCGGAAGGATCGTCTACGCGATCTTGAGGTAGGCAAGTGAACGACTACATCATCCACGAGAATCTACTCTCGTTAACCGCTTTGGAATCTTCGAGGGTGAGTACTCTGATACGTCATAAACGTATCTATAACTTTTTATGCTCCTTGCTTGTTTTATATCATTTGTCTTGTGTTTTGTCTACACTTTGAGGTATTTTTATGCACTTTCTGGAACTAACCTATTGACAAGATGCCACAGTGCCAGTTGCATGTCTTCTGCTGTTTTTGGTTTCAGAAAAGCTAAAAAATGAATATTCTTGGAATTGGACGGGACAAAAGCCAAAGTTCATATTTTTCCTGAACGATATGGAAAATCGAAGCAGAGACGGAGTAGGGCACCAGGGTGGGCACACCCTAGGGTTGCGCGGGCCCACCAAGGTCGCGCCACCAGGGGGTGTGGCCCCCCTGGCTGCCTCCTCGCCTTGCCCCTTCGCATATAAGAAGCCCCCGGGGAGAAAAGCCTAGATAGTCAATCATACAGCCATGAAAAGTTATGCAGCACTGCCACCACCGAAGGGGAGATTAGGGGGACAGAAGTCTCTGTTCCGGCACCCTGCCGGGATGGGGAAGTGCCCCCGGAGCCATCTCCATCGATCGCCACCACCATCTCCATCGTTGTTGCTGATTCCCATGATGAGGAAGGAGTAGTTCTTCCTCAAGGCTAAGGGCACTACCGGTAGCTATGTGTTCATCTCTCTCTCTCTCTCTATGCATGATCTTATTGTGATCATGAGCTTTGTAATCAAGTAGATCTATCCTGCTACTCAAGTGCTTCAATAGATCTCTGCTTTCCCCACATGTGTGAAAGTGACAGCGTGCACGCCGTGGTGTCACTTAGGCTAGAGTTTATAAATACTTATCATGAGTATATTTGGATTTGGATGTCTTTATGAAATTGTGGTGTTTGTTGGAACCATCTAGCGCTCAAGATGACAATGTGGGGTTATCTAGATGGGGAAGACGGACTTTGAGGAGTGTTGTTATAGCCCTACCATGGATTAGAGTGTTCAATCGGAGAGTAGTTCAGGGTAGTATCATAAAGAGAAAGTATTTATCGAGAGTGTTCACTAGTGAAAGTATGATCCCTACGCCTTATTTCTAAGCATTGAAACACCGTTTGACACTAGATCTGTTGCATGTTTGCTTGCTTCCTTCTATTTGCCTTTAGTATTTTCCTCCCCCTCAGAAGCTCTTTTCTGGCACCGTTACCACTTATAATCATCCATACCACTTGTATTTCACCATCTCTTGGCTGAACTAGTACACCTATACACCTGACAAGTGTATTGGGTGTGTTGGGGACACAAGAGACTTCTTGTATATTGATTGCAGGGTTGCTTGAGAGGGATACCTTTGGCCACTTCCTCCCTGAGTTCGATAAACCTTGGGTAATCCACTTAAGGGAAACTTGTTGCTGTTCTACAAACCTCTGCACTTGGAGGCCCAACAACTGTCTACAAGAATAGAAGTGCATAGACATCAAGCTATTTTCTGTCGCCGTTGCAGCGGAGGTAAGGTAAAAGGTACTCACATCCTCCAGTGTGAGTGCTCGTAGTTATTTCCTTTAGATTCTGCAATTTTTTCTTTTTATTTTTTGTTTTCACTAGTTAGGCTAAATGGAAAACAACAAAATTAGAGATCTTTATAGTATTTATCTTGAGTTAGGACATGAAGTGTTTGAAGAGAAAATTAAAAAACCTATGGAACTTTATTTGCATGCTAATAGCAGTGTTATTAGTATGAATTATTTGAACACCATTATTGCTAATGCTGTGGAAACATCTAAGCTTGGGGAAGCTAGTTTTTATGAAAATGATCTTTTCAGTTCCCAAGCTTTGGAAGATAGCTATTCTATTGCTTATGATGATACCAAACCTCTAATTTATGATGATTACAATGATGAATATGATATTTTCAGTCCACCTACTATTGAGGAGAAAATTAATTGTGATTATAATATGCCTCCTATATTTTATGATTATGGTGATGAGAATAATAATGATAGCTATTTTGTTGAATTTGCTCCCACTACAATTAATAATAATGACTATGCTTATGTGGAGAGTAATAATTATTATATGCATGTGGATCATGATAAGAATGTTTTATGTGATAGATATATTGTTAATTTTATTCATGTTGCTACTGAAAGTTATTACGAGAGAGGGAAACATGGTCTTATGTGTCTCAACAATATTAACTTTCCCCTCTTTATGTTGAAAATCTTGAAGTTGCACTTGTTTTGCTTTCCTATGCTTGTTGCTTTGTGCTTTCATTACTTATTTATTTAAAATATTCCTATGCATAGGAAGTGGTTAGACTTAAATGTGTTTTGAATTTGCTTCTTGAAGCTCTCTTTTACTTCAATTCATATTTCTTATGTGAGCATCTTCTCAAACTATCAAGTCTAACTTAAAGGCGGTAAAGAAACGTACTTCTTGGAAGATAAACCAATAGTTTTCTTGAGTCTTGGAAGTTACTACTTCTGTAATAACCTCTCCTTATCTTTTTTGTTGGATTTTTGTGCCAAGAATAACCTCTAATGAGAGGGAAGTAAGATTTGGGGAAGTTGTTGTCCAGAAACAAATTTTTGTGCTTCACTGTAAAAATTCGTGAAAAATATTTGTAAGTCGGTTCGACCTGTAAATTTCTGAATAAATCCCCCAGGTTGTTAGGTAACATTAGTTATTTCAACACCTTTTGATTTGAGCAACAGAAGGTCTTTGAAAAAATAGGTTTTTACCTGCTGGTCTATTTTGATAGATTTCTGCCATTATTTGCATTTGCCTCTTATCGGTTTCTTTTTTAGTTCTCTTTGGTAAATTGAGATTTTTAAAGGAAATTGCTACAGTATCTTGTGTTTTTAATGAAAGTTTTGCTGTTTTGAAACTAAACCCAAAGGTCTATTACTTTTGAATGCACTAATGTTGCTAATGAAGATTGCGTGAAGTTTTTTATGAAGGAAATTTTCAGGTGTAGCGAAAGAATGATGTAATGAGATGAAGAATGGACAAAAGCTCAAGATTGGGGATGCCACCCCGTGTCACCCCAAGAAATATTCAAGAGGTACAAGCGTCAAAGCTCCGGGATGCCCAAGGCATCCCCTTCTTCATCAATAAAAATCTCAGGTCTTTCTAGACACTTTATTTTTATTGTTTCATGCACCATTGTGTTGTTCTTGGAGTGTATTTGTTTTTGTTTTTAGTTTTATTTTGGTTTGCTTGATTCAATAAGTTGGTTGGACCCCAACACACTTATTTTGGAGAGAGACACACTCTGTTTTCATTGCCTAGACCACTCTAGTTTTCATTCTTATTGTTTTGTGAGTGTTCTCTTTTGCTAGCACTGTGTTTAGCCTTAGTTTTCTTGTGCTTTCAGCTTAGAAATTTTTATTTATTATTTTTGGATTTGTGAGACAAGCTCACTGATCTTTGTTGATTATTATCCTTGTGAGTTGTTTTCAAATAAGTTGATTGGTGTTGGAAAAGAGTAGAAAGTTTCATGCTTTAGTGGTACAAAATGGAGCTTGTTTTTACCGTGACTTAGACTTTATCATGTCATGCTAGATGTTGTTTTGACCTTATGTTTAGTGATTATTTTTGTAGAATGACTTGTTCCAAACAATTGATATTGTTTAATGTGCCTTGAAAGAATCATGTGTTGTTTTAATATACAAAAGGATAGTATTGTGGTATTCTCCTTTGATGCTTTGTTTGGGTTGACTTGGCACATGCTTACACCATGTTATGACTATGAACCAGTCACCTTAGCCTTTATGATCATTTAGTTTTTGACTTGTGGTACCACTTTATGCTTTGATTAGTAATATTTTGTCGCTCTGCATGATTATGGCCATTATTGCTCTCTTAGTTGGTCACTCCCAGTCTTTTGCTAGCCTCCACTTGTATTGAGTAAGCTCTACTCATGCATCCAACTCCCAAAAAACCAAGTTATTCCAAAGTGTCCACTATAAATTCCTATGCATGGTGTGTTACACCATTCCAAGTATATTCTTGTTTTATCTACCTTCCAATTAAAAAGTCACTTTGTTATGTGAAAAATTAGTGATTAAATCTCTCACAAACTTGATGGCACACTTTATTTTTCTTGCCCCTAATAAACTTGAACCATTGTGTCATCTATGTTGTATATGCTTGAACTTATATGTTGGGATTAGCAGAACCGTGCTGTCACGGGGAACGCTTTCAACACCTGTAAATATCTACCCAGTTGATATCATGCTCTTTTGTTTATGGATGTCGTCGATGTGAAATGAAAGGGGAGCTTGTAAGTCCATGGAGTTATGTATGTGTGTTAGAGAAACGCCTAGGCCGCTAGCCTAAACCATGCCTAATCATGGTGGAAACTTCCAGCATCACCATAGTGATCAATCTATGAAGCATTCTTCTTTTAACAAAAAGAGATAGAAAAAAGAGATCGAGAAAAATAAAAAAAATGAGAAAAGGGGAAAGAGAGAAAAAAGCACCATTTTCCCATGGTAAATAATAAGATTGCTGAGATGCTCATTGTCTACTTGCCTTGTCATTTTGATATGGGATAGCTCCTGTATCATGTGCAATGGGTACCCTGTTGGTGGTTCTCTATGATACACTTGTACTTACTATGACAAGAACTTACCGGTGACTATAGTTGAGTAGCATGAGGAGCGGCCCTCGTACTCAAGGGACATGAGATTGTCAACTTATACTTTGTCAAGCATATACTCCATATTTGTTCACTTTAACCTTAATCACTTCAAGATGCTTATGATAGGGGAAATGAGAGCTGAAAGCTAACAAGTACCATAATTTTTGGAAGCTCTTTATGAAACTTGAAATCCCTGCTTCCCTTTATGATGGGCCTTTCTTCCACTTCTATATTGAGTCTCCACCTTCTATCCTTAGGCACCAATTTAGAAAGCATAGTTGTCATTCTTAGTTCTATGTGCATTGTCCCAAAACTTATTGATTGATTCATAATATTGATATTGCTTGTTTTTGAACTATTTGTATCTAGTCACCCTTATGAACTTTGAAGGTGTCCTATGCATTTATGTTTTGCTACTCCATGAGGGACAAGCTAAATGCCACTATGCTATGTTTTCTATATGTGAAACAAACAAACGTCTTTCAATGCATTGTTATTCATGAATCTTTATTTGTATCCTTTCATGTTGCAACATAGTTGCTATGTCTTATTATTAGAACTTCATCTTTCATGCTCATGTTTAGAGTACTTTGATCCCATCTTTCAATGCTTTGCAAATGGTTTGATCAAGATTGTGATGGTGCATGTCACCTCAAAAATTATTCTTTTTATCACTTACCTACTCGAGGACGAGCAAGAGTTAAGCTTGGGGATGCTTGATACGTCATAAATGTATCTATAATTTTTGATGCTTCTTGCTTGTTTTATATCATTTGTCTTATGTTTTGTCTACACTTTGAGGTATTTTTATACAATTTTAGGAACTAACTATTGACAAGATGACACAGTGCTAGTTGCCTATCTTCTACTGTTTTTGGTTTCAGAAAAGCTAAAAAATGAATATTCTTGGAATTGGACGGGACAAAAAGTTCATATTTTTCCCTGAACGATACGGAAAAACGAAGCAGAGATGGAGTAGGGCACCAGGGTGGGCACACCCTAGGGTGGCACGGGCCCACCTAGGACGAGCCACAGGGGGTGTGGCCCCCCTGGCTGCCTCCTCGCCTTGCCCATTCGCCTATAAGAAGCCCCTGGGAGAAAATCCTAAATCGTCAATCATACAGCCACGAAAAGTTCCGCAGCGCCGCCGCCACCGAAGGGGAGATTCGGGGAGAGAAGTATCTATTCCGGCACCCTGCCGGGACAGGGAAGTGCCCCCGGAGCCATCTCCATCGATATCCACCACCATCTCCATCACCGTTGCCGATTCCCATGATGAGGAGGCAATAGTTCTTCCTAAGGGCTAAGGGCTCTATCGGTAGCTATGTGTTCATCTCTCTCTATGCATGATCTTATTGTGATCATGAGCTTTGTAATCAAGTGGATCTATCATGCTACTCAAGTGCTTCAATAGATCTCTGCTCTCCCCACATGTGTGAAAGTGACAGCGTGCACGCCGTGGTGGCACTTAGGCTAGAGTTTATAAATACTTATCATGTGTATATTTGGAGTTGGATGTCTTTATGAAATTGTGGTGTTTTTGGAACCATCTAGCGCTCAAGGTGATAGTGTGGGGTTATCTAGATGGGGAATACGGACTTTGAGGAGTGTTGTTATAGCCCTACCATGGATTAGAGTGTTCAACCGGAGAGTAGTTCAGGGTAGTATCATAAAGAGAAAGTAATTATCGAGAGTGTTCACTAGTGAAAGTATGATCCCTAGGCCTTGTTTCTAAGCATTGAAACACCGTTTGCCACTAGATTTGTTGCATGTTTGCTTGCTTCCTTCTATTTGCCTTTAGTCTTTTTCTCCCCGTCAGAAGCTCTTTTCTGGCACCGTTACCACTTATAATCATCCATACCACTTGTATTTCACCATCTCTTGGCCGAACTAGTGCACCTATACACCTGACAAGTGTATTGGGTGTGTTGGGGACACAAGAGACTTCTTGTATCTTGATTGCAGGGTTGCTTGAGAGGGATACCTTTGACCACTTCCTCCCTGAGTTCTATAAACCTTGGGTAATCCACTTAAGGGAAACTTGCTTCTATTCTACAAACCTCTGAACTTGGAGGCCCAACAACTATCTACAAGAATAGAAGTGCGTAGACATCAAGCTATTTTTTGGCGCTATTGCAGGGGAGGTAAGGTAAAAGGTACTGTCGTGGTGGTATCACGGCATATGCCATGGGTAGGCTAAAGTTGGGGCCGATGGACGTGGAGGAATCCGGGGAGGGATGATGTAGTGAAGACCGCACTCGTATGAACAAAGAGAAATATAATGTATATTGGATTGAAGCTCTCAAGTGGAGATAACACCTCATTCTATACATCTAATCTCTTATAATCTTGCCATACTTGTGGCTACAATCATGCTCTTGAGCTGTATCTCCTATCCTTCTATCTAGATCTCTCTGTGAGAGTGGAGGAAGAGGAAGAAGGAGAGCTCCTAGTGAGCAGAGAGGGGAGGAGCCCTTCGGGGCCTCTCCTGGGAACGACCCCCCTCGTGCTCCTTATAAAGGGGAGCCCAGGGGACAAAGCTTGTTCCCCACGCTTGGCATCTGTGTAGCATATTCCTAGCATCTTCTTAGATGCTCAGCATATGCCTTGGCATCTTTGGAGATGCCATGGCATATCCCTTAGCATATTCCCGATGCCAAGGGCATATTCCCTAGCATCTTCTTGATGCCAAGGGAATATTCCATAGGGCCATGTGCCAGTCTGAGCCATGGGCGTCCCAAGACTGGCACGAGACTTGTTTGTCTTGTCTTGGGTCGATGTTGAGTCGTCGTAGGTGTCGCGGAGGCCTCTGGGGATGGATAAGTGGGTGTCTGGATCACTACATCTCGTCTCAAATGCCCTGGGGAAACTGGAGATTCGGCCCAGTCCGGGACTGACTCGGCCTGGGTGAAACAGAGCCCAGCCGAGGTATTTGGCGTCCCATCCGGGGTACATGGTGGCCAGCCGGGGTATAAGGTGGTTCGGCCCAGCCGGAGTATCCCTGGGATCAAGTCCAGCCGGCATGATTTAGCCCAGCCGGGCTGGCGACGTCGTGACCCCTGGTGGGCCGAGTTAAGACTCATTCAGCCCACCCGGGCGTCAAGGGGAGGGAGCAACGCTCCGAAGTGGCGGGAGCGGGAGACGCTTGGCGGGATGTTGGCGAGAGCTGGCGGCGGCGGCGGGATTGGTGGCGTTTGGGGGCGTGGCTCGGTGCAGGAGGCCCGTGGCGGGCCGACTTAGGCTTAGGTCGGCCCAGGTGGGGTTATTCTTGCTTCAGTTCGGCCATGAGGAATGTGGACTGGGCCGAGATTGCCCTTACTCGGCCCAGTTGCTCTTTCTTTGTATTTTCTCTTTTCTATTTGACTAAATATCCTCTTATCAAATATTCTTTCCTTTATTCATGTCTCTTATTAGTTTATTTATAGATCAACTCTGGGGTATCTGGGGTTATATCCCCGACATTAGTCCCCGAGTCTACGTGGGACACGTAGAGTCGCGCTTAGACTTTAATTTTAAATATTACCATAGTTGTTTTTCAACTTATTGAACTTTGGTTGTATACTTCTTTTTCACACAACCCTTTTGGGCAAGTTTTAGACTTCTAGCCTCTTAGGCACTGCTCATGACCCTTTCTGGTAAGTTCTTGACTTCTGGCCTTCTTGGGCACTGGTCATAACCCCTTTGGGTAAGTTATGAGTTCTGGCCTTATTGGGCACTCCTCTTTTAACCTCTTTGGGTAAGTTATGAGTTTTGGCCTTATCGGGCACTGCTCTTTTAACCTCTTTGGGCAAGTTATGAGTTCTGGCCTTATCAGGCACTGCTCTTTTAACCTCTTTGGGCAAGTTATGAGTTCTGGCCTTATCGGGCACTGCTCTTTTAACCTCTTTGGGCAAGTAATGATTTCTGGCCTTATTGGGCACTACTCTTTTAACCTCTTTGGGCAAGTTATGAGTTCTGGCCTTATTGGGCACTGCTCTTTTAACCTCTTTGGGCAAGTTATGAGTTCTGGCCTTATTGGGCACTGCTCTTTTAACCTCTTTGGGCAAGTTATGAGTTCTGGCCTTATTGGGCACTGCTCTGTTAACCTCTTTGGGCAACTTATGAGTTCTGGCCTTATTGGGCACTGCTCTTTTAACCTCTTTGGGCAAGTTATGAGTTCTGGCCTTATTGGGCACTGCTCTTTTAACCTCTTTGGGCAAGCTATGAGTTCTGGCCTTATTGGGCACTGCTCTTTTAACCTCTTTGGGCAAGTTATGAGTTCTGGCCTTATTGGGCACTGCTCTTTTAACCTCTTTGGGCAAGTTATGAGTTCTGGCCTTATTGGGCACTGCTCTTTTAACCTCTTTGGGCAAGTTATGAGTTCTGGCCTTATTGGGCACTGCTCTTTTAACCTCTTTGGGCAAGTTATGAGTTCTGGCCTTATTGGGCACTGCTCTTTTAACCTCTTTGGGTAAGTTATGAGTTTTGGCCTTATTGGGCACTGCTCTTTTAACCTCTTTGGGTAAGTTATGAGTTCTGGCCTTATTGGGCACTGCTCTTTTAACCTCTTTGGGTAAGTTTTGATCTGAGTCATCTGTTTCCAAATCCGAGTTATTTTACTCAAAATTGACTTATGTCTTAAATCCGAGTCCTCTGACTGAAATCCGAGTTATATGACTCAAATCCGAGTTACTTTACTCAAAATTGACTTATGTCTTAAGTCTGAGTCATCTGACTCAAATCCGAGTTATATGACTCAAATCCGAGTTATCTCATTCGAAATCTGAGTTACTTTACTCATATTTGACCTATGTCTTAAGTCTGAGTCATCTGACTCAAATCCGAGTGATATGACTCAAATCCGAGTTATCTCATTCGAAATCCGAGTTACTTTACTCATATTTGACCCATGTCTTAAGTCTGAGTTACCTGGCTCAAAATCCGAGTTATATGACTCAAATCCGAGTTACATGACTCAAAACCGAGTTACTTTACTCAAAATTGACTTATGTCTTAATTCTGAGTCACATGGCTCAAAATCCGAGTTATCTGACTCAAATCTGAGTTACATGACTCAAATACGAGTTACTTTACTCAAAATTGTTTTATGTCTTAATTCTGAGTCACCTGGCTCAAAATCCGAGTTATATGACTCAAATCCGAGTCATCTGTTTGCCACGATATAACTTGATATGGCGTGATGATGTTAATTTGCCTTTGATATGGATACGGGATATAGATCTGATATTAAGTTTTGGGATATGATAATAGGTCTAAGCGCTGAGAGATTTGATTTGAGATGTAGATATGGGATATAGAATCGAGATAAAATAAGCTGGCCAATAGTCATCAGAGATATGGGATAACCTGGCAAGATGGTGAGATATCAATCTGAGTCATAACATAACCTGGCAATCTGGCAAACTGAATAAAGCTTCGGCCCGAATCAGAGATATGATTAGTACGCCGAGTCTGAATAAAAATCCGAATTATAATATACCCTGGTAAGCTGAGTCAAATGTTAGTCCGAATCAGAGACAATTTACTGAGCTGAGTTAAAGGTTAATCCGAAGCATAAATAAATTGACTCAAATTATATCTGAATCGTCAATAAGCTGGCCGGTAAGCTGAGTTAAAGGATAATCCAAAGCACAAATAGACTGACTCAAATTCTGTCTGAATCATAAATAAGCTGACTCAAATTCTATCCGAATTATAAATAGGCTGACTCAAATCTTATCCGAATCAGAAATATGCTGACTCAAATTCTGTCCGAATCAGCAATAAGCTAGCTGCTGGGCTGAGTTAAAGGTCGGTCCAAAGCGTAAATAAACTAACTCAAATTCTATCTGAATCATCAATAAGCTGGCTGACGAGTTGAGTTAAAGGTTTATCCAAAGCATACATAAACTGACTCAAACTCTATCTGAAACATCAATAAGATGATTCAACTTCTATCCGAGTTATAAATAAGCTGGCTGACGAGCTGAGTTAAAGGTTTATCCAAAGCATACATAAACTAACTCAAACTCTATCTGAAACATCAATAAGATGATTCAACTTCTATCCGAGTTATAAATAAGCTGGCTGACAAGCTGAGTTACAGGTTAATCCAAAGCATACATAAACTGACTCAAACTCTATATGAAACATCAATAAGATGATTCAACTTCTATCCGAGTTATAAATAAGCTGGCTGACGAGCTGAGTTAAAGGTTAATCCAAAGCATACATAAACTGACTCAAACTCTATCTGAAACATCAATAAGATGATTCAACTTTTATCCGAATTATAAATAAGCTGGCTCAAATACAGATCTAAATCTACATAATGTTCTCTTAATCCAAAGGTGACTCTACGGATAAGTTGACTAGTCCCCGGGTTAAGTCATTTTCTCCCCGGGTGAAGGATTGAGTGTAGGTGCCTGAGTTATCTGGCACTTACAGTATACTTCGGGAAGTGTTTGAGTGAGTCTTGCTAGGTCATACCCGCCCTGCTGAGTTACCTGGTACTTACAGTAAGCTTGGAGTAGTGCTTGAGTCCTTCTTGCTGAGTCTTACCTGCTTTGATGAGTTATACTTGGAGAGCCTTTGCGCTTACCTCTTTGTTCTTTGTTGGCTTGGTGAAGCTGAATGAGACCTATGAGGAAGAAGTTGATGAAGATGTTCCCGTCCGGATGGAAACCCAACCAACGCCACTAGAAGGCCCCACGGTGGGCGCCAAATGTCGTGGTGGTATCACGGCATATGCCATGGGTAGGCTAAAGTTGGGGCCAATGGACGTGGAGGAATCCGGGGAGGGATGATGTAGTGAAGACCGCACTCGTATGAACAAAGATAAATACAATGTATATTGGATTGAAGCTCTCAAGTGGAGATAACACCTCATTCTATACATCTAATCTCTTATAATCTTGCCATACTTGTGGCTACAATCATGCTCTTGAGCTGTATCTCCTATCCTTCTATCTAGATCTCTCTGTGAGAGTGGAGGAAGAGGAAAAAGGAGAGCTCCTAGTGAGCAGAGAGGGGAGGAGCCCTTCGGGGCCTCTCCTGGGAACGATCCCCCTGGTGCTCCTTATAAAGGGGAGCCCAGGGGACAAAGCTTGTTCCCCACGCTTGGCATCTGTGTAGCATATTCCTAGCATCTTCTTAGATGCTCAGCATATGCCTTGGCATCTTTGGAGATGCCATGGAATATCCCTTAGCATATTCCCGATGCCAAGGGCATATTCCCTAGCATCTTCTTGATGCCAAGGGCATATTCCATAGGGCCATGTGCCAGTCTGAGCCATGGGCGTCCCAAGACTGGCACGAGACTTGTTTGTCTTGTCCTGGGTCGATGATGAGTCGTCGTAGGTGTCGCGGAGGCCTCTGGGGATGGATAAGTGGGCGTCTGGATCACTACATCTCGTCTCAAATGCCCTGGGAAAAGTGGAGATTCGGCCCAGTCCGGGACTGACTCGGCCTGGGTGAAACAGAGCCCAGCCGAGGTATTTGGCGGCCCATCCGGGGTACATGGTGGCCAGCCGGGGTATAAGGTGGTTCAGCCCAGCCGGAGTATCCCTGGGATCAAGTCCAGCCGGCATGATTTGGCCCAGCCGGGCTGGCGACGTCGTGACCCGTGGTGGGCCGAGTTAAGACTCATTCGGCCCACCCGGGCGTCAAGGGGAGGGAGCGACGCTCCGAAGTGGCGGGAGCGAGAGATGCTTGGCGGGATGTTGGCGAGAGCTGGCGGGATTGGTGGCGTTTGGGGGCGTGGCTCGGTGCAGGAGGCTCGTGGCGGGCTGACTTAGGCTTAGGTCGGCCCAGCTAGGGTTATTCTTGCTTCAGTTCGGCCATGAGGAATGTGGACAGGGCCGAGATTGCCCTTACTCGGCCCAGTTGCTCTTTCTTTGTCTTTTCTCTTTTCTATTTGACTAAATATCCTCTTATCAAATATTCTTTCCTTTATTCATGTCTCTTATTAGTTTATTTATAGATCAACTCTGGGGTATCTGGGGTTATATCCCCGACAGGTACTCACATCCTCCAGTGTAAGGTAAAAGGTACTCACATCAACCTAGCACCGGCTGTAACTCACCTAGGTCGATATCCAATGCATTGGTAAGCACAGTGATGATGCCTCTAATACTTCAGAAACATATCTATAATTTTTGATGCTCCATGCTTGTTTAGTATCTACTTTGCCTTGCTTTATCTACACTTTGAGTTGTTTTTATATCTTTTCTAGAACTAACCTATTAACAAGTTGCCACAGTGCTAGTTGCATGTTTTCTTCTATTTTTGGTTCCAGAAAGGCAGAAAATCAATATTCTCGGAATTGGACGGGATAAAAGCCAAAGTCAATATTTTACGGTGGGGGACACAAATCCAGAAGACGAGACGGAGAAGCAAACCAGGGCAGCCAAACCCCCTAGGAGCGGCGAGGGGTGGTCCCGCGCCTCGGCAGGGTGCGCCCCCCCCCCCTGGTCGCCTCCCGGCCTCGCCTCTTCGCATATAAGAAGCCCCCGATGCAGAAACCCTAATTACCCGATCAAAACTCCACAAAACCTCCTATAGCTGCCGCCACCGTCGTCCCTAGGGGATCTGAAGTTCTTCCCAGCACCCTGTCGGAGGGGAGATCATCCCGGAGGCCTTCTTCTCCGGTATGATGCGTGAGTAGTTCCACCTTGGACTATGGGTCCATGTAGTATCTAGATGGTTGTATCTCCTCCTAGTGCTTTCATGTATAGATCTTGTGAGCTCTGTTCATGATCAATATCTAATCTATTTGTAATCATGCATGTTGTGTTTGCAGGGATCCGATGGATATTGAGATTACTATGTCAGATTGATTAATGGTTTTGTCTATTTGATTCTATCATGGCTGTGTTGTTTGTGATCTTGCATGCTCTCCGTTGTTAGTAGCTATCTTGGCCAAGTAGTTGCTAGTGACTCTAAGAGGGGGTATTTATGCTCGATAGTGGGTTCATGCCTCTAGTTTCCAAGGGAAGTGACAGAAATATCTTCGGTTGTAGATGTGCTATTGCTACTAGGGAGAAAACAACGGTCTCTTGTTCATGGAACAAGTGGATTGTTTACCTTACACACTTTGCTTAAAGCAGTTGTTTATTGCTTGCAACTTAATACTGGAGGGGGTTCGGATGATAACCTGAAGGTGGACTTCTAGTCATAGATCCAGTTGGATGGCGGACTATGTATATTGTTGTATTGCCCAATCGAATCTCATAGGATCTTTTTGTCTGGTATTGCATTGTCATGCCTTGCTCAGTTCCTGTCAATTGCCCTGCTATAATTTGTTTATCCTTCATGCCATGTTGTTTATCTAAGGAGAGCACCTCTAGTGAATTATGGACCCCGGTCCAATCTTTACCATTGATACATTTTCCACTATTACTTATTTACTTGCTTCAAACCATTACCTTCCACACCATATGTTTAGTCCTTTGTTACAACAAACCGGTGAGCTTGACAACCTCACTGATTAGTTGGGGCAAAGTTTTGAAGTTCTTCCCGGCACCCTGCCGGAGGGGAGATCATCCCGGAGGCCTTCTTCTCCGGTATGAAGCGTGAGTAGTTCCACCTTGGACTATGGGTCCATGCAGTAGCTCGATGGTTGTATCTCCTCCTAGTGCTTTCATGTATAGATCTTGTGAGCTCCGTTCATGATCAATATCTAATCTATTTGTAATCATGCATGTTGTGTTTGCGGGGATCCAATGGATATTGAGATTACTATGTCAGATTGATTAATGGTTTTGTCTATTTGATACTATCATGTCTATGTTGTTTGTGATCTTGCATGATATTTGTTGTTAGTAGCTATTGTAACATCCCAAAAATCATGATTTGAAAAGTTGCATATCATTCATGCATCCATAAGTATTTGGTTATTTCAAACAAGATTTCAATATAAGAAATCATTTATATGCCTATTATTTTATGCTAGAAAGGCAATGGTTCTATTTTTTTTAATCTCAAAGTATGAGAATGCTTTGGTTTGTTCAGAGTGTTTTAGAATTTAATACAAAGCTCAGACAAAAAATTTCAAAACAAAATTCAAATATAAAACCATTTCTTATGCCTAATATCCATATATTAATAAAGGCATGGTTTTATTTTTATTTTCAAACCAAAATGGTTTTTTAGTGTAATTTTGTGTTTGACACATCTTTGGACACTAGAAACACAGTACAAAAGTCCAGAGAAAATTTAAATTCAAAAAGATTTGAATTAGCCATTCAAATTCAATCTAGAAATTAAAAACAGAAAAATAAATAGAGAAAAGGAGGAAAAATAACAGCAGCAACCTATCTAACCCAACCCAACCCGTGGCCCAACTAGTAGCCCACCTAGCCCACCCGGGAAACCCCCTCTCCCTCTTTGTTTCTCACCCCGCCCGCGTACACCCCTCTCGCTGACAAATAAGCCCCACCGCCACCTCATCTCATCGTCTCTGCCTGACCCGCTCCCCTCTTCCTCGCTGTTGTTTTCTGCAATGAAATCGCGACGTCAGTTCGCGTTGATTGTGCCATTGATTCACCCCACGACCATGCCCTACTTAAGTGCCCTTTCCCCCTCTCCATTTCCCCTCAAGCCCCAAGCCCTGAGCGCCACCAGGCTGCAAGAATTTCTTGCCCAAACTTCTCCGCTCCGACGAGCTGTAGCGCCGATTCCGGCCAACTCCGGCTAACCCTCTGCTCCTGGTTCCCACGATCACACTCCACATCGCCTCGTGCACCTCCCATTACCTTTCCCTAGCCCGCGCGTGCTTCAGAACTTCGGCAAGGACAACGCCAGCACGCCACCGTCCTCTACTACAACTCCGGCGAACATTTCCGATAAACCCTGACCGCCCTAACCTTTCTGGATGATACACATGTACTCGCAATGCTCGTGCGCGTCTAACGCCACATCTGGCTTGCCTTTTCATGACTTGTAGCGTCGTCAACAACCACACCTGAGCGAGCCCGACACCGACACCAACTCCGACGAGGAATCGACGCCGTGCTCGTATGCCCTAGCTCCGTCCACAGCCACATCGAGAATTACTATGTCTCTGCGATCTCTGTAAGCACCAGCACTATCCCCCGTACCCCCTCGCCTCGCTGGAAATGCCGTCGCCAGACGCGCCGCCACCACGCTCGTCATTTGCGCCGCCCATCTATGGCCAGAGCATTCAGACTCGTTAGATCTAGATCTAGTGGCTAGGATTAGATGCTTAAGTGAAAGGGTACGGGCAGATCTGAACCGTTAGATCTCACTTAGATCCAGTGGCTCGCGAGTGTGATCCGCACGAAACGGTACTGGCCAATCAGGAGCCGCCGCCGCGTGTCAGGATTTTTCTTTTAAAATCCAGAATTGAATTAAATAGATCATCTAACTTGTAAAATTGATAACTTTTATTCTGTTTATCCAAAAAATGCAAATAATATATCAATGGATTCACAAAATTAAATCCTACACATTTGTATGCTTGGTTTTGTATTTTGCTCCTGTTAACATGGAATTTATGCAGAGACATTTGTAGGCTTATTTGGAGTATAAAAATTGTTTAGAAAATGTTTTAAAGGCTATTTTGAGTCTATTTAGTCTATAAAAGTTTAGTTTAATGTTTAGTACTATTTACTTGTCTTGTTTGGTTTAATAAAAATCATCACATGGCATTTGCATGGATTCATATACTTTTGCTTGATTTATTTGAATGTAAATTGGTGCTATCATTTTATGTGAAGATTTTGTTGCTAGTGGTGATTGTGATTTTGAGAATTTTTTCTACTCCCCCAACTGCCAAGGCAAGTGGTGCTTCATGTATTAGTCCATTATTTTGTTATGCACTAGTGATATTTTGTATAGGGCTTGCATGAGATTTTTGTTAAGTATCTATATTTTATTCTATGGGAAATCCTAGTAGTTGTAGACTTGGTAGAATCTTCTCTAAGTTAAGTTACTTGTTATATTGCCATGCTTAGCCTAGCTAGTAGCAAACAAAGGTGGATTATATACAAGCTATGGAAAATATTGTTAAGTCTTTGACTTGTGGTTTTGCTTAATAAAACAACTAAGAGAATGAATCACCTGGGTGGAATGGTATGTTTGGGTTATGTTGAGTGGTTACACAAGGACCATATCGATGGTCTACCTTGGGTATCACACTTGTGGAAAGCCACCCAGGAACAAAGGGATTTGAGATACTTAGTGTTTAGAAGCTTCTAGTGCAACCACATGGCATATGGGCACTGCCTTGATCATATAGGTTGTAATAACTTAGCCAGATGGACAGTTGGTGGTAGGGTGATAGGTTGGAGCACGTCCATTTGGTCTAAGGGAAGGCTTTTGAAAGGTCTCATCTCGATGCATGTCGAGTCTTGTGGGGAAAGTGCACAACCTCTCGATAAGGAAAAATCTAAGTACTTAGCCGTGTCCCCGGCAATGGACAATTGAGCATCAAGACACTGAAGCTATCAAGGATCTCCTCATCCCAATTTCTAAGTTAAAAACTTGTGGTTGAACAAGGGTAAAGGTTCACCAATGTCTATTGGTGGTTCCTTGGGAGTTTTTGTTAAACAAAAACTTAGTGTTTTCAACTAATAGGCAAAAACCTATTTTGCGCAAAGCAAGCCTAAGCTACACTTAGCCAAATTCATGTAGAAGTTAGAACTTTTATTCTACTAAGGTATCACTTGACAATACTATTCCAATGTATTGACCCACTATGGCTGTAACTTGTGATGTTGCAGGTTACTCTGATGAGGATTAGGGTTATGAGTCTACACTCAACATGTTTGCATGTGGCACATGAAGATGAAGACTTTAATTTATTTTGATCTAGTTGAACTCTTGTACTAGCCTATGGCTATGGAGTTGTAAAAGACTATGTTATCTTTGGAATGATGATGTAATAATGACTTTTGTATCTGTGTACTTTATTTTAAACTATGGATGCTAGCATTGATCCAGGGACTATCATTGCAATCACAGGGACCTTTACCTTTATAAAGGTGGGGTCCTACAGGATGGTATCAGAGCATTGTTTTGCCTGTAGGATTATGACCCTAGGTTGGATTAGACTAAGAAACCACTAAGGGAAATTTCAACACTTTGAAAAATTCCCCACTTGTCTTTTTCTTCTCGTAAACTTTTATAATCTTCTTTCTCATCTCGATTTGTAGATGAACTCCATCAACGAAGCCGTCAGGAAGGGACCACTCATGACCATGACTTTGGAGTGTGAGATGGAGTTTCCCAAGGCACTCAAGAACCTTATGGTTACCATGGGGATACATGGTGCAACTGTGTACAAGGTATTCCCTGTGATGGATGAAGGAGAAGAGTATTGGTGGGTGCAACTTCACTTGTACAAAAACAAGGAAGACAACCACAAAGATACGGGGTTCTGCATGGTCACCAACTCTGAAATTCACACAACATTCTTTGACTCTGCAAGAAATGCAGCATTGAATGCTATTAAGGGGCTTGGTGACAGAATCAAGTGTAGAATGCTCAACACTCAAAATGACCTTAGAGAAGAAAAGAAGCATACCCAAGACTTAGAGGCTACCAATCAACGTCTAAGAGAAGACATCATAGACTTAATATAGAAGTCTTGTGATTAAGATAGACAGATTCCCACTAAGGATGCCCTGATAGCTATTTTGTCTAGTGAGTGAGAATTGTAACGTACTCTGTTAGTTGGACCACCATACTTGTCATTTTTACTCGCAAAAAATTTGTCTAAGTTAAGTTGAACCTTGGTGTTTGTAATGGATTTGTGTATGGCATGACTTGTATGTTTGGTTGTTGAAAGTGTGTTTGTGTTTTTAATGTCTTGTGATTTACTCTATTTGTATTGATTCTAACCTTTCTCTATCTTATACAATAGATGCCTAAAATTGTTATCAGCACTGTCGAGGAGTTCAAGGGAACTCGTTTCGGTTCTCGTCTCGTGGAACTCACTAGTGTGATCAACCTCCCACTTCCTAGTATCACGACACTTCAGCTCATTAAGTTTGAGAGGAAGGACCTTTGGGGCTTCAGAGTCACACAGCCGGGACGCTAGGCAGAGCCACCCATGGAGGCTATCACCTTCAAGATGATGCATGATGACAAGGAGAGAGGCTTAGATGTAGTCATGCGGGAGATACTTGGACGCCTGGTTGGGAGGCACTCCACCGAGCTTAGAGGTCTCTACCTTCACCCGTTCGAGAGACGCGACGAAGAGGGTGAGGTTGTAGAGTACGATGACGCTACTAGAGAGACGATGGAGCCAGTTCGTCTGTACCTTCAGGACCTAGAGGGTCTTATTAGACACCTCGACACGGAGAGGACCAACGTCATGCTTAGCAATGACGAGCTCTAGGTTCAGCTGAGGAAGAAAGACAATCTCTTCGCTGAACAAGACGAGATCGTCAAGGAGATGGAGGCCAGATTTGAGAGCCAGGACAAGAAGTTCAAGAGTCAGGAGAAAAGAGTCCAAGACAGAAACAAGAAGATCAGGGAGATGAAGGATGAGTTAGAGGCCAAGGACTTCGAGCTTGAGCACCAGCAGGGAGTGATTGAGAGGCTTCGCTCACAGAAGAGGGCCCTCAGGGCCAAGATTGAGGCCTTGACCACTAGTGTATAGGAGTACAAGGCCGCCATGGAGAATGCGGGTCTTGATCTTGTTGACGTGAAGGTCGACATGGAGGAGTAGTGTAGACTACTCGAATATCTTTCATCCATCATACTTTGATTATTGAGTCGCAATGACCATCCAACATGTGGATGGCTTGCTATGGTGTGTTTGCATTTTCAAAACCTGTGGTTATGTCGTTCAAACTTTATGTTATTTTTGAGCTCGGTTATTATGACTGTTTTTATGTGATGTATTGTGCATGTTAAGCATCTATGGGTATCTCATTCTTATCGTTATTGAAACCACAGATGCCTCCCCGTCGTGCCAACCCTAATCCAAACAACAACAATAACGTCACTCCCGAGATGCAGCAGTTGATGACACCACAAGCTCAACTGATGCAGATGATGACACGGTTCATGCAGAACCAGAATCAGAACAACAATAACAACAACAACAATCAGAATAATCCCCCAGCATTTGACATGCTCACCAGATTTCTGAGACTGAGGCCTGCAAAGTTCTCGGGAACCACTGATCCAACGGTAGCCAATGATTGGTTATGTTCAGTGAACAAGGACTTAGTGACTGTCAGCTGCACCGATGAGGAAAAAGTCAGGTTTGCAGCACATCTGCTTGAAGGACCAGCAACAACCTGGTGGGACAACTTTCAGATCACCACTCCCTTGAGGATGTGACTTGGGCCATTTTTGAGGATGGATTCCGTACAGCTCACATCTCATCTAGAGTGATGAACTTGAAGAAAAAGGAGTTCCACAACCTGAAACAGCGTCACCGCAGTGTGGCTGAATACATTGAGGAGTTCAACAATCTAGCGCGCTATGCACCGGATGAAGTTGATACTGATGCTAAGAGGAAGGAGAAATTCCTCGAAGGACTTAATGATGAGTTGAACCTACAGTTGTCTGTTGCCTATGTCCCAACCTATCAATCACTTTCTGACAAGGCTACCATCTTGGAAAACAATATGAAACAGGTTGAGGGCAGAAAGAGGAAGCTTAGCTTTGATAAGCACAGCTCGGGATCGTCTCACAAGCGTTCCCATCATAATGATAGTGGGAGTTCTGGATTCCACAAACATGGGAAGTACAACAACAACCACAAACACAACCGTCATCATGACAACAAGAATCATCGCAGTCATGATAATGACAAGTATAAGAACCACAAGAGTGGACACAAGAGCCACCACAGTGGAAGTGGAAGTCAGCCTATAAAGAAAGATCTCAGTCAGGTTGAATGTTTCAAGTGTAAGAAGATGGGGCACTATGCTAATGAGTGCCCAAAGAAGAAATTTTAAGGTGCCAAAAAGCTCAATCCCTTCCAAAAGGGACAAGTGAACCACATCAATGTGGAAGAAATATATGAAGAATCTGATGCTGTGGCTAGTAAGTTTAAGCTCAATTCTTTTCCAGCACTTGTTCTTTTTTATACTTATCAAGAGCATTTGTTGATGAAAATGGATTACCAACTGAAAACAATGGGTGTCCTATAAAAGTAAGCTCTCCCGGTGGAGAGATGATAGTTAGCCTTGGATGTCGTGGTCTAGTGATAGAATTTGGGAAGCATAAGTTTCCAGTTAGTCTGATGATCCTAGATTCCCAAGGATTGGATGTTATTCTGGGCATGGATTGGATGACCAAGTACGAAGGAGTACTATATTGTGCAAATCGTACTATCACATTCACAACCCCGGATAATAAAAGGATAAGATTCAAGTCTAACTTTGAATAAAAAGGGAGTAAGCTAAATTCTCTTAAGGGGGTTAGCATAGACAGTGTGCTAATTGTGAGAGAGTATCTGGATGTGTTTCCGGAGGAATTATCTGGAATGCCACCAGATAGAGATGTTGAGTTTCTGATAGACTTGCTATCAGGATCTGGACCAATAGCAAAGAGACCTTACAAGATGTCAGTTGATTACTTGAAGGAACTCAAGAAGCAGCTTGGGGAACAGTTACAGAAAGGATTTATTCAAC
This sequence comes from Avena atlantica, assembly GCA_910589765.1. Taxonomy (NCBI): domain Eukaryota; kingdom Viridiplantae; phylum Streptophyta; class Magnoliopsida; order Poales; family Poaceae; genus Avena; species Avena atlantica. The sequence continues at coordinate 525,285,709 of OU342739.1, read as the reverse complement.
CAAGTTCTTCATCTTGGGGTGCACCAGTTTTGTTTGTTGAAAAGAAAGATAGAAGTCAAAGGTTATGTATAGATTACCGTTCACTCAATGAGGTAACTATCAAGAATAAGTATACTTTGCCTAGAATCAATGATATGTTTGATCAGCTAGAAGGAGCCCGAGTGTTCTCAAAGATTGATCTCCGATCAGGCTACTTTCAGCTAAAGATTAGAGAGCAAGACATACCTAAAGCAGCTTTCACCACTAGGTATGGATTGTATGAGTACACCGTGATGCCATTGGTTTGAAAAATGCACCAGCCTACTTCATGAATATGATGAACAAGGTGTTCATGGAATTTCTTGACAAGTTCATTGTCGTTTTCATCAATGACATTTTGATCTACTCCAAGAGCAATGAAGAGCATGAAGAGCATTTGCGTTTGATACTTGAGAAGCTTAGGGAGCATAATATGTATGTCAAACTCAGCAAGTGTGAATTCTGGCTGAATGAAGTCGGATTTCTCGGACATATTGTGTCAGGAGATGGTGTAGCGGTTGATCCCGCAAAAGTGTCAACTGTAACTGAGTGGGAATCTCCTAAGTGAGTGAAAGAAGTTCGTAGTTTCCTTTGTTTGGCAGGATACTATAGAAGATTCAATGAGAATTTCTCGAAGGTAGCTAAGCCAATGACGGATTTACTTAAGAAAGACAAGAAATTTGATTGGACTGAAGGATGTGAACTCAGTTTCCAAGAGTTGAATAAGAGACTAGTGACAGCACCAGTCTTATGTCTGTCGGATTTGGAGAAAGATTTCCAAGTTTATTGTGATGCATCTCACCAAGGATTAGGTGCAGTTTTGATGCAAGAAGGGAAAGTTGTGGCTTATGCCTCGAGACAACTCAAAACTCATGAAGTGAATTATCCTACTCATGATTTGGAGTTAGCCTCTGTTGTCCATGCACTCAAAACATGGAGACATTATCTCTTGGTAAAGCCTTGCGAAGTGTTCACAGATCATAAGAGTCTGAAATATATCTTCACTCAGAAGGAAATCAATATGAGACAAAGAAGATGACTAGAACTTATCAAGGACTATGACTTGAGTTTGCAATACCACCCTGGTAAAGCAAATGTTGTAGTGGATGCATTAAGCCGTAAAGTTTATGTGAATGGCCTCACTAAGGGAGAATTGCCAAATGATCTGTGTGCCCAATTCAAAGATCTCAGATTTGAGATAGTTCCTGAGGGACATCTGATGTCATTGGATGTTCAACCCACCTTGTTGGACAAAATCAGAGAAGCCCAAAAGATGGATAAGGAAATTGAAGAGATTAAGGGAAAATTAACAAAGGGAAAGCCAAAGGATTCCATGAAGACGAACAGGGTACTTTATGGTATGGAAAACGTATCTGCATTCCGCAAGATCTGGAGCTTCGGAAACTGATTTTACAAGAAGCACACAACTCACCATAATCCATTCATTCGGGTAATACCAAAATGTACATGGATGTGAAGGAAAGATTTTGGTGGAATAATCTCAAGAAGGACATCGCAGAACATATTGCTTTGTGTGATGTGTGTAGTAGAGTGAAAGCAGAACATCAGAAACCAGCAAGATTGTTACAACCACTACCTATTCCTGATTGCAAGTGGGACAAGATTGGCATGGATTTCATCACCGGACTGCCAAGGACTAGATCAGGATATGATTCTATTTGGGTCGTGGTAGATCGCCTAACTAAAGTGGCTCATTTCATACCCGTGAAGACAACCTATACAAGTGCTAAATTAGCCAAGATTTATATGAATAGGATTGTGTGTTTGCATGGAGTACCCAAGAGTATTGTGTCTGATAGGGGAACCCAATTCACTTAGCATTTTTTGGCGACAACTGCATGAGTCATTGGGAACGAGACTAGAATTCAGCACTGCTTTTCATCCCCAGACTGACGGACAGACATAAAGGACCAACCAAATTCTAGAGGATATGTTGAGGGCATGTGCCCTAGACTATGGTGCGAGTTGGGATGAAAGTCTGCCTTACGCGGAATTATCTTACAACAACGGCTATCAAGCCAGTATTGATATGGCACCGTTTGAATTTCTCTATGGAAGGAAGTGTACTACACCATTGCTATGGAGTGGTGTTGGAGAAAGAAATTTGTTTGGGCCAGATTTAATCAAAGAGGCTGAAGAGAAAGTCAAGTTGGTAAAGGACAGATTGAAGATAGCACAGTCCCGACAGAAAAGCTACGCAGATCCAAAGCATAGGGAAGTCACCTATGCGATAGGTGATAGAGCATATCTTAGAGTCTCGCCACTTCTTGGGGTGAAGAGATTTGGAGTCAGAGGAAAATCGACACCAAGGTATGTTGGACCATTCAAGATTTTGAGTCGCAAAGGAGAAGTGGCTTATGAAATTGAATTGCCTGAATTACTGTCTGCCGTTCACAATGTGTTCCACGTGAGTCAGTTGAAGAAATGCCATTCGGAGATGGAAGAGACTTCTTTGAAGGATACTATACCTTTGGAAGAGGTCCAGTTGAAAGTGATCTCACTTATGAGGAGAAACCTATCAAGATTCTTGAGATTGTAGAAAGAGTTACTCGGACAAAGACTATTAAATTCTGCAAAGTTTAGTGGAACCATCATTCCGAGGAAGAAGCAACATGGGAAAGAGAAGATGATCTTCGGAAAGACCACCCTCACCTATTTGCTAGCCAATCTGAATCTCGAGGGTGAGATTCACCTTAAGGGGGTTAGATTTGTAACATCCCAAAAATCATGATTTGAAAATTTGCATATCATTCATGCATCCATAAGCATTTGGTTATTTCAAACAAGATTTCAATATAAGAAATCATTTATATGCCTATTATTTTATGCTAGAAAGGAAATGGTTCTATATTTTTTACTCTCAAAGTATGAGAATGCTTTGGTTTGTTCAGAGTGTTTTAGAATTGAATACAAAGCTCACACAAAAATTTTCAAAACAAAATTAAAATATAAAACCATTTCTTATGCCTAATATCCATATATTAATAAAGGCATGTTTTTATTTTTATTTTCAACTCAAAATGATTTTTGAGTGTAGGTTTGTGTTTGACACATCTTTGGACACTAGAAACACAGTACAAAAGTCTAGAGAAAATTTAAATTCAAACAGATTTGAATAAGCCATTCAAATTCAATCTAGAAATTCAAAACAGAAAAAGAAAAAGAGAAAAGGAGGAAAAATAACAGCAACAACCTATCTAACCCAACTCAACTCGCGGCCCAACTAGCAGCCCACCTAGCCCACTCGGGAAACCCCCTCTCCCTCTCTGTTTCTCACCCCGCCCGTGCACACCCCTCTCGGTGACAAACAAGGCCCACCGCCACCTCAGCTCATCGTCTCCGCGTAACCCGCTCCCCTCTTCCTCGCTGCCATTTTCTGCAATGAAATCGCGGCGTCAATTCACGTTGATTGCGCCATTGATTCGACCCACGACCATGCCCTACTTAAGCGCCCTTCCCCCTCTCCATTTCCCCTCAAACCCCAAGCCCTGAGCGCCACCAGGCTGCAAGAATTTCTCGCCCAAACTTCTCTACTCCGACGAGTTGCAGCACCGATTCCGGCCAACTCCGGCCACCCCTCTACTCCTGGTTCCCACGAGCACACTCCACATTGCCTCGTGCACCTCCTAGTACCTTTACCTAGCCCTCGCATGCTTTAGAACGTCGGCAAGGACAACACCAACATGCCACCGTCCTCTTCTACAACTTCGGCGAACATTTCCGGTAAACCCTGACCGCCCTAACCTTTCTGGATGATACGCGTGTACTCGCCATGATCGTGCGCTTCTAACGCCACATATGGCTTGCCTTTTAATGACTTGTAGCATCGTCAATAACCACACCGAGCGAGCCCGACGCCAACGCCAACTCCGACGAGGAATCGACGTCGTGCACCTATGTCGCCGCTCCGTCCACGACCACGTCGAGAATTACCACGTCTCTGCGATCTCTGTAAGCACCAGCACTATCCCCCGTACCCCTGGCCTCGCCGAAAACACCGTCGTCAGATGCGCCGCCGCGCTCGTCATTTGCGCCGCCCATCTATGGCCAGAGCATTCAGATCCGTTAGATCCAGATCTAGTGGCTAGGATTAGATGCTTAAGTGAAAGGGTACGGGCATATCTGAACCGTTAGATCGCACTTAGATCTAGTGGCTCGCGAGTGTGATCCGCACGAAACGGTACTGGCCAATCAAGAGCCGCCGCGTGTCAGGATTTTTCTTTTAAAATCTAGAATTGAATTAAATAGAATTAACTTGTAAAATTCATAACTTTTGTTCTGTTTATCCAACAAATGCAAGTAATATATCAATGGATTCACAAAATTAAATCCTACACATTTGTCGGCTTGGTTTTGTATTTTTCTCCTGTTAAAATGGAATTTATACAGAGACATTTGTAGGCTTATTTGGAGTATAAAAATTGTTTAGAAAATGTTTTAAAGGCTATTTTGAGTCTATTCAGTCTATAAAAGTTTAGTTTAATGTTTAGTACTATTTAATTGTCTTGTTTGGTTTAATAAAAATCATCACATGGCATTTGCATGCATTCATATACTTTTGCTTGATTTATTTGAATGTAAATTGGTGCTATCATTTTATGTGTAGATTTTGGTGCTAGTGGTGATTGTGATTATGAGGATTGTTTCTACTACCCCAACTACCAAGGCAAGTGGTGATTCATGTATTAGTCCCATTATTTTGTTATGCACTAGTGATATTTTGTATAGGGCTTGCATGAGATTTTTGCTAAGTATCTATATGCTATGCTTTGGGAAATCCTAGTAGTTGTAGACTTGGTAGAATCTTCTCTAAGTTAAGTTACTTGTTATATTGCCATGCTTAGCCTAGCTAGTAGCAAACAAAGTTGGATTATATACATTCTATGGAAAATATTGTTAAGTCTTTGACTTGTGTTTTTGCTTAATAAAACAACTAAGAGAATGAATCACTTGGGTGGAATGGTATGTTTGGGTTATGTTGAGTGGTTACACAAGGCCCATATCTATGTTCTACCTTGGGTATCACACTTGTGGAAAGCTACCCAGGAACAAAGGGATTTGAGATACTTAGTGTTTAGAAGCTTCTAGTGCAACCACATGGCATATGGGCTCTGCCTTGATCATACAGGTTGTAATAACTTAGCCAGATGGACAGTTGGTGGTAGGGTGATAGGTTGGAGCGCGCCCATTTGGTCTAAGGGAAGGCTTCTGAAAGGTCTCGTCTCGATGCATGTCGAGTCTTGTGGGGAAAGTGCACAACCTCTCGAGAAGGAAAAATCTAAGTATTTAGCCGTGTCCTCGGGAATGGACAATTGAGCATCAAGACACTGAAGCTATCAAGGATCTCTTCATCCCAATTTCTAAGTTAAAAACTTGTGGTTGAACAAGGGTAAAGGTTCACCAATGTCTATTGGTGGTTCCTTGGGAGTTTTTGTCAAACAAAAACTTAGTGTTTTCAACTGATAGGCAAAAACCTATTTTGAGCAAAGCAAGCCTAAGCTACACCTAGCCAAATTCATGTAGAAGTTAGAACTATTATTCTACTAAGGTATCACTTGCCAATACTATTCCAATGTATTGACCCACTATGGCTATAACTTGTGATGCTGCAGGTTACTCTAATGAGGATTAGGGTTATGAGTCTACACTCAACATGTTTGCATGTGGCACATGAAGATGAAGACTTTACTTTATTTTGATCTAGTTGAACTCTTGTACTAGCCTATGGCTATGGAGTTGTAAAAGACTATCTTATCTCTGGAATGACGATGTAATAATGACCTTTGTATATGTGTACTTCATCTTAAACAGTGGATGCTAGCATTTCAATCACAGGGACCTTTACCTTTATAAAGGCGGGGTCTTACAGCTATCTTGGCCAAGTAGTTGCTAGTGACTCCAAGAGGGGGTATTTATGCTCGATAGTGGGTTCATGCCTCTAGTTTCCAAGGGAAGTGACAAAAATCTCTTTGGTTGTAGATGTGTTGTTGCCACTAGGGAGAAAATAACGGTCTCTTGTTCATAGAATAAGTGGATTATTTACCTTACACTCTTTGCTTAAAGCAGTTGTCTGTTCTTGCAACTTAATACTGGAGGGGGTTCGGATGATAACCTGAAGGTGGACTTTAGTCATAGATGCAGTTGGATGGCGGTCTATGTATATTGTTGTATTGCCCAATGGAATCTCATAGGATCTTTTTGTCTGGTATTGCATTGTTATGCCTTTCTTAGTTCCTGTCAATTACCCTGCTGTAATTTGTTTACCATTCATGCCATGTTGTTTATCTAAGGAGAGCACCTCTAGTGAACTATGGACCCCGGTCCAATCCTTACCATTGATACATCTTCCGCTGTTACTTGTTTACTTGCTGCAAACCATTACTTTCCACACCATAGGTTTAATCCTTTGTTACAACAAACTGATGAGCTTGACAACCTCACTAATTCATTGGGGCAAAGTCTTGAGTTTGTGTTGTGCAGGGTCTCCACGTTGCTTGCAGCACCTTTGGGGCGTTTACTTCCTCCTACTGGTTCGATAACCTTGGTTCCTTACTGAGGGAAACTTGCCTGCTAAACCGCATCATACCTTCCTCTTGGGGTCTCCCAACGAAGTGCTGCTGCACTCATCAGCCTCCACAAGTTATTGGTCCTTGGCTTTGGTGGGATTGGTATTCCATGTAGCGCACAAGTATTGTGCCCAAGTGAAATGTTCATAGATCACACAAGAGTCTGAAATATATCTTCACTCAGAAGGAAATAAACATGAGACAAAGAAGATGGTTAGAACTCATCAAGGACTATGACTTGAGTTTGCAATACCACCCCGGTAAAGAAAATGTTGTAGCGGATGCTTTAAGTCGTAAGGTTCATGTGAATGGCCTTACTAAGGGAGAATTTCCAGATGATCTGTGTGCCCAATTCAAAGATCTCAGATTGGAGATAGTGCCTGAAGGATATCTCATGTCATTGGATGTTCAACCCACATTGTTGGACAAGATCAAGGAAGCCCAAAAGATGGACAAGGAAATTGAAGAGATCAAAGGTAAAATTAATAAGGGGAAAGCTAAAGGATTCCATGAAGACGAACAGGGTACTTTATGGTATCGGAAACATAACTGCATTCCGCAAGATCCGGAGCTTCGGAAACTGATTCTGCAGGAAGCACACAACTCACCATATTCCATTCATCCGGGTAATACCAAAATGTACATGGATGTGAAGGAAAGATTTTGGTGGAATAATCTCAAGAAGGACATTGCAGAACATATTTCTTTGTGTGATGTGTGTAGTCGAGTGAAAGCAGAACATCAGTAGGATTATTACAACCACTACATATTCCTGATTGGAAGTGGGACAAGATTGGCATGGATTTCCATCACCAGACTGCCAAGGACTAGATCTGGATATGATTCCATTTGGGTCGTGGTAGATCCCCTAACTAAAGTGGCTCATTTCATACCCGTGAAGACAACCTATACAAGTGCTAAGTTAGCCAAGATTTATATGAAAGGATTGTATGTCTACTTGGAGTACCCCCAAGAGTATTGTGTCTGATAGAGGAACTCAATTCACCTCGCATTTTTGGAGACAACTACATGAGTCATTGGGAACTAGATTAGAATTCAGCATAGCTTTTCACCCCTAGCCTGATGGACAGACAGAAAGAACCAACCAGATTCTGGAGGATATGTTGAGGGCATCTGCCCTAGACTATGGTGCTAGTTGGTATGAAAGTCCGCCTTACACAGAATTCTCTTACAATAACAGCTATCAAGCCTGACGGGGATATGCCGGATGGGGTATACCTAGCAGGACGTTTCCTATTGGCCCAAGCTGCCAGCGAGTGGGCCTGCAGGACGGCGACTGGATCGATACTTAACAATAAGCCAGGCGACTGGAAGCTAGAGGCCCAGAAGCGTAGCTAGGCCCAGTTAGATTAGGTCAAGTACCCTCCAAATCCTTAACTAATTCGGTTGGAGATCTGTAAACCCTAGCGAGGTGAGTCTATATAAACCTCCCTAGGGTACGCATAGAGGACACGTTCCATCATACACCCCCTGCTACTCGCCGTCTAGTCGTCGAGCTCGGCCTTTGTACTCTCCATCAATACAATCTAGCAGGAGTAGGTATTTACCCTCCGAGGGGCCGAACCTGGGTAAACCCTTGTGTCTCCGCCCTCATCTCGCACCGCAGATGGCTGGCCGCCCTTGCCCCTCATTCTACTACTTGCTGCCGATTGCAGCGTCTCCCGTGGGCATTCCCACGACAGTGGCGCCCACCGTGGGGCCTGGCCGGTCAGGCCGGTGTTCTGCGGCGAGATCCAATTTGCCCATCAACGAGACGGTCGCCACCGGCCGCATGATCGTGATCGGCGAGATCCTCCAGATCTTTCTGAGTAGCTACGTCCCGGGGGCGCGCCCCGTCACACACAGCGTGATCATGCCGGTCGGCACGATCAGCCTCTTCCTCGGCTTCACTGACACCATCTTCTCGGAGGACTCGGCTCGCATCCGCGAGTCGCCACCACGCGACCGGCTCTCCGAGAGTCAAGTCCGCACCATCCACCGCCTCGCCTCCAAGTACGACTCGGCCAACAGCAACGTGGCCGAAACCACCATGGTCACGGACGACGCGACCCTCAACAACGATGCCAACTCAGCGACCCCGGCGTCAGCCGCCGGATCCATCGCCACCGCGTCATCCGCAACCTCCATCACCAGGGTCTCCAACGTGGGAGACTTCGAGGACCCCTCCATCCTTGGGATCTTTGACTCCGACTCCGGGTCGGAGAACTCCGGCGAATTCCACGCCGGACCCGGTCGCAACGTCGCGACCTACATGGCGAGCGGCACTAAGGCCCTGCCAGACCCCTTCTCCACACCGATCCCACCGACTGCGACGGCGACATAGGTCGAAGAACTTTGCATGCGACTGGCGGACACGGTCTGCAAAGAGCAGGCCGAGCGCGAAAAATTTCGCCTCGAGCAGGTGACGGCGCAGGAGATCTCGCGCTATCACCAGCTCTGCATCAGGTCGCGCCTGAACCCCACCATTCAGGGACGCGCCCTGAACTTCGACGACGAGAATGACCCAGCCCACGCGGCTGACCGCGTAATATGCGAAAACGCGCCACTGGGAGGAAGCGCTCGACCACCACCAGGCGCGTTAGCGAACGGCGCACCCCCACCACCGCCCCGCCGCACGCCGCCTCCAAACCAACCGCGGATCATGATCTCCGTGAAGGAACGGGATGCAAACGGCCTCCCGCTATTTTCTACTCCGATGGACAACGTCCTCATGAGTCGCGTTGCGGTCGACAACATCAACGTGATCGGGGAAGGCACCTTGTAGATCCAGTACGCCAGGGCCCTACTCGCTAAGGCCATCGAGCAACAAGCCGCGGGAGCAAACTCGCGGGGACGTGTATACTCCCGCTCCTCAGGAAGCAAGGCGGCCTTGAGCGGCTGCCCTTCGATGGCAAACACACTCAATTGCCCGCCCCCCGAGCCCCTACAGCTCCAACTGCGACCCGCGAACACAGCACTCTCCACCAACGACTCGCTCCTGATGAACAACATGGTCGCCGCCAACGGGCAGCCAATCGACGCGTGGACCCACATCATCAACAACCAGAGATGGTGCACATGCCAGCCTGACAACCTGAGGCACACCCTCACCAATTTCCACGACGTCGAGCCGAGAGGGTCGCTTAGCCGAGTCGGCCCCTAGTGCTTCGGACCAATGATCCGAGGCGAAAATTACCCGGTGAACTTCAAAAGCCGAAGGAGATCGAGAAGTACGACCCCTCGTACGACCCCTCCGTGTGGATGGACACGTACCTCATGGTGATGGGAATCTCCAGCCACACTGACCTGATCGCCGCTCACTACCTCCCCCTGATGTTGGAGGGAGCGTGCCAGCAATGGATCAACACCCCCCGCAGACAGCATCGACTCCTGGGAGGAAATGCGAGATGCCTTCGTCAGGCACTTCGAGGGCTCCTACACCCGCGCCACCACCATCGAGGACCTGGAGTGATGTGTCCAGGGACCCCGCGAGTCGACCAGCAGCTGGGTCCAGCGGTGGCAGGACTTGTGGTAGAACGCGGCCGGTATCCACCCGGACACCGCGATTCAATGCTTCAAGACCTTGTGCCGCTACAAGCCCTTGGTCGCCAAGCTCAAGCGAGTGTACAAAACACTCGACAACATACTGGACCTCCTCAAGATCGCCAAACGGTACACGAAGGAGGAACCGAACTAAGAAACCGACAACGAGTCGGGAGGAAACCGCCGCACGAGCGGCCATGACAACGGGAGACGACCCGAGCTACGATACAGCAACACTCTCCTCACCGGCAAACGCCGCGGTGAAGCGCGAGTCGACTTCGTCGCCAACACCGGCTATGCTCCGCACGAGCCCAAGAGCTTCCGTCACGATGGAGGCCAGTGGCGCGATGGTGGCAACTACAAGGCGAAGCCGAGGTTCGACCCTGCGGCTCTCCTTAACCAGCCCTATGTGTTCCACACTAGGGAGGGGAAGCCCGCCACGCACACGACAGCCGACTGCCACTCGCTGAGGGAGATCGAGAAGGCACGGCGCGCAAGGGAGGACCCCAACAACCACCCGCCAAACGGTGGGGCATTCGGCAATGACGTGGGATCGCTCCACACCTTCACCGGGTTCAGCACCAAGTGTGAGAAGAAGGTCATTGATCGCGAAGTCGCCATCAACGTGGTATCCCAGGTCGACGTCCCGCGCTTCCTAAACTGGTCCGAGCAGCGGATCACCTGGAGCCGCAAAGATCACTCACCACGGATCGAATATCCGGGTCGAGTCACCTTGGTGGTCAAGCCCAAGGTGGGAGACTATTGGCTCCCCAAAACGCCGATGGATGGTGGCAGCTCCGTCAACATTCTATACCTGGACATGTTCAGGCGACTGTGGCTCCCACAGTCGATGATTGAGACGACCTACACCACCTTCCACGGCATCGTCCCCGGTCGGAAGGCATACCCGATCGGCAAGGTGATGCTGCCAGTTACCTTTGGCACTCTAGCGAACTTCCGCACCGAGCGGATCGTCTTCGAGCTGATGCCCTTTAACAGCCCCTACCACTGCGTCTTGGGGCGGCAGGCGTTCGCCAAATTCATTGTGGCGCCCCACTACACGTACAACGCGATGAAGCTCCTAGGGCCATGCGGCATCATCACCGTCCATGGTGACCCCGACATGGCCGCCGAGTGCGAGGCCAAAGGCACCGAGCTCACCGACGCCGTCATAGCGGCAAAAGCCAACCACGCGGAGGAGCTTGCCAAATACGCGAGCGGGGTCAACAATGACGACCCCACGATTCTCAAGAATCCCAACTCGGAGGGCGGCGGCTCCACCTCCTTCTAGGCAACAACGCACACTCGCACCGTCGAGCTGGTCCCAGGTGACTCCAGCCAGACGGTGACGATCGGGACGGGCATGATCCTAGCATAGGAAGGCGCGCTTATCGAGTTCCTACGTGAGAATCGCGACATCTTCGCATGGAAGCCATCCGACATGCCTGGTATCCCGAGGGAACTCAATGAGCACAAACTCAACGCCGACCCCAAAGTGCGACCCGTCAAGCAGTCGCTGCGGCCCTTCAATGAAGAGCGCCGCCGAGCAATCGCCAAGGAGGTGCAACGTCTACTCGCTGCAGGCTTCATTCGGACAATTAAATACTCCAAGTGGATGGAAAACCCAGTCCTGGTCGATAAGAAAAACGAGACCTGGAGAATGTGTATCGATTACACAAACCTAAACAGCGCCTGCCCAAAAGAGCAGTTTGTCCTCCCACGGATCAATCAAATCATAGACTCGGTTGCGGGCTCGGAATCATTGTGCTTCCTTGACTCCTACTCTGGTTACAACCAGATCAAAATGGCAGTCGAGGACGAGGAGAAGACGGCGTTCATCACACCATTCGGAGCCTTCTGCTACACCGCCATGACCTTCGGCCTCAAGAACACCAGGGCGACCTACTAGAGGTGCATGCAGGAGTGCCTTGCGAGCAAAATTGGCCACAACACCCACATCTACATCGACGACGTGGTGGTGAAGTCCACTCGCCAGGGCGATCTACTCGCCGACCTGGCGGAAACCTTCGCAAACTTGCGGAGGTACAAGATAAAGCTAAACCTAGGAAAGTGCACCTTCGGTGTACCTACTGGACAGTTGCTGGGGTACGTCATCTCCAAGGGCGGGATCGAGGTGAAACCCACCAAGATCAACACGATCGCCCGACTCGGCAAACCCGAGTGCCTGCGTGACGTCCAGAAGTTGGCCGGGCGAGTCGCGGCTCTCAGTCGCTTCATCCCCCGGCTAGGCGAGAAGGCAATGCCCCTCTACTGCCTAATGCGCAAGAACCCCACATTCCAGTGGGATAAGGAGGCAGACGACACGCTCCACGCTCTCAAGGAGGTGCTACTTGCGGCACCGCTACTCGCCGCCCCCGTCAACAAGGAGCCCATGCTCGTCTACGTCGCGGCATCCGAATGAGTCGTCAGCTCCATCATGGTCATCGAACGACCAGAGGAGGGCCAGGATCGCCCGGTGCAGCGACCTGTATACTACATCAGCGAAGTCCTCACCGAGTCGCGCCAGCGTTACCCGCAGTACCAGAAATTGGTATATGCGGTCTTTAGAGCCCAGCGGCGACTGCCGCACTACTTCCAGTAGCACCCAATCACGGTCGTCTCCTCAGCACCGTTGCAGGACATCATCCGTAACTGTGAGGCCAATGGCCGAGTCGCCAAGTGGGCCATCGAGATCGGAGTCCACAACATCAGGTACGAGCCGCGCAAGGCGATCAAGTCGCAGGCTCTAGCAGACTTTCTCGCCGACTGGGAGGAGGCGCAACAGCCAGAGAAACTGTCATACCTCCACTACTGGTCCCTACACTTCGATGGCTCGAAGAATGCAGATGGTGCAGGGGAAGGGATCATCCTCACATCTCTAAAGGGATACAAGCTATGCTACGTCATGTACCTCGACTTCACCCCCTGCACCAACAACATGGACGAGTACGAGGCGCTCCTCTATGGCATGCAAGCAGCCAAGGAAATGAATATCAATTGTCTGTGCTGCTACGGCGATTCCGACCTTGTCGTCGGGCAACTCGCCAGCACTTGTGACGCAGTCTCCCCCACCATGGCGGCATACCGTCAAGCAGTGGACCAGCTGGGATGCCACTTTGCCGGCTACTCCATCGAGTGGATCGATCGGCGCAAGAACGAGGAAGCTGACGCCCTCTCCCGCATCGGGTCGGCTCGCCTCGCGCCACCCACCGGCGTCTTCCTCGACACCATCACCAAGCCTTCCGTCTCTCCCCCGTGGGAGATCGACATCGGAATTCCGCTACAACTAGAAGCAGCTTTGGTCGCCATGCTTTCCGATCCAAGCGACTGGACCGCGCCATATGTCGCATACCTAGAGGGAGGGACCCTACCCGCTGACAATACGGAGGCCCGGATAATAGTACGCTGCTTCAAATCCTTCGTCATCATCAACGGCGAGCTCCACAAGCGCAGCGTGACCGGCATGTTCCAACGTTGCGTCCAACCCACAGAAGGTCGCAAGATCCTCCAGGACATCCATGCTGGCGACTGCAGCCACCATGCCGGCGCTTGCTCCCTGGTCGCCAAGGCCATGCGACACGGATTTTACTGGCTCACCGCGCATGCCGATGCGGTCGACATCGTCCAACGCTGTGTCGGATGCCAGAAGTACGCCAACCAGACCCACGTCCCGAGCCCAGCACTCAAGACCATCCCCATCACCTGGCCATTCGCCGTGTGGGGCATGGACATGGTAGGCCCTTCAAGAAGTCCCCCTCTGGCTTCACCCACCTCCTAGTCGTAGTCGACAAATTCACAAAGTGGGTGGAGGCCAAGCCAGTCTGCAAGTGCAACAGAAAGACCGCCACCAAGTTCCTACTTGAGCTAATCCATCGCTACGGGTTCCCCCACAACATCATCACGGACAACGGCACGAACTTCGCCAAAGGAGCCATGGCCAAATTTTGTGAGGAGCACCACATACGACTCGACCTCGCCTCAGTCGCCCACCCGGAGTCCAACGGCCAGGCGGAACGTGCTAACCAGAGTATCCTCCATGTCCTGAAGCCGCGACTGCAAGTTCCACTTGAGCGAACTCTGGGGTGCTGGGTCGAAGAGCTCCCCTCTGTCATCTGGGGCATCCGCACCTCCGTCAATAGGTCGACAGGATTCACCCCCTTATTCATGGTGTATGGCGCCGAGGCCGTCATGCCAACCGACCTCGAGCACGACTCGCCTCGGGTGGTCAACTACGCGGAAGCCGACAACGAGCTCGCACGCTAGGACGGGGTCGACCGGCTGGACGAAGCACGCGACCTAGCTTGCTCCCACACCACCATCTATCAGCAAGGGCTTCGCCGCTACCACAGTCGGCGAGTCCGGACTCGCACGTTCCAGGAAGGTGACCTGGTGTTACGTCTGATCTAGGACAAGAAGGGCATGCACAAGCTCTCTCCCCCTGGGAGGGACCATTCGCCATCGGGCGAGTCCTGGGCAATGACGCCTACTACCTCATCGATGTCTGATGCGACAGAAAACTCGATGTCAAGCGACCATGGAATGTAAATCTCCTACGGAAGTTCTACTCCTAGAACTCCGGACATGTACCTCCTACCCACTATGAAATAAAGAAGTTCAATTCGCGCAAATTGTGTCCACTCTCCGTACCTTGTGCCACTCGCACTCGTAATAACAGCGCTATGCTACTCGCGGAAGTCAACCCTTGGTTAAGTGACCGGCACAGCCAAGTAGTGCGGTACGAGGGCACCGAAAATTTCAGGCCTCGCATCGTCCATGAAAAAATCCAACCCGGAGCACCATCGGAGTCGCCTCGCCCGACTGGCTTTCCGAGCCAAGAACCCTGCATTCGCTTCCCACGGCGACCCAATCCTCCACATCCTCGGTGCAGCGACTCGAACGGCTAAGTACCATGCTCGGGTACTGACACCAATCCAAACTCGAGCGACTAGGGAAAACGCCAAGTACGAGAGCGCGCCCCGGACTCGCCGCGCGACTGGTCCTACGGATCAGGTGGAGCGACACGCCAAAAACAACGCGCCCCGTCCTCACCTACCTTGAGCATGCGACTAGAACCGCCAAGTACCACGCTCGGGGACTCGGCCACCCGACCCTGTTCGCGCCCGGGAAAACGGCTAAGTACAGCGCACCCCTTGGAGTCGCCATGCGACTGGATTTCCAAGCCACGGTGAGTCGACCTTAACGTACTAACAATTTATACAACATACATAAAAATGAGGCAAACCCCATAAAAGGGCGGACGCGCTTGGGGACTCGCACAACCAACAATCAAATCAAAAACATTGACAAAAGCATCCTTGTATTCCTTCAAGCAGCAAAATTTGTTCGCTTACAAGGGCAGTTACATATCTATTCTAACTAACGCAAGTTGGCAAACTATTCTACTCCGCAGGCTTTGACGACAAGGTGCCACCACTCCTGCGACGACGGATAAAGGGAACCCACGGGTTTGAAGGGTACATCGTGAGTTCACCCGCCATGGCCGCTCGGAACGGCTGCTCCACCTTGAAGTCGCGGTGCGCTGACTCGGGGTCGTTCGGGGCGACGACCGTCTCCTGGTACGGAATAAGGTCACCCATCGCCCACACCCGGTCAGCGTACACCGCAGCCCGCTCGGTCTGTTTCAGCACTTCGGCAATCTTGATCGTGCCCGTCGACAAAGGGTACCCGCTCGTGACATCATCAAGGTCGAAGTCGTCGGGGAAGTGCGCGAGCCCATGACTCAGCGTAGTCGCTGCACCACGACGAAAGGCCAACTGCGACATGAAGTCAACCACGACCGGGGCCTTCTCCAGGTAGCGCCAGACCTCAACGAGGTTGCTGGGGATCACCTCCGTGGGCGAGATCTCCTGAAGTTATGCCCGAATGCAGGTCGCTGACTGAGCGACATAGTCAACCAGCATGGTGACGCATTGCCGCGTGTCATACGACTGTGCCTCATCAGCATCATCAGTAATCCTGCCTGCAACTTACAAGCAGACATTAAGGAAGGCTCTAGCAAAACAAAGCGACTCGCACGCTCGGGGACTCGCCAAAGAAAACTCACCAATCAACGGGCGACAGCGCTCCGTGATGAAATCCTGAAGACCAGAGAGATCATCCTGCAGCCCGGCGATGAGCGCATCTGACATCTTCCGCTCCTCAGCAGCAGAAGCAACGGCTGCCTTGGCCCTCCCATCCGTCGAGGTCGCTTCCGCCTTTTCCTCCTTGAGCTCCCGCTCCAAGTCGGCGATTCGCTTATCAGTGGCGCTCAAGGACGACTATGCAGCCGTCAGTTCACTCGCCGGGACCATGCCTCGACGAGCCTTCTCCACCGCGGCCGCGTGACCCTCTGCATCAACAAAACCATTAATACGAGGAAAGCAAGCTTTATGACCAGCGACAAGCACGACATCCAATCACCCGCAGTCACCCGAAGCTGCTCGTTTGTTCCTCGGACAACAAGGAGCTCCCTCTCCACACGCTCCCTGGCGGCAAGTCGCTCTGCCGACTCACGCTGTAGGCCCTGCGCAACCATGGAAGCATCAGCAACGAAATTCCTAAGTGCCTAGCCGCTGAAATTCCGCGCCTATCCACTCAAGGACTAGGCAGCAAAAAATCCTAAGTGCCTAGCCGCTGAAATTCAGCGCCTAGCCATCCGGGGACTGGGCAGCGAAAATTCCGAAGTGCCTAGCCGCTGAAATTTAGCGACTAGACACTCGGGGACTGGACTTCAAAACTGTCGTGGTGGTGGCACGGCAGATGCCATGGGTAGGCTAAAGTACGGGGCCAATGGATGCTAGTGGGATCTGGGGAGGGAAGATGCAGCTGTCTTTACACTCAAGCTGCCAAAGTGATGAACTTTATTTCTCACTCGATGGGTTACAAGTGCTCCTTGAGCTGTATACAGGGGGACAATATGAATTTCCCCAGCCTAACGGTGCTCAAAGAATCGATCCCCCCCTCAGGGTCCAAACCTCCCCTTATAAAGGGGTGCCTTGGGTGCCCTTAGGGCTGACAAGGCAAGCATATTCGTGGAATATGCTTGTCCCAAAATAGTAATTCGGCGGCCTCCTTTCCCTATCGCCCTTCTAATGACGGCAAGGCTCCAGTGGCCCCCTCCTGCGTGCCTCGGGCTCCAGGACTGTCACCTCCGTGATCTCCTTCTGCCCCTCTGACGCTGTGCACCCTTGTCTCTTGTGCTTGGCCCTGTTCTGATTGCTCCTAACCTGCAGCTATAGTTTGACCCTGGGCTTCTCCTTCTCCTGCAAGCTTCGTATCACTCGGCCTTACCTTGTGTTACTCGGCTCGTTCCTCACCTGCATGAAGATCATTTGGGTAACCCGGCCGATTCTCTCATTAACTCGGCCGGGTAACCACTTGATACCTATACATGCGCTTCTTGCCTCCGTTCATCGGCCGACATATCCATGATTCGGCCGACTTAGGCTGTAGCTCGGAAACCAGACGGGGACAGTACCTCTGTCTTTCCCCGTCTCTGACCTACCCGAGGTTAACCCCCCGACATTAGTCCCCGAAGCTGGTGTGGCCCTGTCAATAGCTTTGGCCGGGTTATATCAGCTTCATCACTTTCTTTAGTCTTGTTTCCGAGCTATGGCCTCGTCCGAGGTCTCCTCGTTCCTTCCCTCGTACGCCAAGTCCTACGTGTCATCTCATCATTGCTCTTCTAGTTTTTAGGTCCCTCTACTGTGCTTACTGACAGGTCTACAGTGAATTCTGCACCTGCCGCGCCATCGCTGCGATGCCTCGGGTGCTGTTCCCCTTGGGGATTGTAACGACCCCTCTTTCGCGTGTGGCCGTTGGTGTGGCTCTGCTCACCGTCGTGCGTTCGTGCTGCTCCCACGATCTACACGGATAACTGCCACACCCACGATCCCACTCCCCTGTTCATGGCTTGATTATAAGGAGGGGAAACGCGCCCGCAGGGTTCATCTTTCCCCTTATCGCTCGCCTCCGCTCTCCTTCTTCCTTTCGCCTGCGAGTTCTCTTGCCACTCCGCCGCCGCTCGTCAGCCAGAGCCTCCGCCGGCGAGGATTCCGCCGCGTCGCTCGGCCTTTCTCGCCCGCGCTCTGCGGCTGTGGTTCCGCCGCCGGTGAGTCCTCTCTGACCGTCTTGCCCTGATTTTGCCCTAGATCGATCTGCTCCGCTTTCGTGCTCAGGCGACGGTTCCTCCGTTCTTCGCCATTGTTTTCGCGCTAAGTTCCGACGGGGCCTTGTAGCTCTAAGCTCCCTTCCACCGCCAGTTTTTCCTCCGGCGATCTCTCCGGCGCGCCCATGTCTAGTTCGTTTAGCGGCGCTCTTGTTGAGGACGATGACGCTGGCTCCGGGCCTGAGCGTGGCTCGTGGCAGGGCTCTTCAGTCACGCGCCGTGAGATTGAATGGCTCATCCGAACTCGGCGGATTCCTGCCGAGGTTTCCTTTCGTTTACCCGGCAGCGAATCCTCTCCAGTTATCAGAGAGGGCGAGTATGTGGTTTTTATGTCTCACTTCGCCCACGGCTTCGGTCTTCCTCTTAGTGATTTCGCTAGAGAATTCCTCGATTACTTCGGCCTTCAGCCGCATCATCTTCCCGCGAATGCCATAGCTTCTCTTTCTGCTTTCATTTCCGCTTCGGAGGGTTACTTCGGCCTGTGGCCGTCAGTACATGTCTGGTCGAAGTTCTTCCAGATCCGCTCTAACGTTGTCCCTGACAAATCTCTGCACCCTTCCGAGAAGTTACTCACCCAATGTGGGGCGGCGTCCATAACACCTCGGAGGAAATCCGTGTTCCCTCGTGTCACTGGGTTGGAGTCGTGCAAGAAGTGGCACAAGTCATTTTTCTACGTCAAGAACAGAGGGGCGGAAGACAGGATTCGGCTCCCTCCATTCTCAATTGGCCCACCTTCTAAAGTGAACTGGCTCTATAATCCGAGGAAAACTCATGCCTTGGCCGAGGCCTTTGAGATTCGGCTTAAAGAGCTGATCCGGGCCGGGTTATGCGGCGAAGACCTGATGGCAACTTTCATTAGTAGCCGGATCTGCCCCTTCCAGCAGCGGACCCACAAGCTGTGCTACATGAGTGGTCCCCTTGACCCTAACCGAGTCTCGACCGTGGAGCTGGATAACTACCTTATTCATAAGCGCGTCCGAGATATCTTCAAGACTAAGATGCCTGAGGATTGGTCTTGGGGATTAAAACCATTCACTCGCGATCATCCGCCTCCCGAGGTAAGCTTAATCCGTATTGCTCTGTTACTCTCCTGTCTTTAGAAACTGGTTTATCTAATTCTCTTTTTCCTCGTCTCGCAGAGGTTCGCAGAGCAGAAAAACGAGGACGCCGAAGTTCTGCAGCTCCCTTGGCCTGCGGACAGGAGTACCCCGGATACTGGCGAGCCGGACTCTGAGGAGTTCGTCCCTAAATCAGATCCTGCTCCGACTCGAGCTCGCGGCAGAACTTCTGCGCATGACGAGGAAGGTGATTCGGACGAGGTCCAAATTCTTGAGGTAGTTGCCGCCACGCCTATTTCTTATGCATTTCCGGCTTCTACTTTCCCAGCTAATCCGGCCGGTCAGGTCCACGACGCCGAGCCTATTGCTTCCCGGCCTCCCGTTACCTCGGGGAAACGCGGGGCTCCTGCTGGTGCCTCGGAGGCGGTTCCTAAGAAGCGAATAAAGAGATCTGCTCCGAACCCTCCTAGGCGCAAAACTATGCCTGGGGTCGCCGGGTAAGTTCTTTTGCTTATATTTCTTGTTTTTCTCTTTCTGTTTCTCATACTGATGAATCCTCTTTCTTACTTTTGCAGTGCTCCTCTTTCTGTTAAACCCGGCGGTCCTAGTATGACTGACCGTCCGACTCGGCCGCCATCTCCTCCTCCCGCTGATGATACCAGAGTTCCTAGTCCTATTCGTCCTGCTTCTCCTCTAGCTCCGAATACTTCGCCTGTCCGTCACGAAGTCCCTGAGACCCCTTCCATTGCCTTGGATTCGACCCGGCCCTCCGAGGTTTTCGTCGAGCCCGCCGCCCCTTCTATGGGCCCCAGCGCTGCTACTGAGCCTCCATCTACTCCGGCAGTTTCCACGGCCATCCCGACCTCGACCGAACAGGTTGTTATCCCGGCGCCCTCTGCGACCTTATCCTCGGCCGTTCCCACGGACTCCGTCCCTACTTCCGAGGCGCCACTTCCTGCTGATGCCCCTTCTAAGGCAGAGAAAGCTGCTGCCGTCAAGACCTCTTCTTCTCAGAAAAGTCTTGTCGGCTCTTCTCAACCGAGTATCGCTGACGTGCTGCGTAAGGGAGCTGCCCCTAAAGTCCTCGTTACCTCGGCCTCCGGCAGCCAGCTTGCTCTTCATAAGAGCCCTGCGACCGCCGTGATCGGACAGCCTACCCGGGGTAAAGTTTTAACTCGGACAGCTAGTGGGAACAGCCTTGGAGCGCTGGTTGAATATGCCAACAACTGGAATGCTGCTGATCAGTTTGAGGGTAACCCGGCCAACCAGTCCTTTCAGCTTTCTGATATCAGTGGCCGTTTTGACCACGCTGCCCAGTTCATCATTGATACCAACAAAATGAATGAGGTAATTATTTTTTTCTCTGAGTCTTGAATTATTCTTCAGATGTTACCATATGCTCTAGTCCCCGAAACTTGCAAGGAAATAACTTGTTCTATACTTGGAAGTTTGATTTAATTTTATTTCTAAGGTTTGTTAATCCGGCCGTTTAGATCCGAGTTTAATTGTGTTTTATTTGGACCTAGCCTAGCCTTGAATATCCAGCTATCTAGATCCGAGTTTAGTTCTGCTTGACTCGGATCTGGTTTAGCTTTGAATATCCAGCCACCTGTAGCCGAATTAAGCTTTGCTTGATTTGGATCTGATTTAGCTTTGAATATCCAGCCACCTAGGTCTGAGCTAAGTCCTGCTTGACTCGGATCTGGTTTAGCTTTGAATATCCAGCCACCTAGAGCCGAATTAAGCTTTGCTTGATTTGGTTCTGATTTAGCTTTGAATACCCAGCCACCTAGATCTGAGCCAAGTCCTGCTTGACTCGGATCTGGTTTAGCTTTGAATACCCAGCCACCTAGAGCCGAATTAAACTTTGCTTGATTTGGATCTAATTTAGCTTTGAATATCCAGCCACCCAGATCTGAGTTAAGTTCTGCTTAACTCGGATCTGGTTTAGTTTTGAATATCCAGCCACCTAGATCTGAGTTAAGTTCTGCTTAACTCGGATCTGGTTTAGTTTTGAATATCCAGCCACCTAGATCTGAGTTAAGTTCTGCTTAACTCGAATCTGGTTTAACTTTTACTCGTTGATTTATCATTGTGCCTCATTACTCAGGTTGCACATGACCGGCGAACTGCCGAGTTCCAGAGGTTGCTTTTTTCGCATCGCAAACTGGAAGAGAAGTACGAGAAAGTTCTGCTTGTGGCGAAGAAGACTGGTATGTTGATAGTTCCTTTTCCTTATTCCGAACTTTCTCATGTATTCGTCCATGGACTGCCGGCTTACTTCTTGTTGAACAGGTAATAGTAATAACCTCAATATTCGCCTTCAAAAGAAAATCAAGGACCTGGAAGGTTAGTTTCCTTTCTATTTTACTCCTTCTCCTTTTAATATCTATGCTAAGTTTCCTTATTGCGTTTGGCTGTGGTAAAGCCGAGTTGCAAGACTTTGCAGTGTCGCAACAAGATTGCGTGCCCATGCCTGACGTGATGCTGCATTTTTTAGAACAAAACGCAGTTCATTCGACGCAATTACAAGAAAAAGATGATGAGATAGCTCGCCTGCGATCCGAGGTGAATACCATCAAGCTCTCTCAGAAGTCCGAGCTAGAAAAGGTCGACCAAGAATTTTCCGAGGAAAAGAATCGGCTGACTCTGGATCTGCAGAAGAACAAAGAACTCCTCGAAGCTGCCAAACTTAAAGCCCGCGGTTTGAGCGAGGAAATTGCTCGTTTCGAGAAGAGTAAAGCTGATTGGGCCAAAGACCTTCAGATAATGATGAGCTACATTCATCGTAAGTTATTTGGCATGGCCGAACTATTATTTTTCTTTGTCGTTTCTGCTACCCTTTGACATGTCCATGTTTTGCGCAGATCACTTCCCCGAGGCCAAACCCGTGAGTTCTAAAGCTGTTCTTGCAGCTCGCGCACGCCGAGGTGAACCGGTTGCTGTTGACTTCGAATATTCGATGGAGGATTTCTTGGTTGCTGTTGGTGCTGCAGTTGGTCCGATGAAAATTATGGGCCGGGACTTGGTGCAGGCCGCTATCCGAGCTTACCATGTACTCTGGCCGAATACCTCAGGGACTCCTGATATCAATGAAATCAAGTTATTGGTGATAAGGCTGATGGCATCTGAGAGGCAGCTGAGTCTTTGGAGAGAATCTGCCGGGCGTGCCGGTGCCGACATGGCCCTTACTGTAATCATGTCATGGTATGAAGACATCTCTCTTGACATTCTGAGGAATTTGCGCACTGGCTCCCACTGGGTTGAAGATCCCACCTTTGTTGCTCTTCGGCAAGCTCGGGCTTTCCAGCTCGTCGAGTACGCCGACGTGCACACTTGGAATGAAGGGCCGAGTTTTCTCCCAGATCCGGATCAAGAGGTCGCGGCTGAGGGTGCTTCGGGTGATGATTCAGCTGAGCACGGGGAAGGTGAAGATGATTCGGCCACATCCGATAGCTCCAGCTCAAGCTCGGATAGCAACGGTGATGCGCGGTCCTCCTCCAAAGGCACCGGGCATTCTACCGCACGTACTGACGCTCCTGAACAACCCCGGGATACCGCCGAAGTTGCACCTGGGTCGGCGGAGGGCGAGGCGACCTCAGTCGAAGTTCCTCCTACTTCGGAGTGCCCCGCACCTGAGCAAGTAGCTGCCCCTCCAACGAACAACGCCTAAGTTATTTGCGATCCCTGGTATGCCGGGCGTATAATGTAGACGAAAAATTTGTCAGCTCGTTGTATGATTTGAATTTCTTTTGCTATGTATTGTTGAGACTCTTGGTTAAGTGGATGCTCATCCGAATTCTTGCCTTGCTGGCCTGTAACTTCTTGATCTTTTAGGGCTTAACTTTGCCGTTATTTTGATGATCTTATCCAGGCGTTAGCGCTGAATATCCACGTTATTGCCCTGTTTTGAACATAAGTTAACTATTCCGTTGTGGAAGCAAACAACAATCGCTGGATCGTTGTCTATTGTCCGAAATTCCCTTATATAAATCAAGTTTCGGAGGTAGTATAAAACTGATATGATTGCATTCAGCATAAGTTTGAGGTATCACACGGTAGTCCCCGAGTCGCTGCTTTATACGCCGAAGTTTAAGTGTCAATACGAAATTGACATATCATATGATAGTCCCCGAGTTATTGCTCTGGGCACCGAGGGTCATATTCGTAACATGAAAGGAATACAACATACGGCAGTCCCCGAGTCACTGCTCTGGTCGCCAATGTTCAAGTATGTAACGCGAAAGAAATAAATATACCATATGGCAGTCCCCGAGTCATTGCTCTGGGTGCCGAGGTTCAAACATATAATACGAAATAATCATTACATATGGCAGTCCCCAAGTAACTGCTCTGGATGCCGAGGTTTGAATACATGATATGAAATAAATATATATCCTACGGCAGTCCCCGAGTCACTGCTCTGGGTGCCGAGATTCAAATACATCATTGGATTTCGACCTTGAGATGTAATGCTACGAGTAAAATGGCCGAAGTAAAGCCACATTCCAAGGGCGCTTCGTTTCTTCACCAGCTTTGTCTGCCTTGTTCTCTTCAGGGGACTGAGCATCGATCAGATAATATGCATCGTTGTGCAATGCTTTGCTTACAATAAATGGTCCTTCCCATGGGGGTGACAATTTGTGCATGCCGGCCGTGCGTTGCACTAGTCGGAGGACCAAATCTCCTTCTTTGAATACTCTTGGATTCACTTTCTTGCTGTGATACCGCCGTAAGTTCTGTTGATAAATAGCCGATCGTGACAATGTCAACTCTCTGGCTTCTTCCAACAGGTCTACGGCATCTTGCCGAGCTATTTCGTTTGTCTCTGAGGTTGTGTACTGAGCAACTCTTGGCGAGTCATATATTATGTCGGCTGGGAGTACAGCCTCTGCCCCGTACACCAGAAAGAATGGAGTATAACCTGTTGATCTATTCGGAGTAGTCCGAAGGCTCCATAACACGGCTGGGATTTCTTCGATCCAACATCCTGCCGACCTTTGCAAAGGTTCAACAAGTCGTGGTTTTATTCCTGATAGCACCAGTCCATTAGACCTTTCCACTTGTCCATTGGATGCTGGGTGAGCTACCGAGGCAATATCTAGTCTTATGTGCTTCTCTTGGCAAAATCTAGCGAAGGCTCCTTCTGCAAAGTTTGTGCCATTATCCGTAATAATGCTATGTGGGTACCCGTATCTCAAGATGATATCCTTGAGAAATTTCACTGCTGTGTGCCCATCACACTTTTTGATTGGTTTTACTTCAATCCACTTGGTGAACTTGTCTACCATAACCAACATGTGGGTCATTCCTCCTCTCGCCGGCTTGAATGGTCCCACCATGTCTAAACCCCATACAGAAAATGGCCAAGTGATGGGTATTGTTTTTAACTCGGCTGACGGCATATGTATTCTGGTTGCGTATCTCTGACACCCGTTGCACTTCTTAACTAATTCTTCTGCCTCTTTTAACGCCGTTGGCCAGTAAAATCCATGCCTAAATGCCTTGGCTACTAAAGCGCGAGATGAGGCATGGTGCCCACATTCTCCTTGGTGTATGTCTAGAAGGATTTCCTGACCTTCTGTGGAACTCACGCACTTCTGCAATATGTTTGTTACGCTTCTCTTATATAACTCATTGTTTATGATTGTATAGGCTTTTTGCTCTTCTTATGGTTTGTCTAGCTAATACCTCATTACTCGGCAATATCGCGTCTTTTAGGTAAGAAAATATGGGTTGTGCCCATACCGGTGTTACTCTTTCTGCAGTGATCTCACTGTCTATCTCCATGTTTTCTGCCGACGTACATACCTCGGCTCTCTCCATGATTGTTATTACCTCGGCTGTCCCCCTCTTTAGGGGTTCCGAATCTTTCTGCGGATCTACCTCCATTGGCGTGTGATTTTCTGCAGAACTTGCTGGGATGAAGATTGACTCGGATTCTGTTGATGGGTTTATTGATGGTTTCCTGAGGTGCTCCAGGGCAATACCTGGCGGAATTGACTGCCGGGTTGATCCTAATTTTGACAATGTGTCAGCAGCGTCATTTTCTGCTCGTGGTATGTGGTGGAATTCACATCCTTCAAAATATCCACTGATCTTTTGCACATGGAATCTGTATAAAGCCATATTAGCATCTAATGCGTCCCAACTGCCCGATACTTGCTGTACTACTAGATCCGAGTCACCGTAGCATAGGATTCGACGTATACCAATTTCTTTTGCCACTTTTAATCCATGGACTAGTGCTTCATATTCAGCTACATTGTTGGACGCGGCAAAATGTATTTGCAGTACATATTTCAATTGATCTTTTTTAGGCGAGGTTAGTACTATTCCTGCTCCCAAACCGTTCCTTAGTTTGGAACCATCAAAATGCATTGTCCAGTAATTTGGATCTGGCAATGGTGGCTCATATTGCACCTCGGCCCAGTCTACGAGAAAGTCGGCTACAGCCTGAGATTTGATTGCATCTCTTCTATCAAATTGTGGAGCATACGGTGATAACTCGATCGCCCATTTTGCTATTCGGCCACTTGCATCTTTGTTGTTCAATATGTCGGCTATGGGTGCCTCACAGATTACTTTGATGGGGTGCTCTTCAAAGTAATGCTTAAGCTTTTTTGCCGACATATATACTCCATAAGCCATCTTCTGATAGTGCGGATAATTCTGCTTTGAAGTGGATAATACTTCACTTAGATAATATACTGGCCTCTGAACTGACTTACCCTCTTCAAGTCGTTCCACTACAACCACAGTACTAACTACTCGATTGGTAGCCGCTACATAGAGTAGCATAGGTTCTTTCGATAATGGAGAAGCTAAAATGGGTGCTGTAACTAGCATCTTTTTCAACTCATGAAATGCAAGGTCCGCCTGGGGAGTCCAGCTGAATGTGTCTGACTTTCTCATCAGCTGATAAAGTGGCAGTGCCTTTTCTCCTAGCCGACATACAAATCGACTAAGCGAGGCCAGGCAGCCCGTGAATTTTTGTACATCGTTCAAACATCTCGGCAATTCCATTCTTTCTATTGCTCTTATCTTCGTTGGATTAGCCTCGATACCTCGGCTGGACACAAGGAAACCGAGTAGTTTTCCTGCCGGCACGCCAAATGTGCATTTCTCTGGATTAAGTTTCATTCGGAACCTTCTCAGGTTCGCGAAAGTTTGCCGTATATCTTCTAGCAAGGTTTTGCTCTCCTTAGTTTTGATGACTACGTCATCCACATATACTTGCACATTTTTACCTATCTGATCATGTAAGCATTTTTGCATGCATCTTTGATATGTTGCTCCTGCATTTCGTAGGCCGAATGGCATTGTGCGATAACAATAAGCCCCATACGGGGTAATAAATGCAGTCTTTATTTGATCGGACGGATTTAACGGTATCTGGTGGAAACCAGAATACGCGTCTACAAATGATAACAGCTCACAACCAGCGGTCGAATCAATGACTTGGTCTATTCTAGGCAATGGAAAAGGATCTTTCGGACACGCCTTGTTCAGGTTGGTGTAGTCGATACACATTCGCCACACAATGGCTATATTGGGGTCATCTTTTTTCTTTTCTACTAGCACCGGATTTGATAATCAATCCGGATATAGCACCTCCATGATGAACCCGGCCGCGAGAAGCCGAGCTATTTCATCCCCTATTACTTTTCTCCTGTCTTCGGCGAAGCGGCGGAGAGGTTGCTTCACCGGCCTTGCTCCTGGCCTGACGTTTAAAGAGTGCTCAGCCAACTCCCTCGGCACACCTTGCAGATCTTGAGTTGACCATGCAAATATGTCCCGATTCTCACGGAGGAAGTTGGTGAGCTCGCCTTCCTATTTAGCGTCAAGGCCTGCACCAATAGTAACTGTGCGCTCTGGGAATTGCTCATCAATCTGAAATTTCTTTGTCTCTTTGGTCGGCTGAAAAGAAACACTGCCATGAGGGTTGGCCAGTGCCGGCATGCTTAACTGTGCTGACTGAGCGAGGGCAACTACCTCCTGAATCCTTTTCTTTTCTCTTGCTATAACCAATGACTCGGCCAAATTTGACCCGGCCGAAGCACACTCCATTGACTTCTTGTAATCCCCTGCAACTGTTATCACCCCTTGTGGTCCGGGTAACTTCATCTTTAGATAACCTATATGACAGCTGCTCATGAATTTGGCCAGTGCGGGCCGTCCGAGTAGAGCATGATAACAACTTTCCAGATCGACCACCTCAAATTCTAAATTTTCTGCTCTGCAGTTATCTCTTGTACCGAATAACACGTCCACTCGGACTTTACCGATGGGATCACATGAAAGCCCTGGCACTATCCCATGGAAAGTTGTCCTCGTGGACTGCAGCATATTCTGTGATATTCCGAGCTTATGCATGGTATCTTTGTACATGATGTTGATACTGCTTCCATTGTCGATGAGTACTTTTGAGAATTTCACATTGATGCTTGGTCCCACAAACGTCGGATCCAACACAAGTGCATATGATCCTGGACTCGGCATTATTCTGGGGTGGTCTTTCATGCTCCAGGTCACCTCCTGATCAGACCATGGCTGGTATCTTGGCACTGCCGGTACAACTGCATTCACTTCCATATGCCGGCGCTGCACACTCTGCTTGTCCTGCTGTTCTGTCGTGAACACACAATAAGACTGGTGATGTTCCCTGTAATCATTACGTCCAGCATTTGCCGGATTTATCCTTCTGTCCTGCCCCTGGTTCATTACTTGATGCACTGCATCCCTCCGATCCGAGTTATCGTACCTCGGGGGAGGGGGCGGTAGCATCAGTTGCTGTGTATTTGCTCCAGTTAATTGCGGCTGATGCTGCTGTTGCACCTGATGGGGAGCCTGAACTCCTGTCGGGTTCCCCATCGCATTTTTCATCCAGGCGCATTGCCGGGTTGTATGATTGGCCGGTATAGATGGGTTTGATGTGTGAAATTTACACGGCTGATCTAACATGGATTCGAACGTATACTTCGGCCTCTCTTGCCATTGCTTCTTTTGCTCTGGGGTCCATTGCCTCTTTCCCTCATTTCTTGATGTCCACTGTTGAGGTCCATTTTTCTGTCGTTGAGTTGCTCCGTGACTCGGCTGATCTTGTGCTACAGCCGCCACCTGGGCTGGATTATATCTATAATCCGGCCTCTCTTCTCTTCTTCTTCCTCTGAAATCACGCCTGGATGACCCGGCCAATTCTCTCGTGTACTGGTCCTGTTGCTCACGATGATCTGCTGACATTAACTCCGGTTGGGTTGGGTCACCCAATGCATAGGAGTCCGCTATTCTGATAGTTTCTGCCAGTGTGGTTGGCATATCTCTCTGCAGGCGTTGCCACAACACGCTGGCATAACGGCAGCCTTGCGCGAACCAAGCGATTGCTTGCGATTCGATAACTCCCTCACATGAGTTTCTCAGGTTACACCATCGAGTTAAAAACTCTCTATCTGTTTCATTCGGCCTCTGCTTGCACATGGCTAGTTGTTGTGGTCTATTTGGTCTCTTGTATGTGCTGGTAAAGTTGCTAATGAACATTTCTTCGAAATCTAACCAGCAGTTGATACTGCCAGCTGGTTGATTATTCAACCATACCCTGGCTGGTCCTTCCAACATCTGTGGGACATACCGCACAGCCCATCTTAGGTTGCCACCCGCTATCTTCACAGCGGTGGCATAATCAATCAACCAGTCTTGTGGCTTAGTACTTCCATTGTACGTTTTTGTGCCTCTCGCCAACTGAAAATTCGGCACTGGTGGTTCGCCCATGATCCTTGGTCCAAAACATGTCGGACCTGGTGGACCTTGCTCTTCCAATAGCTCGGACCGGTATAGCCGATCCAACTTTACTCTTGCATCATTTGCTGGCAAATCTCTGTATAGGATTCTATCCTGCATCCCATAGTGATTGTTTCCACCCTGGTTTGCGTATTCTACCTCGGAATATCCATCATTATACCTTTCATTCATCTGATTGTAGCGAGCTGGCCTCACTTCTCTTTCCTGCCGAGGCTCATGTCTTGGTTGCGGGTTGAGCGGCACTTCTCTCCTTACCTCGGCCGGGGTTTGGTTTTCATGATTGTCTCTTGCAGGTTCTTTCCTGCCGTGCTCCCCATTACCTCGGCCGCCGCCGTCCTTTTCCATACGGCCGTGGTTTCTCTCCCCACTATTAACTCGGCTTTCATTGCCCCTGTTCTCATTTGCCTTTCCAGCTATTGCCGGGTCATATGGAACAATTTGTTTGTTCCTCTTCCCTGAGGTTACTGCTTTTTCTTTTCTAGCGTTGTTTCCGGGTGAAGATGCCGCTGCCGCAGATAAGGCAGGTGCTTCCCCTGCCGAATGAACCATCCGTGAATCCCCTGGTCTTGCCGGGTTAGCTCTGAGCATTTCCTCATTTTGCTGGTTCGCGATGCGCACCAGCTCATTCACTCTTTCTTGTTGTTTCTGCCGAGCTTCCCCTGTTAACCCCTCTAATTCCAATGCTGCGGCATTTGCCGCTCTCAGGTTTTTCGCCGGGGTACTGTACCTCGGCAAACCCAAATCGCCTGATTCGGCTCTGTGAGCTTCATGCTCTTTGTTAATATCATTCATGAGGTTCTTACCTCTTAATCTTAGTTCGTCCACCCGCTCGGGTGCGATATCAAGCTTATTAGCTTTTGCATATTCTCTCAGGGTCCTGTTCAAGGATTCCCGCAGGGCTGATACTTTTCTGGCCTCTACCAGCACCTTTTGCCTGGTTTCCTCTAACTCTGCCTGAGCATTTGCCGGATCAAGTATCGGCGCTACAGGTGTGGTTAAGTTATCTATAGTTGCCTGAAGAATGTTCTCTGGTCTCTCCAGAGGTGGTCCTCTCACTCTTGGTGCCTTTGGGGTGGTGTCATGCAGCTCGGCCGGGTTTGTCACTGGCGGAATTACCTCGGCGGTTTGCAGTGTGATCTGCTTGGGCGGACCCTATGCGCCTGCGGCGGGTTCTCTGCTTGACCCGGCTAATGCTGCTCCCGCTTGAGTCCCTGTTGCGACCATCACCTCGACGCTGCCTGCCAGATGCTCTCCTGATGGACAGCTCGCCGCGCTTCGAGGTGGTTCCCCTGCAACAACAACCTGGTGAGGATAAATGTCGGTGATGTCGACGCCGACGTAGACCCTGTGCTCGCCCAGGCCGATGAAGATCCCGTTGCGCGGGGGGGTTTTCCCCCTGAAGCTCCCTGCATTGTCTCTGACATAGTCGCAGAGACCAAATCTCTGGACCAAGCCAGAAACAACGCGCTCGCCGGTGTTGATGAAGTTTCCCGTCCGGATCACAACTCCAGCTAGCACCGCTGCTGGCCCCACGGTGGGCGCCAACTGTCGTGGTGGTGGCACGGCAGATGCCATGGGTAGGCTAAAGTACGGGGCCAATGGATGCTAGTGGGATCTGGGGAGGGAAGATGCAGCTGTCTTTACACTCAAGCTGCCAAAGTGATGAACTTTATTTCTCACTCGATGGGTTACAAGTGCTCCTTGAGCTGTATACAGGGGGACAATATGAATTTCCCCAGCCTAACGGTGCTCAAAGAATCGATCCCCCCCTCAGGGTCCAAACCTCCCCTTATAAAGGGGTGCCTTGGGTGCCCTTAGGGCTGACGAGGCAAGCATATTCGTGGAATATGCTTGTCCCAAAATAGTAATTCGGCGGCCTCCTTTCCCTGTCGCCCTTCTAATGACGGCAAGGCTCCAGTGGCCCCCTCCTGCGTGCCTCGGGCTCCAGGACTGTCACCTCCATGACCTCCTTCTGCCCCTCTGACGCTGTGCACCCTTGTCTCTTGTGCTTGGCCCTGTTCTGATTCCTCCTAACCTGCAGCTATAGTTTGACCCTGGGCTTCTCCTTCTCCTGCAAGCTTCGTATCACTCGGCCTTACCTTGTGTTACTTGGCTCGTTCCTCACCTGCATGAAGATCATTTGGGTAACCCGGCCGATTCTCTCATTAACTCGGCCGGGTAACCACTTGATACCTATACATGGGCTTCTTGCCTCCGTTCATCGGCCGACATATCCATGATTCGGCCGACTTAGGCTGTAGCTCGGAAACCAGATGGGGACAGTACCTCTGTCTTTCCCTGTCTCTGACCTACCCGAGGTTAACCCCCCGACAAAAACCAATAAGGATCCGACCGCTGAAATTCATCGGCCCGATCCTCGGGGACTGGACATACCTGGATGGCGGCACCTAGCATGTCGTGAAGCTCCATTGCATCCACCGACGGGAGCACGAACGGAGTGCGCCCGCGACGCGTCTCAACCTTCGTACCGATGACCTCAGGCACCTGGCTCGATGGCACTGACGCACTCGCCGCGGAGGCCTTCACCATGAAACGAGGGAACGTTGCCACCGCGGCTCCCGCGCCACTCGAGGTCAGCCCTGTTGCCCGATCGACACCACGGGCTCCACTCGATGCGACTCCGCGTCCACCATGGCCTTCGAGGCTGCATCCTCTCCAATCGGAGCTTCACTCAGGGCAACCGCCGGTTCATCCAAAATCATGACGACTTCATCGCCCTTTGCCCTCTTTGCACCGTCAACAGGCGCCTCGACTTCGTCGCCCTTCCTCTTCTTCGAAGGGTCGACTAGTGCCTCCGCGGCACCTAACGGGACCTTGGCCACCGAAGGATGACCTATTTTCTTCACCCCAGTCCTGCAAAACAATGCTATCAGCAAACTCACCAGTCGGATATGAATTGATTAGACAAACGAAAAAACTCAAGAATACTCACTTGGCGACTGGGATAAACCGCAGGCCAGTACGAATGCTGGCCGGCTTCTCCAACTCCGGCCCAAGTTTCCGACTGAGGCCCGTCTCAAACATGCTCTATGCCCAAAACACCGACGGTTTCTTCGAGGACGAGGTCGTGGCAGGAGGATCCGCGGCGATCGCCGCAGGTGCTCCCCTTGGTGGCGAGGTTCCCGCGGTTGGAGCTGCCCCGAGCCTGGTGACTGGGACGAAGGGTGGCGGAAGCGACGCCAACGACACCTCGCCTTCTACAACGGCCGCGGTCGCATGCGCCGGCGCGTCGGCCCTAGCTTCCTCGTCCGTACTGGTAGCGTCGGAGCTACTCGCGGACCGAGGCGGTGACATCGGCTTAACCGGCTTATTCTTCTTTGGTGGCGGTGGTATCTTCTTCGATGGCGTAGCCTCGCGCCGCGAGGTATGCTCGGGGAGCTCGTCATCGTCCTCCTCGTGAGCCTCGAGGCTCTTGCTGGCCTCAAGCTCGCGTTGATGCTGCCCGCGGGTCTTGCGAACCGTGGGTGTGGCGACTTCCATGGACTCATCATCATTGGCGTCAACGTCGTCGTCATCATCACCGCCCCCGTCACTTCTGACACCACCCTTGTCGGGCAAAGACTCGCTATCATCCTCGGCGGACTCGTTCGAGTTCTCGTCGTCTGCGGGTGGAAGCCAACCTTCCACCATTTGGAACAACTGCAACAACAAGACGAAATTAGCATGACCGCGAATGCAAAACTGCGACTATGAGTGCATAGGAAGGAAAGTACCTACCGTTGGAGCCTTGCGCTTCGCGGTGTAAGGGGCGACACCGGCCTTCGCGTCGAGATACTCCGCCTCAGTGATCTTCTTCAAGGCCAAGGTGTAGTCGTTGAGCCTCCACTAGGCAAGGCAGGACTTCGTCGGGTCGTCTTTGCCCGTGTACTCGTACATATAGTGGGCGCGACTGGTCAGAGGCACTAGCCGCCCGAACCAGCAATTGTATAGATTGATGGTTTGGAGGACCTTCTTCTTAAAATTGCGGATCGTCTACAGCATCTCATCGACGACCATCCGCTGGTCCAGCGGGAGCTAGGTAACTTGGAGCCGACGCGACTCGGGCCGATCGGCAGAGTACATCGGAAGCGCCACCTCGTCGCCCGGCGGCGACTCGGTCATGTAGAACCAACTCTGCTTCCACTTGTTCGATGCCTTCTTTGGCAGCATCAGGTCGAAGAAGGAGGCCTTCGACTTCAACTGAACATGAGGCCGCCTGCGGCCAGCATCGGCCCGCCTGCTTCTTCACGTCCGATCCTCCCGTGGAATAGATCTGGCCATAGGGGGAAATACGGCCGGCAGCCCAGGTAGCACTTGCAAAACGCCACAAAAATGGCGAGTTGCTCGATACTGTGCGGACCTAGGTCTGACGGCTGGATGCCATAGTAGGCGCAGAAACGACGAAAGAAGAGGGAGGTGGGGAATCTGAGCCCCCTCTCCAGGTGGCTGGTGAAGCAGATGAACTCTCCCTCGCGTGGATCTGGTGTCACTTCTCCGGCCACGGGATGCGCCATCTCCCGGCGCGGAGGATCCCCGCCTCCTGAATGATTTCAATAGCGCTTTCGTGCACTTGGATCTGCCCCATGGATCCTTCGAGGGCGCCATCGATTGGAGGATCTAGGGTTGTGAGTCGCTCTGGGTCGCTTTGATCGCTACGGAGGAGCGGAAGACTAGGAGAGCGCGAGATCGGAGAAAGTGAGGGAAATGATCGTCCTTCACCCGTCACTCTCCTTATATAGCGGTTGTTACCCGCCATCTTCGGGGAGCCGTTATCGCGCGGTGATTACGCCGATATTACTGTTGGATTACCCAACGACTAGTTTGACCGACGCTGACGGTCCAACTTCGTCTACTCGACTCGCTGTCTTCAGCAACTTGACGATTTGCCGACCTGATCACCATAGCAGTGATTCGACTACTCGCCGACCCATTCGCCATGCTGCGATTCGATTGGTTGTTGTTATTGCGATGAAGATAACAAGTTCCCTCTTTCATTCAGGGAGTCCACCGCTGATTCGACTGGGCATCCAAATTGGACCCGCATACTCCGACTGCCGATGAACACCTGCGACAAATCCACGACGGACTCGGGGACTACTGATGGGGATATGTCGGATGGGGTATACCCAGCAGGACGTTTCCTATTGGCCCAAGATGCCAGTGAGTGGGCCTGCAGGACAGCGACTGGATCGAGACTTAACAATAAGCCAGGCGACTGGAAGCTGGAGGCCCATAAGCGTAGCTAGGCCCAGTCAGATTAGGTCAAGTACCCTCCGAATCCTTAACTAATTCGGTTGGAGATCTGTAAACCCTATCGAGGTGAGCCTATATAAACCTCCCTAGGGTACAAATAGAGGACACGTTCCATCATACACCCCCTGCGACTCGCCGTCAAGTCATCGAGCTCGCCCTTTGTACTCTCCATCAATACAATCTAGCAGGAGTAGGTCTTTACCCTCCGGGGGCGAACCTGGGTAAACCCTTGTGTATCCGCCCTCATCTCGCACCGTAGATGGCTAGCCGCCCTTGTCCCTCGTTCTACTACTCGCTGCCGATTGCAGCGTCTTCCATGGCCATTCCCACGACAAAGCCAGCATTGAGATGGCACCATTCGAATTTCTCTATGGAAGGAAGTGTACTACACCATTGCTATGGAGTGGTGTTGGAGAAAGAAATTTGTTCGGGCCAGAACTAATCAAGGAAGCTGAAGAGAAAGTCAAATTGGTAAAGGACAGATTGAAGATAGCATAGTCCCGACAGAAGAGCTACGCAGATCCGAAGCATAGAGAGGTCACCTATGAAGTAGGTGATAGAGCTTATCTTAGAGTCTCACCACTTCGTGGTGTGAAGAGATTTGGAGTCAAAGGAAAATTGGCACCAATATATGTTGGACCTATCAAGATTTTGAGCCACAAAGGAGAAGTGGCTTATGAGTTTGAATTGCATGTATCATTGTCTGCAGTTCACAATGTGTTTCACGTAAGTCAGTTGAAGAAATGCCATCCAGAGATGGAAGAAACTTCTTTGAGGGATACTATACCTTTGGAAGAGGTTCGGTTAGAGAGTGATCTCACCTATGAGGAGAAACCTATCAAGATTCTTGAGACTGCAGAAAGAGTTACTCGTACCAAAACTATCAAGTTCTGCAAAGTTCAGTGGAACCATCATTCCGAAGAAGAAGCAACTTGGGAAAGAGAAGATGATCTTCAGAAAGACCACCCACACCTATTTGCTAGCCAATCTGAATCTCGAGGGAGAGATTCATCTTAAGGGGGTTAGATTTTTAACATCCCAAAAATCATGAATTACAAAATCTTGCATTTCATTCATGCATTCATAGCATTCTTAGCTTGCACAAAAAAAATTCAAATCAAAAC
This sequence comes from Avena atlantica, assembly GCA_910589765.1. NCBI lineage: Eukaryota > Viridiplantae > Streptophyta > Magnoliopsida > Poales > Poaceae > Avena > Avena atlantica. The sequence goes on along the minus strand of OU342739.1, from coordinate 525,250,161 downwards.
TCAAACTAAAACCAATTTTATGCCTATGGTTTATATATCATATGAGGCTTGGTTTTATTTTTATTTTCAAAGGACCTAAGTGTAATTGAGTAAACAAGTGTGTTTGACACATGTTTGAATACTTGGATCACACTACAAAAATCCAGAGGTAGTTTGAATTTAAACTCATTTGAATTTGGTTCCTGAAAAATCAATTAGAAAAAGAAAAAGAGAAAAGAATAAAGCGAAGGCCAGCGCTACCAATTTGGCCTAGTGCCTGTTCCAGCCCAACAAGCCACCCAACGTTTTCCCCTCTCCCCTCTCTCTCACCCGCGGCCACTCTACCCCGCAGTCACTGCCGGGTGGACCCGCGCCAGGTCAGCTTCGTCTTCTCCCAAATCACGTGCCAGACCACATCGTCGTTGCCGTTGCTGCTGTTGATGGCACGTCGTAAATGCCACTGATTCGGCGAGTGATCCTCGTCGTGCATTTGCCTACTTAATCCCCTCCACACCACGAGATTTTCCCCTCACTCAGCACCCTCTCTCTGCCAACAGGCTGCCCAGAATTTAGCTTGCGACGCCGCTGCCCAAGCATCTCCGGCAAGACATTGCGGTGAGCTCCGTCCACCTCACCCCTTCTTGTTCATGCTATAATGATCCCCGTGCTCGTGTGCTTCTTCTCATATGCTTGGTTCGTATGCTCGTGACCTAGGTCATCGAATTCTTCCACCACCATAAGCACCCAACGCCACGCTCGTCTCCCGCGAGAAATTCTGGTAAGGTGCGACCACCCCCCAACCTCTAGATCAAACGACGATGACCACCTCGTCCTTGTGCACGCGATGATGTTGTTTGTTTGTCCTAGGGAGGCCTGGAACATCGCCGTCATCTCCGTCAAGCTGTGCCTGACGCCAGCTAGGTTTCCGACGAACTCTTCCGGTCACCACAGCATGCCCCCGCCCACGCCAACGACACGTTGAGCTTCCGCGTGACCTCGCGAGTCTGGTAAGCACCTACACAACCCCCAACCCCCTCTGCATTAGTCGGACCATCGTCGCTAGAGCGCCGCCGCCGCGCAACCAACGCTAGCGCCTCCAGACTATGATCGCGTGCACAGCAACCGTTAGATCCAGATCCAATGGATCCGATTAGATCACTTAACGAATGGGTACGTTTAGATCTGGCCCATGCGTTGTCACTTAAATCCTACGCTCTGGATGATCGATCCAACCGAACCGGTATCGACCAATCGGACACAGCCACGTGTCTAGGGTTTCGATTTAAAATTTGTTTTTATATCTATTAAAGATTCAAACTTGTAAAATTCATAAATTGAGTTCTATTTATCCAAAAAATGCAAATAAGATATCATTGGATTCAGAAAAATAAATCCTACACTACTGTGGGCTTGAATTTGTATTTTGATTCTGTAAAATTGGTTTTATTTGTAGAATCAAATGTAGGACTATTTTGGCTATATAAATTATTTAGAAAATGATTTTAAAACAAATTTAAGTTTATTTAGACTATAAATAATTGGTTTTGTGTTCAGTACTGTTTGACTTGTCTTGTTTAGTTTATAAAAAGTCATCACATGGCATTTGCATGCATTCATAATATTTTTGCTTGAATATTGGAATGTGAATTTGGTGCTATTATTTTATGTGTAGATTTTGGTGCTAGTGGTGATTGTGATTGTGAGGATTGTTGCTACTCCCCCAAATACCAAGGCAAGTGGTGCTTCATGTATATTTGTCCTATTATTCTTGACTATGCACTAGTGATATTTTGTATAGGGCTTGCATGAAAATTTGCTAAGTATCTATATGCTATGCCATGGGAAATCCTAGTAGTTGTAGTCTTGGTAGAATTATTCTCTAAAGTTAAGATACTTGTTGATATCATGCTTAGCCTATCTAGTATCAAACAAGGGTGGATTATATACATGCTATGGAAATTTTGCTAAGTCTTTGAATTATGTTTTTGCTTAATAAAACAACTAAGTGAATGAATCACCTAGATGGAATGGAAAGAATGGTTTGTGTTGAATGGTTACTCAGGGCCCATTTCTATGGCCTCCCTGGTGTATCTCACTTGTGGAAATCCACCCAGGAACAAAGGGATTTGAGATACTTAGTGTTTAGAAGCTTCTAGTGCAGCCACATGGTATATGGGCTCTGCCTTGATCATATAGGTTGCAATAACTTAGTCAAATGGACAGATGGTGGTAGGATGATAGGATGGAATGCGTCCATTTGGTCTAAGGGAAGGCTTCTGAAAGATCTCGTCTCGATGCATATCGAGTCTTGTGGGAAAAGTGCACCACCTCTCGAGAGAGTAAAATCTAAGTACTTAGTCATGTCCCCGGCAATGGACAATTTGAGCATCAAGACATTGAAGCTATCAAGGATCTCCTCATCCCAATTTCTAAGTTAAAAACTTGTGGTTGAACAAGGGTTAAAGGTTCACCAATGTCTATTGGTGGTTCCTTGGGTGATTTTCATCAAACAAAAACTTAGTGTTTTTTAACTGATAAGGAAAACCTATTTTGAGCAAAGCAAGCCTAAGCTACACTTGGCCAAATTCATATAAAATTAGAAACTACTATTCTACTATGGTATCACTTGCCAATACTATTCCAATGTATTGACCCACTGTGGCTGTAACTTATGGTGTTGCAGGTTACTCTGATGAGGATTAGGGTTATGAGTCTACCCTCAATATTCTTGCCTGTGGCACATGAAGATGAAGACTTTACTTTATTTTACTTATGTTATGAACTCTTGTACTAGCCTTTGGCTATGGAGTTGTAAAAGACCATGTTTATCTCTGGAATGACGATGTAATAAAGACATTTGTATCTGTGTACTTCATCTTAAACTGTGGATGCTAGCATTTGATCCAGGGACTAGCATTACAATCACAGGGACCTTTACCTTATAAAGGTGGAGTCTTACACCAACTAATATGGGTTGGAGGGAGTATATAAAACTTAAACTAAAACTTAAAAACTTAACTCAAACCTTTATTTCACATGGGTTGCCTCCCATGCAACGCTCTTTTATGGTCAATAGCTTGACCTTGATATTGTCCACTTAGGCCATATGAGTGGAACACCCACTCAAAAGTAATTGTCCTTCAAAGTGATGGCCTCCTTATCATCTTGCTTGGCCTTCTTTTTCTTGGGGAATTGAATAATAAAAGGATCCCGCGAAGGCAATTAGAGCTTCACGTTCCCTTCATGCAAATTGAGTAAAACCTTAATAGTTCTTAAGAAAGTATGGCCTAATATAATAGGGGCAGTAGCATCTTTAGGCATGTCAACAATAACAAAATCAATAAGAGCAGGACAACCTTTAATGTATACTAAAGTATTTTCTTTAATGCCTACTGCTTGTCTATAAGTAGAATTTGGTAGATGTAATTTTAGTTCGGTGATTTCAAAAGAGCTAAGATTTAACTTGTTAAAAAGACTCTTTGGAATTGTTGAAACACTTGCACCTAGATCACATAGTGCAGCTATTTCATTAGTCCCAATTTTAATCTTAATAGTAGGCTCAAATATATCTTCTAGCTTAACAGGCATTTTTTCAGCAATTTTCTTATTAAGAACGGGGTACATGATATGCATCTATCAATATATCATCTAGCTTAACAATGGGGTTGGTGGGGCACTTCCTTCATAGCATCGCCTGATGCAGCCGGAAGAAATTTGGTCCAGCCACGTGTGGTCCTGCGATGATGGCTTGAAAAGCCAGTTCTTGAGTGGTTGTCATCCCGAGGGTCGGGGCGATGACACCATTCCGGATCCCTGTGGGGCCTTTAATCAATGTTTTTATCTACATCAGTGCGATACTATTTGGATTTGGATGCCAGTTTTTCGCTGAAAGATACGACAATTTTATGTTGTCCTAAGAATTTGTCAAGCAATGCAACTGATGGCAACACGTGTCACTTTTTGTTGGGACTCCAAGTATAGAGTGTTGTAGCAAGCTTATTTTCCCCACAAGGGTGACTCGAGGGTTTATATCGAACTCTCGGGGAATTGGTTATGGAAGTGTATTTTTCTTCTCCTCTTCAAGCAACATGTAAAGTAAACAATTTTTCTTGTCTCTCCAACTCCACCAAGTGGTTGTCGAGCACAAGGTTTCATATTAGTAATATGAAATAAAATATAAATAAACTAAATAGAGTAAAGTAATGCAAACTAGATGGTATGGAATATAGTAGAGTTGTTTTTGAGTTTTTATGAGTGATTGCAAGTAGGGAAAGTATTTTTGTATTTCCAAAATAATAATTTTGAGAAAATATAAAATGTAGTAGATGCAATGGAAAGATGTTTCTTATGATTAAAATTAGACCGGGGTTCATGGGTTCACTTGTCTACTCTCTTTTTAAGTTGTAGTGATCACAAAACAATTCATCAATGATAAATATTCATGGAACTTCTATATGTGTTTGTTAAGAAATCAATATGGGCATCACGTTCTAACACAGAGATTAAATACATATCTCTTATACTCCTCAAGAAAGGGAAACTCCATGCAATCTTGAATTAAGAACAAATCAGAGTGTAGGTTTAAGTAATATAACATGATGTTTGGAATACAAATATGCTACCTTGATCTAACAAGATTACCACACTGTCACATGATTACTATAGAACATGATTTCACTTTATCCCTAGTGAGGCAGCAAATGAAAGGTAAAAACCAAAGTAGATCTTGAATATTGTTTGTCACAATTCAATAACTACCACCATGCTACTCCATCTAATACACATTTCTCCCCATACAAGTTCTTGCATACAAGTTGGATCAAAAGAAGAAATTAAGAACGGGGTACATGATATGCATCTATCAATATATTTTACACAAAATAGATTCCAATCTCAAATATCAAATCACAGAACAAATATCCACCACACAGAAATTAAAAATATGACCATAATTATGTAGGGCAGCTCATATGGTACCAGATATATGAAGAACATGAGATAAATAGATCAAGCTACTGCCACAAACCCATAGACCGAAGGTGGAATACTCCCTCTTCATCATGGTGATGTTGCCGGAGATGTTGGAGAGGGTGGAGATCTCCCCGAAGGTGGCTCTGGTGGAGTTTCCCCCTCCAATCTTCGCTGGATATGACTCTGTTTGGTGGTGTTTTCGTTTTTAGTGTGCTCTGTCTTGAGGAATTCCCAGGGGATCCTTATATAGGGATTTTTAGGTCAAGAGAACTCTGGGCAAAAGAATCAAGGCGGTCGTACGATCGAGGAGGGAAAGAGCATGGGTGGCACGTCCACCTGGGCTAGGCGCGCCACACAGGCTCTTCTGGCCCTCCTGGATCTCTAGGTGAGGTTCTTGTGCTCCATATGCTTCTCGTGGATAAATATTGGCATTCCCAAAATTTCAGGTCCATTTGACTTCGTATAGGTCCTGATACTTCAAAAACATTGAAAACCGGGTTTTTCTGCCCTGTCGGGGTTATAGCCAAAATAAAAGGGATCATTGGTAAATACCCAAAAATCAATGTAAAACATGGATAGAACATTATATATGATGCAAATTTGTGGAAAAGCATGTTTACAAACTACAAAGTTCATGTATGCATTTTACATGCATCAGCAACGCACTGCTGGACTTGTTTCCGGAGACTGATTGTCGGCGAGGATAGCTTGAGCAGCGGCAGCGTTTTCCACTAGCGTGTTGTAAACCCGGCTTCCTTTATTGTTGACCCGAGATTGTCTCACGACGATTGTCTTGCCCTTTCCATCGAAGAGGGTTTGTGGACATCCGGGTTCCTTTTATCCAGAACCGGGCCACCTTGAGATTTATTGTGTGGTAGTCGCTTGAAATCTGACTTGTATTTGGTAGGATCGCTATTGATGTGCTGTTATACCTCAACGATACGAGCAGCTTCGTCGAGAAGGATCAAACAATACTTCTCCAGGTCCTCAGCTCTTTTCTCTAGCTCCTGCGACGTAAGATCCAAAGAAGTTGGGATTGGTGTTGTTAATGCTTCTCCGTAGATTTCACAGACGCTTTGAGTAACCATGTGACTGTCCACAGGAGGATTGTTTGAGTTGGGATTGTCCAGTTTACCATCTGGATTCTCCATATCGAGTTCTTCATCGACTTTTTCTTTGACATCTTCTTCCGCAAGCGTAACCAGTGTAAGGGTTTTCTTGTTCTTCTTTTCCCTTCTGTCAACCTTAACATGGGTGCCAGTAGCAAAGACGACTTTTGGTCTGTTACTTGGGGATAGACTCCCATCGGTACTTTCAGGTTGAACAGGCACGGATGCTTGGATCTCGGATGAATCTCCGATCTCCATTTCTTCCCGCGGGGTGAAGTTGTCTTCATTGAAATCCTCATCCATACTGTCGTATGGACTCGGAGGTTCTTATTCAACTTGCGCAGCTTTGGAGGTGTACTATTCACCATATTCCTCCATCTCCTTCTCGAATTCTCGGAGCTCTTTCTGGCATCATCGACCCCCGAGGGTAAGCGGATATGTCAGTGTTTGTTCTGATAACATCGAGTACCGAGTGGATTTTGGCTCCAACATCGGCAAAGCCGGATCCAGAACCAACATAACCAACAAAGAAGTGCTTCTTATTCTTGAGAGGTCTAAAGTAGGTACGGCTTTCAGCATCGGCATCCGAGAAACTCTGGATTATCTCAGAAATCTCCCGGAAATTAACATGTGGGCGGGCCATCATCTGATCCAGCCTATGCGTTAGTAGTGATTTTCCTGCTCCAGCAACGGCTAAACCGGATCCAGAGATGATGTAGTCTTCCTCGTCCACAGATCCGATCTCATCTAGGAGATCAGACTTGGATTTTTCCTCCACCATGATCTTCGCTGCAGGAGCGGGTTGGGTGGGTTTAGGGTTTTCTGGGATCTGAAACTCTGCTGCCTCTGCGAACAAAGTAGATTTGGATTGTTCTTCTGCCTCTATCACATGATGGTGTAGGTCATTACAGGCTCTTTAGACGGAATCCAAGTCTCATCGAGAAGAACAAGAGGGATGTTGCTGGCGTAGGGGACGCAACCGATGGCGCTAGTTTTGCCGATTCCTGCATGTGCATATTTTGCCCGATACGAAGGTCACCTACCCCATGGTGGTGCCAACTGTCGTCAGATTGATGATGAGTATGCCATAAGGGGGTCTTGTAGGCGTGAGGAAAGGTGGGGTGTGAGACGTATGGTGGTCCGGGAAGGTGAGCACACATATTTACCCAGGTTCTGATCCGACTGCAGTGATTGGATCCTACTTCTGCTAGCAACCCAGTAATATATTGGCAGAGTCAGATGTTACAAAGGATTACAAGAGAGGTTTCCCCTGTGCGAGTAGGTTTTGATTATGCCCTAAAGGCTTGCCGCTAGGAAGACTTATACAGTCGTCCGGGTTTATAGGTGAGATCTATCCGGCCACGATACAGAGTCGGTAGAAAGTATATCTTAGGCTATAAGTAATACTACCGGCCTAAGTTGGTAAATCTTCTAGGCCTTCGTGTAGCCGTAATGGACTCCGTCTTCTTTCCCTAACTGGACCGCCTATGGAGCAAAGCTCTAACCTATATGTGGGCTACCCTGATTAGTGTGTACATGCGGGTATACCCGAAAAGTATATCCCCAACAACTGAACCTAGGTATTGCTATCTTTTGTGCATGATTGCATTTTAGAATATCTGCTATGAATATAGTTGAGAATAAGCCCCGCAAGGAAATGTCGCATTATTTCTGTTTTATCAGATCACTACATGTCTTCCCTGCCTGCTGATGTGAATCGAGCTTTTGTATGATGTTTGTAGCACCATTTTGGTACGGTTTGTTGCTGTTTGGATATGGGTATCTCGTTAGGTTTGTTTTATGTCTTATGCTCTATGTGCTATTAATTACATGTTGGTGCTTACATGTCTGCTTGCTTGTAGTTTTCCATGCTGCCTATCATGTTGAGTTTTTCCCATTCAGAGCAAATAGAACTGTTATTCCCATGCATTGTAGTTTGGGGGGGGGAGGGGGGGAGGGGGAGCCTCAGGCTCATTTTGTTTGGTTTCTGTATTATGCTGTCTTGCTTCCTCCTAGAGTCCTAGGCTATCAAGAGTGTGGTTGTTAAGAAGTCGTGATTTCTGGATGTGTTTACTTATTGATGTGTCTTCCCTTACCTGTCTTTTTACCGTGCTACAAGTCCGGTTGTCCTAGGATTTTCACGGGGTCACGTTTTCTCTGTCCTGCGTTCCTTGATTCTGCATAGGTTTGTTTTTTGTTGCCTCTACATATGCGCATGTCTGCTCTGTGTGCTCACGGTTTCTGTTCTTGGTTACATTCGGTATTTTTTCCGCCTTTCCACTTACTGTATTTTCCCTATTTTTCCCCTGGTGCAAGTTTGGTCAGTGTGTTGTGTTTATTTTTTATTGCGATGATTACCAGGATGTGCGATGTTGTTTCCTTTGTTATCCCTATTTTAGAAACGCTCGCCGCCCGTTGTGCGCTGCCGGCTTTGCTTTATCTCTGTGAGGTGGTTGAGGATGGGTCGGTGCTGGCCGTGGGTTGTGAGGGTGAGGTTGTGTTTTCTTTGTGTTGCCATATGATAGATCCTTATGGGTGACTTCACAGTGTTTCTGTATACCTAATTATTTTGGCTATTTTTATGACATCTACTTATTGTGTCGTGGCATTAGGCTTGTGTGTTATGAGGACATGATTGTGGCTATAATAGCGTAGGCGTTTTTTGTTTATTCATAATGACAAGCAAACAACTATGGTTAATTCTTGCCTTTAGAATAGGCATACTGTCTAAGGTTTTTGTTGTGGCATTAAGCCAAGTTACATAATGGGAGAAGGGTAGCCTTAAATATTACTGCCAGTCCTTTTATCTGGGAGAGTGGCTATTTATGTTACATAATGGGAGAAGGGTAGCCTTAAATATTACTGCCAGTCCTTTTATCTGGGAGAATGGCTATTTATTTGTGGCCAAAAACATCATAATGATTCTCCAATTGCAGTGCAGAAAAATAGTTAGCTCACACTTTCAGTTTGGTTTTAATTTGTCCTATGAACTAGAATTAAGTAGCTTATATTTGTGGATTTACCTAGCCAATATTTAAATAATTTGATCTATATCATGTTATCCATAATTTTTTTGAATACTATTTACCTTATTCCAAAACTGGTTTAAAAGTGTAGATGTGATTTTGTTGTCAATTCTCCCTACCTATATATGGTTGGTCTATAAGCTCTTCCTGTTTTTTTTGTTTTTGTTTTTTGTGTTTTCTGGTTATTTAGTGATCTTGGAATTTTGCAAGTAGCATGGTCCGCACCTTATAATAATCAAGTAGAGAGGCAGTGGACAAAACATGTAGGAAAAATGACCTGTCTGGTTCGTCAATTAAATATGGAAAGTATCATGTGAAAACTCTAATTCAGTTAAAATCTGGAACACCATCGCACGTCAGGTCGTTAATATTGATGGCGCAGATCAGATGTGATGCTTCCCACCATCAACTTACTAGAGTTGTATTATTGATGAGTTCATGCCAATTTGCAAGTTTTGGTGAAGCTACAAAATACTTATCTGTTCAGAAATCCGATGCTTGTTTTGGTGCAGTCCAACAAATTGACGGCACTTTTGGAGAGAATAGTGTTCCTACAAGATCTATGTTACTATTTGCTAGTTCTCAGGCGCCTGAGAACTTCTTAAGTCTCAGTCGCCTCTTTTACCGTTTGATTTACCTCGTGATTCGTGTTACACATGAGTTGCAACTTGGGTGTAACTGAGAATTTAATGAGTTGCAACTAGGTTGTAACTGAGAACTAGTACAAATCTTATGAGTTGCAAGTAGGTTGCAACTGAGAATTAGCACAAATATTAGGATGACATCAGCGACTTAGACATAACTAATTCTCAGGCGCCTGAGATCTAGGCACTCCGTACTATTATCTGTAGTTGTGTATGTCTGAATATTGTAGTTCCTTTGAGTGCACATGTTCTTTGTTTTTTAAAACTATGGAAGAACTCTACATTGTCAGATCATTTAGCTTCTCCTATCGTCTTTCACTCTTCCTATCTTGCTCCATGCATCGGCTCGTTTAACAGCAGAGATTTTTACACAACCGATGCGATACAAATTTCACCCTACATCTTGAGAGAGACTACCGATTGTGTGCACAAGATTCTGTCTACAACAGCAAAATTCAGATAAACTTCGGAGAGAAGAAGCGCTATAAAGCCTTGGTTCTTCATACTCTCTAAATCAATGTCATGATGATTTATACTTTGCGGCAAGCAAAGTATTCTTTGTAGACCTCAGTAGACGATCCTTGCTCTGTTACTTGAGAACATGCGGATGTAGGCCATTAGGTGTCACCAGATTTAATGTACTAATCATGAGTGTTCTTAATTTGCTCTACTCTAATTTGAGGTGCCGATATGGTTTGATAGCTGTAGAGATTACATGAACTATAATGAAGGCTGTGGTCTGCTTTTAGCAGAAGAGATGCGCCATTTAGTACCCCTTTTCATATAAGAAGCTTTTATATTACTACTGTTGGAGCTGTGTTAGATATTAGTATTGTAGAGGGGTAAAATGTAAAAATGTTGTGTCCTGTATAAGACTGTACTGATGAATGGAAGAAGGGTGAAGCTCCCAGAAAAATCCTGTCTCCTCCTTCTTTCCTGTTCAACCTAGAACCAGAGCTGAGTGTCCGTCCGTCGACATGGTATCAGAGCGCGCGGCGGCGCTGTCCGGCGGCAGAGCTGATTGAAGAATCTTGGGTGCTGTGGGCGAAGACGGTGGTGTGGAAGGCGGCTGTGGATTGGGGGAGCCCGACCTGCTCAAGGGATTGGAGGAGCTACGAGTCTAGGAGTCCAGATTGCGGCTTCTCCAATAAAGGTCAGGTCCTCTGGTTGTTTGGCAAGGCTGAGATCTGTGAAGAAGATATATAGGCAGTTGTGGATTTAGGAAAGTCTGAGATTTGAGGAGAATACAGCTGCAGCTAGGGATTAGGTGTGTGAGTTGTGTGAAAATCTGGGTGGTGATTGGCAACAGTGTGAGTTGTTTGTTATAGTGAAGGCCTTGGAAGATGGGTGAAAAGGTTGTGACATCAGGAGAGCTAGCGGCTGTCCTGCAGGCAATGGATGATAGGTACCGATCTCTATTTGATGCGATTAGTAAACAAGGAGAGAGCTCGAGAGTAGAACCAGTTGTCAAGGAGGAGGTACATCCTTTATAGCTACCTCATGTGAAGCTGGAGGGATCTGACACTTATGCAAGTTGGGCGGAGCACGCAGAAACCATCCTGGTTTCTCGAAAGCTTGAGGGTTACATCTTGGGCACAGTTGAGAATCCCATAGAAGAGAACTCAAATGAGGGACAAAGGTGGAAGATGACGAATGCTTTGGTGAGAGCCTGGTTGTTAAGTTCCGTCTCACCTCAAATAGCAAAACAAGTTGAGAGAATTAAGGAGGCTTCAGAAATTTGGAGGCTCTTGAAGGGCACCTTCTCAGGAGTTGGCAATGAGATGCTTGCTTGCAAAATACAGAAGGAATTACAGCAGGTCAGTCAAGAAGAGAGGACAACAGTGGACTATGTTTCAGAATTAAAAAGGTTGTGGAGTGACCTAGATTATTATGATCCTGTTGAATTGGAATGTGGCAAGTGTATGGAGAAGTATAACCGATGGATAGAAAGAAGGCGAGTGAGAGATTTCTTGAATGGACTGAACCGAAAATTTGAGAACAGGAGGGCAGCGCTCTATGGCACCGGAAAGCTACCTAACCTGGAGCAAGCAATTTCTTCAATCCTTAGTGAAGAGACACGCCTACGGTTAGAGGCAACTGGGCTTGACACGCAAGGAGTGTCACATGGGCGTTCAGCTCTGTTTGTCGCTGAGAGCAATGCTAATCAACGACCAGGGATAAATGCATCTGAAAGAACATGTTTCGAGTGTGGTCAGCCTGGGCATGTGAAGGCCTCTTGTCCTGATTTGAATGGAGCTGGCTGGGCTAGAGGTCAGAATTGGCGTGGTAGGGGTCGTGGCCGCATGATTGGTGGACGTCGAGGTGGCCAAGGACGAGGTATGTGGCCGGTAGGGAGAGCCAATACTTCAGCTACCACAGAGGCCACAAAAACTGTGACTATGGAGATGACTCTAGAAGATCTACAAAGATGGAATCAACTCAAGATGATGAATCTAAGGGACAAACAGTCAGCTGAAGCATCTACTCCATCAACCTCCGCTGCCTCTGCGAATTTTGGCGGTAAAGACTCTGCTGAAAATTATGAATCTAATTGCATACCCTGGTTAATAGACTCAGGTGCATCTAGGCATATGGCTGGCTCCCATTTGGATTTTTTAAATTATAATCATAACTTGAAAGGATAGAGTGTGAGCTTGGCATATGGTTCGACTCGAGTTATTATGGGAATAGGGACAGTCAAATGTGACAATAACATGTCCCTCTCATCAGTGTTACATGTTCCTTCATTCCCAATTAATCTTCTGTCCATCAGCTGTATTACAAATGATCTGAATTGTGCTGCTATTTTCTTTCCACGTTGGTGCTTATTTCAGGAACTTGGGACTGGAAAAGAACTTGGGAGGGGGAGGAGTTAAATTCATGGCTAGTCATCGAACTTGTTTAGCTAAGTCAATACAATTATTGTACAATGGAAATACAAATTTACGGTCACTGAAGACGCCTCGAAGCGTCACGCGCGGTCACCGCGCACGTTGTAGAGATGTATTTGATGACGTGGCGAGCTACGGGACCCGCTGTCAGATAACTTAACATATAGGTAAAAAATAACCACATACATGAGGTCTTTTTTGCAAAACTAACATCATGTGTTCTATCCATACCCCGACAGGTCCCAGGCCCCCAAAAATACGGCGTCGCCGCCGCCAATGGGTCATGCCGGCGTGCTCCCCCACCTCCCCACACCGGCGCGCGCTCCCCCACCTATCCATGCCGGTGCGACCTCTCCCACCTCCCCACAACGGCGCGCGCTCCCCCACCTCCCAATGCCGGTGCGAGCTCCCCCTCCTCCCTGTATCTCTCATGTCCCTTACCCCGACTTCCTGCCCAGCGGCGCCGCCTATGGAGCCCACCAGCACAAAATTCTCCGCCTCTCCCATGCCAGAGTGAGCTTCCCACCTCTCCACACCGGCGGCTCATGTTCAGAAGAGGCAGCGAGGAAGCGGGAGGTCGCCCGTGCAGCACAAAAACGATGCAGCAAAGCTTGCTCGACTGAATACGGTGAGACGCACAGGACACACGCACGTATGAGCTGTAGGGTTCGCAGCATAGAAAACAAAAAAATTCCTACGATGTGAACTATATACCAAGATCTATCTACTAGATACAAACAACGGGCGGATGTATATCCGTAGAGAACATACCCTTGAAGACCGACAAAGCTTAACGAGTTCAACTCGTGGTTGATGTAGACGATCTCTTGCCGATCTCAAGATCGAGAGGAAGTCCTAGCACCGCAAATCAGCAGCGCATCCGTGCTCGCACACACGTTCGAGGCACCGAGCAACCTCCGCCTCCTCGCTCCAGCGATGCAGCGGAAGCACAACTCTTTCTTGCCGAATAGCCACCGGGAACATGTATCTCGCTAGTCCGAGACCATGGGGGATAAATTCTAGAGGGGGAGAGAGATCCTTCACGAGGAGGTGTGAGAGACAAGTGAGGAGGGGGCTCCTTTTATAGGAGGAGGGGGGACCCCAAGGGGGTGGCCGGCGCATGGGGGCTGCCCCCTTGCCCTCCCCTCTTCATGTGGGTGGACACTCCACTCACAAATCTCCTTTAAATTCCCTCCACTCAAAAGTCCACTCAAATTCCCATTAAATTTCCACCAAATTTAATGCAAACTCTCATTAAATAAAACTCTTTTATTTTATTCAGAATTTTGTCAATTACTGTAATGACAAACATTCACAAATAACCCCTTGCTAGAATTCTATTTCACATGCATAACCACTTTATGCAATTTCACCCGAAAACCTGTTTCGGTATCTAGTGAAATAAATTCCTGCGCTTGTTCATTCTTTCGGCATGAAACATTTGCTCCAATTGGATGTCGGTGTCTCTTAAGTGTGTCACCCTACGGTTCGTGAATAATGCGGACATGATCGAGACCCCTCTCGGATCAATAATCAGAAGCGGGATCTGGAGACCCATACTGACTCCCACACATTCAACGATGACTTTCTTGTGATCGTCGGAACCTTTTACGCTAGTATCTTAATCCCTTTGTTTCACGATATATTACATGTCCGAGATTCGATCATCGGTATCTCCATACCTAGTTTGATCTCGTTACCGATATGCACTCTTTTCTCATTCCTGTGATATAACATTCTAGTGATCAAATCACTTGCTTACAAGCTAATCAATGTGATATCACCGAGAGGGCCCAGAGTATATCTATCCATCATCGGGATGAACAAATTCTACTCTCGATCCATGAGCCTCAACATAACACTTTATTAGTTCTGAATCCATCTTTATAATCACCCTGTTACGGTGTGACGTTTGATGTTATCAAGAAACTCTTCCGGTGTTAGTGATTGACATGATCTCATGGTCTAAGGATTATGATCACTTCGTAAGTTGTTATAGCAATATAAACTCAATGACTTTGATCGTAATGCTACACTTCGGATGAATGTTCATCACACCATTACACTAATGTTGTGATCCCGTTATTAACAACATCCAATATCCATGATCAGGAAACCTTGATCATCTTGTTAATCAACGAGCTAGTTTATAAGAGAGGCATAACTAGGAACTTTCTGTTTGTTTATTAAACACACATGTATTAACGTTTCCGTATTAATACAATTATAGCATGCAAAATAAACATCTATCATATACTTGGAATACACATAATAAACACTGTATTATTGCCTCTCAGGGCATATTCCCTTCAGTCTCCCACTTGCACTAGAGACAATAATCTAGTTACATAGTGATAAATCTAACATCCATTGAGTTCTAGTGTTGATCATGTTTTGCTCTAGGGAGAGTTTTAGTCAACGGATCTGCTACATTGAGATCCGTATGTACTTTACAAATCTTTATATCTCCATCCTTGACATGCTCGCGGATGGAGTAAAACCGGCGCTTAATATGCTTGGAATGCTTGTGAGACCTTGGCTCTTTGGCATTGGCAATGGCACCATTGTTGTCACAATAGATCACCATTGGGTCCAACGCGTCTGCCACCACTCCTAGTTCGGATATGAACTCCTTCATCCAAACTGTTTCCTGAACCGCTTCTGAAGCAACATATTCGGCCTCCGTTGTTGATCCCGCTACCACAGGTTGTTTGGAGCTCCTCCAACTAACCGCTCCGCCATTCATGAGAAATACGTATCCGGATTGAGACTTAGAGTCATCCGGATCGGTGTCAAAGCTAGCGTCGACATAACACTTAGCGACGAGCTCTTCTTCACCTCCGTATACAAGAAACATATCCTTAGTTCTTCGTAAGTACTTAAGGATATTCTTGACCGCTATCCAGTGTTCCGAACCAGGATCCGATTGGTACCTACTAGTCAAACTAATAGCATGTGCCACATCCGGTCTTGTACATAGCATGGCGTACATTATAGAGCCTATGGTTGAAGCATAGGGGACTTTGTCCATTATCTCTCTTTCTTCCGCCGAAGCCGGACTTTGAGTCTTACTCAATGTCTTGCCTTGCAACATAGGTAAGAACCCCTTCTTACTTCTGTCCATTTTAAACTTCTTTAAAATCTTATCAAGGTATGTACTTTGCGATAGCCCTATTAGGCGCCTAGATCTATCTCTATAGATCTTTATGCCTAATATGTATGACGCTTCACCTAGGTCCTTCATTGAAAATTTGCTGTTTAGATAACTTTTAACACTGTTTAAAAGATCTATATCATTTCCGATCAATAATATGTCATCCACATATAATATCAGAAATGCCACATTGCTCCCACTCACTTTCTTGTAAATACAAGCTTCTCCATAAGTTTGGACAAATCCAAACTCTTTGATCACCTCATCAAAGCGGAAATTCCAACTTCGTGATGCTTGCTTCAATCCATAGATGGATCGCTGAAGCTTGCACACCTTGTTAGCATCCTTAGGATCGACAAAACCCTTTGGTTGTATCATATACAACTCTTCTTCAATATTACCATTGAGAAACGCGGTTTTGACATCCATCTGCCATATCTCATAATCAAAATATGCAACAATTGCTAACATAATCCTAACTGACTTTAGCATCGCTACGGGAGAGAAAGTCTCATCGTAGTCAACTCCTTGAATTTGTCGAAACCCCTTTGCGACAAGTCGAGCTTTATAGACGGTCACATTACCATCAGCATCAGTTTTCCTTTTGAAAATCCATTTGTTCTCCACGGCCTTTCGGTCGTGAGGTAATTCCACCAAGTTCCAAACTTGATTTTCATACATGGATCCCATCTCGGATTTCATGGCTTCTAACCATTTGTTGGAATCCGGGCTCATCATCGCTTCTTCATACGTCGTAGGGTCATCATTTTCATCAACCATGAAATTCATGACAGGATTTCCGTACAGCTCAGGAGCTGCACGCGTCCTGTTTGACCTGCGAGGTTCGGTAGTACTCTCTTTCGGAGTTTCATGATCATTATCATTAGTTCCCTCTTCAACAGGTGGAGCCAACTCCGGAACAACTTCCGGCGCTGCGCTACTTGCCATACTTTGAAGAGAAGGTTCCACAACCTCTTCGAGTTCTACCTTCCGACTACTCACACCTTTCGCGAGAAACTCTTTCTCTAGAAAGGATCCATTCTTGGCAACAAAAACCTTGCCCTCGGATTTGTGATAGAAGGAATACCCAATAGTTTCTTTAGGGTATCCTATGAAGACACATTTTTCCGCTTTGGGTTCGAGTTTATCCGGTTGAAGTTTCTTCACATAAACATCGCATCCCCAAACTTTAAGAAATGACAGCTTAGGTTTGTTTCCAAACCACAATTCATACGGTGTCTTTTCAACGGATTTAGATGGTGCCCGATTTAAAGTGAATGCAGCAGTTTCTAGTGCATAACCCCAAAATGACAACGGCAAGTCCGTCAGAGACATCATAGATCGAACCATATCTAATAAAGTACGATTACGACGTTCTGACACACCATTTCGCTGTGGTGTTCCGGCAGGTGTGAGTTGTGAAACAATTCCACACTCTTTCATGTGAGTGCTAAACTCGTAACTTAGATACTCACCTCCACGGTCGGACCGTAGAAATTTGATCTTTCTATTACGATGATTTTCCACTTCATTCTGAAATTCCTTGAACTTTTCAAAGGTTTCAGACTTGTGTTTCATCAAGTAGATATAACCGTATCTACTCAAATCATCCGTGAAAGTAACAAAATAACGATATCCACCTCGCTCCGACACACTCATTGGACCACATACATCAGAATGTATGATTTCCAATAAATATGTCGCCCGTTCGATTGAACCGGAAAACGGCGTTCTAGTCATCTTGCCCATAAGGCATGGCTCACATGTATCAAATGATTCATAATCAAGTGATTCCAAAAGTCCATCCGAATGGAGCTTCTTCATGCGTTTAACACCAATATGACCTAGACGGCAGTGCCACATATATGCGGATATATCATCATTAAGTTTAATCCTTTTAGCATCAACATTATGAATATGTGTAACATTATCATCGAGATCTAATAGAAATAAACCATTCATCATCGGTGCATGACCATAAAAGATTTCATTCATATAAATGGAACAACCATTGTTCTCGGATTTAAATGAATAACCACTTCACATCAAACACGATCCAGATACAATGTTCATGCTCAGTGCAGGCACCAGATAACATTTATTCAAGTTTATAACTAATCCCGACGGTAAGTGGAGAGGCAGCGTTCCGACGGTGATCACATCAACGCTTGATCCATTGCCGACACGCATCTTGACCTCACCCCTTGCTAGCGGTCGCTTGTTCCGTAGCCCCTGATTCGAGTTACAAATATTAGCAACTGAACCGGTATCAAATACCCAGGTGCTACTGCGAGCACTAGTCAAGTACACATCAATAACATGTATATCATATATACCTTTGTTTGCCTTGCCGGCCTTCTTGTCTGCCAGATACTTGGGGCAGTTGCGCTTCCAGTGGCCAGTCCCCTTACAATAGTAGCACTCGGAATCAGACTTAGGTCCAACTCGGGGTTTCTTTTCAGGCGCGGCAACAGGCTTTCCGCCCTTACTTCCCTTCCGTTTTCCCTTCTTGTCTTTCTTGAAACCAGTGTTCCTATTGATCATCAACACTTGATGTTCCTTTTTGTTCTCCACTTCTGCAGTTTTAAGCATTGACAGAAGCTCAGGGAGAGACTTCTTCATGCCTTGCATATTATAGTTCATCACGAAGCTCTTATAGCTAGGTGGCAGAGACTGCAGAACACGATGGATGCCTAAGTCAATGGGAATCGATATTCCCAAGGACACAAGCTTATCGGCGTAACCCGACATCTTGAGTACATGCTCACTAACGGAGATGTGCTCTTCCATCATGCAGCTAAAGAATTTTTCTGAAGCGTTGTAGCTCTCTACAGCAGCATGTGTGTCGAAAATCATTTTCAACTCACCCATTGTATCAAATGCATTGCCGTTTTCGAAACGCTTTCGAAGTTCCGGCTCTAGCCCATATATTATGCCGCAATGAACTAAGTTGTGGTCCTCCTGACGAGTCTGATAGACATTCTTCTCCTCGTCAGGGGCATCATCAAAAGGTGGGGGGCCTAACGGCGCTTCTAGCACATATTGCTTTTGTGCAGCAGAGAGGAGAATCCTCAAATTCATGGCCCATTCGGTAAATTTGCTACCGTTCGTTGCTAGTTTCTCTTTCTCCATGAACACATTGAAATTAAAAGCAGGTGGTGCTATCTACAACAGAATTTGTAAAGTTTAGACTAAGTGTATGATAGATTGAGTTCAACTAATCGAATGAACTCCCACTCAAAAACGACACCCCTCGTGCCTTTTTGGTGATTACATGAACCAAATCCACTACACCAAGTCCGATCATCACGTGAGTCAGTATAGCTTCAAAGGCGAGCATCAAATGGGCATCATATCAACTATATGACTCATGCTTAACCTTTCGGTCCGTGTTCCGAGGCCATGTCTGTACATGCTAGGCTCGCCAAGTTAGAACCTTAGTATTCGCGTGTGTAACTGTTTTACACCCGAAATATGGTCGTGGATCCAAGAACACCCGATCATCACGTGATGCCTTGGAGCGACGAAAACATAATCGGTGCATACTAAAGGAAGAACACATTCTTATCTTGATATTTAAATAAGGGATCATCTTATTATGCTAACAAAGCGCTAAACAAGCAATATAAGATGCTATCAAACATCATATGTTTACTAGTGAAATTATATGGTTCCCACAGATGATCTCTATCATGTGCATCGTGGTATGATCACTATCATACCTATATGTGTAAATCCAAGGTCTATGGATTTTACACGCTATGTGTGTTGTAATAGTATCATCTCATACTTCTACTTACAACACTACCATATCATAACACTAGCCCAGCAACAATCTAAACTAGACGCCTCTAATTTATCCATTGCAAGTTTTACGTGGCTTAGGGCTTTCGAGATAGAACCGTTCTTACCTACGAACATGAACCACAACGAGGATAATCAAATTGTTGACAAATCGCTTGCAAAATAGATATTGACTATAGTAGGAGAGACAGACACCCGCTAGCCACTTATGCAAACTAGTTGCATGTCAAGCGTGGAACAGGTCTCATGTGCGAGGACATGTAAAGTTTGTCCGGGCCGCTTCATCCCACTATGCCACCAATATCCAAAATTACAACAAAGGAGCAACAACATGATCATCATCGCCCACATACTCATATGTGTACTACCCGTGTAAAGTATCTATGCATAGATCCGGCTCTGATACCACTGTAGGGTTCGCAGCATAGAAAACAAAAAAATTCCTACGATGTGAACTATATACCAAGATCTATCTACTAGATACAAACAACGGGCGGATGTATATCCGTAGAGAACATACCCTTGAAGACCGACAAAGCTTAACGAGTTCAACTCGTGGTTGATGTAGACGATCTCTTGCCGATCTCAAGATCGAGAGGAAGTCCTAGCGCCGCAAATCAGCAGCGCATCCGTGCTCGCACACACGTTCGAGGCACCGAGCAACCTCCGCCTCCTCGCTCCAGCGATGCAGCGGAAGCACAACTCTTTCTTGCCGAATAGCCACCGGGAACATGTATCTCGCTAGTCCGAGACCATGGGGGATAAATTCTAGAGGGGGAGAGAGATCCTTCACGAGGAGGTGTGAGAGACAAGTGAGGAGGGGGCTCCTTTTATAGGAGGAGGGGGGACCCCAAGGGGGTGGCCGGCGCATGGGGGCTGCCCCCTTGCCCTCCCCTCTTCATGTGGGTGGACACTCCACTCACAAATCTCCTTTAAATTCCCTCCACTCAAAAGTCCACTCAAATTCCCATTAAATTTCCACCAAATTTAATGCAAACTCTCATTAAATAAAACTCTTTTATTTTATTCAGAATTTTGTCAATTACTTTAATGACAAACATTCACAAATAACCCCTTGCTAGAATTCTATTTCACATGTATAACCACTTTATGCAATTTCACCCGAAAACCTGTTTCGGTATCTAGTGAAATAAATTCCTGCGCTTGTTCATTCTTTCGGCATGAAACATTTGCTCCAATTGGATGTCGGTGTCTCTTAAGTGTGTCACCCTACGGTTCGTGAATAATGCGGACATGATCGAGACCCCTCTCGGATCAATAATCAGAAGCGGGATCTGGAGACCCATACTGACTCCCACACATTCAACGATGACTTTCTTGTGATCGTCGGAACCTTTTACGCTAGTATCTTAATCCCTTTGTTTCACGATATATTACATGTCTGAGATTCGATCATCGGTATCTCCATACCTAGTTTGATCTCGTTACCGACATGCACTCTTTTCTCGTTCCTGTGATATAACATTCTAGTGATCAAATCACTTGCTTGCAAGCTAATCAATGTGATATCACCGAGAGGGCCCATAGTATATCTATCCGTCATCGGGATGAACAAATTCCACTCTCGATCCATGAGCCTCAACATAACACTTTATTAGTTCTGAATCCATCTTTATAATCACCCTGTTACGGTGTGACGTTTGATGTTATCAAGAAACTCTTCCGGTGTTAGTGATTGACATGATCTCATGGTCTAAGGATTAGGATCACTTCGTAAGTTGTTATAGCAATATGAACTCAATGACTTTGATCGTAATGCTATACTTCAGATGAATGTTCATCACACCATTAGACTAATGTTGTGATCCCGTTATTAACAACATCCAATGTCCATGATCAGGAAACCTTGATCATCTTGTTAATCAACGAGCTAGTTTATGAGAGAGGCATAACTAGGAACTTTCTGTTTGTTTATTAAACACACATGTATTAACGTTTCCGTATTAATACAATTATAGCATGCAAAATAAACATCTATCATATACTTGGAATACACATAATAAACACTTTATTATTGCCTCTTAGGGCATATTCCCTTCATGAGCTAGGTACCAAGCACGTTTATCAATTGGCCAGCACAGCAGCGAAGCACGCAAGCTAGTAGAGCAGCAGCACGCCTGCCTGGCCTGAAAGTCGCAGATACACAACGACACGGGTGGGTGGACACGCAGTAACGCGCACGGGCGCCGACGATGCATGCCGAATACGCCGTGGCCATGGGAACGCGGTGCTGGAATCCCATCGCCGGCCGCAATCTCCCAAGCGCATGAGGGCGAGGACCTGGAGCGTGGATTTCTTGCCGAAGAACAGTGGGTCGCGAGGAGCTGGATAGACATGATGCGGGTCGCGCCGTCGTAGGCGATGCCGGTTCAGTTGCAGTGTCGTCGCTCACAACGCCCGCGACAGCAGCAACACCTCATCGCCCATGACGCCGGCCTACGAACACGACCATGACCATACTACGAGGCCGACCCTGCCCCTTTCCTGACCTCTTGTGCGCCACGGCGTGCACCTTCAGGCGAGGGCTCCAGGCCTCTAGCTCATGAATGGCAAGTAGAGGCGCATCCTGTATTACAAAAATGACGGCGCAACTCGCGCGCGAGGACGGCGCCGTGACACGGCGGTCCGGAGCGGGGTGGAGCTGTGGTGCTAATTCAGCGGCATCGTTGGCGAGCCGAGCATGCATCACGGTAGCCATGGGAGGGGAAGCTCGTCGGCGGGAGGGGGCATGGAAGGCAGGTGCGGAGGGAGAGGCAACGATGGGACAAGTGGGTCCCACCTCTCAGTGTGACCACCAAGCGTCCAGGCCAAACAGTCAATCTTTTGCTAGGAGGAAAGTTGATATTTTTGGGGCTTTTTTGCAAATAAAACACAAAGAGAGGCTGACAGTGGACCCTGCTCTTGCCATGTTATCAAATACATGTCTACTATATGTGCGGTGACCGCGAGTGATGCTCCAACGCGTCTTCGGTGACCGTAAATTTGTATTTCTATTGTACAATGACTGTATTGATTTTGCTAAGCAAGTTTAGTGACTAACTATGGATTTAACTCGAGGGGGAGCATGCATAAGGGTCTGTACTACTTGGACACCAACACATCACCATTCATAGCTGCTTCCCTAGCCCACAATCTACTAGAGGAATTTCTACTACAACACCGTCGACTTGGGCATATGCCCTTTGGTATTTTGGGTCAACTCTATCCCGACCTTTTTAGTAAAGTTAGTAAGGAAAAGCTGTTGTGTGATGCTTGTCAGTATGGGAAGCAAACCCGAACTTCTTATGTATCATCAGACAATCGTAGTAGTGTGCCGCTTCAAACTATCCACTCAGATGTATGGGGACCAAGTGGAGTGGTATCAATTAATGGTTATCGGTATTTTGTCACTTTTATTGATTTCTGCAGTAGAACTACTTGGGTGTATGTTTTGAGAAACAAGAGTGATGTGTTTGAATGCTTTAGAGATTTTTATAATATGGTTGTGACGTAATATAATGCTCAGGTGAACGTACTACGTACTGACAATGGTACCGAGTATGTGAACAAAGAGTTTGATGAATATTTATCAAACCTAGGGATTATTCATCAAACAACTTGTCTAAGCACCTCACAGCAGAATGGTTTAGCTGCGAGGAAAAATAGACATCTCCTAGAGGTTACTAGGTGTTTGATGATAACTATGAATGTTCCTAAATATTTGTGGAGTGAGGCGGTGATGACTGCTCCCTACTTGATCAACCGAATGGCATCTAGAGTGCTTGACCATAAGACACCTCTAGAGTGCTTAACGGGTAAAACTTCATATGTGATTCCGCCAAAAGTGTTTGGATGTGTATGCTTTGTGAAAGATTATAGGCCATCAGTTGGGAAGTTAGATCCTAGAGCTGTAAAATGTATATTTATTGGATATTCTGGGAAACAAAAAGGGTATAAATGTTGGTGTCCCTCTGAGAAAAGGATGTTCGTAAGCATGGACGTAGTATTCAAGGAGCATGAGGCATTTTATGGTGAACCTATTGATTTAACTGATGTGTTTCCTGAAATGTTTGTTGATGATACCTCAGAAACAGATTGCGCGACAGGGGGAGAGGAAGACAATGATGCAATCACAAATAATATGATTGTTGGAATAATGCCTACATGTGATACACAAGGCGATGAAGGTGGCAGTGTATCAGAAACAAACAATGAGGAGGTACAAGGGGAGTTTCAAGGCATACCAAATGAAGCATTACAATGGCCTAAACCGAATGAGGACCGACAACTCCAAGTATATTCCAGGAGACACCGAACGGGACAGGAACAGGTGCAGGTGGAGGAAATCATTTCAGATTCATCCCAAATTCCATCATCATCCACAAGTGATGGTACACTCTCCTCTCAGTATGATGATTTAGATGTTCCTATTGCTCATCGAAAACAACCACGGACAAATGCTGGGAAGTTACCTTCAAAACTGTCCCCATATTGTGTCTCAAATTATGTTTCGTATTCCTCTGTTGGCTCTCATTACAAGTCATTTATAGCATCCTTGGATTCTGCAGTACCTGTTCCTCATGATTGGCAAGAGGCAAAGCAACACCCAGAATGGAGGATGGCAATGCTAGAAGAGATGCAAGCGCTCGACAAAAACAACACATGGGTACTTACTACTCTCCCTCCAAATAAGAAAGTAGTTGGGTGTAAATGGGTGTTTACTATAAAACAGAATTCAGAAGGCAAGGTTGAAAGATACAAGGCTAGATTAGTAGCGAAGGGGTATAGTCAAACATATGGGGTGGATTATGATGAAACCTTTGCTCCGGTAGCAAAAATGAACACAATTAGGACATTAATCTCAGTAGCAGCTAACCGTAAATGGAAACTATTCCAATTGGATGTTAAAAATGCATTCCTTCATGGGGAGTTGCAAGAAGAAGTATATATGGAAATTTCTCCGGGGTTTAATTCAAGAGAAACTGAGGGTAAGGTGTGTAAATTAAGGAAATCCCTTTACGGACTAAAACAGTCACCAAGAGCTTGGTTTGGGAGATTTAGAAAGGAGATATGCTTGATGGGTTACCAACAAAGCAATGAAGATCACACCATTTTCTTTAAGCATTGTAGTGGTAAAATTACAATTCTTGTTGTCTACGTTGATGACATAGTCATTACAGGAAATGATGACAAGGAGATATCACATCTTAAGAAGATGCTGTCAAAATCATTTGAAGTTAAGGACTTGGGGTATCTTCACTACTTCCTTGGAATAGAGGTTGCATATGGTACTCAAGGTATTTATCTCTCACAAAGAAAGTATGTACTTGATTTACTTGCGGAGACTGGAATGCTTGAGTGTAGACCAGCAATCACTCCCATTGAATCAAATCATCGCATTTTAGCAGAATCTGGTGATCCAGTAGATAAACACCAATATCAGAGACTAGTGGGGCGCTTAATCTACCTATCACACACTAGACCAGACATTTATTATGCCGTTAGTGTTGTCAGCCGATATATGCATGACCCCCGCACAGGTCACTTGGATGCCGTGAATCGCATTCTACGTTATCTCAAAACCTGTCCTGGAAAGGGTATATTGTTCTCTAGAAATGGGCACCTAAATATAGAAGGTTATACAGATGCAGACTGGGCTGGATGCCTAGATAATAGAAAATCGACCTCGGGCTATTGTGTGTTTGTTGGTGGTAATCTGGTTAGCTGGAGGAGTAAGAAGCAGAACGTAGTGTCGAGATCCACGGCGGAAGCAGAATTCAGAGCTATGGCTTCGGGCTTGTGTGAATTGATGTGGCTGAGGATATTATTAATGGAACTTGGGCTCTTTGATAATGCACTCCTTCAATTGTATTGTGATGATCAAGCTACAATCAGCCTTGTGAATAATCCTGTTCATCATGATAGGACAAAGCATATCGAAATAGATAGGCACTTCATAAAAGAAAAGATAGATGAGGGATTACTTCAAGTCCAGTTTGTTAGGTCTGAAGAACAAATTGCTGATATGTTGACAAAAGGAGTGTGTAATGTATCCTTTATGAGAACATGTAGCAAGATGGGGCTCTTAAATATATTTGTCCATCTTGAGGGGGAGTGTTTGAGCTGTGTTAGATATTAGTATTGTAGAGGGGTAAAATGTAAAAATGTTGTGTCCTGTATAAGCCTGTACTGATGAATGGAAGAAGGGTGAAGCTCCCAGAAAAATCCCGTCTCCTCCTTCTTTCCTGTTCAACCTAGAACCAGAGCTGAGTGTCCGTCCGTCGACAACTACATATGGTCTCATTTTTTTCTTTGACAGGGAACCATGTGCCTGGCTTGAACACAAAGAACTTGAACCGAGGACCTGTGCTTGGTCGTGTATCCACGCTTCAGACATTTATTCTTTGTGAAAGACAACTTAATTTAGTTTAGAGCTTATAGAAATATGATAAAACTGCATCGATGAAATAACTGTGCTGAAACAGTATCTACGAACAGTAGTGTCCACTGTTCACTGTTCACACTGTGTTTGGGCACTAACTTGAGAACTGTACCTATGAAATAGTTGCGCTGAAACATTATGGATCGGCTCACAACGAGCAGTGTGTATTGTGTTAAAACGGTGGATTGTTCAAAGAAAAGAAAACTTGAAACTATGGCGACACACTTGACGCTACATATGGCCGACAATATCGACGTATTGAATTTGTTTGCCGTAACTATATGTACCGAGTCCTAAGAAGGATCCGCATTTATGTTAAAGTTGATTTGCTTGATTAGGATGTGCAAAGCACATGCATTTTACTAGTATGCATAGAGGGAACGTGAGGATGAGAACACAAGTTCAAAGCAGGTCCTCGCAAAAAAAAAAAAGTTCAAAGCAGGTGGAAAAGAAAATGAAAAACTAGACATGTGTGGAAATCAAAAGTTTGATGCATTGGAAGTACCGCTGGCAAAAGGCCAGACGGTAGTGTACCGATGAGAGGACACCAGTAGTACCGGTGACCAAACTAGCGACAGCCCTCCACCGACGGTGCAAGCAAAAGAAACAAGTGGCCGAGAGCCCAGTCCAGGTCCCCCGGATTTCCATGGGCTTCTACCTCTCTGTGGGCTAGATTTTAGCGAGCTGGGCTTTTGGAGGCCTACCCCTCTCGGGTAGATCCGGGTTCCTCGGTAGGAGTAACGCGGGTGGCAGGTAGTATACGGAGAAAAGAGCCGCCGCCGACGGAGCGGCAGGCGGGGGCAATGCGACATCACCGTGCGTGCCCCTCCGCCCAGTGCGCCGCGGCGGATCTTAGGGCCCGCATGCGTCGGGCGCACGCGGCCGCCACCGCGGACTTCTCCGGCGGCACCCTCTGCAGGTAGTGCTCCACTGCTCTTGTTCATCACCACCGTCGTCTCTACATTTTCTAGGTTAGTAGTAATTTGATTCCTCTCGTGTGAACTAAACTGAGTCCTAACACCAATAAAAATGCTCGTGTCACGATTTCACACGGACTGATGACGTTGGTGATTATTCAATTTGGGAGCTACGTGTTTCTTGTTCTAAAAAATGTTGATGATTTGTTAACAGCAATTGAAAATCAGAATATTCTAATGCTGGCCGGCCTTGTATCCTGGCCGGACTTGCCAACCATCGCATGCATCAAGTTTGTCCTAATTTTATTTGACTTGACATACCTAGCTGTAGCGCATACTTAGCGTCTTCTCTTTCCTAACTCTTCATCTGTATGCAGCCTCAACCTGGCAGGTGGATCCACTCTATTCTTGCCAAACTCTTGTACTTGAATTGCAGCTAGCTGCATCGCTGCAGATCTTCCAGGTTAGCACTTCTGCTCTTTGCCGAATACTTTTGAAATGATCCTCTTACTTCTTTTGGTTTCTCTAAGTTCTTATGCATTCTATCTTCACACTTTCAGATCTGACAAATAAAGAAAAGCCACTTGTTATTTTGTATCGATCACACAAATAGTTTGTTTGGAATTGGACGGTGCATTTTTTGCACTAACATGTACAGATTTATCCAAAAAGTAAGGGATAAGACACTGTGAATTTGCTTCTGTAGTCTAGACCCTGTTCAGCGCCACAGTTTTTTTCTCGAACACACACTAGACTGTGTGTTGTTTTGTTTAAGAAGACGGTGCTAAGAACGCACGAATGACCAACAATTACGAGGATTTGCAATATGAGGACCGCAATTGCCAGCGGCGAGGCCAAGGAAAAACAACCACATAAACTCGACTTGGCCAACCTCCAGCCACAAATAGCGAATAAGTAGAGCACACAGCCTTGAAAGCCGTGTCAGGGCAACTGCCTGGCACTGCCAAACCACGACCGTGACACCAAGACCGCCCAGTCAATCCCCACCATAACGCCTGATGTTAGATCTGGCGAAGCCCTTGTGGGAGAGCAAAAGGCAGGACCTGGCTGGAGTTGAAGAAGGGGCGTCGTCTAGGATGCACCGGTAGCTACGTACATCACTCCCTGGAGGCCCAAAGCTCTGCGCAGAGGATCAACATCATTGCTCACCACCAGTAAACTTCGCTGCCAAGAGCGGAGAGGCGGGGGTCTCGTGCCATATGGGGGTTTAACTTGTAGACAGTAGGGAACATGAATTATTGTCTCAATTTGTGAATCATATTTTTAATTTTCTTATCTACTTTGGCAGGCATCTTCGAACAATTCTTTTACCCATAGTTGGACATCTGCATAGCAGTTCCACATGTACTTTGTAATCCACCTAAAGGATAAGTGTCAAGTAGAGCATGTTCTTGTTGGATGCTTGCTCGCATCGTGCGTGAGAATTTTATTATTAATGAAGAAGTGAAATAAAATAATGGATTATTCCAGTTAAAAAATTATACTTATATTAGTTGCCATAAATATTAGTTGGCACAAAAGTTCTACTATAAAATTCTGTTGTATAATTATCATGCTGCGGGAAAAGACCGGTCTGTCCATTCTGGCAATTCTCCCTTGTCATTGTGCTATATTAGGAACAGATACTCTTTTTCTACAATGTTGAAAGTGTAGTGAATAATGGATTGGGCAACAGATAGATGGAAGCTGAGATTCTGGAGAATATACTTGAAGGAAGAGAGAAACCAAAGAATCTGCCATTTACACTTTTGAAGAACATTACAGATCATTTCTCTGAAGATCGAGTAATTGGTCAGGGTGGATTCGCAACAGTTTATGAGGTAACATGTACTTTCAAATAAAGTTAAGCATACATCACCTAAAGATATCAATGGTAGCAATGCAGCACTACAAAATGGATCGCATGTTTTCTGATGCCCTGTGATTTGCATCTAAATGTTTTATAAATTATAAAACATGCTTCCAGATTTGGGGAAACTACCGACATTAGTTTGTCCTTTTCTTCAAACATAAATGAACTATTTTATGCCCTAAAATCACCCAACAATGTATAGGACTTTTTGAGGATTTCTGAAAACTTGGAAAATATGCGTTTGACTTGGCTGCAACCTCCATTTTACGTGTTACATATGTGATACTTTTTTAATGGTATAATACCAAATTGATTTCTTGGATTGATACAGAGTCCCGTGCTTTTGTTTGCAAGCACCTGTGTGTGTTAAGTGCTTAAGTGGGACAGTGCGCACCATGGTAATTTAGGGTAGAGAGCCTCAAATATTCTCCTAGCCTGTGAAAGGAATGTGCATTTTGTGTCTACTTTTTACTCTATTTCTCAGAAAGGAACATTTGTTTTCTTAATTTGGGTACTGCATATTCAGTTTTCTCCTTCCTTTTGTTGCGCCACTCACAATGGGGCTAAAATTGCTCAAAATGCTCACAAGAGAAGTTAAACAGGGCGTTCTTCCAAATGGGAGAGTTGCTGTGAAGAGGATTAAGAACAACCATTCAATTGACGAGAAGCTATTTCACCGTGAAGTTGATAGCCTGTTGATGACCGACCATCAAAATGTTGTACGGTTTCTTGGCTTCTGTGCTAACACAGACCATATAGCGATAAAAATGGAAGGATCAAGACACCATATTTATGCCGAGGTAAGAGAAAGATTGCTCTGTTTTGAGTATATGAGCAATGGAAGCCTACAAAAACGTATAACTGGTATGTCAATGTTGCATATGAAGCTGTTATTTCCTTTTTATCTTTCACTTCTACTTTTTGAGTCACTATCAACAGCTAGATATAGACTGGATAAATTCAGATGTTCCTATATATCACTCAGTATGCAATTAGCATGGACAAATCTAATGTTAATGTTTTCATGATTCCCTGCTACTTTTTTCCTCAGATGAATTAAGGGGACTTGAATGGAATACGCGTTACCAAATAATCAAGGGCATCTGCGAAGGGCTGCATCATCTACACAAGGAAAAACAAATATATCATATGGATCTGAAACCTGCCAACGTACTACTGGATAATTATATGAGGCCAAAAATTACGGATTTCGGTCTATCAAGACTCGATCAAGAATCACAAACCATGAGTGAACACCGTTGTGGATCATTGTATGATATACATCAAAAGAACCCTCTGTTTTCCTGACATTTACTGTCTTACATTCTCTTATGCCATAATGCATCAATCTGATGATTTCATATGCAGAGGGTATTCTGCTCCGGAATATCTATATACTGGCAAGATGTCATACAAATCAGACATGTTTAGTTTGGGCGTTATAATCACCGAACTGGTGACAGGACACAAGGGTATCCCTGATAATAATAACAATGTAAGAATGCTTTTACTCACTACCGAGATGGTCCTTTTCTGAAATACCCTAAATTTCTGCCTTCACATATTGTTTTGATTTCCTAAGTACCACTTAATTTGCATATTATGATATAGTATTACATATCAAGTTAAATAAGATACTGGAAAAGAAAAATAAACAATGTGATTGTCTGCACTGTGTGGCCGACAACTTGAGATGTTCATTGATGTTCTTTGTTTTGTGATCTTCGTGTTGCCTCCTCGGAGGATTGTAAATCTGAACTCTGCCTTTTTAATTAAATGAAATGCAATAATCTATTGCGTTTTCTCATTTTTTTTTTTGTGATTTTACATGATCTTTTACATACCCACCTACAGGAACTTTGTATCTATCCTAAGCATCGAGCACCTTGTCTAACTTTGTGTCTGGTTTTGTTGTACATGTCACAAGTCCGTCCTTCCCACATGATTGGAGACAGACAAGCGCACAGCTTTCAGCTTTTTGGTTAAATTCGGCTTATTCTATGTCACCTTTCGTGGAATGACAGGTACTTAGAAGATGGAGGCACAGATGGAAAAAATCAGGGAAGGAAACGCCATTGATATACCAACAAGTAGCCAAATGCATCGAGATTGGGTTACTCTGCCAGGACATTAACCCGCTCAAACGGCCTTTCATATGGGAGATCATACATACTATTAGAGAAATGGAAGGTGTTAATGGGGAAATCAGCACTGGGTATGAATACACATTTGGGGAGGTGAGCTCGTATGCTCCCTGTTATGTTCTTTTTGTAGAACAACTCACAGTATTCTATGTGTTGTTAACAATAATCATTTTATCATCGTGTTGCACATATTAAAAAATGATACAAACGAATTTAAGTTAGATAGAAAGTTGATGATCAAAGTTTACAAAGTTGGACAGTAAAGCTTCTAAATGTCACCTGAAAAGGAGAGTGGTATCTAGTATTTTAGCTGAGGCAAAAAGTTGTTAAACAGGGAGTATGTATTCTTGATGGTATGAAATACATATTTAGTTTGTTCTTTTCTTGCAGATAAGCCCTGACTCACAGGATGATATGCTTGGGGTTGAGCCTCTCGTCCTACATTTTCCGTTTGAGCTTAACAAGCAGATATCATGCTCACTTAAGCTAACCAACCAGACGGATGCTTACATTGCCTTCAACATCCTAAATATGAGCCCCCTTCAATATTACACACAGCCAAACAAAGACATTTTGCTGCCACGATCCAACTGTAACGTTCACATAACATTGTCAGCGCAGGACAAGGCACCATGGGATATGCGGCATGCCAACGAGTTCATTGTCCACAGCAGGAAAGTAAATGATGGTCTTTCAGCTGATGATATAACTACGAACATGCTCAGTAATGAGAGTGGCGTGGTTGATGCGGTGAACTTGGATGTAGTTTTTGATGTGGAAGATAGAACCAAAGTGAATGATAGTCTAGCAGTTCAGGATATAGCTACAGACATGTTCAATAAAGAGCCATGCATGGTTGATAAGGTAAAAGTGGATGCTAGTTCTGATATAAAGATCTTCTGACAAATGCCTTTATTTTTTAATCTGGTATAGTGGATCTGGACATATATATATATATATATATATATATATATATATACTTGTATTTCTTAGACATGATTGTATACAAACCTAGCATTTTTTTATGAGAATGTAGCATCTTTTTGTGTTGAGATACTCCATGAGGTCTATGTACTCCCTCCGTTTCAAAATATAAGATGTTTTAGGTTTGTGAAGAAAATGTATCTAGACTTGTTTTAGTGTCTAGATTCACTCTAAACCTTAGTGAACCTACATACTAAAAGTAGTCTAGATACATTTGCTTCACAAATCTAAAACATCTTATATTTTGAAACGGAGGGAGTACATATTAATGATACATATTGGTCTTATGAGTGCAGGCACAAGGGTCACTTGAGCAGGGTGATCAGGTATATTTAATCTTACTTTTGAGAAAAATGCAAAGGAGGCTTTGCGTTTTATTTCATTGAAAAGATAGGGTTTGATACACGCCTCCTAGGAGGTTTCAAGTCCGTTACAAATTTATTAAGTTCCTAGTGTACATCCTAGGTAGTTGGCCAGACGTCTCTTAGGCCTCTAGCGCCTGCTGTGATCCATGAAGCTGTCTCATCTTTGATTTTCTGGATCAGATCATGAACTGATGGTGCCGCCCTGTTGAAGACACAATCGTTTTGGTGCTTCCAGATCATCCAGGGGATCAGTAGCGTCGCGGAGGCTAGTACTTTCTTCATTGATTTGGGGGTGCTCTGCCCAGCCATGGTCCACCAGTTGCAGAGCGAGGCTTCAGCCACCGGGGGTGTGCATGTCATGCGCATCGCAGAGAGCAGTTTATGCCATATCTGGCGTGTGAAGGAGCAACCGATGAGGAGATGCTGGATCGTTTCTGGCTCCTGGTCGCAAAGTAGGAAACGTGGGTGGTGTTACAACCCTCGTCATGCTAGTCTGTCCGTCGTCCAGCATCGATCAAGCGCAGCAAGCCAGTGAAAGAACTTTGACTTTGGAGAGGGGGGGGGGGGGGGGGGGGGTGCCCAGCTTTTCCAGATTAGTTTCCACGCTGCGGCATTTGGTCGAGCCCTGGAAGGTTGCACGGTAGGCCGACTTTGCGGTGTAAATGCCGTCCTCCGTCCACTTCCATATCATTTTGTCGACCTCGTTGGATAGTTGTGTTGCTTCGATAATGCGCCGTAGTGTGAGGTACTGACCAATTCCATGTATGCCTATGACTCCGGTGATGTTTCTTGCCCAGTGATTTTGTTGGGGTCTTGGCAACTGGGGTGCCACGCCCCGTCGATCGACGGGCCCACCGCCTAAGTGGCGGCACCCTCTGGAGGCTACAAGGCCCAGGAGCGTTGCCTCGGGAGGGAACACCGGGGAGTAGTTCCTCACAAGGCTCAGGCCTTAGACTCGCCCACCGGGAAGTAGCCTCGCGTGGCTATCTGGCTTGTCACGGGCCTCGGATACCTTGGAGCATGCCCCTGGGGCATGCCCGTAATCTCACAACAAAGGTGGCAAGGACAACGAAACTCGACAAGTGGCACCGCGTCTTTACGGACCACACAGACCGCCTCGGTAAAGAGAAGCCGGTCTGGCCCCTTTGGTGCAAAAGCAAGGCGGACGACCTCAGCACTAGCAGCGCCATCCTTTGTCGTTTTGGTGCAAGCGAGGGAACAGGAAGCGTTCGCCTAGCGACAGGCGACACCGAAGAAGTCAACTTTATGAAGGAACGGAGAGCCCTCGACGAGTAGGACCAAGTCCACGCAAAGTAGTCTTGTAGACCAGGACTTCGAGGGGCGGCAGTGTGGTGACCCTTCCCGCCCAAGATTCGGGTGAAGAGGCCCGCCGCCGCTATAAAAGGAGGGCTCCTCCTACCTTAGAAGTGATCGATCCCTGCGATCTACAACGCGAGACATTCATCCACCATTGTATCCTCGCGAGACACCGCGAGCAATACAACAAAGCAGGTGTAGGGACTTTACCTCCTCACGAGGGTCTTGAACCTGGGTAAAAAACCCGTGTCCACTCTCTGTCGTGTGCGTGCTCCGCCGTCGTCGTCGTTGAGAAGCTCCGAACGCGTGATTTAGCCCCCTCTTGTACTTAGGGTTAGTCGGACCCCTGGTTCCTTCGCGGGACACATTCTCCGACATTTGGCGCGCCAGGTAGGGGGCTGAGGCGCCCTTCCAAGATCTGCACCAACCTCGTCGGCATGTCGGCTCGCAATGAGACTCGGGTTGAGCGCGCCCTCTGTCGCGTGACAAGCAAGGCTTAGACGGAGCCCGTCCCCCGACCACCACGGAGCAAACCCTGTGGACGGAAGACAAGCAAGGCTCCTCCTTACGCTCGTCGGGGGAGCTCCAGCTCTCCTTGCGTGGCAACACGTCGCTCTCTCTCATCGGATCCTCTCGCGACAAGACTGACCGACCCACGCCGGAGGCTGCCAAGCGCATGGTGCAGGAGGTACCGCACCACCCGCCGGCTGAATCTGGGCAAGGGAAGTGGTGCGAGCGCCTGGCTGAGCTCCTCGAAATCGCCGCCCCCACCCAGACGAGACAGGGGGCTCAGGCTGAGGACATGGTGCCGGGGGCTGCGGGTTCGCGCCCGGCTACGGGGTTCGACGACGCCCCCAAGCCCGACGACATCGCTCTGCCCCTCGGCAACAGCTGCCAGATCATCTCACCTCCAGAGGCCACTCGTGCGGTCATCGCGCCTCCTCGGGGACGAGAGGACCAGATCTTCGAGGAGATTGCCGCGGCAGGCCAGCAGAACCGTGCGGCACTTGCCAACGACAAGGAAGTGCAGGGCAACATCTGCCTTGCGTTCACCAAGGACCTCCGCCGTGTGGTGTGGCCGCACAAGTTCCGCCTAGAGATACCGGCACGCTACGACGGAACCGCCAACCCATGCGAGTTCCTGCAGCTCTATACTATGGGCATCGAGGCCGCGGGGGGTGACGACCGCGTCATGGCGAACTGGTTCCCCATGGGACTCAAGGACGCGGCTCGTACCTGGCTAATGAACCTCCCTGAGGAATCCATCGGCTCCTGTTCAGCCCTCTGCTTGCTCTTTATCGCCAACTTCAAGGGGACTTACGAGCGCCCGCTCGCCTACTACGACCTTCGCCAGGTATGCCAGCAGCCTGGCGAGACCCTCTTCAAGTTCTTGCAGCGGTTTAGCCAGGTCCGCAACAAGATTCCCAAGATCTCAGACTCCAACATCATCACCGCCTTCTTCGAGGGAGTCAAGGACGTCAGGATGAGGGAAAAGATCGGCATCCATGGTGAAAACCTCACCAAGGCGGCATTGGTCACCAAGGCCGAAGTGGGCCGCATGTTCGGCCTCGCCGAGGCGGAAACCATGCCCAAATCCTCAAGTTCCTTCAAGAGCACGAGCAAGGATCCCAAGCGGAAGCCTGCCGTCGTCCTTGCCGTGGAGCCTGGGCGAAAAAGCCCTCGCGAGGGCGACGGAGTAGAGTGTGAGGACCGCTCGTACTTCATCTTCCACAAGAAGCATGGGCATCCTACAGACGACTGCTACGAGATCAAGAGGCTCCGCGCCCAACGCAACAGCCAAAGGAAAAGGAGACAGGGAGGCGAACGGGGCAACATACGCAACGGTCACCAGGCCAATGCCGTGTAGCAGCATCACCACGCCCCGGAGAAGGGCCAGGCCAAGGAGAACACAGGGGGCTACTAGGAGCCGACGGGTGCCATAGCTTGCATCCTCGGCGGCTCCCAGGCCCGGGCGGCCAACATGCACTTCAAGCAGCTCACCCTCAAAGTCCTCACTGCCCAGCCCAGAACTCCGTCCCCAAAGCTCAAGTGGTCGCAGTGCGCTATCACCTTCGACGCTAGCGACCACCCCACCTCCACCAGGGCTGTGGGGACTCTACCCATGATCTGCACCCCCACCATCAACAACATCGCAGTCGCCAAGACGCCCATCGATGGTGGTGCCAGCTTGAACATGATCTCCACGGGGACGTTCGTTCGCCAAGATGCAAGTGCTATACGACCGCCTGATGCCGACCATGTCGGCTCCAGTGACCAACGGCACCACCATACCAATCGTGCAGGTACGCCTCACCGTCATGTTCGGGTCTCGCAACAACTACCGAACCAAGCTCATCGACTTCGACGTGGCGCATATCGGCCTCCCCTACAACGTCATCCTGGGCTACCCTACTCACGAGGGTGGCGCCGAGGGCTCCTTACTTCCTTGTGGACTGCACCCAGCGTGCGTACAATATCAACCGCCTCCTCGACAGCGCCTAAGGGCCACCGGCCTAGGAGAGGTACCAGGCGTCAGGAAGGCGGACAAACCTCTTCGAGCGACGCGTCTGGCCACCCAACTTTTTGAAGGTGACTCTCAAACTCTCATCCTCTATAGCCTTATCTCTTGTAATACCCCGTGCAGATCACGGCGACATTGTAATAAGCTTGAACCTCTGGTGTTTTTTCGGATCTTGCGCCGTGCGCCGATTCTGCTATTTGCCTTTCTTTCGGGAAAACATTTTTAACCCTGCATGGCGGAGGTTCTACATATGCCACACGAGTGGGGGGCGAGGCATGGTGTCCATCGCCGGGTCACTTCTCGTCAACGCCAAGGCCTAGAGTGTCGAGCTCTGAACTTACGGACTAGCTCCGGTGATAAGTCACCTCACCCACGGTTCTTGGTGCTTGAAACCCTCGCGTGACATGTATGGAATCCAAGCAGTGCACGTTTTGCCCTACGACCTTCTCCTCGAGAGGCTTATGGGGCGGCTCGTGAGGGCCTCCTCCTCCAGCTGCCTAATTTCTTGCTAAACCTATGGTTTCCTCCTCGAGGAGTCAACATGATAAGCATTTGCCCTACGGCCTTCTCTTGAGAGGCTTACGGGGCGGCTCGTGAGGGCACCCCCTCCAGCGGCCTAATTCCTTGCTAGACCTACGGTTTCCTCCCCGAGGAGCCAACATGATAAGCATTTTCCCTACGGCCTTCTCCTCAAGAGGCTTACGGGGCGGCTCGTGAGGGCACCTCCCTCCAGGTGAGGCAGTTGCACTTCCCCGGGAAGGTTGTCCGCGACTCCTGAGTGGCAGTACCCTCTGGAGGCTACGAGGCCGAGGAGCGTTGCCTCTGGAGGGAACACCTGGGAGTAGTCCCTCACGAGGTTCAGGCCTTGGCCTCACCTGACTCAGCTTCAAGGTACCGCGCCGCGGGAAGGAGCCTCGTGTGGCTCTCTGGCTCATCACGGGCCTCGGATACCTTGGAGCGTGCCCCTAGGGCACACCCGTAATCTCACAGCAAAGGTGGCAAGGACGACGAAACCCGACAAGTGGCACCGCGCCTTTACGGACCACACAGATCGCCTCGGTAAAGAGAAGCTGGTCCGATCTCTTCGGTGCAAAAGCAAGGCGAACGACCTCAGCACTGCCAACGCCACCCTTTGTCGTTTTGGTGCAAGGGAGGGAGCAGGAAGCGTCGCCTAGCGACAGGCAGCGCCAAAGAAGTCAGCTTTATGAAGGAACGGAGAGCCCCTGACGAGTAGGACCGAGTCCATGCAAAGCAGTCTTGTAGACTAGGACTTCGAGGGGCGACACTGTGGTGACCCTTCCCGCCCAAGATTCGGGGGAAGAGGCCCGACGCCGCTATAAAAGGAGGGCTCCTCCTACCTTAGAAGGAATCGATCCCTGCGATCTAAAACCCGGGACATTCATCCACCATTGTACCCTCGCGAGACATCGCGAGCAATACAACAAAGCAGGAGTAGGGACTTTACCTCCTCACGAGGGTCCCGAACCTGGGTAAAAAAACCCGTGTCCACTCTGTCGTTTGTGTGCTCCGCCGTCGTCGTCGTTGAGAAGCTCCAAACGCGTGATTTAGCCCCCTCTCAAACTCAGGGTTAGTCGGACCCCTTGTTCCTTCGCGGGGCACATTCTCCAACAGAATTTCCGTCTGGCCCTCTGCCACCGTCCTCTTGTTGCGTCGGTTTTTAGGGATGCATTCATACAGGAGAGGTGCGATCTTGCGGATGGATCGGCCGTGGATCCATCTGTCTTCCTAGCTGCTATATTTGGTAAGTGGGATCCCAAGGTAAGTCATTGGCAGTTGGACAATTGGGCATCCTAGCTGCTGTATGATTGGTGCAGCCTCTTCTTCCTCGCATTGAATCAGCGTGGCGAAGCTTTTGGTATATTTGACCTGTAGGCCCGATGCCTGTTCAAAGGCCGTCAGAATTCCTTGCATCACTGTGATATCCTCGGCGGATGGGTGACAAAAGAGTATCACGTCATCAGCATATAGGGAGATGGATGGGATCACACGCCTTTGGTGCAGCTGCTGCAGGATGCCCCGATCAATGGCTCGCCTGACGATTCTTCCAAGGGTGTCTACTATCAAGACAAACAGCTGTGGTGAGAGTGGGTCGCCTTGACGCAGTCCTTGGCTGTGCCAGATTGGTGGGCCTGGTTCCCCGTTAATCAGCACCCTTGTATTCGCCGAAGACGGCAAGATTGCAATCCAGTCTAGGAATTTGTTGCTGAATCCATAGCGCCTCAGTACCTCGAATATGAATGGCCAGGAGAGCAAGTCGAATGCTCGAGCCAGGTCCAGGTTGAGCAAGACGCGAGGCGCTCCAAGCTTGTGCAGGAGCCGTGCAGACTGACGCACCAACACGAAGTTATTGTGCAGGCTGCGTCCCGATATGAATGCGTTCTGAATCGGGCTCTCGAGGCTTGCAAGCTTGGGCGCGAGGCGAAGCAATATCGCTTGGCAAAGATCTTGGCGATTAGGTGTATAAAACTGATCGGTCTATAGTCTCCCAATTGGTGGGCATCTTCTCGTTTGGGTATCAAGGTGAGGAGAGCTTGGTTCAGCTTATTGAATCCACTACCTCTCAGCTCGAACAGCTGTTGGAACACTGCGATGAAATCCTGCTTGACCGTGCTCCAGCAGGCCCTTAGGAATTCTGCCGTGAACACATCGGGCCCTGGTGCCTTCCGTGCCGGCAAGCTCTTGACGACGGTCCAGATTTCCTCAGCACCAAAAGGCAAATCTAGGTCGTCCAATGTGTTTACCGGCTCAAGGAGGTGCTCCAAGTTTAGCGTGCAGTCGCGGTTCACATTCGATCCCAATAAGCTGTCGAAGTGCTGGAATTCCGCTTCAGCCATGTCCCGATGGTCTGTGAGGATGCGGTCATCTACAGCCAAGCTATGGATCTTGTTTTTCTGGCGGCGGTATGAACACTGATGATGGAAAAACAGTGTTTGCATCCCTGTCTTTCAACATGGCGATGCGAGCGCGCTGTCGTGCGATGGTGCGTTCCAGGGATGCCAGCCCTAGGTATGATACCTTTATTTGTTTCCGCAGCCATTCCTCGTCAGCAGTAAGCGCGTGCCAGCTTGTGTCGCACATTGCCAACAGTCCGTGAGCTTCAGCTAGTGAGCTTACGTGCAGTAGCCTGTAGGTGTAGCATCATCTATTGGAATGGGTCCGGGTCCTGAACCGAGGTCCA
This sequence comes from Avena atlantica, assembly GCA_910589765.1. NCBI lineage: Eukaryota > Viridiplantae > Streptophyta > Magnoliopsida > Poales > Poaceae > Avena > Avena atlantica. The sequence continues at coordinate 525,210,821 of OU342739.1, read as the reverse complement.
TGCCTCTGCTATCGTCTCTTGGAATCCATCCTCTCGGATCCAATAGTCCTCGAAGTGAATCGGCTGTCCATAGGTGGCCAGGGGGAACAGTCAAGCAGTAGGGGACTGTGATCAGAAACAACCGACGCGAGGCACCGTAGGTGGCATGCGCTGTGCTGTTCCTCCCCATCCGTGGTGCAGAGGACGCGGTCCAAGTGTACGAGAGTAGGTGGCGTCTGCTCATTCGACCAGATGTAGCGACGTCCAAGCTAGCGAGGAACCGGTTATTCACATATTTAATCTTATATGTTGCTTTCTTGTTCATGCATGCTCAAAATCAACAAACATATTGTTTTCTTGCGATTCTAATATTGGTTCCTCTCTTTTTCCTTTCAGGACGTGTATATTGATGACAAATCAGCTGAGGTGGCAATATCCTCTCCGTGTCTTGGAGATGCCGAGCGAGATAGGTGATTTGGTCTTAAATTCTACTCCAACACCCTTGATTTCTTTCCTGTAAGAGGTAACTGATTAATCATGTATTATGTGTTTACAAGCAGCTTCCTTAGTAGAATCTTCAGCCTGGAGGTAGCAGACGGGGGAACCAGCCTACTGCCGGCAGAGTCCACACCCAGGAGGCTCTTCAAGCTGCCCTTCAAGCTAACATCACTGGCCAAGCACATCAAGCCGCTTACCAAGATGCTAGGAGGAAGGAAGCCTAAGGAGGGAAGAATACTAGAGGAAGGCGTGGTGGGTGGTGGTGCCAGTGGTGAAGCGTCTGGGGATGGGGTGGAAGCGGTAATGCCATTGGACAAGGCGTTTGGATTCAGGGACAACTTTGCGTTCAAGTACGAGCTCGAGAAGGTGGTGGGGAGGGGTCAGTTGGCACATGTCTGCTCGGCTGTCGTGAAAGAGGGCAGGTACAAGGGGCAGACCGTCGCCATCAAGATCATTTCCAAAGCTAAGGTGAGGGAGCGACATCATATGCTGATTTCAAGCTTTAACTTTTGGAAATTTGAAGTTTTCAAATGTAAATTATTTCTGTTGCCCTAACCGCCATGCATTTCTTGCCATTGTGTAGCTAGTAACAGAATTATTATATGGTAGTTGATGATGATCTAAATGATCGAGATTAATATGAATAATGTGTTGATTTCATCTACTTTCCAATTTTTAGTGCCACTCTTAGATTTGTCATTGAATCTTTGCACAGAAGGAAATGTAGGAAATTTCAGGAATTGAGGCGTTAGTTCTATGTTAGGGTTGTACACTCTTGTGGCATTTATATACAGTAAAAGCTACTTTTTTTTGTTGGTTTGAAGAGTTTGACTTTGAAATGGTAAGATTGGACCCGGGAAATTTAATATTGCACTGTTAAGTGGTTAGTTTTTATCAAAATTTCTGCATTTCTTCCCACTTGTGTAGTTAGATTGGGGAGGGAAGGCATGATTGAAGATTGGCGATATTTTTTTTTGGTCCTCTTGTATGAATTAAAAAAATTATGGTCAAATTGGGTTTCAGTTCCCGCTGGGAATTATCGAACCTTAATTGGACGTTAACGTCAATGCAGGCAGACACTTTAGGCTTTAGGCTAGCACAACGCTTTAAATTAGTAGCCTACCCTTGCTAATGATAAATGATATCCTTGTTGGAGGATTTGGGGAATGAGCAACTTGGTATTCACGGGGGGCCAAAGGCCAATACATGTACAAGTGTGGAAAAGACAAATATGCCAAAGGGCCCTTATACAATGGGCAAATACAAAGAGAGACTATATACTCTAACACACACCCCCCACTCAAACTCATGGTGGGTCAACAACGCTGAGTTTGGAGAGGAGAAAACCATGTTGTGCTCTAGTCTGGGCCTTTGTGAAGAAATCTGCCAAGTGTAGCTCGAAAGGCACATACTCAAGAGCGAGAACCTGATCCTGCACAGCGGTGCGTACAAAAGAGGCATCCACACCGATGTGCTTGGTGAGCTCATGCTTCACCGTGTCGCGCGCAATGCTGATAGCACCTGTACTGTCTAATAGGAGAGTCTGTGTAGAGACAAAAACATGAAAATCCTCTAGTAACCAACGAACCATGTCACCTTCGCGGTCAAAAGAGCCATAGATTGCAACTCAGCCTCTTGACTCGAGGGAAAATTGTAGTCTGTTTCTTCGTCTTCCAAGCAATGAGAGAACCACCAAGAAACACACAGTAAGCATATAGTGAGCGGCGATCCGATGGATCACTCGCCCACGTAGCATCCGAATAGGTCTGAAGCTGAAGGGGGCTGGAGCGAGGGAAGAAAAGACGGTGAGAGATTGTTCCATGAAGATATCGTAGAACATGAAGGTGACTGTAGTGGACCGAAGTGGGAGCAGAGACGAACTGATTCGGAATATGGCAGGGTAGGAGATACCTGGACGAGTGACGGCAAGGTAGACAAGGTTCCCAACCAGACGGCGATAGCCCGGGTCAGTCAAGGGATCACCATCAGAGGCACGAAGGTGAACATTGAGCTCCATATGAGTCTCAATAGTGCGCTCATCGCTAAGAGCAGCACGAGGATAAGGTAACTGAGTCTGCTTGCCGAGTCTACAACCCTGACACGGTAAAGAGACATCGCCTGAGACATGCCCCATAAGATCTCAGTGAACTAAAGATGACAAACGAGAACCACATAGATGACCGAGTCGATGATGCCATTGTTGAAAAGATGCGGAAGCGGAAGCAACAAAGAGCACGAGAGCTGGTGGAAGTGGAGGGAATGCGAAGCCAGTCGAGCTCCCAAAGACCCTGAGAATCATGGCGCTAAGGGCCAGCACCAACCAGAACCTTCGTGCGACGATCCTGGACAGAGCAAGAATCAGCGTCAAGAATGACGCGGCAACCAAAATCAGTAAGTTGAGCAACGGAAAAGAGATTCATGGTAAGACGCGGAACATGAGAAACACTAGGAACAAAAAAAAAGGAGTGGAAAGAGTGCCTCGACTAGTAACATGAAGAGAAGTGCCATCAGCGGTGAGAACATGAACAGGAGAATCGACATGACGAAGAGATGACAAGGCAGAAGAGTCATAAGACCAACGGAAAGAAGCTCTATAATCCAAGACCCATGGGGATGTACCTGCCTGTGTAGATGGTGACGGTGGCCGCTTAACGCTAGGAGAACCAGCCACAGAGCCTGCAATGCCCGACGAGGAAGAGCCAGAAGCAGCTGGCAAATGCTTTAGCTGCACAATTTCCTGATTAGTCACGAAGACGGTGGTTGGTGTCGGTGGAGGACCACGGGAGCTAGACGAAGAGGCACGCTCCATATCACACTGTTTCTTGAAGCAATCAGACTCGGGATGGCCAAACCTCTGACAGTAGCCACAAAACTGACGAGAGCGAGGGCGGCCTGAACCACCAGAAAAGGGGCGACCACCACTACCAACAGAAGGAGGGCGACTACCACCAGGAGTGGGTAGCAGTGGAGTCGTAGCAGTCGGCATAGCAGCCGATGGAGCAGGAACTCGAGCAGCGAGCACAGTGGGGAGTCCAAGCAAACCAGCGCCACGGAGGCGAGTCTCCTCAGCAGGAAGCTCAACAAGCACCTCAGAAAGGGGAACACGACCCCGAGCAAACAGATTAGCCCGACGGGGCTCAAATTCTTGGCGAAGCCGAGATAAGAACTCATGGATGCGCTGAAACTCCAAGTCAGACCGTGTGATCTGACAGCACGAGCAAGTACCGTAGACAGCAGAGCGGAGAGAGTCGAGCTGACGCTAGATAGCAGAACTTTGCGTGTAAAACTCATCAACACTAGAGTCACCCTGCTGAAGAGCATGCTCCTGACGGACCACAGACAAGTAGAGAGAATCACCAGAGGGTTGATATCGCGTCCTACTCCTCGGGCGGCCGGACTGGAGCGTCAGTGGTCTGAATCGACCAGATGCGGAACAAGACTACAGATGCACGCGTAGTGCAAGAAGACTTGGGAGTAGTGGAAAGCGACCAGCAGAGGAGGATTGGTGGTCAATCTCGATCTGTAGAGGCAGCAGCACAGAAGCACACTTTGGTGCGGAAAGGCAGCAGCACACACAGGTGCAGTTGGGGAGCAGCAGAGGTTGAGCAGCGGCCCGCATACACTGCATGCAGGAGAAGCAACCGGAGGAGAGCGGCGGCATGCAGTGAAGAAGGCACGGAAGTTGCGGCGTGCTAGAGGAACCCTAACATGGGCTTTGATACCATGCTGGAGGATTTGGGGAATGAGCAACTTGGTATTCACGGGGGGCCAAAGGCCAATACATGTACATGTACAGGTATGGAAAAGGCTGCCAAAGGGCCCTTATACAATGGGCACTTGTTACCTCTCCTTTTTGTTCAGTTAATTAAGGCCTGTAAACTTTGAGGTGGATGGATTCTGGGACACTTTTAGTGAAAGCTGATAATTATAGTACTAGTCCCGCTAGTCGATAATCTGAAGAACACAAGTCCTGTAGTTGCAGCCCTATTGGTAATAGTTAGATTGGGGAGGGAAGGCATGATTGAAGATTGGTGATATGTTTTTGGTCCTTTGTGGTATGAGTTTAAAAATTATGGTCAAAGTGGGTTTCAATTCTGGCTGGGAATTATTAAACGGACGTTAACGTCAATGCAGGTAGAAACTTTAGGCTTTAGGTTACCACAACGCTTTAAGTTAGTAGCCACTTTTTAGTTTAGCCAGGGGCACAAAGTACGGCGAGCTCGATCGGCGAACTAGAAGAACACGTAATTGCACAGAGACACATGTTTTTTACCCAGGTTCAGGCAGCATTGAGCGAGACCCTACGTCCTGCAGTGATGATCTATCTGGTGGGAGATGAACTGGTTACAGTGATTCTTCCTGGGGAAGGGTTCACTAGTTCCTTCCTAGCTAACTTGTTTTTCCCCCTTCTTGACCGGCCCGGGCCTCCTTTTATAAGTCAAGGGGACACCACATGGGCCGGTCACCACACGGCGAAGTGCGGCGTGCATGGTCACAACGTGGCGGAGTGCTTTTGCTGCCAGATGCGTGGTCTGCCACGCCTGAACGGGCAGTGGCACGTTGGGTTCTGTCCCATCAATCTGTCTCCGTTCGAAGGTTGCTTGTCGGGTGCTGCCGCTTCCTAAGGAGGATGTCCCCGGGTTCCCGAGAAGGCTCCCGGAGTCGTGGTCCACCCGTTGGATCTAGGGTACCCCCGTTTCCATGGAGATGACACTAACACTGAGTTTGGATGCACTCAATTGAACCTGGAATCAAAGAATTGGAAACGGGCACTCGATTCGGCTGTTTGGTTTGTCCTGGAAATCAGGCCTGAAAACGAGGGTCCAATTCCACGCCCACCCCGCGCGCGCTAACCCCCCGTGTTATCCAATTCGGAGCCCTCTGCCTCTGAATCGGTAAGGAAACGAGCACCGCACCCGGGCACATACCGCTTCGTCCCAGAACCAGGAAACAACAGATGAGGATAGGACTCGCTCGTCATCCCCGCCCGAGCGATGGTTGCGCTCCATCCGTCGGCACCGCCACACCAGCCGCCGTGGTCCCTCGCCATCGCCGCCTCTTCCCCACCCTCCTCCCTCCCCATCCCCGTCCTTCCTGATTCCCGTGGGTCCGGCAGTGGCCCTTCCCCACCCTCTCCACTTCATGTCCGCCACCCTAACCCTAATACGACAGGCGACTGGAGGTGTGCCGCCGGCGGGATTGGAACTCGGCGAACGCCATCCCTGGCCGCACCCGTTCTCTTCCATGTCTAATCATACTTTGATGTGTGCCTAGCATACTTGTAGGTACCGTAGGTACTATTTGAACCGAAAGGTCAAAAATTCTTATTTTGTAATCATACTTTGATGTGTGCGTAATGTGATACAAATTTTTCATAGATACATATGTGTTTGCATCATGCAGTTGTTTGAAGTTGATGTTTTTTGTATGATATGATAGATACAGTCTATAAATTGTTCAAAATCCAATTTTATGGTTTATACATCCAAACAGAAATTGGAAATGGGTACCACCTTGTGATTCGAACAACAAATTCTAAGCCACCCAAACAGAAGAATTTGAATTGGAAGACGTTTCATTTCCACGCCGGATTTGGAATTCCCACCGAATTCAATTCCGCGATTCAATTGAGTACATCCAAACACAGCATAATAGTAAATGATATCCTAATCAATCAGCAGTACATGTCCTAAACTACCTTCTCACCTCTCCTTTATGTTCAGTTAATTAAGACCTGTAAACTTGGAGGTGGATGGATTCTGGGACACTTTTAGTAAAAGCTGACATTGTAGTACTAGTCCCGCTAGTCGATCATCTGAAGAATACAAGGGCTGTAGTTGCAGCCCTGTTGGTAACGTTAGTTTTGATTGCATCTTAGGAAATATCAGGTTTGCCATTTGCCAGCTGTAATCAGCGGGATAGAATGTCGAAGAGGTTTGAAGTGAAGAAAGATCGAAGTAGGATAAGCGCTTAAAGTTAACTAGGCGAAAAAAAACTAGAGGGTGGCATTGCTTAATTGAGCACTATCAGTACAAATGATCTACTATATTATTCGTTGGGTGGCATTAACTGCCAGGAACTACATAGAGCAGACATTGCATAATTGAAGTTATTCATGATCCAAATCCTGGACTGGACAAATCGCTCAAAAAAGAACAGATTGTTAATATGGCTTCCTAGAAAGAAATTTGCATGAAACTACTTAGTAACCTGTTTAAGCAATTTGCTCTTGTGTTTGACAGATGACAACAACCATATCCATCGAAGGTGTTCCTAGGGAAGTGAAGATTTTGAAAGCTCTATCAGGGCACACCAATTTTGTCAAATTCTATGATGCATATGAGGATGACCTCAACGTCTACATTGTCATGGAGTATGTTTTTGTGGCCTTCTATATACCGTTTTAACCAGTTATAATTTATTAATTTGGCCTTCTGTAAAAATACATATGATTTCATAGTCCTTCTAACATGCCTAAAGAACACCTTTATGCATTACATTTGTACTTAATTACTATTTTTTATTACATCTATCTTTAAATAAACATTTTTACCACATCTTGTGTAACATGAGCCATGCAGTATTTTTCTCATCGTGTTTCCCTTTAACAGATTATGTGAGGGTGGAAAGTTGGAAGACAGAATATTATCCAGGTATTTTCTATAGTTTCTCCATCCCTTATAGCAAACTAGCAGTATCTCTTGTTAATGCTTACCAAGGATGCAAACTTGAACTATTGAAGAGGTGGGAGGTACACAGAAGAAGATGCTAAAGCCATGGTTGTACAGATCTTGAGTGCAGTGGCCTTCTGTCATCTTCATGGAATAGTGCATCGTGATTTGAAGCCAGAGGTACCAAAGTTTTAATCCATTTTCTGTGTAGTTTATGGATGTATGCAATCACATTAGTGTTTGATTGAGTTCCGTCTCTGCCTTCTTCTACAGCTGTATTTTAGTGTTCTTATAAGGGACATTTATTATGTCTGTAGTCTTCAGGTCCTGTAAAATACTAGACCACCTTTGATGACATAGTTATTTTCATTTGGACAGAATTTCCTTTACACAACAGGAGATGAAAATGCTCCTTTGAAGTTGATTGATTTTGGTCTCTCTGATTTCGTTAGACCAGGTAAAATAGATTGACCTTCCTCTTCGTACTAACATGTGTTACAAGCTTATTAGTTATTGTCGATCTGTTTTTTCTATTGCAAATGGATCGTCGCATTAATCCCACTTCCTAAGTTCTCTTTGTCTCCTGTTTATCGGATATCCCCTTTCCTGCTTATTGTTTAAAGAAAGAGCACATCATGAAACTTACCGAAGGAACATTGGATGTAGTTTGTCGTGCTACTTTAGAATGGAGGGAGTACAAGAGTTTACAAGAGTTCCACCATCGATTCCATTGATGTGGCATGACGTGTACTGTGCACCGGAGGTACAGCCCCAAGCAGCGATTCACGTTTAGGCCTTATCGAGTTGCACGTGAGGGGAGATGTTGAAGTAAATGTGGATTGCCCAGCCTTCCCCACGAGTTCGGATTTTTTGGTTCTACTGGTTGGTGCATAACACTTTATATGGGATGAGAGCAGAGGTCTTGGGTTCAAGACTTGGATTTTGCAGTTTAATGAAAAATTCACGCCCTCTGTCTATCACATTTAGGCCTTATCAAGGCACTTGTGAGAGGGGGTGTTGGAGTATATGTCGATTTTACTGGTTAGTGGATGAGACTTATTAGAAACTTAATAATGCCATCTTGATTTGGAGACAAGATGATCTCTATCCTTAACTGAAAGGAAGATAACCTTCACGTTGAGAATCTAATAGAAATAAGGCATGAGAAAACGGTGAAAAAAGACATGCTTGACTTTTAAGTGTTGTGTCAAGAATACTGAATTTTTTCATATGCTGCAGCTTGATGATTTATGTGACGTGACAATAGAAAAAACTTTATCTAACTTTATTAATATGCTACTTATGCATGGTTTTGAGATTTAAAACATTGATTGTTGGTCATTATTGTAAATATTTACTTCCAGTCTGCATAATATAATTCACGTAATGGTTATTGTATGGGAGCTTTTGACATGTTGATGTTCCAGATGATTGGAATGAACGTTTTTCCTTATGGTTGGAATGAACGTTTTTCTATGCTGATTATTTTTCCACTAACAATGCAGATGAAAGGCTTGCTGATATTGTTGGAAGCGCATATTATGTTGCCCCAGAGGTTCTACACAGATCATACAATATGGAAGCAGATATTTGGAGTATAGGTGTCATAACGTACAGCGTGCTCTCTTCTAGGCGGCCATTTTGGGCACGGACAGAATCAGGAATCTTCCGATCTGTATTGGAAGAAGAACCCGACCTCGATGAGTCTCCATGGCCGTCGATATCAGCTGAGGCTAAGGATTTTGTGAAAAGATTTCTGAACAAGGATTACCGCAAAAGAATGACTGCTGTCCAAGCATTGAGTAAGCTGTCAGAAATGCTTATTAAGTTTTCTTGTGTGATGTCAATGCTCGTTCTATAATTCTTTATATTATGAGAAAATAACTATGTGCATCGTTTATTAGTGTGAAAAACATAATACGAATATTTTTTTAATTTCTGCAGCTCACCCTTGGTTGTGGGATGACCAAAGACAGATTCCGCTGGACATTTTCATTTACAGATTAACTAGCCAATACCTTCATGCCACACCTCTAAGACACTTGGCGCTAAAGGTATATATTATTGATTCCCTCCACATTATCTTCATTTGTAAGTGTCCTTTCGATGTTTCATCGATCTCGACAACACCCAGCGCTGCCACCCAAAAGATCCCCTCCCTGCTGTTTCTCCCTTCCTTTCCACTGGCCAGCCAGCCATCTCATCTCTTCCCCTATCCCTCTCTCGCGACCCTCACACCATGGAGCCTGGCACACTAGTGCTAGCGGTGCTGTGCTGCAGCTGTGCCCTTTTCCTCTCCTGTAGCTCCTTGCTGCGGCTGCGCTTGTCCTGACCAGTGGAACTGCATTGTGGCTGGGTGCTTGTCCTCCCCAGCGGTGCCTCCGCCGTCCTCGCCGTGGCCGCTCAAGCCTTTACGCCTTCTTCAGCGGACCATGGCTTACCGGGCCAGCGCTAGTGCCGGCACCACTTGCATCTCCTCCCTGGCGTCGTGTTGTGGCCGCCGCGCCGAGCTGCTCGCGGCGTCTTCTTCCCCTCTGTGGCGCCACGACCACGGTCACCGGAGTGGCCCAACGAGCGCATGTACCAGCAGGGCCACAGCCACCGGAGTGGCCCAACAAGCGCATGTACCAGCAGGGCCTCATCAACTGGGCGGCTGCCGGCGTGGCCAGGAGGTGAAGTAGGAGGAGGACTATGTCGGTGACATCATGCCACCGGGCCTCACCGAGGAGGAGGCCATTGAGCTCGCCAAGCGTGAGTCGGAGGCGCAGCGGGATCTGGAAGAGGAGGCGCGCTGGAGCGGCACCTTCCAGGCGCCTCCACCGCCACCGTCGTTCCCGCCGCCCCGCCATTCCAGTGGGGGCCTGCCCCATGGCGGGCGCCGGACTGGGTGAACCTCGCCTCCGAGGAGGAGTAGGACGCGCCTCGCAAACCCTAGCGCCGACACCTAGTAGTCTAAGTTTAGGTTTAAATTCGCGCAAATTTTTTTTCCGGGAAAACACAATGACATTGTGTTTCTTTTCATTGCAAAGAAGGGTTTGAGTTTTACAGGATTACAAGTCCATGCCATACATGCATGGACAGGCCACCGAGAAGGTGGAGCACACAGGATAACACACAGGGGTAATCAGTGCACATCCCAATCAGTGGGGATGATGACCCTCAGGCCTATGGCCCCTGCTCTAGCCTAGAGTGTCGCCTCATCTCGAATGCTCGCAGTCAGCTGTGGGATAGATGGGCGAGCGCCGTCGAAGACGCAGGAGTTACGATGCTTCCAGATCATCCAAGCGACCAGGTGTGTGGCGGAAGCCAGTCCTTTGCGCATGGGCTTGGGTGTCGATATCCTTGCGGCGGCCCACCAGTCCTGCAGGTCACTCTCGTCCTCCGGCGGCCTGCATGGGATTCAGAGCCAAGCGAGGGTGTCGTGCCATACCTGCCTTGAGAAGGGGAAGGTGTTGCATGGTCTCGAGCTCCTGGTCGCAGAGAAGACATCGCGGGGGAGATGGAAGTTGGTGTCGTCGCCGTATCTCAGCCGTCCAACACTTGTCCTTGTCAGCCAACCATAGGAAGAACTTGACTCTTGCAGGGGCCCAAGTTTTCCATAGTAGCTTCCAAGCATGGCTGCTGGTGGAACCGTGGAAGGACGCCAGGTAACAAGATTTTGTTGTGTATGTGCCACTAGCATTCCACTTCCAGACCAATTGGTCCCTTTGGTCGTTGAGCACCACGCGTTTAGCTAGTCACCAGATGTTGAGGTACTGCCCTAGCTCATCGATGCCGATGGTGCCGTGAATGTCACGTGCCCAGCTGTGATCGTGAAGTCCCTCGGCAATCGTTCGATGTTCCGCCGGCGCTTGGGGATGCAGGCGTATAACTGAGGGGCTAGCTCACCAATGGATCTGCCATTGATCCACCGGTCTTCCCAGAATAGGCCAGTGCGTCCGTTGCCGGCGATCAAGGTCGTGGAATCGAAGAACATGTTTCGCTCCTGCGCCGTGGTCTGTAGGTCAAGCCCACTCCAAGCTCGTTCATCGTCAGTCCTACTGTACCAAAGCCATCGTAGGCGTAGGGCAAGACCAGCGCGCTCCATGTCCTGATTGCCGAGGCCACCAAGGGATAGGGGTCGGCACACGACACCCCAGCTAACATGGCAGTGGCCACCACGCGCTTCAGCACGCCCCTCCCAAAGAAAGCTTCTCTGAACCTTCTGGAACATCTTGATGGTTTTCTTGGGGGGGTGGATGACCATGATCTGATGAATTGACATTGCGCTGAGGACAGATTTGAGCATAGCGAGTCTCCCAGCCTTATTCATGAGTTGAGACTTCCAAGTGGGAAGCTTAGCAGCAGCTTTGTTAACCAGTGGCTGCAGCTGTGCACTTGTAGGCCTCCTAAGCGTCAGCGGTATTCCAAGATAGGTGAGAGGTAGTTCCGCAATCTGACAGCCAAGCCTCTCCGTGATCATCGTCTCATCCCCCGGCACACAGTTAAGCATTGTGGCCGAACTCTTGTTGTAGTTGACCCTTAAACCTGAAGATTTGCCGAATAGATCAAGGATTGCTCTGACGGCTTTGATGTCCTGGGCGTTTGGGTGGCAAAACAGAGCCACGTCATCCGCAAAGAGCGAGATCGCCGTGATCAATCGTCTAGGGTGGAGGGGCTGCAGAATCCCGAGGTCAATAGCCCGCCTGATTAGGCGCCCAAGCATGTCCACCGCAAGCACAAAGAGCTGTGGAGATAGAGGGTCGCCCTGCCGCAGTCCGCGCCTATGCCAGATTGGTGGCCCGGGCTCGCCGTTCATCAACACACGTTTGTTTGCCGATGAGAGCAAGATGGCCAGCCAGTCGAGGAATTTGTCGCTGAATCCATAGCGGCGCAGCACCTCAAATAGGAAGGACCAGGAGATGGTGTCGAAGGCCTTGGCGAGATCCAGTTTGAGTAGCACTCTCGGCGCCCGGAGCTGATGTAGGAGGCGCATCGATTGCCGCACCGGCAGGAAGTTGTCGTGCAGGCTTCTGCCACTGATGAATGCGTTTTGGTTCTTGCTCACCAGGCTGTCCAGCTTTGGAGCGAGCCGAAGGGACAGGACCTTGGTGACCACCTTCCCAACTAGGTGCACGAGGCTGATAGGTCGATAGTCCCCGATCGAGCGTGCGTCTTGTTTCTTTGGGAGCAGAGTGAGTAGTGCCTGGTTGAGTCTGTGGAATCCTCTTCCTCGCAGGTCGTCGAGCTGACGGAAGACAACGAGAAAGTCACACTTCACCAGGGGCCAACATGCCTGGAGGAACTCGGCGGTGAATCCGTCGGGGCAAGGTGCTTTGCGAGCCGGGAGCCGCCGGATTGCAGCCCAGATTTCCTCCTCCGAGAAGGCAGCATCAAGGCCAAGGAGGTCAGAAGGTTTGATAAGGTCGTCAAGGTTGAGAGTGCAGTCTCGATCAACGACCGTCCCAAGCAGCGCCCCAAAGTGGTTGAACGTAGCCTCAACCATGTCTTGTTCAACCAGAGCACGGTCTCCATCAGTGATGCTATGAATATGATTTTTCTGCCGGCGATATGAGCATTGTTGATGGAAGAACGTAGTGTTTGCATCGCCGTCCTTGAGGGAAGCAATCCGTGCTCGTTGGCGAGCGATAGTACGCTCCAGGGACGCATAGCCCAGGTAGGCCTGCTTCAGCGATTTGTGCAGCCAGGCTTCATGGGCCGTCAACACGCGGTCTTCCTGGGCCTTGTCGAATTTGAGAATAATCTCTCTGGAGATTGCCATCCTTTGCCGAATGTTGCCGGTGGTTTTAGCGCTCCAGCTTGTGAGCTTTCTAGCAGTGGCTTGCATCCTTAGCGATAGGCAGAGGAAGGGGTCCGCACTGTCCACCGAATGCCAACCGAATGCCAGGCCTCAGCCACCATGTCTTGGAAGCCATCTAGGCGCAACCAGAAATCCTCGAAGTGGAACCTTCGGTAAATGGGTGGCGGTGGAGAGCAATCCAGCAGCAGGGGGCAGTGATCAGAGACCACGGACGCGAGGCATCGTAGATGGCACGCACCGATGAGTTCTTCCCAGTCAGCCGTGCATAACACACGATCGAGATGGACCAGCGTTGGGGGATTCTGGCCATTGGACCAAGTATACCGCCGCTCGTTCAGATAGATTTCCTTAAGCGCGAGAGCGTTGATGCAGCGCCGGAAGCGACCCATCATGCGACGATCCAGGTTGGCGTTGTTCTTATCCTCATCTTGGTAGATGAGGTTGAAGTCGCCACCGATCATCCAGGGCCCGGGACAGGCTGCGCGAATGTCGCGGATCTCCTGCAGGAAGGCTATCTTGTCCGCGTCATCCTGGGGGCCATAGACCACCGTCAGCCACCATGGAGCGTTAGTAGCGGTAGCGACCCTGGCCGTGAGGGTGTTGGTGGTGAGCATAGGATCAGTGATAGTCACTATCCTGCTCTGCCGAGCCAGGAGGATGCCGCCATGGGTGCGGATCGCGGGAAGGAATAAGTATTCGTCAAATTCAGGCCCCAAGGCTTCCAGCACGACAGTGGTGTAGATCGAATCCATCTTAGTCTCTTGGAAGCAAGCGATCGTAGCGTTCGTAGTAGCCATCAGAGATCGGATGGCGAGGCGATGTGCGCGCGCGTTCAGGCCGCGCACGTTCCAGATTACAATTCTAAGACTGTCACTCATTGGGAACGGGTTCGACAGGTATGCCTGCGACAGGGGAGGGCGCGTCCGGCCTCAGAGGCATCTCCCGATCGACGATAGCGGCGATGGCCGCAAGGATATCGCCGGGGATGGGGAGAGCGAACACACTGTCGTAGATCTTCATAGCCTCAGCCATGATCTTCTCGTTGACGCCAATGATGCCCAGGGTTAGTAGAATCTGCACCTGAGCCCGTCTCTCTGCCGTGGGAGGTGCAGGTGTGCCCTTGCCAGCAGCAGACCAGCCCCGTCGTGGCGAGAAGCAGAGTGGGCGCTTGCGGGGGCGTCTTCCAGGTGTGGGGGGAGTCGCACTGATCTGACGTGTGGCGGCCGCGAGGAATTCCCCGAGGGTCCACGATGCCGATGTCGACGGCGGGTGTGCGCGGCGCGGCGCACGTCTCGCGTAGACACGGGGTGTCGAGGAAAACCTGCCTGGGGTCACAGTCTCGTGGGCTGAGTTTTGGGCCGCATCCTCGTCGACCACAGCCAGCAAGGTGCTGCGTGGGGTAGTTGGCTCGACTTGGGCCTCCTCATTCTCTTGGGCCTGCGAATCCTAGGCCTCATTAGGCCCTGGGGCCTGTGAGTCCGGAACCTGGGACGTGAGGTCCAGCTGGGTCCCGTCACGGGGAGCCCACGGTGCCTGCTCGCACGGTGGGGAGACCGTTGCTCCTAGCACATCGTGCGCACGATGGAGATCCTGGACCAGGTCGACATGTCCTTCCAAAATTGCGGTAGAAGCTGACGCCGTCGAAGCACTGGCAGGGTCCGACCGCACATCCCCCTTGGGCGCCGGGCTAGCATCCGTTTGGGAATCGGGGACCTCGCTGCCACCAAAAGGAGAGGTGGACAGCGCCAGTTCCGGATCCCGACAAAACAGATGGCTAGGGCGATCGGGTGCGGGCACGACGTGTTCCACTTCGCACGCACAAGGCGACAACTGACTGTCCAAGGTGGTGGGCCTTGATGATGCAGGAGCTGGGGAATTGACCAATGGCGGATCGCCATCTGTCCTTCCGGTGGTCTCGTTTGACCTAGGGTCAGGAGCTGGTCGCACGCTGGTAGTTGCCGAGCCAGAGGCAGCAGGCGTGGGGTCGGGTTGTCTGTCCTTCCTTCGCCAGACCCAGCCTCTTTCCAGCTGCCCCTGGTTAGGGCGGGCCCCACCATGGCTAGGCCAGGGATCCATGGCCCGGTCGTTGGTGGCGGCGGCGCGAGGCGCGGGGTACGGTGGCGCAGGAAGATCATGGCGAGCGTCAGCCCAGCCAGCATCGCACGCGACGCCGTCGGCGCGGCGTCCATGACTCATGAGTGTCCACGAGAGCGTGTCGACCGCCATGCCGTCGGCCCTGCTGGCCGGCGCAGCCGTGTTGTTGGGGCGCCGGCGTTTGCGTCCACGGCGGCGCCCTTGGGGACGCCTCACCTGGGCATCGGCCGGGCCATTGGCACCACCAGCGCCGTCGTGGTCGCCCTGGGGCATCGCTTGATGAGGCACCGGGGCAATGAGCTCGCTGCGCACGACGCTGATGGAGACAGGGAACATGAGTGGCTGGATTGTCGGGGCCTCCGATGGAGAGGACGCGGGGATGACTTCCACGATCTCGAGGACGGCATGCCGGCAGATGGAGGCCGGGTCGCGCGCCCGCGCCGAGAGCTTGAACGTGGCCATGTCCGCACGCGAACGGGTGTCGGGGTGGAGCGACTCAATCCAGCAGCAGCCGTGGAGAAGGAATTCCGCAGTAGAGACATGCCACGCATGGGCTGGGATGCCGCGGAGCTCCAGCTCGACGCGGTGTTCCAGCTTGCCGACGTTGGCATGCGCAAGCTTACTCCATGGCCATAAGTTCAGCATGACATTGAGGTCGCCGATGAAGTGATCCTCGGACACGGTCCTTGTCGTGCTGCGTGCGGAAGATGATAAGAAAATCTTCGGGCTGGTGGCGGTGGATGGAGAATGCGTCAAGCACCAGGTCGAATGTGGCGCACAGGATGTCGGCCACCGTGGAGATGGCGACCTCAGGCCGCGTGCCCGTGATGGTAGCGACCATGGCGCGACGCAGAACCAGCTCGGCCTCCTCCATATCCATGCTGCACGGCATGATGACGTGGATCGGTTCCAGGGGGACGACGGCTGGTGCTGTGGGAGCACACAACGCGAGCTGCTGCGGGGGCCGCGGTGGCAGTGGGGTCGCGCCACGGCGGGCCTGCTGGGGCGCGCGTTCCTGGGAAGGTTGCCGGGCACGGACGCGGGCGCGGTCAAGCAGAGGAAGACGGGCCCTTGCGTGGTCGTAGGCTCGCTGCTCCGGCGTGCATCCCCGCGAGTCGTGACCAGAGAGGAGACACCGGCGACAGCGTACCTCGTTGGTGCACTCGCGCACGGGGTGGCCCGGGAGGAGGCAACGGAAGCAGAGACCCGCATCTGCCTCCGGCGTGGGGCTGCGGCGTCGTTCCTGCTGGGGTTGCACAGCTCGCTTGCGTCGGCGCTAGCGGTGCCTTCTGTCGCGGCTGCTGCCATTCCTCGGCGTCCTCACCGCGAGGTACCACACCGGTGGGCCGGTGGACCTCAGAACGGGGGCCGAGGCGGGTGGCGGCATGCGCGCGTTGCGGCCTGAGCAGGGGGAGGGTGCCGCGGGGGGAGCACGGGGCGGCGCCGGCGGGGACCGAGCGACGTCGCTGTAGCTTCGCGAACCAGCGCTCGAGTCGTAGTCCGAAGCCATCCAGCGGTCGCTCCGGTCGCCGGAGTTGTTGCTGCCGGACGCCATGGGAGGGGGAGCGCGGGGGGAGGGCCGGCGGCGACGGAGGTAGTCGGCGGCGGTGGTTGGGTGGAGGTGGGGTTAGGGCTTAGGAGGTGGGGGGAGTCTTGCCTCTAGAATCGTGCAGCTCCATCTATCTCCTCCAAGCCAAATGTTATGTTCAAAACAAGGTAACATCAAACCTTGTAAATTCCCTCAATTTGAATGAAATTTGTTTATATTTCTTTTTTTGGCGGCTTGATCGGGGGGGGGGGGGGGGGGGGGGGGATCGTTGGGGGGCGTCGGTGGTGGGACGGCCTCCCCAAACTTCTGGTAGTTTGGGCGGCACCTCCAAAACCAACTGCCGGCGCTCTTGCCGGCATTTCCGTTGGGGGCACCGGTTGAGATTCTCTTACTGATCACATAATCATAATGTAATTACAAAGTGTCTGACATACAATCCGGAGCAACCCCACGCCACACTGAGCAAGTAGAAGATTCACTAAACTTAGCTAGCTGGCGAGCAGCAACATTTACTCCTCGATTAACATGACGAAAAGAGCAGGAAATGAAGGACTTTGAAAGCTCCCTGATATCATGGATCACAGGGACGCAGCTGGAGCGATCTGGACAGTTCGAAGTCACTCTCTGCACCACCGAGAGGCACTCCGAGCTGATGATAACTTTGCCAAATCCTTCGTCCTTGGCTAGCTTAATTGCACGGCGCATGGCTAACGCCTCTGCATTTTCTGGCACCACGACCTCATCATTTTGCTCGCTGCATGCAGCTAAGCAGATACCATTGTGGTCTCTGATCACGACGCCCCGTCCCCATCTGGATAGAAGAAGAGAAAATTGCAGCATCAACACTGATGAAGACTGTACCTTCCGGCGGCGGAGACCATTTGAGCACTAATGAAGTAGCCTCATGCCTGTTTGTTGGTTCAGGTTTTATTTGCTTTGCAATCATCTGAATGTAAGCCAGAATCTTTTCAGAAACCGATCTTGGGTGCATCAGTGGTTCACCTTCTCGAACCTTGTTCCTAGCACATAGATGTCACCATCGTCGTGACTTCCATAGCTGAAGCACGCTCCAGAAACCCCAAGGTCCAGACTTTGGACGTTGTGAATTGCTTGCGTCCAAGATTGATCTGGAACTCAGCAGAAACAGCATCCCAAACTTCCCGAGCAAAGTGGCAAAACCAGATCGTGTGTTCAATTGTTTCATGACGGCCACAAAAGAAACACTGCTGTCGCCGGGATGTATCTCCCCTAGAGCTGATGTCCAGTAGGTAGACAGTCATGAGCAAAGCGCCATACTGTAATTTTCATCTTCCCTACAGCTTTGGTGCCCATAGTGATTTCCATAATTTTGCATCTCTTCCAGAATCAGAAGATAAACCCCCTTTCAGCATGCTCTGTTCACAGAACTTATTCGACCTTGAAAAATTATAGCCAGATCGAAATGTAGCTGCCAAAACAAGTATGTGGCCATGAAACAAAATTCTCGCTGCCATGACGGCTGTATCGAATCTAGAGAACCTTTGATGCAACTTCCTCGGAATAAATGGTGCATACAATATCCACATCCCATGACCGTGACTCCGCCAAAATAAGGGTATTCACCTTTTGCTCTTGAAGCAACGGTACAAGAGGCCGGAGCGTCACAGGAGGAACTCCAGGTATCCAGTTATCATTTGGATTTTAATATCTTCGCCATTTCAAACACCCCATCCGACACCTTCCTTTAATAGTTCCCTGCCAAAAAAAAGATGCTCATTTATGTGTAGGAAGAGTGAAAGATTGAGATATGACGACTACAGGGGGGTTGAAAAGGAGTTATCAAAAACTACTGCCAACTTAATATAACGCATCAGAAATGCAAAGTTGTTGGCAGATAGTCTCGCGACAGATGGGGCACTTCAGGCACAGGTGCTAAGTAGACCGTAACAAAAAGAGTAACGAATAACAGATTGGTGGTTGAAGCACAGGAGTTGTCTGAGGACAAACCGTTCTGTGCAATAATTAAACCAACCAAACAGATCAACGGAGCAAGTAAATACAGACGATAAAGGATAGAGATAGGAACGAATACACCGGTTTGTGTCACCAAAGTTCGAGCGGTCGACACCGTCTCTACGTCTCCGTTGGGAGGGCTATGCATGCATGCACCTAGGTTCAATCAACATCACCCGCCAATAACCAAACACTATTCTCCATTAGCAAGCCACCGGCTCGGCCCGATCACTATGGTAGATCTTCGATAGGTGATCTCCCGACCTCTTCGTGGCCAATTCACACTTTGGTTGCTCATGGGCGCCTCTCCATTAGTCCTCCGACGGGCCGCCAGCAGCGCCGTAGCTCCTGGACCTGCTCCGACGAGCTGCGGCAGCAGCTCCCGCACTTGCTCTGACGGGCCGCCGCCAGCGCCTCCACATGTCCCGCCCCCTGCTCCGACGGGCTGCCAGTCACGCCCTACTTGTCTGCCATGCACGCCTCCCCCTAAGTCCCTGACCTCTTCTGGCCCTCCTGGCCCCACGAACACGACCTTGAAGTCCCTAGGATTCAATCTAGAGTGGATTTGTGAGAGGCAGCACACGAACACAGAGACACAGTAATTTTTGTGTTGCGTTGCTATTTATTCTCGGTTCAACGGCTGGATCCTAAAAACTAGGATCAGAGACCAAGCACTACTGGCAACGCCATCCCATTACCCCTTGATCCCTTCTCCCCTAAAACCTCGCTGCCTTATCAGAAACGTGCCATCCCACGAGTATCCAAAGCAGCGACTAAGCCTAGCTTAACTGAACCTGAAACTACTTGCAGTCAGTCGAGACGTGCACAAGCACACGCTACACACTGAACAATTATTCAGACTAAAACTGAACCTAACACTGACAGGCTGCACTAGAAATACTAACAATCTCCCCCTTAAGACAGGTGCAGCCGACTCAGTTGATCTTGGTAACCTTGATCTTCTCATGGAGCATCTGAAACCGAACACGTCCAAGTGCTTTGGTGAAAATGTCGGCGAGCTGATCTTCAGTACCAACAAACTCGACAGACACAGTCCCATCTTCGATGCACCCTCTGATAAAGTGATAGCGCACCTCGACGTGTTTGCTTCTGTCGTGGAAATCGGGATTCTTGCAGAGTTGTATCGCAGACTTGTTGTCCACGGACAGCTTGGCGACAAGAGGATCACATCCCAGAAGATCTCCAAGCAAATGACCAAGCCAGACACCCTGGCATGCTGCAGATGATGCAGTGACGTACTCTGATTGGCAGGACAATAGGGAAACCACTTCCTGTTTCTGGCATTGCCAAGAGACTGGGGAATTTCCATACAAAAACATAGTACCTGAGGTGCTCTTCCTATCGTCGATGTCATCAGCCATGTCCGCGTCACTGAAACCAGGCGCGTGACGAGGGCGAACACCTCGTCAAAGTCGATGCCTGGTCGTTGCACGAAACCCTTTGCGATGAGCCTGACCTTGTACATCAGGATGTTGCCGGTGGCATCGCGCTTGAGCTTGTAGACCCATTTGACCCCAATTGGCTTCTTTCCCAGCGGCAAATCAGAGAGACCAAGTGTGGTTCTCTTTGATGGAAGCGAGCTCCTCTCGCATGGTCTGCATCGGATTTTCATCGCCCTCAGCTTCCGCAAGCGTGGTAGGCTCGGCGGTGGGAGTGAGGAGGCGCTCTGCCTGCCCTGGGTTCATCGCGTCGGGGTCGATCAGATCGAGGACGGGGCGGTAGCGAGGTGTCCCTGCGGGTCAACGCTCGCATCCAGGTGCTCATCTCCCCCTTTTGCTGGTGGAGAGACGAAGCGTGTGGGCCTCTGAGTTGTTGTCGAGATGGCCCGGCCCACCATCGATGACCCAGGTGAGGCCTGCATAGATGGAGCCCGGTTTGGGCCTAGCGAGCTGGCTACTACAGTAGCTTCTTCCCTAACGAACTCCACTGATGCGGAGACAGTGTCTGATTTTCCACTGTCAGTGAGGACGAGTCACCGTTCTCCCCCCAAGTCCAAGCCGCCCCTTCATCAAAGATGACATCACAGGAGACGTGGAGGCGCTTTTTCGCTAGATCATACAAGTGGTAGGCCTTGCTACCTGGCTCATAACCAAGCATGACCATTGGGAGAGATCGATCATATAGCTTTTTCAGTCCGGGCTTCGTCTCCTTGGCATAGGCTCTGCATCCGAAGACGCGGAGGTAGTGGACACTGGGCTTGGTGCCGTAGCCCTCGAAAGGTGTTCTCCCCTTAAAGCTCTTTGTCAGCGATCTGTTCAAGATGAACACTGTCGTGCACGCCGCTTCGCCCCAAAACTCCGCAGGTACGTTCATGTCCTTCAGCATGCATCTGGTGGCTCCGACCACAGTTTGATTTCGCCTCTCGACCACCCCATTCTGCTATGGGGAATAGGGGGCGGTGAGGTAGCGCCTGACGCCATGGTCTGTGCACCATGCCGCGAAATCTGCTGCGGTGAACTCGCCGACGCGGTCAGTGCGGAGTACTCGCAGTGTGCGTTTGGACTCCACCTCAGCTTCTGCTTGAAAACGGTGAATCGCCGTCACGTCCTCGGCCTTGTTCCTGAGCAGCACGATCCACATGTACTTGCCGTAGTCATCAACCAATAGCAGGAAGTAGCGTTTGTCGCCATGAGTCTTGGGCGTGATTGGGCCACATAGGTCGCCGTGCACGAGCTCCAGAGGTTCCATCGCGCGGTACTTGGCGGCGGCAGGGAATGGCGCGCGACGGTGTTTGCCAGCGAGACACGCCTCGTAGAGCTGCTCGTCGTGGTTAATGACAGGGAGTCTGCGCACCATGCCCTTCCTCGACATTTTTTGTAGGCTGTCGAAGGACGGGTGTGCGAGGTGAGAGTGCCAGTGCCACGGCTCGTCTCCAACCTGTGCTGCCAAGCAGACAGGCTGCACAATTTGAAGGTGTGCAATGTATAGACGGTTCTTCGTGCGTGGCACCTTGGCGATCGGCATCTTCTCTGGTCCGGCACCGTCATGTAGCCGTGCTCGACGTGCGTGTGGAAGCCAAGTTTGTCCAATTGGCCGATGCTGACGATGCTCGACTTCAGCCGTGGGATCCAGTACATGTTGGAGAGCTCGTGATGGTGGTTACTGTCGATGGACAAAAGGACAGTGTCGCGCCCGCAGATGTCCACGACGGAGCCGTCGCCGAAACGGACCTTGCCAGAGACACTGTGGTCTGCTCCGCGAACACAGCCTCGCCGTCGGTCATGTGATTCGAAGCTCCCGTGTCGAGATACCAAGCCGCGTCGGTGTCGTGCAGTGCACGACGAAGTACGACACGAGCTCGCTCCTCGTTGAGGAACACCTGCTCGCCCGTGAGCTGCGCGGCAGCGCCTGGCGTCGCGAACGACACGGGCTGCAGAGTGGTGCCCACAAGCTCCACCACTGTGGCCATGTGCAGGCCCGACTCTACTTCGCCGTCCTTCTCCTGCGCCAGATGAGCAGCCGCGGCAGCTTCGTCCCTCTGTTTCTTTCTGCACTCTCTGGCCCAGTGGCCTTTCTTACAGTAGCGGCACTTGTCACGATCCGCATCACCACCAGCAGCTCCTGCTGCGCTCGATTTGGGCTTGGCTTGTAGTACTGCTCGCGTTCCCTACAGGGGCGCCACCGCGGCCTTGCTTCCTCTTCTCCTCCCACTTCTTTTCAGTAAGCAGTAGGTTGCCGACGGAGTCCACGATCTCGGCATTGAGGCGCTCCTCCACAGCGCGCAGTCCCACGACTTCCTCGGCCGTGAGTGCGGCCGGGTCCATCATTGTCTCCATGGAGAACACGATCTGAAAGAACCGGCCGGGCACCACGGACATGAAATTCTGCACGATCTTCTCCTTGTCGCATGCGTCTCCGAGGGAGCGAAGAGTCGAGGCCAGGTTGGTGATGCAGAGCCCAAACTCATCTATCTTCTCGTCGGGCTTGAACTCGATCGGATGCAGCCATCACGGACACGATCGGTCCCCTGGTGCTAGACACGGATGGCGTGCCACGCTGCCTTGGTGCTCCCCTTGCCGATGAGCATGCAATGCATCTCGGCCGGGGTTGATCGGAGTAGGGCGGCCAGGGCCTGCTTGCCTTTGCGATGATCCGACACGTCGTCCTCCTCGATCGCATCCCACAGTGCGGCCGCTCGCAGGTTGACCTGCATCACCATGGCCCAACTCGTGTACTCACCGCGCTTGAGTATGGGGAACGATAGACTTGGTACGCCTCCACTCGTTGTCTCGCGAACCACTTGCTGGACCACCATCTTGCCTCCTCCGCAGCGCACCCTGCTCCGTCCCCGGCTCACCGAGCGCCGTCGATGTTCAACCGAAGGAGTGGATGCCGTCGCGCGAGGTTGAGGCTGTGGATGCGGTGCCTGCCCGTCCGCCGGTGGCGGAGTGTTGCCGGTGTGAGCGCCGTTCGACATCTCTCTCCTTGCTCTGATACCAATGGAAGTCCCTAGGATTCAATCTAGAGTGGATTTGTGAGAGGCAGCACATGAACACAGAGACACAATAATTGTTGTGTTGCGTTCAATTTGCAACTTTTCTGTTTTCTCATTGCTATTTATTCTTGGTTACACAGCTGGATCCTAAAAACTAGGATCAGAGACCAAGCACTACTGGCAGTGCCATCCCACTACCCCTTGATCTCTTCTCCCCTAAAACCTCGCTGCCTTATCAGAAACGTGCCATCCCACGAGTGTCCAAAGCAGCGACTAAGCCTAGCTTAACTGAACCTGAAACTACTAGCAGTTAGTCGAGAGGTGCACAAGCACACGCTACACACTGAACAATTATTCAGACTAAAACTGAACCTAACACTGACAGGCTGCACTGGAAATACTAACAGACCTTATCCACTCGGATGTAGATGATGAGAACCACGCGTGGACCTTGCGTGCCCAGCTATTAGATCGCTAGTTTTGAATCTTAAAGCGCGCCGTTCGGGACCGTGTTGTGGGGTATGTCTGGTAAGTAGAATAATCGATTAGTTTTACCTTTTCTCTTATGATCACAGGCTTTTGTTCATATTGGGGTATGTTGGATGGTGCATTTTTTCGTGTCATGGTATTGCTTAGAAATTGTCCCAGTATTTCCCATGGAACCCCTTTATATGAATTTGACCTGAAAGTTGTTGTGTAACTTGGACCATAATCAGAACTTTTGCTCTTATTGACAATCTAGAGGTTCTAACAGTTAGCTCTTTACCTCAGGCATTATCCAAGGCTTTAACGGATGATGAACTCTTCTATCTTAGGCTACAGTTTAAGCTCCTTGAGCCTAGAGATGGAGTCGTGACACTTGACAACTTTCGGATGGTGAGTTTATTATGCCGTGTCGCTGATTACTCTATTTATTTATTTCATTTAATGTTGCAATCTTATACCATCAGTTTCTCCAGCAATATGTAGGTTTAGTGATACATGAGTGATGGTGCTAGATTTTTTGAGTACTGCAGTGCGATCATGATTTTGTACTTATTTACAATATATCATAATACAAATTATCATTCGGACTTTAATTCTGGAGACTGTCTCATAAAGATCATCAGAGGGTGTACCTCATAAAGATGACTGACATGTGGAACACATGGTCTTGGCTTATGATGAAATATCATGACAAATCTTCTCCGTCGACTTATTACAGCCTTATAATTGTAGTGCTTCATGGTCTTATCCAGGCTCTAACACTGTATTTGACTGATGCGATGAAGGAATCAAGAATTCTTGAGTTGTTGCATGCGGTAAGGATCTTTCGGTGCTGACCATAATCAATGGATGGTTTTCCTCTTTGGTTGTGCTGGCATTTCTACTTATGTCATGATAATCTGTTGTTAATGGTTGAAGTAAAAGACATGCGAACATACGGCAAACTAATATCGTTGATGCTTTTATAGAGAATGAATGTGATTTTCAGCACATTTGAAATTAGTTTCCTTCTTATATAGTTATATATGTTGTACTCCCTCCGTTCCAAAATATAAGATGTTTTAGCCTTTTTCTGAAATGTTTGTATTTAGACGCCTTTTAGTGTGTAGGTTCGGAACAAAATAAGTGAACATACACATTTAAAAGGTGTCTAGATACATGTGTTTCAGAAAAAATCTAAAACATCTTATATTTCAAACGGAGGGAGTCATGGAGCTTGGCTAGAGGGGAGTTCATAGTTTTCCTGTGTGCGGTTGTGTAATTGCTAGTTGAAGTTGCTGATCTCGTTCTTGTTTTCCTGTCAGATGGAACCACTTGCGTACAGAAGTATGGACTTTGAAGAGTTCTGTGCTGCAGCTATCAGCCCTTTCCAGCTTGAGGCTCTGGACAGGTGGGAGGACATTGCTGGAACATCTTTCCAGCACTTTGAACAAGAGGGCAACCGAGTCATATCAGTTGAGGAGTTGGCACAGGTATGTAGGATTACAGTAGTTTGACAGAGCATGCACCTCATTAGAGACTTGTGGGGGTAATTCTTTTACGTGCCGAATTGAGAACCTAGGAGTAAAATGGTTAAACTGATCTCCCTCCTTGTGTACAGGAACTAAATCTTGATCCAACGGATTATTCCATGCTGCAAGATTGGATCAGAAAAACTGATGGCAAGCTAAACTTTCTTGGGTTCACCAAATTTTTACATGGTGCTACCATCTGGTGGTCTTCGGCAAGCAATGGCCGCCGGATCATCGATCCTGGACAAGGTTTTGGTTCCCCGTAGGAAAAAAATCAAGGTTTTGGTTCCCCGTAGGAAAAAAAAATCCCAAGGGTGGTCGGGATTTCTGGTTACCGCGGTTGCCAGGAAACCCTGACCGGTTACCGGATGAATTTAAATACGAAAATTCGAATTCAAAGTCCTCGGTGTGACCTTTTACAGCGGATTTTTTGTTAGAATTCATAAATTTCAAATAAATTCGGGATCCCCCGCCCAGACGCGTTGGTTGGGATATCCGGTTAAAGACCGGTAACCAAAACGCTGATCCTGGCAATGGTCAGTGCCCAGAAAAGCTCCTGTCTCGCTCCGACAGATCGCACCCACCGCACAAGATCACACCACCAGGGGAGTGCTTCTTCAAGCCACATGCACGTTGTTTTTCATGCAGCCCGATACAGGAGGAATCCAATGTGTGTGTGTGTGTAGGTTTGGCTGTAGCTCCATGGTCCCTCCTGCTCGATTTCGCGATTGATAGGATACTCTGGTATAGCTCCTTGAATATGATCTTCCTGGGAGGCCCAAAGCGTGATGGCCACGCGCTCAAAGTCTTCATGGGAGGGCTGGCGGTCATCTTGGCCAGCCACAACTTTGCCGACGGTGACTCGTTGATGCAAACATATCCTGCCATCCCTTCGTCTTCCAAGGCCCAGACGCATCTCGCAACCGTGCAGTCAATCAAAGAGGGACACCATAAATTTGCTGCTCCACACAAGCTGCATGCACTCGATGACGCCATGTGTCTGACGCACCGAACATCTCCCGTGCGAATGGATTGGTGAGCCAAGCACCATAAGAACACACGGATCTTCAGAGGAACTTTCATGCATTGGTCTCTGTATTGCGTGTATACGATTATTATGGCAGTATAGAATAGAGATAAGATACGTTTTCGTGTAGTCCTAATTTGACTTGTACTTCAAGATTGTCGTTATATGTCTATATATATTTGTCCATGAGGCTCAATAATAGATCCAACATATTTTGTCGATCCCTCTATTGTTCTACATGGTATTAGCCTAAACTCAGTCCAAACTCTAGCCACCGCTGACACGCTTTTGTCGCGCCGTCCCTAGGGGGATCGTTACCTTCGATCCAGGGCTTTTTTTTCTAGTAGATCTAGGTTTAATCAAAACTTAAAACAATGCTAAAATAAAATTAAATAAGGGCACATCTACAAAACTTTGTTCGTTTACCGAACCTTTCTAGTTTACTTTAGATCGTGGGTTGTTTCAATGGATGAAGATAAGTTAGGATTGAAGATTCACCTATAGATGTACATCATATGGGATAAAGATAGTAATATGCATATTCATGTGTAGTGTTTTAATAAAGATAAAATTTGTGGGCAGCATATCCTCGCCCCTTCGAGTCACAGACATACCAATAGTCTTTTGATCCAACCATTTAAGATAAAATTTGTGGGAAGCATATCCTCGATATACTAGAGCCCCTGCGAGTCACAGACATACCAATAGTCTTTTGATCCAACCGTTTGCATCACGAAATATCGGACTACAAACAATTATTAAGTGAAAACACAGATCAAAGCCTTAATAAGTGATGTTGCTAATGTTTCCGAATGGATCGCTAAACAAAAACCGTACTCCCCTTTCTGTCACTGGGTTTCCTACGAGATCGCCGCTCACCAAGTATGTTCATTTATGGCTCCTAGTTTTGCCTTAAAAGCATGATTTCCCGCACACCACAATTCAAAGCAATTGTTTACACATCTTTGCAATAATTAGCAATTAGTAGCAAGGCTAGAGAGATTATTGGTCAATTTCTTGACTAAAAATAAACTTTAAACATGGAGAAAGATAGCTATTTTCATAGCCATCAACTTTCCCAAAGCTCAAACCTTGATCGTCCTCGAGCAAGAAAACAACAAAACCATAAAGAACTCGATGTTTAAACCGAAACAACGAGAGTATGAATTCACTTACGGCGGTGCTATATATACGACGATATGCGTACGATTTCTGTACGATTCTAAGTGGCAGCTAGCTATCTGTTCCTGACGCGAGGTGAGCGAGTTGTTTGGGTTGGCGTTTGGGCTGAGCTTTGGATCAGACCGGCTCTTCTGATGCTAGGATCCACCTAGATAACCATTTTTTTTTACCTTTTACTTATTCCCTTTGTTCACGGTTGGATGGAGTGTTCTAGCAAGCCAGCAGCCACGGCTACGTCGACATGCGTAAGGCGGTAAGGCATCTCTAATCGACCCAAAAAACTGTTTAGAGGAGTAAAAATATGAGATAGTTGTACCCCTAAAAAGGTTAGAGGAGTATAAATTATACTAGTTTGTTAGAGAATAATTTTGGCCTCCTCCCGTCTCTCGCCCGACGGTTTCTGCCCCCGGTCGTTCGTGTCCGTCCACCTTACCGCCGGCGCTGATGTCACCGACTCTGGCCGCAATTGACGCGCAACTAGATTCTACACCCTTGCCAACCATCCCTAACGGCTCCAACGACGTGCCGCCGCTGCAATCAAGCATCTCCGTCGGGCTCGAGGGGAGGGAAAGGTTGGGGCTAGACAACGTCGTCCGGCCCGCCGTCGAGGAGGTGGAGGTGGAGATGAGTTCTTCGGAGATGATGATGTTTGAGTTTTTCGGAGATGGTCCATAACATATGAGATGATATGTTGGTAGTTTTTTTATCAAACAAGAAGCTAGCTTCGTGAACTCTTCAGAGAGATTTTGGTCGTGGACAAATTTTGGTGGGTTTTAAAAAGGGCCCGTACTACGCGTCGTCCGGGGGATATTTCCCTAAAATCCCCTGGGTCCTCCTACTGACATGTGTTCTCAAAAAATCTCCAAATCCTGCTTTTGCTACAAACATACCCGTTTTTGTTACAAGTAGTTCCGCTTTTACTACATGTAACAAAAACGGTTCGGTCTAAAAAATACAAAAATAGACTGGACCTCGCCGAAGACCTCGTCGGCGACCATTTAGCAAAAAAATATCCTAATGTAGCAAAACTGACTTCGTCGGAGATATCGCCGAAAAAAACGTCGCCGAAAACCTTCATAGCAAAAAAAAAACTACGCTATTGTAGCAAAACCACAAAATGGTGGTAGAAAAATATCTTTTCTAGTGTAGCAAAGGAGACATCACCGGAGACTCAAACCAGAGACCTCGTAGCAAAACGATAGACATTTGTTGTAGCAAAAAAATTATATGAAAGTAGCAAAAAAATTATGAATACATAGCAAAAAAATATGCCGAGGTAGCAAATCCTAAAACCACGTGTAGCGTCACCGCCGACTAGTAGCAAAACTTGACGCCGCTTATAGCATAGCCGCTGGTCATACGTAGCACACCTCCACGTCGTGCGTAGCAGCACATGGTAGGTGGTCTCAAACGGGAGAAGCAGGGAGGTTCGCCCCGCTCCGCGACCACTTGGAGGCGTGGTCATAGCCGAAGATGTGCCGGTGACGAACGAGAACAAGGTCCATGGGATCTTCCCGGCGACATGCGCATGAGCTACGACTAAGGCGGGTCGAGGCGAGGGAGGGGTGCGAGCATCGGTGGTTGGGGACCTAAGACTGGAGCCATGACACTCGCTATGGCGGCGCGGGCGTGCTTGCCCGTGTGGAGTTGTTAGCGGATTCCGGCGAGCTACGCGGACGGTGCACAGGATGCACGGGAGAGCCAGAGGCGTGGGGATCGTTGGGGGGGGGGGGGCGGGGGGTGTGGGGGTGACGCATGTGCAGCGCGGCGAGGAGGCGCAGCGGCGGCAGAGCACGATAGAGGAGCGTGCGCGGTGGCGGCGATTTGCTTTTGTCAGCGACCCATGGTTGCCGGGAGAGATGAGAGAGAGTCAGGAGGAAGAAAACGAAGAGATAAGGTTGCTAGGCCCACGTCGCTGGGCAGTCAAGTAAATCGCGTGTGATCCAGACCCGGGGGATGGAATCGTTCGTATCCCCGGGGTACGGTATCATTTTTCTTTTTAAAAAGAAGAGTAGCATTTTTTTTATTTTTGAACATAGAGTAGCACAGGTTTGGCTTTGGGTTGGGACTTGACACGGACAGGAGTAATTAGCGCAAATCTGAGGAAGGAGGTGTCGTACAGTTATCGGACATGTAACATCGTACGTGAAGCAATTTCGATTCACTTATGATCGTTAGTCATATGCGTCTAACACTTCTTCCATTTGAAAAGCTCATCAAAGTTAGAGAGATGCCAAGAATACTACACGAGCTTTGATAACTCAAAACAATCAAAGTAGAGTTTAATGTAAGTATGAATAACTAGAAGTGTAACAATCAATCCAATTCCTATAGTTAACTCTGAGCCTTCCAAGGAACACTAGGATGTTTCATAATAGCAAAATTAAGTAAGAGAGGTCATGTCATAAGTAGCATAATAGTAAAGTATCTTATTGACACCCACATCAGTAAATCAAGATTATCAAAACACTAATATTCTATTCATTGTCTTTCAAGAAAATTCATAAAGTAGTAATGAGACCATGTCAAAGACTTGTTGTGTGGATCTTTATATTTCAAGGGTAATTCTCAACAAGGATCACTAAGTGATTCTTTTAAACAATGGTTTGCACAGCCTTCGAGAGTACAAATACTTCTGCACATTATGGTGACAAGTGTCACCCATGTCTTCAACTCATAGCCGAAATCAGGGGTTGTACCATCGATTGTTCGTAGGCCTACGGAGTTGTTGGCATCCAAAGGTGTGCATCAAAAACATAAAACTTTTTAATTGATCCACAAGGTTAGCTTTGGCATGAATCACAATTACCACTAGACTTCATTTCAATCAAACAACTCCTTTCAAGAGTGGTGTCAAGTCTATCAAATCATCTATGGGGTTAAGTATATTCAAAGGTAAACTCTCAAGACAATCACTCATCAAACAAGTCATAATTTTAAGACTTTTCCTTGTTGTACTTGTTTGGCAATATTATTTCCAAGGCAAGACTCGGTTAGCTACAAGAACTAGAGCAAAGGCTTCCACAACTAACTACTCATGCAAATAAAAAGTTTTATTCTAACTATTTTGAATTATTCCCACTAGCCTAGCATCTTAGCAAATCAACTAACTAAGATAAACAATTTAAACTTCTAAAGTGGGAGACATAGGACATACTCATGAGTGACTTCATAATTCTCTTTCTTATGGGCATGTGTTCCTTCAGAACTCAAGTTAACATCACTCTCATAATAATATTGGAGCAAAGAGGCAATAGGAAAATCCACTTTTGCAAAAAAGGAAAAAATATTTTTGTATTTTTTAGGATGGGGATTAAAGAATAGAACAGACTTGCGACCAAGCAAGAAACTAAGAAAAGAAAAACAAACAAAAAACGAAAGCAAACAAAAAGGAAAGAAAAAGTAAAGTGTTGGACCAAACCAACATGAGTGTTTCAAAGCTTACAAGGAGATGGTGTACAACCTCATTATTACACAAATATAATACTGGGGTACACATCCTAAGCTTGGGCTTTTGCAAGCCCTTTTGTTGCTCATTGTGGTGGTGGATAATCTCCCAAGTTTCATTGGCTGCTCCAATTGTTGAACTAGGTTGAGAGGTTGGCAGTAGCATCTCGAAGGTTGATGAGAGGTTGCTCATATTCTGAATGCTTCCTTCGAGAGCATAGATATCATCATAAGTTGTGTAGAAGTTTGGTGGATGCACATCTTATTCGGGTCCTTGTTCTACTTCTTCATCTTCTCCTTCTTCATCCACGGGTTCTTGTTGGGGTAGACTTGCTTCAACCTGCGCATCATAACGCAAAAGTCCATCCTCGATAGAGAACAAACCATTGGGAAAAGGAGTTGGGATCAAGTGATCCACTCTAGGTATATCAAGATAATATCTACCATTGGATTTAGAAATCATACCACAAGCTCTTAGAGTAGAGAAACCGAGACGATGGTCTCCTTCCAACGGTTGGATATTAGCTAGGTTGACATGAAGCGCACGTGCAAGAACGGTGATAACTCCCCCTCTGCATATGGAACCATGGGACTGTAGAGCCTTATGTTTAAGATAAAACAATAGAAGGGCGCCTAAATTTTGCGTCAAATTACAGTTTGGAATAGCAACTCTAGCGAGGATTATCATATCCTTCTCATTAAATCTAGTAAACTCACCACGTGCCTGCAAGGTGTTAACAATAACATAGAACAAATAACGCACATCGGGGTGATCAATTTGGTTTCCCTTGGGAATGTTTCCATGGATTCTCAGCCTATTAAAGTACCCCATGGGTGATGGATCAAGAATAAAAGTGGTGGAGCGTATGTCGGTGGTGGTGTTGGCAAATCCGAAGTAATAAGCACATTGGTCGAGTATCAAGGAATACTCACGATTAAGATGGAAGTTGATGTGATCAACTCCAGGCATATGTTCCTCAGATTTGTAGTGTGAACCCACCGTATGTGTCAAGGTACTAAGGAGTTCAAGCGTCAAGAGGTGGTAAGTGGCGGCATCCTGAAAACAAAGTGATACAAACCAACATTGTTGCAAAGTAAATCAAAATCATGAATAATGCCAGTTGGTTGAGGATGTAGGGATATGCTCACTTGGTGGACTTGATTTCTCGGTGCTTGAGATGGTTGAAACAATTGAGATGAAACTCCTCGGTGAACTCGATGCCAAATGACTCGAGGGTTAGCATATCAATGGGTGGTGCAGATTGTTCCGTAGCCATCACACACGTACGACTCCTCATGTTCATCTAAAACAAAAATAATGCTAATAAAAAATCTACTCCAATAAAAACATAGCATAAGTAATTCTCTACACTTCTTACAAAAGAAACTCCTGTAAAAACAAAACTAAGCATGCTCATAACCAATATTAGCTAAAGAACAAGTCCTAAGTACAGATTGATAATGGTGAAATATTGAGAAAGGTTTTGATACAAACAAGTTGGGGATCAAAGAAGAAACATACCTCAGACCGATTGGGTGCGAGGAACTAAAGAAACAACGAGCAGAATTGAAGATCCAACGAAGGTTGTTTGGAGTCTGCAGGTAGAAGAAAGAGAGATTGTGTTTTGGTATTTTTAGGTTTAACTCTTCCTAGGGTTGATTTCATGGCCAAGTACGCAGTACAGGCGGGCTGTATGGCCGGAGCCCGCCCATACCGAGTGTCTTACCTTGGGGTCGACGGTTCCCTCCGGTGGTGCACTCGGTACATGTGCGCGGTACGGTCACTCACGCCCATACTACTGGTCATTAACTTGTCAGTACATTTGATGTTTTGCTCAAGATACGGTATGTGCGGACGATACATTCCACTCCGATCGTACCACTGGTCGTTAACTTGCCAGTACATTTGCATAAAAAATCGGAGTTTGTGTTTTCTTGTGCCGCAATATGGTACGAGCGCGCGCTTCGGTAACCTTCGGTCATACTAGTGGTCATTAAGTGCCTTGAAAGCTTTAAAAACTTGGACAATTGAGTTGGTATCTTCACACGTCTTTGCACATCTTAGCAACAACAAAATGACAACAAATAAACTTCATAGAAAATAACAGTACCTTATGGGCATGTGTTAGCAAATTAAATATAATAGGTCGAGGATTACCTTGTTTTCTTCTCCTCTCTTCAAAGGACCTTATTGAACACTCTTTATTAAAAACAAAACAAAACTAAACTACCACAAGAGTAGAAACATTATTTCACATAGGTTGCCTCCCATAAAGCGCTTCTAGTTAAGGTCAATTAGTATTTGCAAGTGGAACACCCACTCCAAAGTAATTAGATTTAAAGTTGATTACACCATTATAATTGGGCTTGGCCTTATTCTTCCTAAGGAAGTGGACCATAAAAGGATCTCCATATGGTAGCCCTATTATCACATTTCCTTCATGTAGATTAATCAAAGATTTAATGGTTCTAAGGAATGTCCTACCTAGAATTATAGGTGTTATGGGATCTTCAGGCATGTCCACTATAGCAAGATCAATAAGAGCAAGACGTCCTTTAATTTCAATAACTTTGTTTTCTTTTATCCCAACAACTTGTTTATAAGTTGAATTAGCAAGATGGAGTCTCCTTTTAGTAGTTGTGAATGGCCCAAAGTTTAACTTATCAAATAGACTCTTGAAAATTATTGTGACGCTTGCACCAAGATCACAAAAGTGCAGATATCTCATTAATCCCAATTCTAACTCTAATAGTGGGCTCAAAAATATCATCTAGCTTAGCTCCAAGGTTATCTGCTAGTTTCTTATACTCCATTTCTAGTTCACAAACTTTAGATGCTACTTATTTTATGAATTGTTGGTATATAGCATCGTTATCTTGTTATATATCGGGATTCTTCACGGTGACCATCTTCAATAAATCTTCCACGGTATAATTCGGTGATTGCGCATTGCTATAATCCAACTCTTCAAGCTTCTCATCTTTATTTTCCGCCCTCATCATCTTGAGGTCTTCCACCGGGTTTGGCTCGGGCTTTCCAGCGAATTTTGCATGTATGAGAGATTGGCTCTCAGCTACTTTGCCCAATTGTGCCTCCATGGTCTTGGTTCTTTCCTGTAGAGGCTGCACATCATTTATAATTGCAACGACCTAGTTAGATAATTTTCCAATACTAGTCTCATGGTTCTCCATGATTTTAATAAGCATATTATTTTGCTTGGTTTGAGCTTGAATGAAAGTTCTAACAGTATGTTCAAAATAGAGATTGCTATGATTTTCTCCACTATTTCTATCATAATTATTATTATGTGGAGCACCTGCAGGATTAGAATATTGTTTTTGAAAGTTTGAGCCAAAGTTTTGACTCTTCCAAGAAAGATTCTAAGGATTGCGAGCTATAAAATTAACGTCATTAGCATCAGTAGTGATAGCATTAATTTGGGTATCTTCCTTACCCTTCACAGTATTGAGTAACTCATCCACCTTTGCAGTAAGCTCTTCATTGTGTTCCTCGGTTAATGAATTCACCCTTTTATGGATCTTTCTACATGCCATTGGGCATGGCTGTTTTGCATAACATCAAGTAATTTCTTTGCAACACTCACTTGCTTTCCCATGATGGTTCCTCATGATGTGGTATCTAGCATAGACTTAGACATTGGGTTAAGACCATTAAAAAATAAATTTAATATAAGCCATCCTTCCATCCCATGACTAGGACAGTTCATTACGACTTCTTTCAGCCTTTCCAAAGCAAGCACTAGTGGCTCGCGGTCTTCTTGTCTAAAGCTTGTAATGTTGGACCTTAGCTGCATAGTCTTACCTAGAAGGAAAATTTTAGTCATAAAGAGATTACTCCATTCCTCCCAAGATGTAATAGTGCCTTTAGGCAAATCTAGCAACCAGTCCTTAGTCTTTCCTCTTAGAGAGAAATGAAATAAACATAATTTAACCGCATTTTGGTCAACATTGTCGGGAATATGCCCTAGAGGCAATCATGTATGATGATATTTCCCATTGTATTCATAAAGATATTAAGTTGTCCTTTTATAAACATCTGATGTGTATCATTGAATATGTGATTTAGTTGTGGAACTATATATTCATGTTGTTTGTACTAAATATCCTTGGTCATTGAGGTTGTGCTGGACACACAACTTAGACCAATATGAAAGTCGGCTGATGACTCGGTTCCATTTGTCAGGGGCATGGTGATGCTATTCTGACTTACATAGATTCAGCTAAAGAGTTTAGTGTGTCGAATTGACCCATATTGAGGTACACCGAATAAGTTGTCATTTGTATATCTCAATCAATGTAATCCTTAGACCTGAGGTTGTTGCATAGTCCGAGTTGAGGATCACCGACTTAGGTTCTATCAAACGCTAATCCGTAACTGGACAGTTATAAAGGCAGAGTTCGGGTCGACTGAGAATCAAGCTGCGTGATGTGAATAACCAATATGGGATTT
The DNA here is from genome assembly GCA_910589765.1 of Avena atlantica. Lineage (NCBI taxonomy): Eukaryota > Viridiplantae > Streptophyta > Magnoliopsida > Poales > Poaceae > Avena > Avena atlantica. The sequence goes on along the minus strand of OU342739.1, from coordinate 525,175,658 downwards.
TCCCCCTCCAGTTGGAGAGATATTCTCTGGGACCTCTCGGATGATATGATTCGGAAAGCATGTCCATGCACGACTCAATTAAGTGTTAATCGAGGCGATCGACTAAGAGTTAGTCGGATGAATCACTTATCTCGGATCGAGAAGAGAGTCAAACTATTTAAGGAATGACAAATATTCGCCTATAGTCTGATAAGGTATATCGTGAGGCAAAAGGGACTAGGATGTAAGTCGCATTGGAAAGACATGTCATCATGACTCTTTGGTACTTGGGAGTTGGCATGTTCTGCTAGGAGCCGCTACCAACTGATCGATTGAGAGTCGGACTCCAATCGTTTCCAAGTTTCCATGAGCCTGTGGGGTCACACACTTAAGAGTGGGAGAAAGTTCAGATTGGATCTGAACTGGAAATCTGGTTGGGTTGGACCTGATGGGGATATGCCTACTGGGGTATACCCAGCAGGACGTTTCTGACTGTCCCGTGAGCTGGCGAGTGGGCCTGCAGAACGGCGAGTGGATTGAAGCCCAGCAAGGTACCGAGCGACTGGAAGCTGAAGGCCCAGGCGAGTAGATAGGCCCAGTCGGACTAGGTTAAACGACTACTGAAACTTTGACCGAATCGGTTGAGATATGTAAACCCTAGGGGAGGTGAGCCTATATAAACCTCCCTATAGGGTGAGTAGAGACACGTTCCCTCATACACCCAAGCGACTCGCCGCCTAGCCGCCGAGCTCGCCCATTGTAACACCTCCATAATACAATCTAGTAGGAGTAGGTCTTTACCCTCCGGGGGGCCAAACTTGGGTAAAACCCTGTGTCTTTGCCCTCATCTCGCACCGCAGATGGCTGGCCGCCCTTGCCCCTCGTTCTACTACTCGTTGCCGATTGCAGCATCTGCCGTGTCCATTCCCACGACAGTGGCGCCCACCGTGGGGCCTGGCCGGTCTGGCCGGTGTTCTGTGGCGAGATCCAATCTGCCCATCAACGAGACGGTCGCCACCGGCCGCATGATAGCGATCGGCGAGATGCTCCAGATCTTGCCGAGCAGCTACGTCCCGGCGACGCGACCCGTCACGCACAGCGTGATCCTGCCTATCGGCACGATCAGCCTCTTCGTCGGCCTCACCAACGTCATCGTCTCGGAGGACTCGGCTCGCATCCGCGAGTCGCCGCCACGCGATCGGCTCTCCGAGAGCCAGATCCGCACGATCCACCGCCTCGCCTCCGAGTACAACTCGGCCCACAGCAACGTGGCCGGGAATTCAGCGGCCGCAGAGGATACGGCCCTCACCGACGACGCCGACTCGGCGACCCCGGCGTCACTCGCCGGATCCATCACCGCGGCCTCGTCCGCGGGCTCCATCGCCCAGGTCTCCAACGCGGGAGACTTCGAGGACCCCTCCATCCTCGGGATCTTCGAATTCCACTCCGGGTCGGAGAACTCCGCCGACCTCTGCGACGGAACCGGTCGCCACGCCGCGACCTACATGGCCACCGGCGCCGATCCGCCGGAGGATCCTTTCTCCACCCCAATCCCTCCTAACGCCACGGCAACGGAGGTCGAGGAACTCCACCTGAAACTAGCGGAGGCGGTGCGCAAGGAGCAAGCCGAGCGCGAAAAATTTCGCCTCGAGCAGGTGACGGCGCAGGAGCTATCACGCTACCACCAGCAGCGGATCAGGTCACGCCTGAACCCCACCGTTCAAGGGCGTGCCCTGAACTTCGACGACGAAAACGACCCGGCCCGCGTGGCCGAACGCGCGATCTGCGAGAACGCGCCACCAGGAAGAAGCGCCCGGCCCCCGCCAGGATCAACGGCGAGGGGCGCCCCACCCCCACCCAACCGCACCCCTCCCAGGGACCAGCCGCGGATAGTAGTCTCCTCACGGGAGCGAGACACAAACGGCCTCCCACTGTTCTCCACCCCAATGGACAACCTCGTGGCAGGACGAGCAGCAGCCGACAGCATCACAGCCATAGGCGACGGCGCCCTACAGATCCAATACGTTAGGGCCCTGCTCGCGAAGGCTGTCGAGCAGCAAAGAGCGGGCGCCGACTCGGCAGGTCGAGTATACTCGCGTTCCTCGGGAAGCAGAGCGGCCTCCAGCGGCCGCCCAGCGGCGGCAAACACCCTCAACTGCCCGCCACCAGAGCCGCTGCAGCTCCAACACCGACCCGCGAACGCGGCACTCTCCACCAACGACCCCAGGCTGGCAACCAACCTTGTCGCCGCCAATGGGCAACCCATCGACGCCCGCACCCACATCATCAACAACCAAAGCTGGCGCGCACGCCAGCCCGACGACCTGCGACATACCCTAACCAATCGCCGCGACGGCGAGCCCATGGGGTCGCTCAGCCGACTCGGGCCAAAGTGCTTCGGACCAATGATCCGAGGCGAGAAGTATCCGCCAAACTTCAAGGCGCCAAAAGAAATAGAAAAGTACGACTCCTCGTACGACCCCGTCGTATGGCTCGACACATACCTCATGGCGATGGGGATCGCGGGTCACACTGACCTGCTCACCGCCCGTTACCTCCCCCTGATGATGGAGGGGACGTGCGGGCAGTGGATCAACACTCTCCCCCAGGACAGCATCGACTCCTGGGAGGAAATGCGCGACGCCTTCGTCAGGCACTTCGAGTGCTCCTACACCCACGCCACCACTATCGAGGACCTGGAACGGTGCGTCCAGGGACCCCGCGAGTCGACCCGCAACTGGGTCCAACGGTGGCAAGAGCTTTGGTACAACGCGGTCGGCATCCACCCGGACACCGCGATCCATTGCTTCAAGACCTCGTGCCGCTACGAGCCCCTAGTCGCCAAGCTCAAGCGACACTCCCGCACACTCGACAACATCCCTGACCTCCTCGAGATCGCCAAACGGTACACCGAGGAAGACCCAAACCAGGAAACTGACGACGAGTCAGGAGGTCAACGCCGCGCGGGCGGCAACGACGGCGGACGCCGAACCGACCTACGCTACAGCGGCACTCGCCTCACTGGCAAGCGCCGCAGTGACGGGCGAGTCGACTTCGTCGCCAAAGCCGGGCACGCGCAGCGCGAGCCCAAGAGCTTTCGCCGCGACAGAGGGCAACGCCGCGACGGCGGCAACTACAAGAACAAGCCAAGGTTCGATCCCGCGGCCCTCCTTAACCAACCATGTGTGTTCCATAGCAGGGAAGGGAAGCCCGCAACGCACACCACCGCCGACTGCCACACCCTCAGGGAAATCGAGAAGGCACGACAAGCGCGGGAGGACCCCGACAACGACCCGCCAAACGGCGGAAAATTCGGCAAAGTAGCTGGCTCGCTCCACACCTTCACAGGCTTCAACACGAAGCGCGAGAAGAAGGTCATCGCCCGCGCCGTCGCCGTCAACGCGGTGGCCCAGATAGACGTCCCCCAGTTCCTAAACTGGTCGGAGCAGCCCATCACCTGGAGCCGCCAAGACCACTCGCCGCGCATCGAGTACCCAGGACAAGTCGCCTTGGTGGTCAAGCCCAAGGTTGGCGACTACTGGCTCCCCAAGACACTGATGGACGGCGGTAGCTCCATCAACATCCTCTACCTCGACACCTTCAGGCGGTTGCGGCTCCCGCAGTCGATGATCGAGACGACCCACACCACGTTCCACGACATCGTCCCTGGTCGGAAGGCATACCCGATCGGCAAGGTCACGCTGCCAGTCACCTTCGGCACACCGGCAAACTTCCACACCGAGCGGATCGTCTTCGAGCTGGTGCCCTTCGATAGCCCCTACCACTGCGTCCTGGGGCGCCAGGCGTTCACTAAATTCATGGCAGCGCCCCACTACGTGTACAACGCGATGAAGCTCCCCGGGCCATGCGGCGTCATCACCATCAACGGCGACCCCGACATGGCCGCCGAGTGCGAGGCCAAAGGAGCCGAGCTCGCCGACGCCGTCATCGCGGCGGAGACTAATCACGCCGATGAACTCGCCAAGTACGCGAGCGGGGTCAACAATGACGACCCCACAATACTCAAGAAGCCCAACTCAGAGGGCGCAAACACCTCAACCTTTGAGGCCACGACGCACACTCGCACCGTCGAGCTGGTCCCAGGCGACTCCAGCCAGACGGTGACGATAGGGACGGGCATGAGCCCAGCATAGGAAGGCACGCTCATCGAGTTCCTCCGTGAGAACAGGGACATCTTCGCATGGAAACCCTCCGACATGCCCGGTGTCCCTAGGGAGCTCGCTGAGCACAAGCTGAACGCCGACCCCAAAGTGCGACCTGTTAAGCAGTCGCTACGGCCCTTCAATGAAGAACGCCGTCGAGCAATCGCCGAGGAAGTGCAGCGTCTACTCGCTGCCGGCTTCATCCGGCCAATCAAGTACTCCAAGTGGCTGGCAAACCCAGTCCTGGTCGAGAAGAAAAACGGGACCTGGAGAATGTGTATCGACTACACAAACCTGAACAGCGCCTGCCCAAAGGAGCAGTTCGTCCTCCCGCGGATCGACCAGATAATCGATTCAACCGCGGGTTCGGAGTCGCTATGTTTCCTCGACGCTTACTCTGGGTATAACCAGATCAAAATGGCTGTCGAAGACGAGGAGAAGACAGCATTCATCACGCCATTCGGAGCCTTCTGCTACACCGCCATGACCTTCGGCCTCAAGAACGCCGGGGCGACCTACCAACGGTGCATGCAAGAATGCCTCGCGAGCCAAATTAGCCGCAACATCCACGTCTACATCGACGACGTGTCGTGAAGTCCGCTCGCCAAGGCGACCTACTCGCCGACCTGGCGGAAACTTTCGCCAACCTGCGAAGATACAAGATAAAGCTCAACCCAGGCAAGTGCACCTTCGGTGTACCCGCCAGACAACTACTGGGGTACGTCGTCTCCAAACGAGGGATCGAGGCGAACCCCACAAAGATCGACACGATCGCCCGGCTCGGCAAACCCGAGTGCCTGCGCGACGTCCAGAAGTTGGCCGGGCGAGTAGCGGCTCTTAGTCGCTTCATCCCCCGCCTGGGAGAAAAGGCGATGCCCCTATACCGCCTGATGTGCAAGAACCCCACCTTCCAGTGGGACAAGGAGGCAGACGACGCGCTCCGCGACCTCAAAAAGGTGTTACTCGCCGCACCACTACTCGTCGCCCCCACCGACAAAGAACCCATGCTGGTTTACGTCGCGGCGTCCGAGCGCGTCTCAGCGCCGTGATGGTCGTCGAGCGACCAGAGGAAGGAAAGGAGCGCCCGGTTCAGCGGCCGGTATACTACATCAGCGAGGTCCTCACCGAGTCGCGCCAGCGGTACCCACAATACCAAAAGCTAGTATACGCGGTCTTCAGGGCTCAGCGGCGCCTGCCGCACTACTTCCAGGAGCACCCGATCACGGTCGTCTCCTCAGCACCACTGCAAGACATCATCCGCAATCGCGAGGCGACCGGGCGGGTCGCCAAGTGGGCCGTCGAGATCGGCGTCCACAACATTAAATACGAGCCACGAAAGGCGATCAAGTCACAGGCACTGGCAGACTTCATCGCCGACTGGGAGGAGGCCCAGCAGCCAGAGAAGCTGCCGTACCTCCACTACAGGAGCCTGCACTTCGAAGGATCCAAGAACGCGGACGGTGCAGGCGCAGGGATAGTGTTGACTTCACCAAAGGGCGACAAGCTCCGCTACATCCTCTGCCTCGACTTCACGCCCTGCACCAACAACATGGCTGAATACGAGGCCCTACTCCACGGCATGCGAGCCGCCAAGGAGATGAACGTCAATCGCCTCCGCTGCTATGGAGATTCCGACCTTGTCGCGGGGCAAGTCGCCGGCACCTGCGACGCCGTCTCCCCTACCATGGCGGCGTACCGCCAAGCGGTGGACAAGTTGGGCGGCCACTTCACCGGCTACTCTGTCGAGTGGATCAACAGGCAAAAGAATGAGGAGGCCGACACACTCTCTCGCATCGGGTCGGCTCGACTCGCGCCTCCCGTTGGCGTTTTCCTTGACACGATCACCAAGCCATCAGTCTCTCCCCCGAGGGAGATCGACATTAGGGTCCCACTACAACCAGAGGCAGCCTTGGTCGCACTCGTCAACGAGCCAGACGACTGGACCAAGCCCTACATCGCCTACCTGGAAGCCGGCACCCTGCCGGCAGACGAGACAGACGCTCGAATGATCGCTCGTCGATGCAAGTCCTACACCATCATCGACGGTGAGCTCCACAAGCGCAGCGTCACCGGCGTGTTCCAACGCTGCGTCCAACCAGCTGAAGGACGCAAAATCCTCCACGACATTCACTCAGGTGACTGCGGCCACCACGCCGCCGCTCGCTCCCTGGTCGCCAAGGCTATGCGACACGGCTTCTACTGGCCCACCGCACACGCCGACGCTGTCGACATTGTCCAGCGATGCGCCTGGTGCCAGAAGTACGCCAATCAGACGCACGTACCGAGCTCGGCGCTCAAAACAATCCCCATCACCTGGCCATTCGCTGTGTGGGGCATGGACATGGTAGGCCCCTTCAAGAAGGCCCCTTCCGGCTACACCCACCTGCTAGTCGCCGTCGACAAATTCACAAAGTGGGTGGAGGCCAAGCCAGTCCGGAAATGCGACGGGAAGACCGCCACTAAATTCCTACGCGAGCTCATATATCGCTACGGGTTCCCAAACAGCATCATCACGGACAACGGCACCACATCCGAATTCGCCAAGGGAGCCATGGCCGAATTCTGCGAAGAGCACCACATCCGGCTCGACCTCGCGTCAGTCGCCCATCCGGAATCCAACGGCCATGCGGAACGGGCCAACCAACGCATCCTCCACGGCCTGAAGCCGCGACTCCAAGTACCACTCGAGCGCACCGCCGGGTGCTGGGTCGAGGAGTTGCCCTCTGTCATCTGGGGGATCCGCACCTCAGTCAACAGATCGACGGGATTCACTCCCTTCTTCATGGTCTACGGTGCCGAAGCAGTCATGCCCACCGACCTTGAACACGACTCGCCGCGAGTCGTCCACTATACGGAGGCCGCAAACGAGCTGGCCCGCCAAGACGGGGTAGACCAACTTGACGAAGCCCGTGACCTCGCTCGGTCACGCACCGCCATCTACCAGCAAGGACTCCGCCGCTACCACAGCCGGCGGGTGAAAGCTCGCACCTTCCAGGAAGGCGACCTGGTGTTACGCCTCATCCAGGACAAGAAGGGCATGCACAAGCTCTCCCCTCCGTGGGAAGGCCCATTCGCTATCGGGTGCGTACTCGGCAACGACGCCTACTACCTCATCGACGTCCGCGGGGACGGCGAACTCAACGTCAAGCGACCATGGAATGTAAACCTCCTCCGGAAGTTCTACTCCTAGAACCCCACACATGTACTCTCCATTCGCTATGAAATAACAAGAAACGGTTACCGCAAATTGCGCCTACTCTCCATGACTTGTGCCACTCACACTCGTAAAAACAGCGTTATGCTAAATGCAGAAGTCAACCTTTGGTATAGCGATCGACACGGCTAAGTAGTGCGGTGTAAGAGCACTGAATCATTTCAGGTCTTGCACCGTCCACGAAAAACGCCAACCCGGAGCCCCACTGGAGTCGCCTAGCTCGACTAGTTTTACGAGCCAAGACAACTGCCCTCGCTTCTCACAGCGACCTTGGTCCTCCGCATCCTCGGCATAGCGACTCGAACGGCTAAGTACCACGATCGGGGACTGAAGACCAGTTCGTCGCGAGCGGCCAAGGAAAACGCCAAGTAAGAGAGCATGCCCAGGACTTGCCACGCGACTGACCCAACGGGCCAGGCAGGAGCGACGCGCTCACACCAACGCGCTAAGTCCTCAACCACCCTCGAGTCGCGCCTCGAACTACCAAGTACCACGCTCGGGGACTCGGCCACCCGACCCCGTTCGCGCACGGGAAAACGGTAAAGTAAAGAGCACTCAAGGGAGTCGCCTTGCGACTGGATCTCCGAGCTCGGGCGAGTCGACCAAAACAACAAAACACATGATAACAACACACACATCATATACGAGGTAAACCCCACAAAAGGGCGGACGCGCTCAGGGACTCGTCCAAAATCAGTCAAAAACACACAAACAAATATCAAAATAGACACGATGTCTCATTCAATTGCATGTTGCATTGTTTCATGTTACAAAATATGCCTGCATGGCAGAACTGCTGCTAACGCCACAAGGCAAACTACCCTACTCTGCAGGCTTCGATGACGACTCGCCAATATCCCGGCGATTGCGGATGAACGCCGTGTACGGGTTTGACGGATACATCGTCAGTTCACCCGCCATAGCCGCGCGAAAAGGTTGCTCGACTTTGAAGTCACGATGCGGCGGCTCGGGGTCGTTCGGCGCGACGACCGTCTCCTGGTACGGAAGGAGGTCGCCCATTGCCCAGACACGTTCTGAGTACGTGGCGGCACGCTCTTGCAACTTGAGGACCTCAGACAGCTCCACCGCGCCAGTCGACGATGGATATCCACTCGTCACATCGTCGATGTCGAAATCTTCGGGGAAGTGGGCGAGTCCAAGGCTCAGGGCCGTCGATGCTCCACGCCGAAACGCCGATCGCGTCATGAACTCAACGACCGCGGGTGCCTTCTCCAAATACTTCCACACCTCAACGAGGTCGCTGGGAATCACCTCCGTGGGCGATATTTCTTGGAGGTAGGCGCGGATGCACGTCGCCGACAGCGTCGCCGAGTCGACGAGCATGCTTACGCACTGCCTCGCGTCGAGCGAGCTCGCCTCTTCTTCGCTATCAATGATGCGACCTGCGAAGAAGAAGACAATGATGAGTACGACGGACACCACAAAAACCACAACTATAAGAAAGGGAAGATGCACTCACCAAGCAACGGGCGGGCGAGTCCCGTGATGAAGCACTGAAGCGACGTGTGGTCGTCCTGAAGCCCAGCAATAAGGACTTCCGACACCTTGCGATCCTCCTCAGCGGCCGCAATGGCGGCCTTAGCTCGCCCGTCCGCCGAGCTCGCTTCTTCTCTCGCCTCCTGCAGTTCGCGCTCGAGGTCGGCGATCCGCTGTTCAGCGGCACCCAGAGCAGATCGTGCCGCCACCAACTCACCAGCGGGGACAAGCCCCTGGCGAGCTTCCTCTGCCTTCGCAGCAACAGCCTGAAGCCCTTTGTTCGCCTCCTGGACGATGGCCAGCTCCTTCTCCGCGCGCTGTTTCGCGGCCAATCGGTCCGTCGACTCAAGTTGCAGACCCTGCACATCACCGAAAAAGTTAGTTAAAACGAAATTCCTAAGTGCCCACCCGCTGAAATTCAGCGAGTGCGCACTCGGGGACTGGCGATCAAGAAATTCCTAAGTGCCCACCCGCTGAAATTCAGCGAGTGCGCACTCGGGGACTGGCGATCAAGAAATTCCTAAGTGCCCACCCGCTGAAATTCAGCGAGTGCGCACTCGAGGACTAGCGATCAAGAAATTCCTAAGTGCCCACCCGCTAAAATTTAGCGCGTGCGCACTCGGGGACTGGATGCGAAAATAAAAAGACGAGAAATTATAAGAATCAAGCCGCTGCAAAGCACCGACCTGATCCTCGGGGACTAGATGTACCTGGATGGCTGCGCCAAGCATGCCATGGAGTTGTATCGCGTCCACGGACGCGAGTAACGCTGGCGTGTGCCCACGACGTTGGTCGACTTCAGCATCGGCGGTCCCAGGAGCGTGGCTCGAGGGCGCAGCCCCACTCGCCGTGGCCGCCTTGGTCACGAAGCGGGGGAAGGTAGCGATAGAGGCACCCGCTCCAAGGGAGGTCGCCTCCGCCGTTCCAGGCAAGGAGGCGCCCTCCTTCGTATACGCGGCTGCCTCCACCACGGGCCCAGCCGGTGCGACCGCCGTGTCGTCAGAAATCGTGACGACGTCATCACCCTTGGCCTTCTTGCTGCCATCCGCCGAGGCGACGACCTCGTCCGCCTTCCTCTTGCGGGAAGGGTCCTCCTCGCTAATGACGGGTGGCACCTTAGCCACGGTCGGATGGCCCATCCTTTTCACTCCGGTCCTGCGCATCAATCGAGTCAACAAAGACAATCGAAATAGTTATGGAAAATAAGGAGGGGTGAGCGCACTCACTTGGCGGCTGGGATGAAACGCAGTCCCGTACGGAGGCCGGCCGGCTTTTCCAGCTCAGGGCCCAGATGGCGACTGAGCCCCAACTCCAGGACGTCGCGTGCCCAAGACACGGACGGCTTCTTCGTCGTCGAGGCCGCAGCTGGCGCCTCTGGGACATCCTCGCCGGGAGCCTCCGTGCGGGGCGAAGCTGCCGCAACCGGAGCCTCCTTGCAAGGCGAAGCCGCCGCAGCCGGAGCCTCCCCCAGCCCAGAGACTGGGGCGAATGGCGGAGGCATTGAAGCCAGCGGAACTTCCACGGTCGCCGCGTCCAGCGCGGCTGTCGCTGGTGGCGCGCCATCGCCGGCTGGGCTGGGAGCGTCCGAGCTGCTCGCCGAGTGCGACGGCGAGGCCGTCTTCGATGGCCTCGTCTTCTTTTTCGGGGGGGGCTCGCCTCCCTTTCCTTCCTCTTCTTCTTTGACGGAGTGGCTTGACGGCGCGAGGTGGTCTCTGGGAGCTCGTCGTCGTCGTCATGACGTTCGAGGCTTCTGCTTGCCTCGATCTCGCGTTGTCGTTGCCCGCGGGTCTTTTGGACCAGCGGGGCGACCTCCTCTTCGGACTCGTCCTCGTCGTCCTCGTTGCCCTTGGCAGGCGGCGATTCGCCTATGTCCTGGGCGGATGGGCCCGAGCTCTCGTCATCTGAAGGTGGGAGCCACCCTTCCACCACTTGGAATAGCTGCGACGAATACAGAACGGAATCAGAATTACCGCGACTGCATATACTGCGACTGCGAGCAAGGTAAAGAAATTACCGTTGGAGCCGGACGCTTCGCGGTGTAGGGGGCGATCCCAGCCTGTGCATCCAGGTACACCGCCTGGGTAATCTTCTTCAACGCTGGGAGATAATCCTCCAGCTTCCACTCGTCGAGGCAGGCCTTCGTCGAGTCTCCCCGGCCCGTGTACTGGTACATGTAGTGGTCGCGCTGGGCGAGTGGAACGAGCCGCCGCCCAAGCCAGCAATTGTACAAATTTATCGTTTGAAGGCCCTTCTTTTTCATACCACGGATGGTCTGGAGCATCTCGTCAACGACCATCCGCTGGTTGTCGGGGAGCTTGCCGACTTGGAGATGGCGCGGCTCGGAACGACTAGCGGAGTACTGCGGGATCGCCACCTCGCCCTCCGGGGTCGCCTCGGTCACGTAGAACCACAACTTCTTCCAGTCGCTCGCTGCCTTGGCGGGTAGCATCAGATCAAAGAAAGAGGCTTTGGACTTGAGCTGGAACGTCAAGCCGCCCGCGGCTAGCATTGGGCCGCCTGCCTCCTCGCGGCTGATCCGTCCGTGGAACAGATCTTGCCACAAGGGAAAGTAGGGCCGGCAGCCCAAGTAGCATTCACAGAACGCCACGAAGATGGCGAGCTGCTCGATGCTGTGGGGACCCAGATCTGAAGGCTGGATCCCGTAGTAGGCGCAAAAGCGCCGGAAGAACAAGGACGTGGGAAACCCTAGCCCCCGCTCGAGATGACTGGTGAAACAGACTAATTCCCTCTCTCGCGGGTTTGGGGTCGTTTCTTCGGCTGCGGGGATACGCCAACAGCCGGCTCGCAGGATCCCGGCCTCCTCGAAATAGGCCAGCTGCGCCCTCGTGCACTTGGACCTACCCCACGGCTCGGTGGAAAGGGCCATGGCCGAGAGGTTGGTTGGAGATCGGAGGATTTTGGGTCGACTAGATCGTGGAGCGAAGGAAGGAAAATGCGCGCACTCGGAAGAAGTGGTGAGCAGTTGGCTCTACGATTGCCTGGCATTCCTCTTATATAGCGGGAGTTACCCGCCAAGTCAGGAGGCCGTTACCGCGCGATGATTACGCCGAAAGTTACTGTTGGATTACTCCAACGGCTAGTTTGACCGTGCCTGACGGTCCAACTCCAGCCACTCGGCTCGCCAAGTCAATCACTATGACCGCGTCTCGCCGACTCGACTCGCCAAAGCCGCGACTTGGTTCACCGGATTTCCTCCTTTATACAGGAGCCCGCCGACGATTCGACTAGATGCCTGCTCTGAAGCTGTATACTCCGACTGCCAGCAGCCACTTACGCCTAATCGACGACGGCCTCGGGGACTACTAATGGGGATATGCCTACTGGGGTATACCCAGCAGGACGTTTATGACTGGCCCGTGAGCTGGCGAGTGGGCCTGCAGAACGGCGAGTGGATTGAAGCCCAGCAAGGTACCGAGCGACTGGAAGCTGAAGGCCCAGGCGAGTAGATAGGCCCAGTCGGACTAGGTTAAACGACTACTGAAACTTTGACCGAATCGGTTGAGATATGTAAACCCTAGGGGAGGTGAGCCTATATAAACCTCCCTATAGGGTGAGTAGAGACACATTCCCTCATACACCCAAGCGACTCGCCGCCTAGCCGCCGAGCTCGCCCATTGTAACACCTCCATAATACAATCTAGCAGGAGTAGGTCTTTACCCTCCGGGGGGCCGAACCTGGGTAAAACCCTGTGTCTTTGCCCTCATCTCGCACCGCAGATGGCTGGCCTCCCTTGCCCCTCGTTCTACTACTCGCTGCCGATTGCAGCATCTGCCGTGTCCATTCCCACGACAGGACCCGAGCCGGATTTTGGACTGAGTCAGTGAGTCGAACTCGCAGTGACTAATATAGGCTTTAGTGAATGGGCCACAAGTGAGTGGAGACCACTTTCACTCCCTATATATAGTGGGGCACAGAAACCCAGGAGGGTTAACGGTTAGGTCATTCCGTGCGTTGGAAACCCTAGCTCCACAGCAGTCATGCCGCCGTACTGGACCTATCAATCCACCCGCCGTGCTCCTCCTTGTACGTGTGGATACCAACATCGGTGATGTACGATCAGCACCACGACGATCGGGATCGGATTAGATCGTGAGGACTGCACTGCCTCAGCAGACGTGCTACAACAGTAATCCGCAATTGCGTGTCTAGTGGTAATCCTCGTGGCCTTCTACCTCAGCTAGATATTGAGATCACCACGTTAGAGGAAAAAGTTTTATTTCATCTCTATATGGCCCAACAAACATCTTTAATAGGCATCATGTCGCAAATCTCAATAAAAGTATTTAGGTGTAAACCTGAGTCCTCAGAAGATGTGCCTCCAAATTGGTTCAGTTGAACCAAACTCAAAAGGTTAGGCTTAATTTCATATGCTTCCGCATTAATAATGGCCTGAGTAATAGGTGCATGAATAAAATCATATGTGGGAGTAGCATACTTTCCAAGTTTCTTTTGAAACTTGCCTCTTTTCTTTTTGGTGTTTTCGAATAACAGAAACAAATAAACAAGTAACTATTTTTTGGATTTCAGATAGATAACAAAAAAGTAAACTAATAACAATAAATAAACTACAAAGAAAAATAAAACTAAAACAAGGTCTCTAGTGACCTCACTAGGATAGTGAATTGCTTTCGCGACACGACACTAGAAAAAGGGTTGATACCTTTGATCCGGATTCATGCATGCAGTATGGTAGATTTTTTTCTAGTAGACATAGGTTTATTCGAACCTTGGGAAACAATGCTAAAAGGAAATTAAATAAGGCTTGCTTACTAGACTTTGTTCGTTCGTTTTACCTTTTTTTTACCAGACCTTTCTAATTTACTTCAGATCGTGGGTTGTTTCAGTTGTACATCATATGGGATAAAGATAGTATTACGCATAATCATGTGTAATGTTTTAATAAAATAAAATTTGTGGGAAGCACATCCCAATATACTAGATCCCCTGCGAGTCACAGGCATATCAATAGTCTTTTGATCCAACCGTTTGCACCATGAAATACCAGGCTACAAACAATTATTAAGTGAAAACATAGATTAAAGCCTTAAGAAGTGATGTTGCTATCGTTTTCGAATGGATCCCTAAAAGAAGACTGTACTCCCCTTTATGTCACTGGGTTTCCTACAAGATTTCTGCTCACCAAGTATCTCAACTCAAACCTTTATCAATCTATAGGATCTTGGGTACCTACAAGTCCATAGATCGAGACAAGAGAAAAGAAACAAAGATAGAAATCTCTATTCAAACAATTCACAATACTCCCATGGATTATATGCACATAATCGCTACGAGATTTCGCCAGCCCGTGAGGACTACTCACTCATAACAATAAGACCAAGGATAAAAAACATTATGCAAAATACTTAGATTGAAATCAATTATTCTTACAATGGTCGCCGAATCACAAGGATATCTCAAGTAGAAACTAATGATTATGGCTATGGAGAGGATGTAGGGTGGATAGGATAAACTATGGTGGTGGATCTCCTTCGGTGGTGTTGCGATGCAATCTAAGAATGGCGGCCCTCTGCGCGGCGGTTGGGACCCCGAAATTTATAGGCACCTTCATGAAAGTCGTAGGGTTTGACGAGATAAAGCTGCTGCCACCTGATAGGGAGGACCTTGCCTATACCAGTGGTTATTAAGGCCTACATCAAATTTTTTGGCACCAAGGTTGCTTGGCCGTGTAGACTTCCTCAAAATCTCATTTATGGCTCTAATTTTGCCTTAAAAGCATGATTCCCTGGACAACACAATTCAAATCAATGGATTAGACATCTTTGCAATAGTTTGTCATTAGTAGCAAGGCTAGAGATATTCTTGGTCAATTGCTTGACTAAAAACAAAGTTTAAATACAGATAAAGATGGCTATTTTCACAGCCATCAGGGATCGATCACCATGATCTCCCTCGGGGGCCACGCGATCCGTCCCAGGGTTCGCCCGCCAATCTATGATCGGCTACGTTGGTGAGACTTTTCGGATCTCTAGATTGGTCTTTCTCTCCGTCGGCCGCTTGGCCGATTTTCTTTTTTGGTTCACCGTCCATAGATCGGATTGAGTTTCCCACCGCCACCATCTTCACCGTGCCTCTACTCAGACCATCTGCATTGACGATTTATACCCCGCCCTTGCACCTTCCTCCTCCATTGAGGCACCTTCCTCGACAGGCTGTCGTGCACCTCGGGCGGCTGCTATGCCTTCCTCAGTAGACTACCGTGGCCATCCCCTCGGATTGTCTTCGTCATCATCGTCTGGGACTTCATCGACAACGCCGCCATCGACTCCAATCTATGTGTCTTCCATGCCATGGCACATATGGCACACCATTGGTCTAATCAACCAATCTCGTGCCCGTCTATGACACATCCCCGAGCATGCGCCTACCACCGATCGAGCTACGGGCTGCCGCTGCGTCGCCCCTTCGGGTCACAGCTCTACAGCCTTGGTCCTTGCCTACTGGCTGCCAACACACCTCACAAGCGTGTACACGCTGGTAGCCTCCAGTCGCTGCATCGACTCACGCCATGCATCTATGCCGCCCCATCGGGTCGTAGCATCTCTCCACGTACATATCCGTCCCTGCGCATCGATGCCCTAGGATATCTCTGCACCACCTTCCCACGGTGTGGGTCGCCAATATCCGTGCATGGTCTTCGTCACTTCGGGTTCTTCTTCACCTACATCGAGTACCGCCGCCACCCCTCTCTAGGTGTCTAGCATGACAACTCCGGGTCGTCGCTGGTTTCGTCGCCTTCTACATCTTTGTCCATAACAACCTCGTTGCCATTGTCATCTCGTCCCCTATGACACTGGCGCACAAGTTCATGATGGTACCTACCCTCACACGCCTAGTACTGCAACATCGGTACGTGTATTCGTCCCTGACGCATTACCGAGTCTGGAAAACTCGGATCAGTGCCTCGTTTACATCATAATTGACAACATCTTCTTCGGCATCGAACTCTATGACTGCCTTGACTATGTCACCGATAATTTCTTCTTTGCGAACTTGGTTCTGGAAAAACCGATGTATGCATTCATTACCGACATGTGCCTAGTTCTGGAAAAACTATGTCCGTACCTCATCCTTGATGGCTCGGAATGCATCGGCTCTGACATCGACATCCTCGACGACTGCCTTGACCCGTCTCCGTCATCATCCTCGCGCACTACACGCACGCGGATTCATGTGAGGCTACCTCGACACTGGCATCCCCGACCATGACATCGACCATGGAAACCCCTTGCATGGCTACCTAGACCAAGGTTGCAGCGCTCTCCGTGCCCAACGCTCTCATCTCCCTCGATATTGGCACAAGGTCTATAACCTTGCTTGAGCATATCTCACTAACTTCCTCTACATTCCAAGCTACCATGACGTGGCATCGTCCACGACGTTCCCGCTCGGACTACGGGGAGATGTTAGCCTACTAGATGCTACTTCGGTTTATCTCCAGTCTGACCGTCAGTGACGTTCCAGTTATTCATGATGCTACCGCTATGAATGCGGGGGATGTTAGAGTATTGCGTATACATTTATTATGTAGTATAGGATAAAGATAGTGAAAGGGAATGTATGCCCCCATGTGTACTTCTGGTAATTAATGACAATCTCTATGGACTAATGTGTAAATTGAGTTTTACTTGTAGGTTTGTCCATTAGCATCGCTTGGGCATGTGTTGGTCTCGAAGTTGTGAAGGGATACGGGTAGGCTACACTAGGGAAAATCAAAAAATTCTACCGCGTAAACCAGGATTATTATTGTCATAGATCTCAGGATTACCACTAGACGCGGAGTTGCGGAACTTGATGAAGCACGTTGAGGCAGTGTAGATGTTCTATGTCTCCTCCTCGTCCTCGTCCCACGAGCAGCTCCCCTTGTGCGGCTCGTCCAAGTTCTACAGATGCAGCATCTCCGAGGTATCCACACGTGCGGGGTGGAAGCGTCAGACACCGGATTGCTGGGTCCGCGCGTGCAATACAGGCGTGAGGAGTGGCGGCTGGGTGGAATGCTCAACCCTGTTCAGCTCTCTCCACCCTCTCTTAAATAGATGTCCCTAGTGGGCTTGTACATTAGTAGCCTAAGCCTGGTCTAATTCGGATCCAATCCTCAAAAGGCTTCCAGCCCCTTAAGTGTGTGTGACCCTATAGGTTCATATACGTATAGACATGACACGTATACACTTATTCTATCAATAGTTGGTAGCGGCCTCTAGCAAGACGTGCCAACTCCTAAACACATACAAAGATCATTCGGACAAACCATCACAAGGTTTAGTATATGTCTTTCCTATGGATGGCACCCGCTGGGTATGGAGGCGGGTATGGCACCTCCATACCCACCTCCACCACCTATCCCCTCCACCACCACCCGCCTCCATACCCGCTGCCGGGTCCATGTCTCCACCAGACCCGCCACCCGGCGGGTACCCACCCGGGTGCACAAATCGGCCTTCCTCCTAGTCATCGGCAACAAACTGGCGCGCTGTTGTCCGCCTTCTTGTGCTCCCCTGCTGCTCGACAGCGAGGGCCACATGCCGAGGAGGAAGCCAAGCCATGCCACACTCCCATGGAGCGGGATCTCCGTGAACTCCTCGATAGGCGGCGACGATGTGGAGCTGTGGGATGTGCGTATGCTTGCTGGCATGGTCCATCTGGATTCGCCGCCCTCTCGACCTTGATTGTTGTCGCCGGAGTCTATCTCTTGGAGCCTTGGCTATGGCGGCGCGGTCCGGGCCTCCAGGGAGCGAGCAGAAGAAGAGGCGAGGCGACAAGGGCCAGGGGCAAGTGGCGGCGCAGGGTGGGAGTGTTGGTTGGAGCGAGGTTGGGAAATTAGGATTTAGGTTAGCTACTTAGGGTTTCTCCCAGGCACTGACATGCGGGGTCTACATGTAATTGACGGGTTTGCGGGTTAGTGGGTATGGGTTTACCACCTCCAGACCCGCACCCGCTAGACCCGATGGGTCTGGATTTTTACCACTAAGACCCGTGGGTTTATTTTTAACCAAACCCTCCTTCATTTTATGCGGGTACCCGTCGGGGTAACGGGTGACGGGTACCCATTGCCATCCATAGTCTTTCCCTTTGCCTCACGATATTTGATCTAGCTCCAAGTTGACCTCCCTTTCTTGATACTGTGATTCGGAATCCCTTTACTAGGTTAACTCTTAACCATATATAGCACATCCATGCATTTCTGGATCCAATCACTCGAGGGGCCCAAAGATATCTCTCAAGTATAGAGGGGCAAATCCCATCTTGATTGACCAATGTCTTGTAGCATGCTTCAGGATAAACCCGAAATCTATCCTTATAACTACCCTATTACGGAGCAGCGTCTAATAGCCCCAAAGTAGGTCGATCCACATCTCAAGTAAATGCGACAATCTTAGGTCTGAGGACAAAACGTACATGATGTGTAGAGAGAGCTGCAAGTCTAATTGCCAATATCATATTGGGTCAGTCCAACCCCATGTTCATAACATGTGTCCACATCATTGGTTTGACATCTCCATGTTTATGACTTGCGAAACATAGTCATCAACCAATCGATGTGCTAGTCTAATATTCACGCGTGTCCTCACATGAACTATGACTAGGGACAACTATTAGATAACCATACAAGTAAAGAGTTTCACAAACAATTCACATAATTGTCAATCAAAACAAGTTGCTTGATGGATATTCAAGGAACATTACAATAACTCATGGATACATATGAAATATAATCATCTCTGTGATTGCCTCTAGGGTATATTTCCTTCAAGTTGAAAGATGATGACATTTGAAGGTTGATCAAGACAAGTGCAAAGAGTTGCATCAAGATGGATCAACCTCAAGAAGGAATGAAGAAGGGCAAGATCAAGATGTGACATCTCTAGAAAATCTCATGCTTGAAGCTTCTCATCATGGAGTGATGAAGACAAGTTCAAAGAAGAGGTTTCCCCATGGAGTATGGGGGAGCAATTTGCAAGACTTCATCAAGAAAGAGTGAGCAACAGAAATCAAGAAAGGTGTTCCATCTTGAGAAGGTCAAGACGGTCTACATGAAGCTCAAGTGGAATTCTCAAGGCAAAGGTATGATCTTGATATGGTTTCGCTTTTGTCGGTCTCGTGTTGTTCTATCAAGAGGGGTTCTCAAGAGGGTGACTCGATCGGATTTTTCAGAGAGAGACCAAACCTTTGCATACATAGCATCAAGACAGAAAAACGAGCATGGTTGGTACTACCGTTGTCGAGTAAAACGCATCTTTCGGTGAACCGGCGGTAGTACCATCAAGGCTCGTTTTTATGTCTTTCGTCTCGTTGTTTTCTGACCATTGAAAGGGTGCCAGCGGTAGTATCTCCCACCCAGTGGTACTACCATCCGTGCACGTATCTGAACTTAACAGGCATATCCGGGAGCCCTTTAAAAGGGACTCCTCTTCCCCTTCGTGGCACCATCTCTTTTCTTGGTTCTTGGCTTTCTCTCTCTCCTCTAGTGTTGAACTTGAAGAGCTTGACCTCTCCCTTCCCCCCTATGATTCTTGCATCCTTGTGAGGGTTTTGAGAGAGGATATCTAGATCTACAATCCCCCAAACCAAATCCCTTATTTGTGAAGGAATCATTGGGATCTATATCTTAGAGAGTTTTGTGTTCTCCTCTTGTGTTCTTGCTCTCTTATTCCTCCAATAGCTTCTGTAGCTTAGTTGGAATTTGGGAGTGAAGGACTTGCCCTTGCATTTGTTGCATAGGTTTGAGTTCTCCATGGAGATTCAGCGAGTACAAGCTTGTGGGCTTGTTACTCTTGGATTCTTGGAACCCTAGACGGTTGGTGTGTTGATTTCTTGAGGCCTCCATTGTGGAGTGGCCTCAATCTTATGGCCTTTTGTGAATTTGTGGCCTTTTGTGTCTTTGTTGCCGTTTGAGGCTTTATTGTTAGGAGCCTCCAATTGAGTTATGGAGATATCCCTGACCTTGTATGGGTTTGTTGACCGCCCTCAAGTGTCCCTTAGTGGATCGTGAGTAGGCCTTTATGGCGAGCACATAGGAGAATAGGGTGAGCCTGTTGTGGCATCGGTGACTTGTGTCCCTTCGCATCCGGGGTGAGGCCTTGTGTGGCGTTTGGTGAGCATCGAGCCACCACACCTCGAGGTGAGCCACTTGTGGCGTTCGGAGTGCATTGTGCCATTGCACCTCTCCAACGGAGACGTAGCTTCTTTGGAAATGAACTTCGGGATAAAAATCTTCGTCTCCGCGTCCATCGGTTATCTCTCAACCGAGCCCTTTACTTATGCATTTTACATTGTGATAGCCTTCGTGCTTGAAGTATTTCATCTTGCTATCACCTTGTTGCTTGTATTGCTTAGCATAGCTTATTGGTGCACTTAGGTGAACCTAGTGGTTAGATTTTGTGCTCAATAAATTAAACGTTGGTTTTTATTCCGTATTAATTAGAGCATAAACCGTAACTTTTTAAAAGCCTATTCACCCCCTCTTGGCGACGTACATTGCACTTTCAGATAGGATATGTTTCCATGTAGTCCCAACTCGACTTATACTCCAAGATGATCCTTGTACACCTATATATACTCTCCCATGTGGCTAAATAATACATCCAACATATTCTGCCAATACCTCCTGTCGTTCTACAGTCTCCGCTATGGTATCAGATGTAGCATCCTGGCCCTATAACCAATCAGCATGATGTTGTCTAGTACGTGCGAGTTGGTATACAGATCGAACTGTCAACATGCCATTCTTCTCATAATTCTATACCCACCTATCATCCATGTGCCTTGTACTTAGGGGAAATCAATTGGATAACACAAATGTCCATAGGCGAGAATAACTTTATGAGTAGTTCTGTCTTGCAAGTCGCCAAGGTCGCATCTATAAAGGTTGCAACACCCACTGGTGTATCATCCCATAACAGGCCAAGGGCCTCAATATATTGTCTCTTGGTAGCCAATTTTGGTTCCAAGCATGTGTATCCTTGCCCGTATCAATCCTTCTTATCAAGCCTTGCATCGTAGTGCCTCTTCCTTCGAAAATCACCCTCCAAACCTGAGAAGGGTGTGTTAGTAGGTGAGTAGTGCACGGCCTTCAAGATACGATACCTCACGGCTTATAGGTTCTGTAATATGCGCCATGCTTGGCGTGCTAACATTGCCGAGTGAACAACTCAATGTATCAAAAACACTTTACTCGAGAGAATTTTGGTGACCACATGGTTTCCCATGACACCCAATAGGTCTTGGATGTCCCTCCTTATTTTGCCACAAACGCTTCGAAGCATGGCATTAATTGCTACACATAAGCCTGTTGGTAACTTGAAACATCACATGGAAAAATTGGTCTAACCTGATACCTCTTGATACCATCAATGGCTTTAACCAGCCTTGTATTTTCTTTCATATGAATCCTTGAGATGTTTAAAGGCTCCGTTCTTTTCTCTACCTAGACTTGAGGGCATCCCCAATTACTTATCATTAAGAGTATCACTAGGACCATTTAGAATGTTCTTCACCGATAATCTCCTCTCCTCTGAGCAGCATTTACTGAAGAAAATCAAGGATTTGTCTAGATTAATACGCTGTCTAGAGGCATTGCAATATTTCTCCAAGATAGTATTAACATATGTTTCTCCCTCAACACTTGCTCTAACAAACAACATGCTATCATTAGCCAAAAAAAGGTGGTTGACAACGAGTGCTATGGGCGCAACCTAGATGTATGGTGGACATTGCTTCGGCCTTTAGGGTAGGGCCACATCTGGATGGCACCACTACAAGTATGCTGGTACTTGTTCTTGTTGGGCTTCTTCCTGTTACTGCTTGTTCAGGTTTCTTACCGTTCCGCTGGTTAGAGTTTCCCATTTTCTGCTGCTATGGAGGAGGCGCTGGTGTAGGTGCACCATGAGCAGGATTTAATGGGGCAGAGAACAACACCATATATGGGGAGGTGGGTGATCCTTGCATTCATCTCTTCCGCAGTGATCAGCGAAGCAAGTCTGCGCAAAATTGGGGAATGATGACGAAGCACCAACTTCATCTAGGGCGTCTGAGAGGTTCTGGATCATGAGGCAGTACTCGGCAAAGGTGCGTTCGCCCTGAGGCACGCCACCGAGTTCGGTGGAGAGGATCATCGGTTCTTCTTTACGGTCGCCCACAACATCGGAGACCGTCCCACAGATTCAAGAGATGGTGGTGGCGTCAAGGAGAACCCACTCTGTGGACCCTGAGGTCGGGGGAAGAGATGGTGGTGGCGTCAAGGAGAACCCACTCCATGGACCCTGAGGTCGGGGGGAGGTGGAGGATCACCTCTCCCTGACCTCAGAGTCCACAGAGTGGGTTCTCCTTGACGCCAACACCATCTCTTGAATCTACGGGACAGTCTCCATGGAGATCTTCAACATGATCATGGAGTCGGATGTTGTGGGCGACCGTCAAGAAGAACCGATGATCCTCTCCACCGAGCTCGACGACGTGTCTCAGAGCGAACACACCTTTGCCGAGTACTGCCTCGTGATCAAGAACCTCTCGTACGCCGTAGATGAAGTTGGTTCTCTGTCATCATTCCCATATTTTGTGCAGACTCGCTTCGCTGCTCGCCGTGCAAGAGATCAATGCAAGGATCGAACTCCTCCCTAGATGCGGTGTTGTTCTCTGCCCCACCAACTCCTGCTCATGGTGCACCTACACCAGCGCCTCCTCCATAGCAGCAGAAAATGGGAAACTCTAACCAGTGGAACGGGAAGAAACGTGAACAAGCAGGAACAGGAAGAAGCCCAACAAGAACAAGTACCAGCATCCTTGGAGTGGTTCCATCCAGATGTGGCCCTACCCTAAAGCCTGCAGCAATGTCCACCATCCATCTAGGTTGTGCCCATAGCACTCATTGTCAACCACTTTTTTTGCTAATGATATCATGTTGTTTGTTAGAGCAAGTGCTGAGGGAGCAACATATGTTAATACTATCTTGGAGAAATATTGCAATGCCTCTGGACAGCATATTAATCTAGACAAATCCTTGATTTTCTTCAATAAACGTTGCTCAGAGGAGAGGAGATTATTGATGAAGAATATTCTAAATGGTCCTAGTGAGACTCTTAATGATAAGTACTTGGGGATGCCCTCAAGTCTAGGTAGATAAAAGAATGGAGCCTTTAAACATCTCAAGGATTCCATATGGAAGAAAATACCAGAGTGGTTAGAGAAATTGATGGTATCAGGAGGTACAAATGTGTTGATCAAGGCGGTTGCTATGTCAATCCCAATTTTTACATGTGATGTTTCAAGTTACCATCAGGCTTATGTGCAACAATTAATGCCATGCTTTGAAGCGTTTTGTGGCAAAATAAGGAGGGACATCCAAGACCTGTTGGGTGTCATGGCAAACCATGTGCTCACCAAAATTCTCTTGAGTAAAGTGTTTTTGATACATTGAGTTGGTCAGTAGGAAATGTTAGCACGCCAAGCATGGCGCATATTACAGAACCTATAAGCCATGAGCTATCGTATCTTGAAGGTCGTGTACTACACACCTACTAACACACCCTTCTCAGGTTTGGAGGGTGATTTTCGAAGGAAGAGGCACTACGATGCAAGGCTTGATAAGAAGGATTGATACGGGCGAGGATACACATGCTTGGAACCAAAATTGGCTACCAAGAGACAATATGTTGAGGCCCTTGGCCTGTTATGGGATGATCCACTGATACGTCGTAAACGTATCTATAGTTTTTATGCTCCATATTTGTTTTGTATCATTTTTCTTATGTTTTGTATACACTTTGAGGTATTTTTATACACTTTCTGGAACTAACCTATTGACAAGCTGTCACAGTGCCAGTTGCCTGTTTTCTGTTGTTTTTGGTTTCCGAAAAGCTAAAAAATGAATATTCTCGGAATTGGACGGGACAAAAGCCAAAGTTACTATTTTTCCTGGAACGATACGGAAAATCGAAGCAGAGACGGAGTAGGGCACAACCTAGGGTGTCACGGGCCCACCTAGGCCGCGCCACCAGGGGGTGTGGCCCCCCTGGCTGCCTCCTCACCTTGCCCCGTCACCTATAATAAGCCCCCAGGGATAAAACCCTAAATCGTCAATCATACACCCACGGAAAGTTCCACAGCGCCGCCGCCACCAAAGGGGAGATTCGAGGGACAGAAGTCTCTGTTCCGGCACCCTGACGGGATGGGAAAGTGCCCCCGGAGCCATCTCCATCGATCTCCACCACCATATCCATCACCGTTGTTGATTCCCATGATGAGGAGGGAGTAGTTCTTCCTCGAGGCTAAGGGCTTTACCGATAGCTATGTCTTCATCTCTCTCTCTATGCATGATCTTATTGTGATCATGAGATTTGTAATCAAGTAGATCTACTCTGCTACTCAAGTGCTTCAATAGATCTCTGCTCTCCCCACGTGTGTGAAAGTGACAGCATGCACGCCATGGTGGCACTTAGGCTAGAGTTCATAGATCTTTATCATGAGTATATTTTGAGTTGGTTGTCTCTATGAAATTGTGGTGTTTGTTGGAACCATCTAGCGCTCAGGGTGACAGTGTGGGGTTATCTAGATGAGGAATGCGGACTTTGAGGTGTGCTTTTATAGCCCTACCATGGATTAGAGTGTCCAACCGGAGAGTAGTTCAGGGTAGTATCATGAAGAGAATATATTTATTGAGAGTGTTCACTAGTGAAAGTATGATCCCTAGGCCTTGTTTCTAAACATTAAAACATCGTTTGCATCTAGATATGTTGCATGTTTGCTTGCTTAAATCTTTATTTCAGTTTGACTTTAGTCTCTCCCACGTCAATAACAAGTCAAAAGCTCTTTTCTAGCACCGTTACCACTTGTATTTTACTATCTCTTCGCCAAACTAGTGCACCTACAAACCTGACAAGTGTATTGGGTGTGTTGGGGACACAAGAGACTTCTTGTATCTTGATTGCAGGGTTGCTTGAGAGGGATACCTTTGACCACTTCCTCCCTGAGTTCGAAAACCTTGGGTAATCTACTTAAGGGAAACTTGCTGATGTTCAACAAACCTCTGCACTTGGAGGCCCAACAACTATCTACAAGTATAGAAGTGCGTAGACATCAAGCTATTTTCTGGTGCCGTTCCCGGGGAGGTAAGGTAAAATTTACTCACATCCTCTGGTGTGTGAGTGCTCGAAGTTATTTCCTTTAGATTCTGCAATTTTGTCTTTCTGTTTCTTGTTTTCACTAGTTAGGCTTAATGGAAAACAATAACAAAATTAGAGAGCTTTATAGTATTTATCTTGAGTTAGGACATGAAGTGTTTGAAGAGAAAATTAAAAAACCTATGGAACTTTATTTGCATGCTAAAGCAATGTTATTAGTATGAATTCTCTGAACACCATTATTTCTAATGTTATGGAAATGTCTAAGCTTAGGGAAGCTAATTTTTATGAAAATGATCTTTTTAGTTCCCCAGCTTTGGAAGATAGCTATTCTATTGCTTATGATGATACCAAACCTCCAATATATGATGATTACAATGATGAATATGATATTTTCAATCCACCTACTTTTGAGGAAAAAATTAATTATGATTACAATATGCCTCCTATATTTGATGATTATGGTGACGAGAATAAGAATGATAACTATTTTGTTGAATTTGCTCCCACTACAATTAATAAAAATGACTATGCTTATGTGGAGAGTAATAATCATTTTATGCATGTGGCTCATGATAAGAATGTTTTATGTGATAGTTATATTGTTAATTTTATTCATGATGCTACTAAAAGTTATTATGAGAGAGGGAAACATGGTATTATGTATCTCAATAATATTAAGTTTCCCCTCTTTATGTTGAAAATCTTGGAGTTGCACTTGTTTTGCTTTCCTACGCTTGTTGCTTTGTGATTTCATGACTTGTTTATTTACAGGATTCCTATGCATAGGAAGTGGATTAGACTTAAATGTGTTTTGAATTTTCTTCTTTATGCTCTCTTTAACTTCAATTCATATTTCTTATGTGAGCATCTTCTCAAACTATCAATCCTAACTTAAAGGCGTTAAAGCAAAGTACTTCTTGGGAGATAACCCAATAGTTTTATTGAGTCTTGGAAGTTATTAATTCTGTAATAACCTCTCCTTATCCTTTTTATTTGATTTTTGTGCTAAGAATAACCTCTAATGAGAGAGAAGTAAGATTTGGGGAAGTTGCTGTCCCGAAACATATTTTTGTGCTTCACTGTAAAAATTCGTAAAAAATCTCTGTAAGTCTGATTGAGCTATAATTTTCTGAATAAATCCCCCAGGTTTTTAGCTAACTTTCGTTAGATCAAAACTTTTCGATTTGAGCAACAGAAGGTCTTCGAAAAAATCGTTTTTTACCCGATGGTCTGTTTTAACAGATTTCTGCCATTATTTGCATTTGCCTCTTTATTGATTTCCTTTTGAGTTCTCTTTGGTAAATTGAGCTTTTTGAGGTAATTGGTACAGTAGCTTATGTTTTAATAAAAGTTTTGTTGTTTTAAAACTAAAACCCAAAGGTTTATTACTTTTGAATGAACTAATGTTGCTAATGAACATTGTGTAAAGTTTTGTATGAAGGAAAATTTTCAAGTGTAGGGGAAGAATGATGTAATGAGATGAAGAATGGACAAAAGCTCAAGCTTGGGGATGATACCCCGTGTCACCCCAAGAAATATTCAAGAGGTACAAGCGTCAAAGCTTGGGATACCCTCCAATTGAACCCGGAAATCGCTTCCTCTAAGTCTTAAACCTACTCTTTCTGCCCTCCTAGGGAGCGCTTGGGCAACTAACTTGTGGGGCATGACATCCCAAATTCATCATTCGGAATTTCCTGAGAAAAAAGGGCATCCCCTTCTTCATCAATAAAATCTCAGGTCTTTCTAGACACTTCGTTTTTATTGTTTCATGCACTGTTGTGTTGTTCTTAGAGCGTCTTTGTTTTTGTTTTTAGTTTCTTTTGCTTTGTTTGCTGCAATAAGTTGGTTGGATCCTAGCACACTTATTTTGTAGAGAGACACACTCTGTTTTCATTGCCTAGAACACTCTAGTTTTCACTCTTATTGTCTATGAGTGTTCTCTATTGCTAGAACTGTGTTTAGCCTTAGTTTTCTTGTGCTTTCAGCTTAGAAATTTTTAGTTCTTCTTTTTGGATTTGTGAGACAAGCTCACTGATCTTTATTGATTATTATCTTTGTGAGTTGTTTCAAATAAGTCGATTGGTGTTGGAAAAGAGTAGAAAGTTTCATGCTTAAGTGGTACAAAAGGGAGCTTGTTTTGACTGTGGCTTAGACTTTATCATGTCATGCTAGATGTTGCTTTGACCTTATGCTTAGTGATTATTGTTGTAGCATGACTTGTTCCAAACAATTGAGATTGCTTAATGTGCCTTGAAAGAATCATGCGTTGTTTTAGCATACAAAAGCATAGTATTGTGGTATTCTTCTTTGATGCTTTGTTTGGGTTGACTTGGCACATGCTCACACCGTGTTATGACTATGAACCAGTCACCTTAGCCTCTATGATCATTTAGTTTTTGATTTGTGATACCACTTTATGCTTTGATTAGTAATGTTTTGTCGCTCTGCATGGTCATGGCCATTATTGCTCTCTTAGTTGGTCGCTCCCAGTATTTTGCTAGCCTCCACTTGTATTGAGTAAGCTCTACTCATGCATCCAACTCCCAAGAAACCAAGTTATTCCAAAATGTTCACTATAAATTCCTATGCATGGCGTGTTACACCATTCCAAGTATATTCTTGTTTTGTCTACCTTCCAATTAAAAAGTCACTTTGTTATGTGAAAGTTAGTGATTAAAGCTCTCACAAACTTGATGACACACTTTATTTTTCTTACCCCTAATTGAACCATTGTGTCATCTATGTTGTATATGCTTGCACTTATAAGTTGGGATTAGCAGAACCGTGATGTCACGGGGAACGCTTTCAACACCTGTAAATATCTACCCAGTTGATATCATGCTCTTTTGTTTATGGATGTCATCGGTGTGAAATAAAAGGGGAGGTTGTCAGTCCATGGAGTTATGTATGTGTGTTAGAGTAACGGCTAGGCCGCTAGCCTAAGCCATGCCTAATCATGGTGGAAACTTGCAGCATCAC
The DNA here is from genome assembly GCA_910589765.1 of Avena atlantica. Taxonomy (NCBI): domain Eukaryota; kingdom Viridiplantae; phylum Streptophyta; class Magnoliopsida; order Poales; family Poaceae; genus Avena; species Avena atlantica. Next base: position 525,147,668 of record OU342739.1, on the reverse strand, counting down.
CATACTGAGCAATCTATGAAGCATTCTTCTTATGAAAAAAAGAGATAGAAAAAAAGAGATTGAGAAAAAGAAAAAAAATAGATGAGAAAAGAGGAAAGAGAGAAAAGGCACCATTTTCCCATGGTAAATGAGAAGATTGCTGAGATGCTCATTGTCTGCTTGCCTAGTCATTTGATATGGGATAGCTCATGTATCATGGGGCAAGGGGAACCCCATTGGCAGTTCTCTATGATACACATGTACTTACTATGACAAGAACTTACTGGTAACTAAAGTTGAGTAGCATGAGGAGCGGCCCTCGTACTCAAGGAACATGAGATTGCCAACTTATACTTTGTCAAGCATATACTCCATATTTTGTTCACTTTAGCCTTAATCACTTCAAGATGCTTATGATAGGGGCAATGAGAGCTGAAAGCTAACAAGTACCATAATTTTTGGAAGCTCTTTATGAAACTTGAAATCCCTGCTTCCCTTTGAAGGGTCTTTTCTTCCACTTTTATATTGAGTCTCCACCTTCTATCCTTAGGCACCAATTAAGAGAGCATAGTTGCCATTCTTAGTTCTATGTGCATTGTCCCAAAACTTATTGATTGATTCATAATGTTGATGTTGCTTGTTCTTGAATTATTTGTATCTAGTCACCCTTATGAACTTTGAAGGTGTCCTATGCATTTATGTTTTGCTACTCCATGAGGGATAAGCTGAATGCCACTATGCTATGTTTTCTATATGCGAAACAAACAAACGTCTTTCAATGCATTGTTATTCATAAACCTTTGTTTGTATCCTTTCATGTTGCAGCATAGTTACTATGTCTTATTGTTAGAACTTCATCTTTTATGCTCATGTTTAGAGTACTTTGATCCCAGTTTTCAATGCTTACAAATGGTTTGATCTTGATTGTGATGGTGCATGTCACCTCAATTTTTTTTTATCACTTACCTACTCGAGGACGAGCAGGAGTTAAGCTTGGGATGCTTGATACGTCGTAAACGCATCTATAATTTTTGAGGGATACACTTTGAGGTATTTTTATACACTTTGAGGTATTTTTATACACTTTCTAGAACCAACCTATTGATAAGATGCCACAGTGCCAGTTGCCTGTTGCCTGTTTTCTGTTGTTTTTGGTTTTAGAAAAGCTAAAAAATGAATATTCTCGGAATTGGACAGGACAAAAGACAAAGTTACTATTTTTTCCGGAATGATACGGAAAATCGAAGCAGAGAAGGAGTAGGGAACCAGGGTGGGCACAACCTAGGGTGGAATGGGCCCACCTAGGCCGCGCCAGCAGGGAGTGTGGCCCCCCTGGCTGCCTCCTCGTCTTGCCCCTTCGCCTATAAGAAGCCCCCCAGAAGAAAACCCTAGATCGTCAATCATACACCCACGAAAAGTTCCGCGGCGTCGCCGCCACCGAAGGGGAGATTCGGGGGACAGAAGTCTCTATTCCGGCACCCTGTCGGGACAGGGAAGTGCCCCCGGAGCCATCTCCATTTATCTCCACCACCATCTCCATCACCGTTGCTGATTCCCATGATGAGGAGGGAGTAGTTCTTCCTTGAGGTTAAGGGCTCTTCCGATAGCTATGTGTTCATCTCTCTCTATGCATGATCTTATTGTGATCATGAGCTTTGTAATCAAGTAGATCTACTCTGCTACTCAAGTGCTTCAATAGATCTTTGCTCTCCCCACGTGTGTGAAAGTGACAGCGTGCACGCCGTGGTGGCACTTAGGCTAGAGTTCATAAATCTTTATCATGAGTATATTTTTATTTGGTTGTCTCTATGAAATTGTGGTGTTTGTTGGAACCATCTAGCGCTCAGGGTGATAGTGTGGGGTTATCTAGATGGGGAATGTGGACTTTGAGGTGTGTTTTTATAGCCCTACAGTGGATTAGAGTGTCCAACCGAAGAGTAGTTCAGGTTAGTATCATGAAGAGAATATATTTATTGAGAGTGTTCACTAGTGAAAGTATGATCCCTAGGCCTTGTTTCTAAATATTGAAACAACGTTTGCATCTAGATCTGTTGCATGTTTGCTTGATTCCATCTTTATTTCAGTTTGACTTTAGTCTCTTCCACGTCAATAACAAGTCAAAAGCTCTTTTTTGTCACTATTACCACTTGTATTTTACTAACTCTTCGCTGAACTAGTGCACCTATACATCTGACAAGTGTATTGGGTGTGTTGGGGACACAAGAGACTTCTTGTATCTTGATTGCAGGGTTGCTTGAGAGGGATACCTTTGACCACTTCCTCCCTGAGTTCGAAAACCTTGGATAATTCACTTAAGGAAAATTTGCTGCTGTTCTACAAACCTCTGCACTTGGAGGCGTAGACATCATCCACCAGTGGGTGTTGCAGCCTTTATAGATGCAACCTCAGTGACTTGCAAGACAGAACCACTCAGAAATTTATTCTCGCCTATGGACATGATGTTATCCAATCGATTTCCCCTAAATACGAGGCGCATGGATGATCGGTGGGCATATAATTATGAGAAGAATGTCATGTTGAGAGTTCGATCTGTATACCAAATCGCACGTACTAGACAACATCGTGCTGATTGGACAGCGAGCCAGGATGCTACTTCCGATACCATAGCGGAGACTGTAGAGCGATAGAAAGGGATTTGCGTTGGATGTATTATTTAGCCACATGGGAGAGTATATATATGTGTACAAGGATCATCTTGGCGTATAAGTCAAGTTGGGACTACATGGAAACATATACTATCTGAAAGTGCAATGGACGTCGCCTAGAGGGGGGTGAATAGGCTTTTAAAAAAGTTACGGTTTAGGGCTCGGTTAAGAGATAACCGATGGACGCGGAGACGGATATTTTTATCCCGAAGTTCACTTCCAAAGAAGCTACGTCTCCATTGGAGAGGTTCGATCGCGCAATGCACTCTGAACGCCACAAGTGGCTCACCTCGAGGTGTGGTGGCTCGATGCTCACCGAACGTCACACAAGGCCTCACCCCGATTGCGAAGGGACACAAGTCACCGGTGCCACATCAGGCTCACCCTATTCTCCTGTGTGCTCGCCACAAAGGTCTACTCACGATTCATTAAAGGACACTTGAGGACGGTCACCAAACCCGTACAAGGTCAGCTATCTCCACAACTCAATTGGAGGCTCCTAACAATAAAGCCACAAACGACAACAAAGCAACAAAAGGCCACAAATCCGCAAAAGGCCACAAGCTTGATGCCACTCCACAATGGAGGCCACAATCTCTCTCAGCTGTTTACATGTCCAACAATCCAGTGCAACATCGTCGGACCAAGCACATCGAGATTGATATTCATTTTGTCTGAGAGAAGGTGGCCCTAGGACAAGTTCGAGTTCTTCATGTTCCAACCACTGCACAATTTGCCGATATCTTCGCCAAGGGTCTTCCGATAGCTTCGTTCACAGACATTTGTTTCAGTCTCAGCGTTGGTGAACCACATGTTGACACTGCGGGGGATGTTAAATTATAAGTCGGTTTGGGTTTACTTGTAACTTAAGTTAGGGTTAGGCCGGCTGGCCCCCTATATATATTCCTTGTAATCCCCCAAACAATGCACCAACCGGTGTTGCTCTCCGCACGTCCGTAGTTGCTCCCACCGATGGTCGGGGTTGCTACAAGGAGCGGTCATCGGTGCTTCCTGCGGCGGCCAGCGTTGCTTCCTATGGCGTTGGCAACTGCTACAAAGGAACATCGGGTGTGCAGCGGAACTGCTACAAGCGGGTCACTGCGATATGCTACAAGACGTGGCCGGAGTTACTACCAGCGGTCATCGTCGATGTTGCGACCCGCCGACCACGGTGCTACGAGTCATGGCCGGAGTTGCTACCAGCAGCCGGCGGGGTTGCTACGAGTCACGGCCGTAATTGCTACTAGCGCCCGGTGGGGTTGCTACCAGCGGTCGGCAGGGTTGCTACAAGCGGCCGCTGGCGGTGCTATGACTACGGCCGAAATTGCTACCAGCAACCTCCGTCGATGCTACAACCGATTGTCAGTGGTGCTGCAAGCAGTTGGCGGCCTTGCTATGACCGTCCGATGAAGATGCTACGACCGCACTGCAGCGACGTCATCTCCGGCGAAGTCATATCCGGCGATGAGCGGAGCTCGGGACAACATGTCATGCGTGTGGAGGACGACGCAAGGATGGGCTTTGTTTTGCCTTTCTTTCTTTTTATAGGGAGCAGCCGGTGTGCGGTGTGCGCAAGTGGTGTCCCACATGTCAAAGGCTGGACCCGGAGGTTGGAAAGTTTTCTATTCTCGCTCAGTCATATCCAAATTTGAATCGTGTTTTTTAGTTCTCAGTCTGAACTCTGAACATGGGAGTTTGTTCTCTGAATCTGAGTCATGTAGTATCTGATTTTGTTCCATTCTTTTACGGGGACCGCTCCCGGCGTTGTTAGTTGTAACGGAGTCTGCTAAATCGAATTGTCGCGGTGCGCAGTGTATCATCCACCTTGGTCGCGCGTACGGGCAATCGTGCATAACTAAATGGCATTGCACCTTTAAATTGGTTATATACCTTCCTCTCCTCAGATCAATCTACAGCTCTCACCCGCTCAGTAATCGTGTACACTTGTTGACGACGCGGCAGAGGAACCACGCGACTAGCTCCTGCTCCTGACTCTGACTACTACCTGGTGAAATGCAACTATAGCATGCTAGAGACGTTCATTTGCTTTTTTTGTTTTGAGATTTGTATAAAAAGTAATCTTTTGCATGCACATAGTACAACATCTGATAAATCTATGACACTCTCTCTCCCACTCCTTTTAACTCTTAATACTAGATTTAAAAGAGTCATATAATTTAAAATAATTATCTAATTAAAAATCTTTTTGAACCAGCGTATTTATTTTTATTAAATCTTTTAAACAAGCCCAAAATTAATAAAATTGAAAATTTAAATTTCGAAACATAATGAAATGTCATGATTCACAATGAAACATATTGTATTATTGGTTTCTTGTTTTTCTTTAATATATTTTTTTTTCAACTCGAAGGATTTTGTCAACTATTTTCTCATTATGATAGAAAAAGTTTGAAACATAAAGAAAGAGACTGTTTTAGCAATAAAAAACCACCAAGTTTCATATAATTTTTTTTGTTTTATCAATTTCAAAAATCAATTTTTAAATATTGTCAAAATATAGTTAATATTAGTTTTATTTTGAAGCTCTCTCCGTTAAAAATCCAGATGTGCAAACGGTTTTTAAAATGAACTTGTAATTAAAAATCTATAAACGTTTTAAACTATACCATAATATAAAAGAAAATATACTAATCTATGTAAAGTTTGCATGCAACATAGGAGAGAGAGTGTGGGGCCATGCACGCTATATAGCGTGCACGCCAAAATCGCCGTTTTGCTACTACCTGCAGTATTCTGCGCTGCAGCGGTGCAGCCAATAGTGATCAACTCATCGATCGGTCACCTCTTGGCCGTCGCCGGAGTGGGAGGCAGGGGCGGCTCCATCTGCAGCACCCGCTCGAGCTCCTCCACGACTTCCCCCATCGCCGGCCGCTCCTTGGGGTTCTTGCCGAGGCACCGGTCCGCCAGCCTCGCCACCTCCCGCGCGGCGGCCACAGGGTACCGCCCGCCCAGTCTTGGGTCCATGATGGTCCTGAAGCTGTCCCCGCCCGGCGGGTGCCGCCTTACCCACCCCAGCAGTTTCTGCTCCTCCGCCGGCCGGTTCCGCTCCAGGGACCGCCGGCCCGTGAGGATCTCGTACAGCACCACCCCGAACCCCCACACGTCGCTCTTCACCGTGAGGTGCCCCGTCTCGATGTAGTCCGGCGCCGCGTACCCGTGCGTGCCCACCACCGCCGTCGACACGTGCGTCCTCCCGTCCGACGGCCCCTCCCGCGCCAGCCCGAAGTCCGACAGCTTCGGCCGGAAGTCGCCGTCCAGGAGCACGTTGGACGCCTTGAAATCCCTGTATATCACCTGCACCTCCGGGACTCCCTGGTGGAGGTAGTCGAGGCCGCGCGCCGCGCCGATCATGACCTGCAGCCTGGTCCGCCAGGGGAGCGGCGGGTGGGCGCGGCTGAAGAGGTGGTCGTCCAGGGTCTTGTTGGGCATGAACTCGTAGACGAGCAGACGGTGCTTGCCGGTGTCCGAGTCCACCGCGCAGTACCCGATGAGCTTCACCAGGTTCGGGTGCTCCAGCACGCCCAGGAACTGCACTTCGGCGAGCCACTGCTTGTGCCCCTGAAATGCTCAAATAATACACGGAATTTCAGTTGATTTTCTTGAAGATGAAAAACTTTAGTTAATTACGCTGATGGTGTTGGTTTAGAAATTAGAACGTGGTTCTGAATTCTACTGGTTTAATGATAATTTTCTCGTGATGCCGTGCGAAAATTCTGTGATTGAAGTCGACATGTGTGGACGTCTTCGTCCCGATGGGGACGTGCCTGCTGTTGTTATGTGAAGATTTCTCATGGAGCTCATGCTTCCTAGCAATTGATTTACTGCAATTCTTCAAAGAATCTACTAGCTTTTCTGTTACTGACGATTCTGAATTCTGACCTGGAGGCTGCGCTGGTTGAGGCGCTTGACGGCGAGCACGACGCGGCCGCCGCCGGCGGAGCGGAAGAAGGCGCGGTAGACGGAGCCGAAGCCGCCCTCGCCGACCTTGAGCGCGCGGCTGAAGCCGTTGGTGGCGCTGCCGAGCTCCTCCAGCCCGAACACCCGCAGCCGCGCCGCGCCCCTCTCCTCCGACAGCTCCTGGATGCTCCTCGTCGGCGTCGACGCCGACGACGCCTTGGTACTCTTCCGCCCGTCGGACGCAACCGGCGGCGCCGGCGACTTGGCTCCATCCGCCGGCCGCCGCCGACGGCTCTTGCCGCCGCTCTTGAAGGCGAAGCAGCCCATCACGAATTCCGGAGGTATTCAGGAGCTGCCCATGGAGGAGAACCAGTACGACAGGTTCAGAAGAAACGGACTGGCAATCAGAGGGGAGGGAATTTCTGGCAAGATGAAAGAGAATGGATCGGATCAAAGATTGATTAGCAGATTTCGTGAGATTATCACAGGATTATATAAGAATTGCCAGGAATCATGTGAGGAATCGAGAGGAGGATACGTACGTGGACAGTCAACCGGCCGCCCTCGTGGTGCCGCGGTCGGTGGTGTGCGGTTGGGCGGGCGGGCGCCAAGATATTAAATATGATACGCGCGCGCGCGCACACGCGGCTCCTACTCAGCTGCTGCCTACTGGTGGCGCTTCTGCTACTGTACACCAGATACTGCCTACTGGCTGCTGGTTACTTTTTCTTTAACCGAACAAGAAATATGGAGAAAAATTATCCACTATAAATTGATGAATTTTTATTTTCCTCAGAAAGAGAGGAACTGATATTTGCGCCATTCAATGTCTGGCCGTGCATATTTCTTGGGGAACAGAAAAGTTGTGTGGTGTGTTGGATAGATCTCTCCCACGTTCGGGCTCAACGGTCCGAACGGAGTCCCTCAACGCACCCTAATCGGGGGCGCCCAACCTTATTCATGGTTGTGGGCCCTGTCGCCAGTGTGTATATAAATAGGTGGGGGGGGGGGCGGAAGCACACGGTACGAGGTTCACCGTGCGCCGCAGCCCCCCACAAACAAACCCACCGATTAGGGTTCGCACTAGGCCGACGGGAAGCTCCGCCGCCATCGCTCTCAACCACCCACGCCCACGCTGTCGCCCCTTTTCCCATGGCCAATGACGGCGGATCTAGCTCCGGCTCTGGCTCCGGAATCCCCTCCGGTTCCTGCCTGTCAAGCCAGGTCGCAGGTAGTCTCCCTCTCTCCCTCTCAGATCTACTTGTCCACTACTACAGAGCATCTACCAAGGTTAGGCTATATCTAACAATGGTATCAGAGCTATTAGATGCTAGTTTTCTTTGGTAGAAAAGCAAAAATGAAAGAAAACCCTAGATCCAAAAGTGCGCCTTGCCCCTCTGGCCGCGCCGTCCCCCTCGATCCCTATGCGCATCGGCAAGCCAAGGCATAGGGAAGAAGGACACACCCCTTCGGGGGCAAAGCAAATACCAAGTTGTAACCCTAGTTCTTCCCCTGTACAATCCCAAATCGACACAGACAGAAAGATCCCGAAAAAGAAACCCCAAACCCCGAAAATCCCAGAGGAAAACGAATCAAGAAGAGGGGAAAAAGAATCACCGGCCGCCGACGTGCGCTGGCAAAGAGGCACCACTACTGCGTCGCTTGGCGGGCGTGCGCCCACCCTCGGGTGGACGCACCGCCGCCAAGGGAGGCAGAAGGGGGCCGCGGCTCCGCCGCTCGTCGCCGCATCTCCTCTCTCTCTCGTCGCTCGAGGGGTGGGTAAAGTGGACAGAGGGTAGTCAGAGAGTGGGGTAGAGGGAGGGGCGCGCCGCCGCCGGCACCATCGCCGCGCGGGGGCGGCCGCCTCACCTCACCTCCACTAGCGGGCTCCCAAGCCGCGTGAGAGAAACAAGCTCGAGGGAGGGGCCCGCCGGAGCGCCGGCCGCCTCGCCTCTTGCCGCTGGGACAGGGAAGCTCGAGGGAGGGACGCGCCCACCGGCGGCCACCTCACCTCACCGCCGCCGCCGACGCGTGCCGCCGACGCGGGGCAACCGCATGCAAGACGCGGCGCCGCCGCGGTCGGGCCATAGCGCCACGGACGGGGGGAAGGCGGCGGACCACGCGGGGCTGCCGGAGCGCGAGACGCGGCGCCGCCGCGGTGGCCTCGCGGGAGGCCGCGGACCACGCGGGGCTGCCGGCGCGCGGGACGCGGCGCCGCCGCGGTGGCCACGCTGGAGAGGGCCAGGGGGAAATGAGCTAGGGTTGCGGGGCCGTGGCGCTGGCCGGGTTTTATCCTTCCGTGGAGCGCGCCCGGCCGTCGGATCTAGGTCAGGCGGGCGAACGGCCAGGATTGAGCCCCGCGGGCGGTGCCGGGCCGGGCAGGCCAGGCTTGTTGGGCCAAGCGGGCTGGCCGGGGGCGGGCGCTGCTGGGCTGCGCCTGTGGGCCGCGGGGCGTGCGGGCTCTGGCTCACTTGCGCGCGCGTGAGCGGTAGCCAGGCGCGGGAGCCGCCAGGCCGCCTTGGGCCGCTGCGCGCTGCCCATAGGAATTGGCCCAGTTAACCAGTTTTTTCTGTTTTAATTTTTGCAGAATTGTTTTTTGATGTTTTTTGCTTAGTTTTAAGCAAGTTTTTGCATAGCCTTCTCTAGTCTTTTTACTTTTAAGTATATTGTGACTAGAAAATGTTACAATGGCAGATTTTTTCTGCAAAGTATGAGTTTTTTATGAGAGTTTCCGCTGCAAATAGTTATTTTTACATTGCAAATGTATGGTTTAAAATTGCACCAAATGCAATAAAAGTTGATTAAATCTTGACATAAAGATGTGATTAAAGTGATTATGCCTCATGCTATTAATTGACCAACGTTATTAATAATCATGACCATAATCTTTTCCTATTAAGTATTAAAGGTGCATTTAAATTTATTTCTGCCCAACGGTGATGTAATTTTAAATAGCACGAAAAGATTGCATGCTTAATTTATACCAACGTTGAATTAATGCATACAGTTGTTTTACTTGGTGATCTCACATCTTTTGTGATTTTCAGGAGGTCTCAACCTCATGGCATGTTTGAAGGACATCCCGCTCCTTAGGGGGGGACAACTACTCCGAATGGAGGAAGAAAGTTGACTTGGCGTTCGTATGCGCCGAAGTGGATTGGGTGGTTGACACCAAGCAACCAGTCAAGCCCGCTGACCCAGTCAGGGGGGCCGCTGAGGAAAGTGCTGACTTTGAGAAAAGGAAGAGGGACCATGCTCCATTGGAGCTGGCTTTGAAGGGTTTCGCGGCATAGTAAATCAAAATTTTCTACGGATGTGAACAGAGGGAAAGCCAAGCACAGCGGAACGTTCGTCGGAACGTGGGTGATGTAGTCGTACTCGCTTCTCCTCCTCGCGATCCGATCCGATCTATCACCACAAGTGGCGGTGCCTCCGTGAGATGCACACGTGCAGCACCTCGACGTCTCCTCCTTCCTCGGACCAGCAAGTATGGTGGAGAGATGGATTGGATCTACAACACGACGGCGTGGTGTATATGGTGGAGAATTTCTGCCGCAGGGCTTCGCCTACAAACAGTCGGGAGGGAGAGAGGAAGGTAGCAAGGCAACTAGGGTTGGAGGCAAGGTGTAGGGGGAGGGGACGCACCAGCCCTCTATTTATAGAGGGGGGGGCGGCCAGCCCTTGCCCCTCCTCCAAGCCTTGGGCCGGCGGCCAAGGGAGGGAGAAGTGGGGGGCAAGGACTCTCCCCTCTTCTAGAAACCCTATCTCTAGTTTAAACGATTTAAACCCTATAGGATCGGCTGGGCCCTATGGGGCCTTGTGCCCCTGGCCCAATGCGGCCAGGACACTCCCTCATAGGCCCATTCCCCCTCCCGGAAGGTGGGGCCACGTTGGTCCCCTTCCGGAAGGTTCTAGAAGCTTCCGGTACAATACCGAATAACCCGGAACAATTCCGAACTCCAAAAACTGCATTGCCTTATATGAATCTTATTCTCCGGACCATTCCGGAACCTCTCGTGACATCCCGGATCCCATTCGAGACTCCGAACAAAAATTCATAAACCAATTATCCAATCTATCCTAGCGTCGAGATACGTTAAGTGTGTGACCCTGCGGGTTCGAGAATATGCAGACATGATCTTCTATCAATAATCAACAGCGGGGTCTGGGCACCCATATTGACTCCCACACATTCATCGATGATCATATCGGATGAACCACGATGTCAGGATTCAAACAATCCCATATATATATTCCCTTCGTCTCGCGATATTTTACTTGCCCGAGATTCGATCGTCGGTACCGTCATACCTAGTTCAATCTCGTTCACAGCAAGTACTTTACTCGTTCCGTAATCCGATATCACTTTGTGATTAACTCCTTAACCACATGCTTGCAAGCGGTGTTGATATCGATTACCGAGTGGGCCCTAAGTATATCTCTCCGACTTGGGAGGGACAAATCCCATCTCGATACATACAACCCAACAGATACTTTCCGATCACCTGAGAGACACCTTTATGATCACCCTCTCATAGGATGACATTTGATGACCTCAAAGATTTCTTCCGATACCCGGGAGTTGTATTATCTCATGGTCTAGGGAATACAATATTTGACATAGGAAAAGCTTCGCAAAGATGAACACGATGATACGATCTAATTGCTTTGCTTAGTTTGGGTCTGTCCATCATATCATTCTCCAATGTTATGATCTCATTATCAATTGACAACTCATGTCTATGGTTAGGAAACCTCAACCATCATTGATCAATGAGCTAGTCCATAGAGGCGTACTAGGGACACGGTGTTGTTCACAAACCACACAAGTATTAAAGTTTCCGCTTAATACAATTCTAGCATGGAATATAAACTTTATCATGAACATGAATTATAATAATAACATCTTTATTATTGCCTCTAGGGCATAATTCCAACAGTCTCCCACTTGCACTAGAGTCAATAATCTAGTTTACATCTGGTAACAATCTCACACCCATGGCACTGAGGTGTTGATCATGTTTTACACGTGGAAGAGGTTTAGTCAATGGATCTCCGACATTCAGATCTGTATGTACTTTGCTAATCTTCAGATCTCCATCTGCAATATAATCTCGGATTATATGAAACTTGCGGTTGATATGCTTGGTCTTTGGATGATATCTTGGTTCCTTAGCGAGTGCTATGGCGCCAGTGTTGTCACACAATATCTCAAGTGGGTCCAATGCACTTGGAACCACGCCAAGCTCAGTGATGAAGTTTCTGATCCAAACTCCTTCAATTGACGCTTCTGCAGCAGCCATGTATTCCGCTTCCACTGTAGATCCCACGATCACGCTTTGCTTGCAGCTTCTCCAGCTCAGAGCTCCTCCATTCAAAATATAAACGTATCCTGTCTGAGATTTGGAATCATCCTTGTCGGTGTCAAAACTAGCGTCGACGTAACCTTTTACGACAAGCTGTTCATCACCCCCATAGACTAAGAACATTTCTTTAGTCCTATTTAGGTACTTTAGGATGTTCTTCACGGCTGTCCAGTGTTCCACTCCTGGATCACTTTGATATCTGCTCGTCAAACTAAGAGCATTGGACACATCCGGTATAGTACACAGCATGGCATACATGATAGAACCTATGGCCGAGGCATAAGGCACCTTGCTCATAGTTTCCCTATCATTTACCGTAGCTGGACACTGAGCCTTGCTCAATATCTTACCTGACAACATAGGCACTGAACCTTTCTTTGCCTTATCCATTCTGAACCTTTTCAGAACTTTTTCTAGGTATGTACTCTGGCTTAAAGCTATCAGGCGTCTTTGTCTATCTCTATAGATCTTTATGCCAAATATATAAGCAGCTTCACCTAGGTCTTTCATTGAAAAACATTTGTTCAAATAACTCTTCACATCGTTAAGCATGTTGATGTCATTTCTGATAATCAATATGTCATCCACATATAGTACCAGAAACGTCGCCGAGCTCCCACTCACTTTCTTGTAGATACAAGCTTCGTAGCAATTTGGAACAAATCCAAAGCTCTTGATCACTTGATCAAAACAAAGGTTCCAACTCCGAGATGCTTGCTTCAGTCCATAAATGGAACGCTGAAGTTTGCATACTTTACTAGCATCCTTAGGATCGACAAAACCTTCGGGTTGCATCATATACAACTCTTCATCAATGTTTCCATTGAGGAACGCAGTCTTGACATCCATCTGCCATATTTCATAATCATGAAAGGCAGCAATTGCTAATAAAATCCGAATGGACTTAAACATCGCTACGGGAGAGAAAGTCTCATCGTAGTCAACACCTTGAACTTGTCGAAAACCTTTCGCGACAAGCCGTGCTTTATAGACGGTAACATTACCATCCGCGTCCGTTTTCTTCTTGAATATCCATTTTCACTCAACGGCCTTTCGGTCGCTAGGAGGGTCCACCAAAGTCCATACTTGGTTTTCGCTCATGGATCCCAATTCGGATTTCATGGCTTCTAGCCATTTCTCAGAGTCTGGGCTCATCATCGCTTCCTCATAGTTCGTAGGTTCATTGTCTTCTACTAACAAGACAGTCAAGACAGGGTTGCCGTACCACTCAGGAGGGGCACGCGACCTTGTCGACCTGTGACGTTCAGTAGCAGCATCGTCCGAAGCTTCATGATCATGTCATTAGATTCCTCTATTGTTGGTGCAGGCGGCACTGGAACAATTTCAGGTGCTGCGCTACTCTCCAATTCAAGAGAAGGTTCAATAACCTCGTCAAGCTCTACTTTCCTCCCACTCACTTCTTTCGAGAGAAACTCCTTCTCAAGAAAGGAACCGTTCTTTGCGACAAACACTTTGCCTTTGGTTCTGTGATAGAAGGTATACCCAATAGTTTCCTTAGGGTATCCTATGAAGACGCATTTCTTCGCTTTGGGTTCGAGCTTGTCCGGCATCAACTTCTTGACGTAAGCTTCGCATCCCCAAACTTTAAGAAACCACAACTTAGGTTTAGCACCAAACCACAGCTCATACGGTGTCGTCTCAACGGATTTAGATGGTGCCCTATTTAAAGTGAATGCAGCGGTTTCTAATGCATAACCCCAAAATGATAACGGCAAATCAGTAAGAGACATCATTGATCGGACCATATCTAATAGGGTTCGATTCCGGTGTTCAGACACACCATTGCGCTGTGGTGTTCCGGGTGGCGTGAGTTGTGAAACGATTCCACTTGCTTTAAGATGCGTGAGAAAATCATAACTCAAATATTCACCTCCACGATCGGATCGTAGAAACTTAATCTTTCTGTTACGATGATTCTCCACTTCATTCTGAAATTCCTTGAACTTTTCAAATGTTTCAGATTTATGTTTCATTAAATAGATATACCCATATCTACTTAAGTCATCGGTAAAAGTGAGGAAATAGGGATATCCACCGCGCGTCGAAATACTCATCGGTCCGCATACATCGGTATGTATGATTTCCAACAAGTCCGTTGCTCGCTCCATCATACCGGAGAACGGGGTTTTGATCATCTTGCCCATGAGGCATGGTTCGCATGTGTCAAATGATTCAAAATCAAGAGACTCCAAAAGTCCATCAGAATGGAGTTTCTTCATGCGTTTTACACCAATATGACCTAGACGACAGTGCCACAAATAAGTAGTATTATCACTATCTACTTTGCATCTCTTAGCCTCAATGTTATGGATGTGTGTTTCATCCCTTTCGAGATTTAGAAGAAATAAACCATTTACAAGAGGTGCATGACCATAAAAGATGTTACTCATATAAATAGAACAACCATTATTCTCCGATTTAAATGAATAACCGTCTTGCAATAAACACGATCCAGAAATAATGTTCATGCTCAACGCAGGCACATAATAACACTTATTAAGGTTTAAAACTAATCCCGAAGGTAAAACTAAGGAGAGCGTGCCGACGGCCATCACATCAACTCTTGATCCGTTGCCAACGCGCATCGTCACCTCATCCCTCGCAAGCCGCCGTCTATTCCGTAGCTCCTGTTTTGAGTTACAAATATTAGCAACTGAACCGGTATCAAATACCCAGGCACTACAACGAGGGCTAGTAAGGAAAACATCAATAACATGTATATCAAATATACCTTTGATGGTTCCAGCCTTCTTGTCCGCTAAGTACTTCGGACAGTTGCGCTTCCAGTGACCCTTGTCCTTGCAATAGAAGCACTCAGTGTCCGGCTTAGGACCAGACTTGAGCTTCTTCTCAGCAGGAGCATTGCGCTTGCCGCCGCCCTTCTTGAAGGGCTTCTTTGCTCCCTTACCTTCCTTAAAGGAGGGTTTGTTGACCATCAACACATGATTATCCTTCTTGATGTCCACCTCCGCAGCCTTCAGCTTTGCGAAGAGCTCGGTGATCGTATCAGTGGAGCCAATCTGATTATGAGTCACTACAAAACTTTTGTAGCTGGGAGGGAGTGATTGCAGAACCCTGTCAATCTTGAGCTCCTCTGGAATCGTGCATTCCAGTTGCTCAAGGCGTTGAGTGTAGCCCGACATCTTTATGGCGTGCTCACTAACGAAACTCCCTTCCTCCATCTTGCAGTTAAAGAACTTCTCAGAGATCTCATATCTCTCAGAACGGGCTTGAGTCTGAAACATGGTTTTCATCTCCTCGAGAATATCAAAGGGCCCGGGATAGGTTTCAAAACGATTTTGAAGTTCCGGTTCCATAGCAAACAACATGGTGCTCTTAATCACACCATAATCATCTTTGCGCGACTGATAGACAGCTTTCTCATCAGCCGGCGCAGTTGCAGCAGGGGGTCACCTAACGCTTTCCCAAGGACATAGTCCTTTTGTCCGCCAGAAAGAATGATTCTTAGATTGCGGAACCAATTGGTGAAGTTAGACCCATTATTTCTAAGCTTTTCCTTCTCAGCAAAAACGTTGAAGTTGAAGTTGGATTTGGCCATGTGATCTACAGTATTTGCAAGTACAATTTAGACTAAGTTCATGATAAATAGTTCAACTTAATCAAATTACTAGATGAACTCCCACTAAATTCAACATCCCTCAAGTTGTTTAGTGAACACGATCCAAATTCACCACACCTAATCCGATCATCACGAGAAGAGATGTGGTTTCAATGGTGGACAACAAAGTGTCGATCATATCATTCATATGACTCATGCTTAACCTTTCGGTTCTTGTGTTCCGAGGCCATGTCTGTACATGCTAGGCTCGTCAAGCTAGACCCAAGTATTTCCGCGTGTGAAGCTGGCTTGCACCCGTTGTATGTGAGCGTAGAGTCTATAGCACCCGATCATCACGTGATGCTTGGACACAACGAACTTTCGCAACAGTGCATACTTGGGGAGAACACAGTTTTTATCTTGATCTTTAAGTGAGGAATCATCTTATAATGCTACCGTCGCGATCTAAGCATAATAAGATACATAAAGGATAAACATCACATGCATATAACTTTATGTGACATGGTATAGCCAATCTTCGCGCAATGATCTCCATCTTGTGCGTTCCGACATGATCTCCATCACTCCACCATGATTGCCTCCACCACGAATAACAACTACAACTATTGCTAACTACTTAGCGATAAAGTGAAACTATTACATGGCGTATAAGAAGTTGACACACAGGTCATACACAATTATAAAGACAACCATATGGCTCCTGCCGGTTGTGTACTCATCGACATGCAAGTCGTGAAACATTACAAAACATGATCATCGCATACAATATACACATCACATCTTGGGCCATACCATATCACAGAAAACACTCCCTGCAATAACAAGTTAGACGCCTCTACTTTGTTGTTGCATGTTTTACGTGGCTTATGGGAGTAGATGCTAAGAACGATTCTTACCTACGGAAAGCCACAACGGTGATATTATGGTTGCCAAACTCCGGTGTTAATCCCATGACAACTATAGTGAGAGAAACTGATATCCACCAGCCGCATGTGTGGAACAAGCCACACGTCAAGTGCGGAGCCGGTCTCGCGAACGATGTCGCATAAGGTTGGCCTGGACCGCTTCAATCTCACTATCCCGCGTCATAAGAAGAACACAAACAAGAGGCTTGCAACAGAAAACATCAACGCCCGCAATAACCATGTTGCGTTCTACTCGTGAAACACATCTACGCATAGATCTAGCTCTGATACCACTGAAGGGTTTCGCGGCATAGTAAATCAAAATTTTCTACGAATGCGAACAGAGGGAAAGCCAAGATCTAATCTAGGATATGCAATCAACGAGAGAGATTGGATTAGATCTTCATACCCTTGAAGATTCGCACAGCGGAACGTTCGTCGGAACGTGGGTGATGTAGTCGTACTCGCTTCTCCTCCTCGCGATCCGATCCGATCTAGCACCACAAGTGGCGGTGCCTCCGTGAGATGCACACGTGCAGCACCTCGACGTCTCCTCCTTCCTCGGACCAGCAAGTATGGTGGAGAGATGGATTGGATCTACAACACGACGGCGTGGTGTATATGGTGGAGAATTTCTGCCGCAGGGCTTCGCCTACAAACAGTCGGGAGGGAGAGAGGAAGGTAGCAAGGCAACTAGGGTTGGAGGCAAGGTGTAGGGGGAGGGGACGCACCAGCCCTCTATTTATAGAGGGGGGGCGGCCAGCCCTTGCCCCTCCTCCAAGCCTTGGGCCGGCGGCCAAGGGAGGGAGAAGTGGGGGGCAAGGACTCTCCCCTCTTCTAGAAACCCTATCTCTAGTTTAAACGATTTAAACCCTATAGGATCGGCTGGGCCCTATGGGGCCTTGTGCCCCTGGCCCAATGCGGCCAGGACACTCCCTCATAGGCCCATGCCCCCTCCCGGAAGGTGGGGCCACGTTGGTCCCCTTCCGGAAGGTTCTAGAAGCTTCCGGTACAATACCGATTAACCCGGAACAATTCCGAACTCCAAAAACTGCATTGCCTTATATGAATCTTATTCTCCGGACCATTCCGGAACCTCTCGTGACATCCCGGATCCCATCCGAGACTCCGAACAAAAATTCATAAACCAATTATCCAATCTATCCTAGCGTCGAGATACGTTAAGTGTGTGACCTTGCGGGTTCGAGAATATGCAGACATGATCTTCTATCAATAATCAACAGCGGGGTCTGGGCACCCATATTGACTCCCACACATTCATTGATGATCATATAATGAACCACGATGTCAGGATTCAAAAAATCCCATATATATATTCGCTTCGTCTCGCGATATTTTACTTGCCCGAGATTCGATCGTCGGTACCGTCATACCTAGTTCAATCTCGTTCACAGCAAGTACTTTACTCGTTCCGTAATCCGATATCACTTTGTGATTAACTCCTTAACCACATGCTTGCAAGCGGTGTTGATATCGATTACCGAGTGGGCCCTAAGTATATCTCTCCGACTTGGGAGGGACAAATCCCATCTCGATACATACAACCCAACAGATACTTTCCGATCACCTGAGAGACACCTTTATGATCACCCTCTCATAGGATGACGTTTGATGACCTCAAAGCTTTCTTCCGATACCCGGGAGTTGTATTATCTCATGGTCTAAGGAATACAATATTTGACATAGGAAAAGCTTCGCAAAGATGAACACGATGATACGATCTAATTGCTTTGCTTAGTTTGGGTCTGTCCATCATATCATTCTCCAATGTTATGATCTCATTATCAATTGACAACTCATGTCTATGGTTAGGAAACCTCAACCATCATTGATCAATGAGCTAGTCCATAGAGGCGTACTAGGGACACGGTGTTGTTCACAAACCACACAGTATTAAAGTTTCCGCTTAATACAATTCTAGCATGGAATATAATCTTTATCATGAACATGAATTATAATAATAACATCTCTATTATTTCCTCTAGGGCATAATTCCAACAGGCTTACTCTATCGATAACCAGAAATGGGTGAACGCCAACAAGAAGTGTCTGGCCTTCGTAAAGAACACAATTGAGAACGCAATCGTGGGCTCAATTGGAGAGTGTGCTACCGTGGGCGAGTATCTCGCCAAGATAAAGAGCCAGTTTACTGGCTCTTCAAAGATGTATGCGACCCAGCTATTAAAGCAGCTGGTTACTGAAAAGTATACGGGAGGACCCCACGGAATAAGAGAGCACATCTTGAGGATGTCAAACATGGCAGCGAAGCTCAAGCCCATGGATGAGGACCTCGAGCTAAAGCCAGCACTCTTGGTGCACCTAGTGATGGCCTCACTTCCACAGCCTTTTGAAAACTTTGTGATAAACTATAATATGTCCCCTGAAAAGTGGGACATAGAAAATACCATTGGGATGTGCTCCCAGGAAGAGGAAAGGCTGAAAGCCCTTCACGGCGGTTCTCTGAACTTCGTGAAGGACAACAGGAAGAGAGGCTTCACAGGCAGCAACCATGGTGGCTCACCCTCCAAGCCCCATGGCAAGGTTCCAATGCAGCACCAGTACCAGCATCACTAGTCCACCCCTGGGGAGAAGGATCAGTGCCATCATTGTAAAAAGCCGGGCCACTACAAGAAAGACTGCCCGATTTGGCTAAAGTACATCATGGCCAAAAATGGTAAAGATATTGTTTCTTTTGTTAATGAATCTTTGTATGAAAAGTTTACTAGATCCACTTGGTGGATTGATTCTGGAGCAACTGTTCATGTTGCCAACTCTTTACAGGGGTTCCATTCGACAAGGACCACGCCAAGAAGAGAAAGACACATTGAAGTGGCGAATGGAATAGAAGCAGAAGTGGAGGCCATTGGTGACGTCCCTCTGGAGCTGGCTGATGGCTCTTTGCTTTTGCTCAAAGATGTGCTTTTCGTTCCTTCATTACATAGGAATTTAATAAGTGTTTCCTGTTTGGACAAAGATTCTTACGAATGTTATTTTGGAAATGGCAAGTGTGCCATTTGGTTGAAAGACAAATCTGTGGGTGTTGCTACATTATTTGATAAGTTATATTTGTTATCCCTGCATGAAAAAGTTCTTTCTGTGTGTGATGTGAATGAAAAAGTTTGCTTGTCAAACAAAGAACAAAAGAAAAGAAAGCGAACTCTTGACTCATCGAAACTATGGCACTGTAGACTAGGCCATATTTCAAGGGGAAGAATAGAAAACCTCGTTAAAAATGACATTCTCCCTCCGTTAGAGTTCTCCGACATAGAACAATGCATAGATTGCATTAAAGGAAAGTATGTCAAACAAATTAAAAAGGGTGCAAACCGAAGCATAGCTACACTAGAAATAATCCACATGGATATTTGTGGACCGTTTCCGGTGAAAAGTGTGGATGGCTATGATTCATTCATAACATTCACGGATGACCACTCCCGGTATGGTTATATTTATCCAATCAAAGAAAGATCTGAAGCGTTGGATAAATTTAAAATTTTCAAAGCTGAAGTAGAAAATCAGCATGATAAAAGAATCAAAATAGTTCGGTCCGATCGTGGGGGGGGGGGGAGTACTACGGTCGGCATACTCCATATGGTCAAGTACCAGGACCCTTTGCAAGGTTCCTGCAAGAAAATGGAATAGTCGCCCAGTATTCTATGCCGGGCGAACCTCAGCAAAACGGAGTAGCTGAAAGGCGCAACCGTACCCTTATGGATATGGTGCGCAGCATGATGAGCTATTCCACCCTCTCATTGGGATTGTGGATGGAGGCGCTTAAAACCGCCATTCATATTCTCAACAGAGTACCAAGTAAGTCGGTGCCCAAAACACCGTATGAATTGTGTACAGGCAGAGTCCCCTCTCTGCACCACTTGAGGGTCTGGGGGAGCCCAGCTGAGGCAAAAGTTTTCAATCCAAACATTGCAAAGTTAGATCCCAAAACAGTATCTTGCCATTTCATTGGCTATCCAGATAAGTCCAAAGGCTATCGTTTCTACTGTCCCGACAGATACACAAAGTTTGTAGAAACGAGACATGCACTCTTCTTGGAGGACGAATTGATGAGGGGGAGCACGGTAGCTAGGAAAATTGATCTTGAGGAGAAGAGCGTGCATGCACCTAATCCGATGATTCAGGAGCCATTTTTCTCGCTGCCTGTTGTGCCACCATTTACAACCCCTGAGGTTGTGGTGCCGGCACCTGTTGTGACTCCACACGTGACAACAATGGGCGAAAGTTCAGAACCTGTCCATCAGGAGCCACCTGAACCCACTGTTGAGCACGAAAGGGAGCCAGAACAGCCACCTACTGAAAATGTGCCTGAACCCCAGGCAAGAAATGAGCAAGAGTCTGATGAACTCAGACGGTCTAAAAGAGAACGAAGACCAACCATTTCCAAAGACATCTACAAAGTTTACAATGTAGTTCATATGGAGGGCGATCCTACCTCATATGAAGAAGCCATGAGTAGCCCTCACTCAGCCAAGTGGGTGGAGGCAATGGAAGATGAAATGAAATCGATGAGTTCCAACAATGTTTGGGACTTAGAAGAAATTCCCAAAGGAGCCAAAACAGTAGGATGCAAGTGGGTCTACAAAACAAAGTATGACTCAAATGGGAATGTAGAAAAGTACAAAGCTAGACTCGTGGCAAAAGGCTTTACGCAAAGAGAAGGCGTAGATTACAATGAGACTTTTTCTCCGGTCTCATGTAAGGACTCCTTCAGAATCATCATGGCACTAGTTGCACATTTTGATTTAGAGTTACATCAAATGGATGTCAAGACGGCATTTCTAAATGGAGATTTAGAAGAGAATGTTTACATGAAACAACCCAAGGGTTTTTTCATGGAGGGGAAGGAACATATGGGATGCCGCCTAAAGAAATCCATTTATGGGTTAAAGCAAGCCTCTAGGCAGTGGTATTTAAAGTTTAATGATACCATTAAAAGATTTGGATTCAAAGAAAATGTTGAGGACAATTGCATTTATGCAAAGTTCAAAAGTGGGAAATATATTTTCCTAATTCTATATGTGGATGACATTCTGCTTGCTAGCAGTGATGTTAGTCTACTACTAGAAACAAAGAAATTCTTGTCATCAAACTTTGACATGAAAGACCTTGGTGAAGCATCTTATGTTTTGGGCATAGAAATTCACCGAGACAGAAAAAATGGAGTGTTAGGACTATCGCAGAAAGCGTATTGTGAAAAGATTATAAAGAAATACAATATGCATGCGAGTAATTCAACACCTGCTCCCATAGTCAAGGGCGACAATTTTGGGAAATCCCAATGTCCAAAGAATCAATATGAGATCGATCAAATGAAGTCAGTACCATATGCTTCGGCTGTTGGAAGCTTACAGTATGCACAAGTGTGCACTCGCCCTGACTTAGCATTTATCACCGGGGTACTCGGTAGATATCAAGAGAATCCAGGCATAGAGCACTGGAAGATGGTAAAGAAAGCTTTGCGTTATGTGCAAGGCATAAAAGGCCTCATGCTTACATATAGAAGATCTGATTCCCTAGAGATAAAAGGGTATTCAGATGCAGATTTTGCGGGAGATAAAGACGACCGAAAGTCCACGACAGGGTATGTCTTTACTCTCACAGGAGGTGCTATTTCGTGGAGAAGCGTCAAACAGTCGATAGTTGCATCATCTACGATGTATGCAGAATTTATAGCATGTTATGAGGCCATGGGACAGGCGTTATGGTTAAAGAAATTCTTACCCGACTTGAAAGTGGTTGACTGCATCAGCAGGCCACTAAAGATGTACTGTGACAACGAGCCCGCAGTATTCTATGCTCACAACAACAAGTCGAGTAATGCTTCAAAGTCTATAGATATAAAGTATTATGTTGTGAAGGACAAAGTCCATGATCAAACTATAAGTCTCGAGCATATAAGGACAAAGGATATGCTTGCGGATCCGCTAACGAAAGGCTTACCACCCAATGTGTTCAAGGAGCACATAGCCGGCATGGGTTTAACGGAGAGCCTATGATTCCTGGACCATAGAGGCCCAAAAGTAACAGAATTTATTTCGGAACATGAAGGTATATAGTAGCTGTCTGATTCTATCGGCAATTGAGCTGAGACGATGAAACATGCTCTATGTATCATTCTGTGATGAAATAAGTAAAGTACAAAGTTAAAAGTAAATTCGAGATCTAGGGGGAGAATGTTGGATAGATCTCTCCCACGTTCGGGCCCAACGGCCCGAACGGAGTCCCTCAACGCGCCCTAATCGGGGGCGCCCAACCCTATCCATGGTTGTGGGCCCCTGTCGCCAGTGCGTATATAAATAGGTGGGGGGGCCGGACGCACACGGTACGAGGTTCACCGTGCGCCGTAGCCCCCCACAAAGAAACCCATCGATTAGGGTTCGCACTAGGCCGACGGGAAGCTCCGCCGCCACCGCTCTCAACCACCCACGCCCACGCCGTCGCCCCTTTTCCCATGGCCAACGACGGCGGATCTAGCTCCGGCTCTGGCTCCGGAATCCCCTCCGGTTCCTGCCTGTCAATCCAGGGCGCAGGTAGTCTCCCTCTCTCCCTCTCAGATCTACTTGTCCACTACTACAGAGCATCTACCAAGGTTAGGCTATATCTAACATGGTGCTGCTCTAGAAGACAAAAAAGAAGAAGGAAGAAGTGCTCTCATACAGTCAGTGTGTAATGACTAATAAAAGCAACCTTTTCGCAGAAACTTCTTGCTCTGGCTAGTTGCAGCACATTGTGGTTGACGTGTTCCCCGGTGAGACAATCAAACCGGTTCCCTCCGTCTTAAAAGATATCTCCACTTTGTACATATGTATCCAAGAGCATCTTCACTCGTTGGGCGAACCCAGCCCAAATTCGGACTTTTTTTTGGTCAGACGGAGCTTGATTTTGGTCTGGGTATGCCCAATTTTCCACTCGCGTACCAGACGAGTTCCCATGTTTGGCTAAAATTTAACAAATTTCGGTAAACTTTGGGCGAACTTTGGGCGAATATAAGCGGTTTTAGGCGAATATGGGCGAACTTTGGGCGAATATGGGCGATATGGACGAACTATGGGAGAACTTTGGGCGAATATGGGCGATACCGGCGAACTTTGAGCAAATATGCCCGAATTTTGGGCGAACTTTGGGCGAATCTGGTCTATATGGGCGAAATTTGGGCGAATATGGTCGATACGTGCCAACTTTGGGCAAATATGTCCGAATTTTGGGCGAACTTTGGGCAATCTGGTCTATATGAGCGAAATTTGGGCTAATATGGTCGATACGGACCAACTTTGGGTGAATATGCCCGAATTTTAGGCGAACTTTGGGCGAATCTGGTCTATATGGGCAATTTGGGCTAATATGGTCGATACGGACCAACTTTGGGCGAATATGCCCGAATTTTGGGCGAACTTTTGGCAAATATGGTCTATATGGACGAACTTTGGGCGAATATGGTATATTTGGGCGAACTTTGGGCGAAATTTGGGCGAACTTTGGATAAATAAGGGCGAATATATGCTGACTAGACGGGTCCACTCGTCGAATTTGCTTTGTTCGGCGTTCCCAGGGCGTACCCAGGATCCTGGGTTCGGCCTGGGTAGGCCGGACCAAAACACGCCGAAATCCGGACGAAAACAGGTCCTTGGGTACGCGACTGGGCCAATTTTCGGCGTCCGGATCGACCTCCTGGGTAGGCGAGTGGAGATGGTCTAAACGTATTTTGTATTCTAGTGTTTAGATATATAAAATTTAGACAAACTTGAAATATCCATTCTATGACAGGAGTACTTTAGATCCATATGTCCGAGGATAATTCCATAAACTCAATATTACCCCCTCCCTAGTTGCCCCAAGGTGACTTTGGCGGCTCCGGGGGCTCTCCACTCCCTCAGCACCTAGAACCTCCTTAATCCTCATTGCGCCGACCGCCGCTACTGCTGATGCCGGCGGAGGTGGCAACGCCCTTACCGTCAAAGACGGGGGGGGGGGGGGGAGGGGAGGAGAGGAGTCTGCGTCTGCGATCACATTTTTTTTGAGAAATACGTCAGCATTCACACGGGGGGAGGAAAGGTGGGGCGCCGGCTGTGGGCTTGATGCGACGCGAGGCCTGAGGTTTGCCGGTGGTCGACGAGGGGTGGTGGCGTGTTGCCGGTCGGCCAGCTTCGGCAGGCATGGAAGGCAGTCTGGGCCATACAGCCAGATCTAGGCTGATGGGCTCCGTTCTAGGCATGTCGGGCCCAATCAGGGCCTTACGCTGCGGGTGAAGTTGTGGCCTAGTCACACCAATTTCCTGTGGATGTGTGCTGGGTTGCCCTTTCCTCCTCTATCAGTGTTATAGGGAGATGACTAACAACGTGGCGGTCTTGCTCATCTGCATTGAAAATAGAGGCGGTGGTCCTCCTCTCGCGCTAAGACGAGGATCTATTTGATGATTTCCCTCTTTGATCTGGCCGAAGTGTCGAGTTTCGGAAGACTCCACCAGTGAACTTCCATGGGCGAATCATGCCTGGTGATTGCCGGATCGAATGGGATTCGCTCGCGTGCCACCGTACTTTTTCTGACTGTTTGATTTCAGAGGGGGCAAACTCTGCACTCTGTTGCCATCGTGAAACATGCCTTTAGTTCCATGGTAAAGTCAGTGTGCGGAGAATGTCATAGAAGCCGAAATGAGAGGACTAACAATGGTGGTGCGGGTCCTGGTGGCGATGCGGAATCGGCTTGGTGATTCGGAACTTGAGCAACAACATCGGAAAGTAGGGACGGCAACACATGAGAAGTTCAAAGTCTTACCTTGCAAGGTGAAAATCCAGGGTCTGATTTTAATTGGTTGTGCCTGACAATGGCCTTGTTGAAGGTATTGTTTTGTAAGCGAAAACTTTCTCTAGGATGAAAACCTATAATCTTTAATCGGGCAACGACGATGCTTGAAGACATCACTATTGGAGATGTTGGATTTCTGGTGTTGTTCCAGTGATATTAGTGTCGCTACTATAAGGAATTGCTCGCTGTAGCGGGACTTGTTTTTTGTATTTTTTCTTGTTTTTTGGGGTTATATGCATCCGTAAGATCAGACCGCTAGGGCATTACTTGTTCCAGAAGCTTGGGTGTAAAATCTGAAGCAAAATTGGACGTCTCCATGAACTGGGGCCATGCAAGTGTAACTACGCTCGATTTATGGGTGCTGAAGTCAAGTGTGTTGTGCTAAACTTAAAAATAACACAAAAAACGGGCTTAAAAGACAAAAGGAGGTATTGTGACTCGTGAGGACGCGAGGTCTGAAAGAGTGGGAAATGTATATCTATCGTTATTACTGTTCTTCCATGAAGAATTTTTTTTTTGATGGGTTTGAATTGTCGTTTCTTATAACGTAACGTGCCCATCACAGATGTGCAAGCATCGACGACGCCGCTAGCCTACCAACCGCCGCATACCGATTATGCATTTCTGTGGTCACCTCGGGTCAAATTCTCCATCAGCTTTGGGTCTCTTACGAAACCTGCTCTGCAACTGCAAGTCACAAGCAAGCCCCATACCGTGGTGCCCAGCTGTTCCCTTCTCCTGCAGCCATTTTTCTCCCATGGAAACAATCAGATTAGTTGGAAGAGGTCCACTCCAGACAACGAGCTCACCTTCAAGCAGGGTATTTTTCCACACATGTCACCATCTGTCCATGACCTGCTAAATGTTGGTCTGATCCAATTCCCTTCCCAACAGCCGCATCTCCACCAAATTAATAAACAAATCAAAACCAACGCAGAGCTGATCATCGGTTGACTGACCATATGCAGTGTTCGCTCTCTTCGCCGCGATCGACAAGTATGAATGCGGCAGCACCGGCAGCAAGACTTGCATGACTATGAGACCCCATGGCCGATCGATGGGCATTAATCTAGTGAGAAGATAATACAGTAGTATTAATTATGCTTGTAATGATATAAGAATTTGTTCGAAGATGAGGAAACCAACTTGGTGACACTTGTGAGCACCGTACTATTTCGGTAGCTAGATAGGCATGTAAACGCACAGACATTGTGCTAACTAATGGAGGAGACATGATGATTAAGAAGTGGGCGGAGACTACACACGGTGACGGTGGGTTCCAACGCGAGGACAAAGACAGAAGCTGTCCACTGAGACCAGCAGAGCATGATGCAGCTTGGCGGGCACCACTATCTTGTCCTATCATTTGTATTGTACCCCTTGCCCTGATCAATTCTGGAACTTGTTTCTGGGTTACCGTAAAAGACCCTGCTTGACTGGAAAGCGCCCAAACCTGTCCTGGAACAAGAGGGAAAACCACTCGAGAACGGCAATGGAAACACTATGGATTGGTCAAGTTATAATTCAGCTGCTCAATGCCTTTCTTGACAAGGAAAGGCACAAAAATGGGGCAGCATGAACTGGGAAGAGCCACTTCAGTTCTTTATATGGTCAAAGACTCAAAGTGGCCCAGCTCTGAATCCTTGAGTCGCTCTCAAGCTGACCTGTAAACCTAATCAATACAAACAAAACACAAAGCTACCTGGGAAATTTTGTTCGCAGTTCAAGTACGTGTGTATTTCTTGCAGTACAGCATGCCGGTGTGGAAACGTTCATAGAAAAACATTGTTCTCGCAAAAAGAGACCCGTTTTGCCGGTCAGGACTCATGAGAACAAGGGCATCCTTAAGAGCAACTCCGACAGCTACCGTAAAAGCCCTAAAATTGTAAAATAACCGTTAGTTTAGTGTACCCGTATAAAATCCACGCCGTGCAGCTACCGTATCCCGAACTAAACCTTAATTTTTTTTGCGGGACGCGGCAAATTCCTTCTGCGGAACGGTACTTCTAAGGGATCCGGAGGGAAACCGAGCGCGGTCCGTATCCTCGTTCCGATTTTGGCGGGACGGAAGTTTCAGCTCCCGCCTCCCGCTCCCACCCAGCCGCCGCCGTCGATCTGAACCTCCGAGGCCGCCGCCACCACCAATCGAAGGCATGGACTCCTCCGGCCTCCCGCCGGCTGCCGCGCAAGCCCCGCGGTCGACTGCCGCGTTTCTTGTAGCTCCGCCGGTCCACGCAGGCACGCCGCCCGCCGCCGCTTTCTCCATCAAGAAGAGGAAGCGCGCGAACGTTGTCGTCGCCGCCGCCGAGCCCCCAGTCGCTGCTTCCACGGGCTCGCCATCCCCTGCTCCCGCCAGGGCCATCATCACCCCGCAACTCCCGAAGCCGTCCGCGGCGCGGAAGAAGGCCGGCACCGGCCCGAAGAAGGCGGCTCCAGGTGGCAGCAAGGCGACACCACCGAAGAAGAAGCCCGTGCAGCGCGCCGCCGCTCTGCAAAGCACCCCGCCGGCTCCACAGCGTGTACACGTTGTCACAACGTGCTCGAGGAAATGCCTTCGAGGTACGATGAATCCCCCTCGTCCTATGTGTAGCTGCTGAATGAGAGCGAGGTGTGCATCACACAACCTCCTCTCCCTGCCTATGATTTGGATGGTGCGGAAGAGGAGGAGGAAGAGGCCGTGGATGGTGAGGAGGAGGAAGATGATGGGGATGATTTGGAAGAGGTTGATATAGGGGTGTACGATGATGCCAAAGCCGAGAAGAAGAGAAGGACCATCAACTACACTCCAATGGAAGACATGGTCTTGTGCAAGGAATGGACACAAGTGTCCATGGATGCGGTCCGTGGCACGGATCAAACCGGGAAGAGCTATTGGTTAAGGATCGAAGATAAGTTCTTCAATCTCTTGCCACCCGTGGAGAACCCGGTCGACCGCACCTATCGTTCACTACAAGGAAGGTGGGACGTGATCAAGGAAGCTTGTAGCCGTTGGAGTGGAGCTTTGGAGCAAGTCCGGGCACAACCTTTGCCAAGTGGTAGAACAATAGATGAAATTGATTCAATTGCTATGGATAGGTACAAGGAAATGGCCGGCTCTAAAGGGAAAGCATTCGATCTACAACATTGTTGGAGGGTGCTCGAGCACACGGAGAAGTGGAAGTTGAGGGAGGAAGAAGGAAAACCAAGAAAGGGAGCATTGTTCAAGTTGGATGATGAGGAGGAGGAAGGAGGAAGGAACAAGGGGAGACCGGAAGGAACCAAGAAGGCTAAAGAATGGATCAAGATGGAGAAAGAGCACTCCAACATGGCATCCAAAATTGATGAGATGGTAAAGTTGAAGAAAGCTACCACAATAAAAACCTTGGAGGCCAAAATGATCATGAAGGAGAAGAAGAATGAGATGAAGCTAATAAGGTGGCAAGGAATCCGTGAGTTGGAGGAGAGAAAGATTGCTCTAGAGGAGAAGAAAGCCGCCGCCGAGCTTATTGCCGAGGAGAATAGAACAATGATGATGGATCCAAGCTTCATGGATGCATGCACTAGAGAGTGGTGGGAGTTGAGGAGGATGGAGATCATCGCAAGGAGGAAGCAAGCCATGGCGAAGGCCCAAGCAAATTTCGGTGGAGGAGCTTCGGCGAGTGGAGATGCTACGGCAAGTGGAGGTGCTACGGCGAGTGACGGTGTTGCTTGATGCGTATGCCTTGCATTTGCTATGTTGATCTTATTTTGGGTGTGATTCGATGCGGACATGTTTGCATTGGAACTGAAACTGTCGCATGTGCTGTCGTATGAACTGTCGAAAAATTCAGTTATGTATGCGGTTTCATTTTGCAGTACAGCGGCGCGGTGCAGCTACCGTAAACGCAAACCGCAAAACAGCATAAATATGCTGTTTTGCGGTTTGCGTTTACGGTAGCTGCACTACGCTGGCTCTCGCGGTCCCGAAAATCTCGTTTTCAGCGCACCGAACTCGCGCATTTACGGTTTGTGTTTTACGGTAGCTGCTAGAGTTGCTCTTAAAAAGATTGACAGTCTCTAACCGAACTCCAATATTTAGAGGAGTAATTATTTGGCCAATTTTTTCTAGAATTTCACATGTGTATTTCATTTATTTGGAATAGAGTTCATACAAGCAATTCAAACATATGAACAACAAATACAAGAAACACAACACTTAAACAATAGACATACATATAGTTCATGGAATCGAACAATTCGAACTAAAACATGCATAGAGTCGACCTCTTCCTCCTCCACAACCTCAACCTCTTCTTCTTCCTCGTCAACCTTTTATTGATCAAAGTGGATATCATCAATGTCAGGCACATGGCTAACGTCCAATTGCGACATGAAGTCGGCCACCTCGGACTCCAGCGCACTACAAACAATCCACAACAACATCACCCGCGGCTACAACCATCACCGAATGCGAGGCCAAGAGAAATAAAAAGAAATGTTTTACCTTGTTGATGTTTCATCGACCACTTGGTGGCCATGGAGGTTCTTGGCGGCAGTGATGGCCGCACAAGGGGGCCGGCCTCGTGGAGGGTTCGCCGGAGAGGCCTTGCAAGCTGGTGAAGCCGGTGCTGCCTTCGGAATCACTGCCATAGCCTTGAGGCCTATTTCGCCGACGTTGGCTTTCTCTGTTGCGTACTGGTCACATGAGCTAGCGCGGGACGAAGATCCATATCTAGGGCCACTACGCGCTTGTCGCCACCTTGTCAGATGCCTTCACTATCGTGGCAGTGGCCCAGATGACGTTGTTTGTCCCTATGGGCACGGACGAGATGCTCGATTGCGATGGCGTCGAGCCAACAGAGCCGCTGTGGATGGCCGGCGAGGGTGCAGATGGGACCTGCATGTCGATTTCTGCCAGATTTGGGGACATTGGCGCCGGAGGGAGGGTGGATGGGAGTAAACGGCAGGGGGCAGGAACCTCGGGCGGGAGGCAGGAGGGGGCTGGAAATATTCTCTGAAGTTGTCGAGGTCTTTGTAATGTTTCCTAAAACGGCAGGAGGGGTGTTTTTACTCCTCTAACCATCTTCTAGGAACCCCTCCTCTACGGTTTTGGAGGGCCTACTTTTATAGTTTTTACTCCTCTAACAGTTTAAGAAAAGGGTTAGGTGCATCTCTCTTATATTTTTTACTCCTCTAACCATCCTTTAGGAATGGTTAGGAGATGCCCTAAGAACATATAATTGTATGATGGTTTGGTCTGGTAAACCTTCCGTTTTGCGTATGGATCACGTGAGTAAATTTACAACACTCTGTATGCCATGATACAGGGAACTTCAATTCACGCGGCACCTCATCTATTTTTTACACATGTATGGGAAATCGTTTGCAATCTACAATAGACAACAGTAGAGTAAGGCCATGATATCGGTGAGAGGTGCATCTTCTTTCTCGACTGTCGATTTGACGTCACCTATTTCCATTACAAAGACCCCGTCACCTATTTCCATTACAAAGACCCCGAGCGAACAACTTAGATGGCTCTGAAATCTTTTCGGACAACGACCCAAGAGAGAACGACATCTCTCTAAACATTGTTATATTTGTCTTGAGCGACGGTAATATGCTACACTAGTTAAATTTAGTAATAATATGCTACTCTTATGAATGTATTTCTTATGGACGATGAATATGATATTTTAGTTGACACATATTGTTGTTGTTAATTCAGTAATAGCAACATCATTTTTTAAAATTTCGTAGGAGTAATACCATTGGTGGTGTGCGCTTCAAGCAGAACACCGTCAATAATTACATTAGTGGTGGCATGCCGGGGACATACCATCACTAGGTGACTTACTGGTAGCATTCCCCACACGCTAATATTAAAGTTTACCAGGGCGCACATTACTGATAGCGTGTCACCCCCACACTACAAGTTCTATGAAGGGAACACCATTAGTAGGCTGTTTTTTTCCTACTTGTATGTTGATGAAGAAGACGTACGATCGGCATGGACATAGACAAATGGAGGCGAGAAGTCGCACGTAGACGCTTTCCAAAAATCTTATCGCCCATCTCCTACATGAGGATCTCAATGGACCGAGCTTCGAAGGCCTCCTTTTCGGATGGTCATGCACATAGTCGTCGGGATGAGAAAGCCTAGAGACGCAGCAAAAAAGAACTTGGGCCCAAGGACAAAGCAAGAACCGGCAAGAACTAGATCTGTTTTGTCTCTCTCATATAGTCTCTGAGGTTAGCCGACCGAATGTCACACGGTAGAAGGCAAGAACACGTGGTCAACTCTATTCTATATCTAAATTGAACTCGATTCACGAAGCACGATATGACACACGTGAGGGCTAAGCGGGCAGCGGAAGGGCGTGTGTGAAGTCATTCTCTTTTCACTCACTTTATGGGAGTGAAAGAGCTTCCCTTATAAACTGCTTTAACTCTCTCCTTTTCAGCAATATGAGACTAAACTTTATCCTCCACATAACTCTTTCTAATTTTTGAATTTGTTAACTACATAGGTTGGCCACATGGGCCATGGCCCATATAAATCAGTGTAACAAATACATATCGATGAACCAATGGTTGATTAATCATTGCACGATCTCATCTTCTAGCCATGTTGACATTATATATCCAGTGAACCAGTGTGGAAGTGTCTGTTCAACGCAACCGCATAATAACAACCATGAACCACTAAATCATGTGCACTTCCTTCCCCCTAACAAAGTACTTCCTCTATTCCTAATATAAGACTTTTGGCAAGTTAAGTTGACTTTCCAAGGCATGTTACATTTAGGAACGGTGGGACTAATGTGTGAGAGTGGAGGGACGTAACACGTGCATTCGCTCTCCGGGATCACGGGAGGATGGGTCGGCAGCGTCGAGGAAGCGCGGGGACTAGGGAATCGATGGTGATTGGTGGTGGTACTTGGCAGGAGGTGAAGACGATTCACTCGATTCCTTCAAGGAGGAGTAGGATGACGGCAAGGCAGAGCTCCTGGACATGCAAGCCTGTCCCGGTGAGGTATGCAACAACGACGCGATCGCTTCGCCCAAGACGAAGCATGAGACGGCCACCGGGAGGGAGATATTCACCGAGGAGTTGGAATATGACAGGCTCCGCTGACTCATCCACTCCGGTGACCTAGCATCGCGTGCTTCAATGAGACCAACCATGACGGTCATGCCCTAGTTTCCTCAATAAGGAAGATCTGGGTCTTAGGTGCTTTCTCCTTGCCCTTTTGTCATTGTCCATGGGGGTGATCTACAGGTTACAGGGAGAGGCCAAAGTCTTCGTTCTGTGGAGTGGTGTTGCGCTCTGGTTAGTTCCCACCGAATGGAGTCATCACACTGAACAAGCCGAAAACAAACTATATCCTCGCCCCTCCCTCAACGGAGTAGGCAAAAATTATTGCAATAGAGCTTGTTGGAGTAGACCGATAGGAAGTTGTCATGCTAATACCTCAAAGGCTTACGCACATGAGGAGAAACCACCATCAAAGATAAGAACAATAGACTCAAACGAGCCTAATCTACAACCAATCCAACGAACATGAAAGTTGACTAGATCCTAGAAGATCCGCCGGACACGCAACCCCATGTGCCCACCTCCAATGCTAGGTGCACCTCGAGAGCGAGGATAGAGTGGCAAGGATATTCTTTTAACATCAAGATGCTGCCACGTTATATGCCCAATGAAGACACATAAATTAACTAAAATAGGAAAAGGAAACCCTCCCTCTAGCAAGAGGCCGGGGTCCGCCGCCCCTCCACGTCCTGAAAGGCCATTGAATGGCCATCAGATCGAGGCAGGACGAACCAATGGCATCGCTGGCGAAGGAGACGGGAGCCCTAGCTGCTTGGGGATCACCTGTGTTTCTTCTCTCGTGACCAAACAAGTATAATCATTTCATGATTTGTTAGTAGTAAATCTAGTTGCATACAATTTTAAAAAATTTCAACCTAGTTTAGGTGTACCGAAAAGGGGAACATTTCCCCGGCTCTGCATCAATCTATGTCCACAACCATTTTATGGTCAGCTTTGTCATTCAGATTTTACGTCTCATGTGTGGCGATCGTGTCATGTAATTTTCTAGTGAGTCATCAACCAGCCTAGTTAAAGATAGCCCGAGCAACCGTCTTCGGACAACTTAGAATCCAGATGCACTCGTTGCGTTTCAGACAGAAGATAGGACTGTGCCTGGATCCAATGGGTCTCCATTACAAATAATACCCTGTAAATGAGTGTCTAATTTTGTTAAAGACAATGTCGGTTCTCCCTTAAAGAATACAGTGTCGGTTTTATGCAGTTCCTGTGGCTCTGCGCCTTCGCCATGTCCCTCCCTGTGCGTCCCCTTCGGTACCACCCTCCTCTGTGCTCGAACCGAACATCGTTACCGATTTTACCAGTTTGATCCATGAAGAAATCAATAGGAAGAAGAAGATGAAGATGAAGAAGAAACACGCATTTCCCGAACAGAGCTGAACTACGACTCACCATGCATCAAGCAGTCGATCTCCGGCAAGGGGGCTCCAGCAGGGGCGACCTGAGAACACATGAATGGGAGTCCTTTCTAGCTCGATCGATCGAGAAATCCATCTCATGTGTTCCCAGCTCGACCCTGCAGGAACTTCCTCGCAAATGCTGTTCTTCTCGCAGAGAGGAGGAGCTGACCGGAATCCGTTCCCGCCGATCCCTAATCTTCAGAGGATCTAATCCTAGCGACTGATTGATTGTGCTTATAGCTTTTCCCTGCCACGGATCGATGGAGGGTTTGAGGTGTTGTACTAGTAGTACTGTACTTTTTAGTCGCCAGCAGAAGTAGGTGTCGTATTACTCATGGTGTCGTCATTGTGTTGATGTCCGATAGAACGGGGGAGCGAGAGTACAGCTTGTACTGCAGCCAGCCACCCTTCCTCGCACCGGCAGTACAGTCTGCTCCGGGTGAAGTACTGAAGTACCTATCGACTAGTTTGAGCCAAGTACAAGTTTGTACCATTACAGGAGTGAGATCAACCGGTTACTGCATAGGATGGCGACTCGTTCAGACGTTCACCAAGGAATTGTTCGTTAGTAGCTCATTGACACAGTGGAGATGGACTGACACCGCCTAATCAGACATCCCAATAGATAAGAACCAATTCTGCCGGAAAAAAATTCTATGCCGAAATGTTTTTTCGAAAAATTTTACCAAGAACCAATCATCTTTTCGAAAAAAAAATCTGCCGAAAAATCGATTTGGTGGACGAGCTCCATGGTGGACTTTTTGAAATTGTCGTCGACTGTTTTTTTTTCTAAATATATTCGTATAGCCCACAATGTAAAATACATGTATGCAAAATTTCAAAGAAAAATATATTATATTTTTTGTGCAGTAAAAAAACAAATATGACAAATTCTGGGAAAAAGGAGGTCCATTTAAAAATTGCACTGTTCATGTCTAGATCTAAAATGTTTTTTTTTTGAGGCGAGAATACAAATTATTTTTGCATGTTTTTTGCACGCGCTTATTATAAATCATTATCTATGTCCCTATATTTTTTTGAATTTTTTGAAACTTCAAATTTGATTTTTTTTCAAGAAAAAATAAAGTCATCTCTAGTGCCCGTCCGCCAAAACGATGTTCTGCTGCCTACTTCGACGTGCTTCCGCGTGTGTTAATTCAGAGGAAGCTGGGAAGAGATAATTTTCTGGGCCAGATCATATCTTAAGTAATGTGTTTCCATCTAGGCAACTACTCTCGGAGGTGATTGTTTTGGGGCAAATAATCTGTTATGAAAAATACATAAA
This sequence comes from Avena atlantica, assembly GCA_910589765.1. Taxonomy (NCBI): domain Eukaryota; kingdom Viridiplantae; phylum Streptophyta; class Magnoliopsida; order Poales; family Poaceae; genus Avena; species Avena atlantica. The sequence continues at coordinate 525,112,635 of OU342739.1, read as the reverse complement.
AAATAAAATGTTAAATAAATTGATTTTTTTTACATACACATCTGGACATTCTATGTTCGTACACATGTTTTTAGGGAAAAAGAATATTTTATGTGGGCTGTGTAAAAAAGACAAAAAATGTTCTATCAATAGTCATGTTGGAGTATGAATTTATCTTTTTTACACAGGTCATAAAAAATGTTCCTTTTTTCCAAAAAACTTGTGGTCGAACATAAAATGTTTGCATCTACATGCAAATGTTTTTTCCTATTTTTTTTTAAAAAATTGAAACATGTTTTCAAACAACGGGTTCACTTGCACCCATGAGCCAAATTTGATTTCTGACTACTCCCTCCATTTCAAAATATATGATGTTTTAGCTTTGTAAAAAAGTGTATCTAGGTCCAGTGTAGTGTATGCACTATAGGAAAATTGTGGTGTGTCGAGGGTCAGCTGCCCTTGGCACAACCCTAAAATGTTGTTGGCACATGTTGTGCCGAGGGCAACTCTCGGCGTAAGACCCTGTCGGCATAGGACCGAAGGCTTTGCCCTTAACATAGCCCAACGGGCACATGTGTGCATAATATGAGCATATTATCATAAACTATATCACGATTCAAGTAATAACATTGGTCTGTCTTGAAAGTCATGAAACCTCGAACATGATAGCTTATTTTGAGAAGGTTTTTTATATTGACAATTTTTTAAGTTTGATATTTTTTGTTGCAACTATATCACATAATATGACACCACGTGGAGGTTTTACATTGTTTGTACGGTTTTTGAATTTTTATGCATGTTTCAAATTATATATAATTTTTTTGTTTTAGTTAATTTTTATTTACAAATGTGTAATATTTGAGTGTAGATAGATAGATTTTATTTTTCTGCAAATTTTGATATATTATATGATTTTTTTGTGAATTAGAATGATTTAGTTATGATTTTTCTAAGATTAATGTGTAAAAGGAAATGCACTCGGTGTACTCGTGGGGTGACCGGCTCGTGGTCTACGCCGATGGCCGTCGTCGGCGTAGCCTATGGGCCCTCGGCGCCTTCGAGTTTTTCTATAGTGATAGATTGATGTAGATTCGAAATAAATCTACATTAAAATAAGTCTAGATACGCTTTTTTCATAAATCTAAAACATTTTATATTTCAAAATGGAAGGAGTACAAAATTCGTGAAAATGAGACCTATTTGTTGCGCTCTACACACATGTAACGGCCTATGGCCCCTTGCCAAGTTGCATGACGACAGTTCTCTGATTTGTGGCACCTCCGTCTAAACAACTTCCGCTAAACAACTTTGGACCCTCTTTTGGGTTACCGTAAAGGACTGTCACACTCGTGACTCGCCCCCTTGTCAGTAGATTGGTGGCGTGAAACACGGTCGATCGCGTGGATTGAATTGGACAGAGAGAAGCACAAAGAGAGTACTTTCTCTCTCTAATCTATATTAATTGACTTAATTTGTCTAGATTCGAATATATATAGACATATTTTGATTGTATACAATATTCAGGCTTGTCCAATCGAAAATCCAATTCGGCTTACGGGCTCGGAAATCCAATGGCGTTTGTGTAGCTCCTCTCTCTCCTAAATACTTGGATGCATCGATCAGCCTCCAAGCATGGCTGGCCCAAGGCCCAAGGCCCAAGGCGGCAAGGCCAAGTTTATCTACATGAGCGGTCATGATATTAGGGCATCCTTAACGGCGGCCAGCATTTTGAATATGCCTTTTGACTGATTTAGTTCGTTTGCGCGTCGGGAGGACAGGCCCCGGGCAGTTATCTGCATAGATTAGGCCGGTGCACTTAATTGTGTCCTCAATTTATCCGATCAGCTATTTTTTATGACCACATGATACCAGTCTGGAGGCCTTTGTCCCAAACTGCGACATAGTTCATACATACACAACAAACATGATAAAGATCGAGCGATCAACCATCTCATTCCAAGACCATCTTCCTCTTCTTCTCGAACCAAGCGCGTTGAATTGGCTCCATGTCAGTGAGATTCGTGGTCATGATACGATTTTATTCGGCGAGTATGGAGAGCTCGACTTCCTTTACCTTCCTTACTCTTGTATGGGCATTGATCTCTTCCATCTCGAGGCGCTTACGTTTGTTATCTCATAGAAGTTCTTGGGCGCATACACCCTTTCCTTGCGTTTCCTCTCTTCCCTCTTATCAGAGGACACCTCCTTCTCGGTTATCAACTCTTTCGGCGTCGCTTGGATAGGAAGTGACAAAGCTTCACGCTTGCCATCTAGCTTGCTATTCGTCCTTCCCCTCAGTCTTGGTGTTTTACTACCTCCCACTTTGGGTTGGCGCTTCAATGTCGATGTTGACTCCGGAGCCTCCTCCCTTTGTACTTCCCGCTTAGAGCTCCTTTCATTTCTCACAATCTTCGAGCTTTCTCCAACAATGAGACATTGTGAAAGTTTTTTTCTCATGGCATGTCTTGAAGTGTTTCAAAGCTTGCCACACCTACACAACAAGTTTGATGTTTGAATGGTGCAAGTAAGGATGAATTATATGGTAAGAAACGGTTTAAGTAACATATCGTGTCTTGGACACCAATGCCACTCATGTGCCTTGTCTTGACATGGTCATATGCACTGACAGAGCTATGCAGGGGCCGAACCGGACCATGATCCGTCCAGGGTTTTTTTATAAAAAAAATAGAGAGTAAGAATCAGAGGCCCAATCCACCGGAATGCCTGATATCTCCAACGAGTCAATGATGGTTCTTTCCCGACCAGAGACACGCACACGCATGCACGCGGCGATGGAGATGCAGTGCTGCTGCTTCATTGCTTGCTAGGTTTAGGAATTAGGAGCGAAGGCGGTGGGGTTGCAAGGCAGCAGCCACGCATCGCTACCGACAGCCAGAGGTCGCCCGGTCGTCGCAACTCATAGGTGCAATTGCACAGGAACGTACAAGCCTACGAATCAGAGGGACGGCACAGCAGCAGCCGACGGAGCGACCAGCTCACCAAAGAACATTATTTCAAAGTGTGGATATTTTTCGTGTAACACTGCACACTCAACTATTCGAATTAAATCAAAGGTTCAACGAGAAGATAATGGATCTTCTATCCACTAGTTCCACCTTGATTCCTAGAAACAAATTCAAAGAATTCAAAGCTAGTGATATGTGTGAGATGGTGAAAAAGTATTAGCCTGCAGATTTCTCCCAAGATGTTTATGCATTACAACAACAATAAAACATTTTGTTGTGGATGCTTCCAAAGATGAGGAGTTAAAAAATATCAACTTTGATTGATCTTTGTGCGATTGATAGGTTGCTCCGTTTGCTCATTACTCTTACAGTTTCTACGGAAAGTGCTGAACATGCATTTTTTAGTATGAAGATCATTAAAACAAGGCTACGCAATAAGGTGCAGAATGATTTTCTTGCCAATAATCTATTAGTTAACATAGAAGGTTATATTCTGGAGACATATAGCTATGAGGATGCCATCGCATACTTTCGAAGCCAAAAGGATCAAAAAGGTGTCTTGTAGTATCGAGTATGTATGTCTGAACATCTATGATCTAGATACTTAGGTATCATGCTTTGGTATAGCTCTTTTATAAGTAATAATTATATGAAGCAATGGCGATACAAGATTTGAGTAATTACAAATGTCCTGTGAAGTGGTATGATTGGGAACAAAAAAATTGTGATCTTTTCTAGCTTAGTTCGACCATGAATTCCTTTGTAGCTCCACCACTGGTCATATGGAGCACAAAATTTGGTGCATTGTTCGGAGATGAATACACATATTTTCATAAGAGAATTCTCATTAAGATCACTCTCAAATGGAGGCTAACCGAAATGTCTATGCTCATGGAAGAACTTCCACACTCAGTTCCAAAAAGCCCCTTCATTTGGTCGGCACCGGTTATTGGATCTTGCCAAATTTCCATCAGTGACTCACGAAGCATCTCTTCATCGAGGTTTATGTAAGTGTCGGTCCTTTTGCTATGGCCTTGAGTTTTCCGTGCTAGTTCGTCCTCGAACAAAGGCTTGAGATCGATTGAGATGTCAGCTTGGTCTTGTTAGGTATCTTGTTTGTTGCCTTTTGGGGTTTCTGTTGCCTACCAAAACCCACCGGCGAGCAGCGACGGGCAACACGAAGAGCTGGGAGGCTCCCAGAACTGCTGGTGGGCCCTGGTCCCTCGGGCAACGGCCCGCAAAACTCCGGCACACGTCCTGGCTTGGTTCGAGGGCGTGCCACCTGACCTATACCTGATCAGGAAGGTGAAAGATTGCTTCGATTGGTTTCCTGCATGGCAAACAAACATATGTAAAATTCGAGCCGTAACCGGCTCCCAGGTTTCCCTGTGAATCGGCTCCTAGAGCCGATTATCCCATGGTTCTGCATTAGATCTATTATAACATGGGGTTTTGCTTCATCAATACAAGTTAAATCGATCTACGACAGTTTAACGTTTTCACTACATGACTGGAACATCCTACACGTAATTGACCCTGGTAGATACAAAAGATAATAGAAAACTAATCCTAGAGAAGGCCTAAAAACCAACGTAGCGTCAATTCCCGGAACACCCCCTCTTAGATTGGTAAACCATATCTTACATACTACTGGATCGTTCAACCCGTTTGCAAGGCCTGATCATGTGGATATCAAACTAAACCTTGGAGAACAAGGCACAACTATAACAGATCAAATCGACTTAAATAAAGATCAAGCAAGATGTCACCCTTACACCCGGGAAAAGGTGCAAAGGCGGCGAGATAGCTAGAGGTAGCATAACTAAACAATCATAGCGAAAAGTACTGATGCTAACCCAAACAAATCTATGATAATGGTGTTACTCGCCATCAACAAGGCTTCAGTACGAGTAACACCAGATAACGCATAAGTAGATACTGCCTAGATCGCAAGATGCGATCTAGGCAGCATGGCACTTACCCGAGAAAAACCCTAGAAACAAGGGGTGGCGATGCGCCGAGATTGTGTTTGTTGTGAACGTGATTGTCCTCTTTTTCTCGATAACCTTAGGTACATATTTATAGTCCGGAGACTTTCTGTCTTTGGAATAACTCTACAACTCTATCTCTTACCTAAATCTCAACGGAATCTATTACAATATAAGATACACGGGCAATTTTAGCCCAAATCAACACACGAGGCCGATTCAACAACACGTTGCATATACGTATCTTCTAAGCCCATCTTGATCACGGCCCAACTCCTCCTTTGGCCAAAATATGGCGATAACACATGCCCCCCTGGTTTTGGCAATAATAATTGTAACACCCTCAGAATCGGCCCTATGCAAGTTTTAGCGAAACTCGCCAAACCCGCATAGAAACGATTCGAAGGTGCCCACCAGGCACTTTCGTGCGGGTGGAAAACGAAGTAATAACATTACACAACAGTCCTCGATGGGACCCACAGAACAGATATATATACAGCAGCGACTCAAAGAGTCAAGAATACAGATACAATATACAAAGATCCAAATCACCTTGAAAATGACAGAGCGTCCGACTACGGACAAGATGCAAATGGGGCTAAGAGCCCTGAAGAATAACCAATGGCGTCCATAACCCTGCCCAGGCCAAGCCGGAAGGGTAACCCTGCTAACGGCGTCGATCTCAAACCTGCTTAAACAAAAGGGGTGCCGACAAAGGGCAAAGGAAAAAGAAGGAGCGTCAGTACTGAGGCCAGTACACGGCGAGACTAGAATTCGGCGGTCCTCGCCTACATAGGTATGGTGGACTGAGCGGCAGCGGCAGCATGCACTGAACAACCTATAGAGACTCGATACAACTGGCGGCTATCAGAGAGGGGTGAGAAAGACCTATTCGGATCCAACCTGATACTAACATCAAACAAACCCATCCTGGCGTTTCCCCCTCGAGACCAAGCGAGGAAGTCAACCGAGGAACTCACACAGTTGGCAGTTTTACTTATTCAGTTATAGTTGCGGCACTTTACTAGTCAGGTTTAGATAATCATCCTGATAAAGTAAGCAGTGGGCACTTTTAGTTAATCATTCCGTTATAGTGGCAACACTTACTAGTCAGATACAGATAGCATGAGATAACCCCAAAACCCAGCAGTTGTTGGTACTTTTACTTAGCCATTCCGTTGTAGTGAAGCTGATTACTAGTCATATCGGATACACGTCAATTTATAACAGTAAACTTTAGTTATAGTTATCTATGATCAAGCACTGTGCTCCAAGTCGTCCATAACCGCGGACACGGCTTCTCGAAAAGATTTAACCCTGCAGGGGTGCACCAAAGTATCCACAGGCACTTCGACCCTTTTTGCCAGATCAGTTAACATACACCCATCGGTATGTCGGCGGGGCCTAAGTCACGACGTTCCCAGACCCAAAGCAAGTACATGGGGGCCACCCCACCAAGTCGACACCCGTAACGAAGTCGGCCGGTCTCCGAGACGGACTTAGGGTTTGGGTAGACGGCAGTGAGCGACAGCAAATCCCCAAACGGGGACTGTCGACACCGCGAAAACGTGTCCCGATCCTAAACAGTACAGGTGCTGTATGTCGTACAATTTAAATAAAGCAGTAAAGCATGGCATAAAACCTCAAACTAGTTTGTGGCCCCCAGTACAATACTTTGAAATCAGGTAATAATCAATGGGGGGGCCATATCTCCCCACCTGTGGTTAGCGCGCTCGATCTCGGAACAGGTGTCAAGAACTCGGGGTCCTACGGGACACAAGTGGGCGGTCGGAAACCAAATGTTATCTATCACCCACCGATGCCTCTGCTTAACTCAATTTTAGTTGTTAAACATGAATTAAAGTGAAACAATAATTAAAACCATGATCATCTTCAACATCAACATGTGGCAATTCTCCAACAATGGTGGTACTCGGCGACATGCAACAGCACTTGAGCAAGTGACTACGACACGCGGGTCCAACTATCTACCAAACAACAGGTAATAGGATGTGTCCAAGGCTATGTATGGCTGCAAGGGATATCACGGGTACGAAACTAGAGCATCACAACAGAGATAGCAAAGATCAACATGAGGGAATAAATACTAGAAAAGTAAGATAGGTAGAAAGGGGGAGATGCTCGCCTGAAAACATTGTCGAAGGTTCAACCGAAGATCGGGTCGACACTCGCATCAACTCAACGGCCTTATCCGCGAAGAACCAAAACACTAGAAGAAACACCGGATGCACTATTTAATACAACGGCAGAAGATCGGCATGATGCATGTATGATGCATGGAATGGCAAAGGTGCGATGCAATTATGTCATATTAAGTGGAACCGGGGTCCCGACAATTAATTAATAGGTTCATGTTGTTTAGCTACCCCGCAATTAAATGTTGTTTTAGCATGGCAAAAGATAGTACCGGTTTGCTACACAAATTTAAATGAGGCCAATATAAGGCTAGATTTGCCCGCATATGGGCCCCATATTTAATTAGAGGTGAATCGGCATACGGCGCCCAAACCACACAAATATGCATGCGAGATGACAATTATATATGCAACAATTTGTTATTATGTTATAAAATAGGGTTTTCGGGAAGGGGTTCACACATTAGGGTTCTCGACGATCTTGGGGTTCCGGGGTTCGGGGTCGGTCTCGGGGTTCGGATCTGGGGTTCGACGGGTTCGTTCTCGGGTAACAGGGTAGATCTTGGCGCATCCGTGGTCTTCGGGTCATGTTGACGGTCATGTCGTTCGGGAAGAAGGACTTGGCGTGCGACGGCGAAGTGCTTGTCGTTCCGGTAGCGATCTTGGCGTCAGGGTTCTCGGTCATCGGTAGATCTTGTCATCGCTTTGGTGTTGGATCGACACATACGATGGAGATCTTGGGGTACCATCTTGATTATCGGAGGCGAACTTGGGGCTCGTCACCGAGGTCTTCAGGGTTCCCTGTCGGAGTACTTGATGTTCCGGGATGGAGTTCTTGTCGGGGATTATCCGGACACCTTCGGCTCGGTACGGTCTTGGAGTCTCGCGCCCGTGGTCTTGTGCGGTTCTTCGGGGTCTCGTATCCGTGATGGGGGTCTCGACGCTCCACGGTCTTCGGACGCCGGGACGGAGGGCTTGGAGTGTCGCGGTTCCATTGTCGGTGGCGATCTTGTCGACGACATTGATGCGCTTGTCCAACATCTCGTTCCCACCCGCCGGAAGGTCTTGGTTTTGCGGCCGCACATCAACACCATCTCATCGACTTCGTAGCCGCATTGGTATTTGCCAAGATACAACACCACTTCATCATACCATTGCCACACTATCCCGTCGCTTCTAGGGTACACCCCAGGAAAACAAAACCACAGAGCACATGTCGGCGACGGTGGCTCGAGCTTGAGCGACAGCAGGGTGAGGCGGAACTGGGCGAGGCGCGCCGGCGACCAGGCTCAACGGAGGCGGTTTTGCAGGGTGGTGGCGATGGGGAGGCCAGCAGCGAGGGGGGTCGCTCGCGGGCGGACGCAGGCGACGCGGGCGGCGCTCCCGCGCCGGGCGGTGGCGGTGGTCCGCGACGGTCGGCGACCGGCCCGAGGTTGGCGGCGCGGTACTCTGATGCCGACGGAGGGGCGGCGCTGGAAGCGAGGCTCGCCGGCGGTCGGAGCACGGAACGGGGCGCAAGGAGAACGGGAGGCGATGGTCAGAGAGAGGCGGACGGCCGGTCCTGGCGGCGACGGCTTGCGGTGGCGCGCGAGGCCGGAGGTGGACGCGGCCGAGGGGGCAGGGGCGCCAGAGGAGGCGGCGGCGCTGGCGCAGGTGAGGCCGGTGAGCGCGGACTGGGGCGGTGCTGAGGTCGACGGCGGGCTTGGGGGCCGGGGGCGAGGAAGCCGAGGGAGGAGAAGGAGAGACTGGCGGTGGCGGTGGCTGCGTCGGGGAAGCGGAGGAGGGGCATGGCGGCGGCCGGAGAAGGGCGCGGCCGACGCGAGGTCCTTGCGGGGCCGGCGAGGTCGGGCCGGGGCCAAGGAGGCGGACGGCGATGCGGGGCGAGGGGGGAGCTCCGTGCGCGGCGAGAGGAGGACGGGATCGGGGCACGGGCGGCGGGCGCTGGTGGAGGGAGGCGCGCGGCCGGCGTCGGGCGGCACGGAAGGTTGGTGGCGGAGGGTGTTGTGGCGGCGGCGACTGTGCCGCGGGCGGCCAGGCGCGCGAGGGTGGAAGAAAGGCGGCGGCGGTGGAGCCTGGGGGAGAGGCGGCCGGCGCCGGGGCGAGGAGGGGTGAGGAGGAGGGTGGTCGCGGGGTGCCAGGCCAGGCGAGGAAGAAGAACAGGGGAGGGGGCGTCGCGCGCGTGCGCGTGGGGAGCGTGTTGGTCGGGTGGGTCCCAGGCGCGTGCTTGGCAGCGTGGCGTGGTGGGTGTGTGCTGTTTGGTGTGTGGGTGGCAGGAGAGAGAGGGGTGAGCCAAGTGGCAGAGTTAGATTGGTTAGGGGGGAGGGTGAGAGTGAGGTGGCATGAGATGATTGGGTGAGGTGAGGTGGAGGGGGGGTGTGGGTAGGTTAACCGGTAGCTGTAGGATTTGTCTGGGGTGTTCAGGTGGACCGATTTAAAAATCCTGGGGGTGGTCGTTCGGGTCGAACCGGCCCGTTCGACTGCCCCCGCTAAAATAGTTTAACTTTTTTATTTGTTTTAAACGGGCCGTGTGCAAACCAATAGCGGCCAAAATAATTAATCCGGAGAACCGGGCTTTGCATTTGAATTAAGATGGGGCGTTTGGAAAACAAATCGGGCTTTGTGAAAATAGTTTTTGACAACCAACATATGATGATGACGATGCAATGCGCAAATTCAACGCGATTTTCTAGTAGTGGTTTTGCGGGATGCCACAATAATTCCAAAACCACTCTGTTCTCTTTTTTTCTTCTCCTTCTTTTTTTTTGTATCAGGTTGCGCGTTGACAGAATGCGTTGCAGAACAGGATCGTCACGCCACCCCCTCATCATGATGCCTTGTCTTCTCCACTTCCCCGCAGCGCATGATTTGACAACTTCGGCAGTGCATTCTAGGAAACCGCTATAGCATTGAACCGCTTCATACTATTCCCCTTATTTAAATTCACCGAAGCAGTTCGCAGTCCCCATCTTCCTCCAGTAGCCACAAAAAACCCTTCTTCCTCCTCCGCCGAAAAAACCCTCTTTTTCCGCCATGACCTCCTCTGCTTCATCTGGCCTGTCCTCCCAAGCCTCCAACTCAATGAGCGACCGAGAGCCGACGCCAGAACACCCGCCGATGGCGGCGTACAACACTCTCGCCCCACAATGGTGGGACGAGAGGGATTGGTACTTCGCCGCTTGGTCGGAGGACGACGCGTCCATGACTGACGGCGAGGAGGACCTGCAGTTCCTCGCCGATGGGGAACTGGAGGCGGACAGCACCGACGACGCCATGTCCTGGGACGGCGTCGACTCCTCCGACGAAGAGGAGGAAGAGGAGGACACCTCCTCCGAGGAGTACCAGCCGGTGAAGTACTTCCGCGCCGGGTCCAGCGAGGACACCGAAGATGATGACGAGGACGAGGAGGCCCCCGCGGGCATCTGGATCAGCAGCAGCGAAGACGACGCCGGCAGCACTGCTGAGGACAGCGAACAGGACGGCGGCGACGACAGCGACGACGACCTCGGCCTAGATTAGGAACCAGTAGTAGTAGTAGTAGTAGCAATAAGCTCCCTTTTGTAATCAATCAGCCTTTTGTAAGCAATCAGCTTTTGAATGAATGAAAATCTGTTTCTCGAAGATTGCTTTTGTCGCCCCAATTTTGCCGATAACCAAAATAGGTCGATGCTCCAGAAGCCGATAACGCTGTATCGGCTTTTACCATACTGCACTTATTCCGTTAACTAAGTCAAAGCTCAAAGAGCCGATGGACATCGGCTTTCCCAAAAACGTTGACAAGGTCAAAACTTGGTCGCAAATTTAGGCAAACCTAAGCGGCTGCTTTGCAGCTTCAAACGGTAACCTGCAACCTTCTTCAAAAAAGGGCGACCTAGATCTTCAATCTCCCACTGACCAGATCGAGCTCACAGCGACAAGAACCCTCGATCCCCAACTGCTTAGATCCATCTCCGCCGGCGAACTAGATGGCGGAATCGTCCAACACCAACCCAGAGGTCTCCGGTCTGAAGGTACGCCTACTCCTCGTAGTCTGAACACGATGCTAGACTTAATGGCGAACACCTGAATTAATGCCTTATTCCACCATTAAATTTTCTAGGTTTCAGACATTCTGCTGCCGCATCCTTCTCTCCCAAACTCTCTCTGTCTTGGCCCTCGCACAGAATCCAGCCCTGCTCATCTGATTTCTTGCGAAGCAAATAGAATCCCCTTCGTAAGCCAAGACCTAGATCTGAACTCCTGGGCCGACTGTCTGCGAGCCTGGCCTAATCCCCCTGAACACTGGGTCTCTTGGTTCAGTAGAGTAGCTAGAGCTTACCAATCCCAATGGGAAACCACAGGAATAGCCGATGCCTTGCATTTATCATTGTCTCCTCTTGAGAAACATGAGAACCTTCTGAAAACCATCGGCTACTTCTGGTCTGACGCTCTGAACTGCTTTATGTTCGGTCATGGCCCTATGTCACCAACTCTGTTAGACGTGGTGATGATCACTGGCTTGGATGTCACATCACCCAGCCCCTCTGCTTTTAAACTGACCAAAGTCCCCTACAAACTGTCTTCTAAAACAGACTGCACGAATTGGGGTGCCTACCTCCAACGCCATATGAAAACAAAGGGCCCTGTCTCAGAGAAAGAACATACAGCCTTTCTCAACTTCTGGCTGGAGCATTTCATATTCTGTGGCCCTTCCCTTGCTCCAACCAAGAACTATCTCTCCCTAGCCCACGAACTGGCCAAAGGTACTCAACTTGGCATCGGCAAACTGTTCCTTGGAGAGGTCTATCGATATCTCCAGTTGATGTCTGTCAAGCTGTTCTCAGGTATAGCAGTCAAAACAGGTGGTCCTTGGTGGTTCATTCAGCTATGGGCTCAGCTTTACTTTCAAAATCATATCCCAAACTTCCCCCTGTTGGCGAGTTGTACCTTTCCAGATGTCAAAGGGAAGCAGATCCGATGCACTAGTTATGGCCAAGCTTTGTACAGGCTGCCAGGCAGCAAACTATCCCCTAAGGAAGCAGCCAAGTGGTTCAGCACTTTCTTTCAAGGCCTGGACAATCCTACCTTCTTCCCTTATATGGAAGAATCTGAACATTTCGAAAATCCACTCTCCTTCAGGCTAGATAACTTTGCCGATGACACCAGCACTCGGCAACTCTTCTCCATTGTGATCCGTCCCTGTTTCCTTCCAGTTGGTATGAGTACATCCAACAGAATCATCAAGCCTGGGTATAAATTCTACCAGCCGGTCATTGTGGCTCGGCAATTTGGTCTTGGGCAAGTACCTCCCCATCTCTTTCTCCATCATCTTACGGAGTGCAGAGCCGACCTGCCTGATCCTCTCACCGGTCAGAGGTGTTACTCCTTCTTTGATGTTCCGACCATCCCTATTCCAAATGACCTCACCTTCGCTTCATCAACTGATGGCTTCGAGGACTGGTGGTCGATGTGGAAAACCCCCGCTTTCAGGAAAGCTCTGGGACCGCTGCTGAAACAACTTGATGCCGATTATGACGTCCCCGTGGAACAGGTACCACTACTTGTAAATTTTCTCAATGCAGCTCATAAATGACTCTCCTACTAACCCAATTTCTCCCTTTGCAGCAACAAGATGGCCCTGAACCTACACACAGTGATGGCTCCCCCTTTGAGTTCTTTCCGCCAGCTCCTGTGGTTCTTTTCTGCAAAAACTCGCCGCCTTTGAAAAAGGTCATAATGCAGAAACAGCCGATAACACCTCAATCGGCTTCTAAAAAACAAGGAACTTCAACATCAGCTGCCCCTCGAGTTCCAACTAAGACAAGAACGATGACGAGGAATGTAGCTGCCAGGAAGACCTTGAGGCACCGGAGCCCTTCTCCAGAAAGCTCGCATGTAGGCTGATCCATATCTTGGTCGATTCTTCTCATTCTTTCATTCTTGCAGACGTGCTCGTGTCTAACAGCCTTCTTTCTTTTGCAGGCTTCCGTCGAAGATACTTCCCACGAGGACACACAAACCAATGAGGGAGAATCGAGCCCAACGGATTCTGAGAGGACCATCACCCCGAGCCAGCCAGATGTGCCACCATCGGCTTCCAGGAAAAGGTCGGTTCCTGAACCTGCTGCCCCCCGAGCACCAGTCGAGGCCGGGCCAGCTTCGGGTCCCAAGAGAGCTCGTAGAGGACCACAGGCTTCTTCATCGAGCCAAGAGGTTCCGAAAAATCATCATCCTTTATGCTCTTGCCCCTTACTCCCTTTTGCCTGCCGATTCATCATCATTTACACCGGTTAATCACCTTTCATGCAGACAACTGATGCTTCTAGTGGGAAGGCCGGGGCCGCGCCGACGCCTTTAGCCAAACCAGACCCGGCAATCCCCGAAAATGCAAATGAAACGGCTACCACTTTGGCAACGCCTCCAGCACCTACCCACAAGCCGATCGCCTCGTCGTCTGCCATCCCCTCGGTCTTAGGAGAGGTATGTTAACTTCTTTCGGCTTATTCTTCCCCGCTGGACGCATAGTGACGTATTTTCGGGCTGCCAGGGTTGTAACATTTCAGGCTTGCTGACATTTGATCCTGACTCGATCGATCCAACTCCCTCTGTCGCCACCGATGAACCACCAGCCAGGGCTGTTCTACCTCAATTCCAATGACTTAGAGCCTTACTATCTTCCCCAATCGAGGAGCTGATCGAGGGTTCTGAAGAAGTGAAGGGCGTTCTTGCCGAAATCAAGGACCAACTCCCAGTAGCACTGCAGGTGAAGCTTTGGCCCGTCGTAACTCTGTCCTTCTACGGATCAAGGGTGAAGCTAGCTCGTGAAAGGATCAACCTGCGCTGTGCCCAACTTCCGCTGAAGGCCAACATTGCCGACAGATGTCAGCAGCTCAATGAGAAGAAAGCGTCTTTTGATGCCAAAACTGACACTTCTGTCAGCATCGCTGAGCTAGCATCTTTGAAAAAGGAGCTGGAAGATCTTGAAGAAAAGGTCCGGGCGACAAAACAGCTCATTCGCGACAAGGAAGCATCCATCGCTCGCTCCCAAGATGAAGCAGAAGGCCTCAGAGCTCAACTGAAGACTGATCTGGCAGAGATACGCGCCCTGAACCAACAGCTAGTGACGGGCAAGGACGAGGATGATGAAGCCGAGATCGCCGAGGTGGACCGTGTTCGTGCTGACGCCCTCCACGCCTTCGAGGCATTTCTTCAGTAGCTCGTTTATGTAAACTGGCATCGGCTTGTACCAGTTTTGAACCTCTAAAGTCGATGACCGTGCATCGGCTGTATACTTCTATTGGCCGATTTCATGTATCGGCCCCCATATCTCACTGTCCATCATCCCACGTGCTTGGGAACTACATAATAATTTTTTTTTATATTGGCCGATTTCGTGTATCGGCTCCCATCTCTCATTGTCCATCGTCCCACATACTTGGGAAATATTTCTTGAGATGCTGACCGTTGACAGCCACTGGGAATTTCACACCGTCCAGTTCTTCCAGCATGTACGCGTTCCCTCTTAAAACCTGATCGACCCTGTATGGCCCGTGCCAATTTGGAGACCATTTACCATATGCTGCATCCTTAGTCCCTAATGGCAACACCGCTTCCCATACCAGATCGCCAACGTGGAACTCCTTAGGCCTCACCTTCTTGTTGTATGCACGAGCTACTTTGGCCTTGTTCTCTTTGATTTTCTCAAGCGACCACAGTCTAAGCTCAGTCAAATCTTCAACGCTGTCACTCATCAGGGCCGCATACTCTTCAGTCGTTAGATCGTTCTGAAAAGTGACACGTCTCGATCCAGCCGTAATTTCCCAAGGCAATACGGCTTCTTGTCCATAGACTAGATGGTACGGCGAGGTTTTTATTGCTCCATGACATGACATGCGGTAATCCCATAAAGCCTCTGACAAAACCTCGTGCCAACGCCTAGGGTGCTCATCGATTTTCCTCTTGATTAACTTGATAAGACTCTGATTGGACGCTTCAGCTTGCCCATTTGCTTGAGCATAGTATGGAGATGATCGAATCAGCTTAATCCCTGTGTCCTCACAGAACTTTCTGAACTCGTGAGAAGTGAAGACCGAACCTCCATCGGTCGTGATAGTCTGGGGGATCCCAAACCTATGAATGACGTGTTCTTTCACAAAATTGACAACGTCCTTTGAACTTACTGACTTCATAGGGACGGCTTCCACCCACTTGGTGAAATAATCCGTGATGGCCATAATCCACATGTGGCCCTTGCTTGACGGAGGATTGATCTTGCCGATCATATCCATGCCCCAACCTCGGAATGGCCAAGGCTTGATGATGGGGTTCATTGCTGATGCGGGTACCATCTGAATTTTTCCAAATCTCTGACATGCTTGACACCCTTTGTAGTACTTAAAACAGTCCTCGAGCATGGTAGGCCAATAAAACCCTGATCGCCTGATCAACCACTTCATCTTGTGAGCCGATTGGTGAGTTCAACAGGCGCCTTCGTGTACCTCGTGTAGGAGCCGATTGGCCTCGGCTGTCCCCAGACATTTGAGCAATAACCCCTCAAGAGTCCTGTAAAACATGTCGTCCCCAATGAGCACATACTTCATGGCCTTGTATCTTATCCGTTTAGGTGCCCCCCGAGCCGAATCCTTCAAGTAATTGAAGATATCGGCTCTCTAGTCGTCTGCGTCAAGGAATTGCACCTGAACATCGGCTCCCTCTGCTACGTCCTTGTAGCCTGAAGCCATTTGTGCAAGATCATTTGCTTCGGTATTCTGCGATCGCGGGATCCAGGTGAAGTTTATGTATCGGAACTGTGCCATCAGCTCACGGCATTGCATCCATAATGGGAAGAGCGACTCGCTCTCACACTTATATTCCTCCGTGAGTTGAGAAATCACCAGCTTGGAGTCTCCAAAAATTTCCACTGCTTCCGCTCCAGCTTCGATGAGCAACTCCATTCCCTTGCGTATCGCCTCATACTCAGCGACGTTGTTGGTGCGAGGGGAAGATAACCTGATAGAGAAGGAAAATGTTGCCCCCCGGGGTGACACGAGTAGCATGCCGATGCCGCACCCATCGTCACAAACCGATCCGTCGAAGAACATAGCCCACGCTCGTATAGACAGTGCTGCTATATTGGTGTTGATCCTTTCAGCGATAAGGTCGGCCAATGCCTGCCCCTTAACTGCTTTCGCGGGTTGATACCGGATGTCAAACTCCGATAATGCAAACATCCATTTACCCAGTCGGCCTTTCAACATAGGAGCCGACAGCATGTCCTTTATGACGTCTGATTTGCAGATGATGACAATCTCTGCTGATAGCAAAATGTGGCGCAGCTTGGTGCAGGTGAAAAACAGGCAGAGGCACAACTTGTCGATCTCAGAGTACCTTGTCTCTGCATCCAGCATCCTTCTGCTGATGTAAAATACCACTCGCTCCAGCCCGTCATAAACTTGCACCACCACTGAGGCGATGGACGTGTCCGCTACTGACAAATAAATGTAGAACGGCCTGTCCGGCTGGGGCGGGACTAAAACCGGCGGCTTCGTTAAATATTCTTTGATTTCGTCGAAGGCTCGTTGTTGTTCTGTTCCCCAGCGGAACTCCTCGTCAGATTTAATTTTTACCAGCCCCATGAACGGCTCTATTCTTCCTGACAGATTGGAGATGAACCTTCTGACGAAGTTGATCTTGCCGATGAGATACTGTAGCTCTTTCTTCGTGGTAGCTGGTTTCATTGTTCGCACGGCCTCTTGACTTTTTAGGCCGATCTCAATCCCGCGTTCATGGACCAAGAAACCCAAGAACTGACCGGCCGTTACACCGAAGGCGCACTTCTTTGGATTCATCCGTAGTCCGAATTTTCTTGTTCGGTCCAGGACGCGTTGCAGATCGCCCAAGTGTCCTTCTACTGAGGCAGACTTGACCACTACGTCATCGATATAAATTTCCACCAGCTTGCCGATCAGATCATGGAAAATGTAGTTCATGGCTCTTTGGTACGTGGCACCGGCATTCTTCAGTCCAAACGTCATGACAACGTATTCAAACAACCCCACCGAGCCTGGTACTCTGAACGCAGTCTTGTGTATGTCTTCTGGAGCCATAAAAATTTGGTTGTAACCGGCATTGTCATCCATGAAGCTCAAGATCTTATGGCCAGCCGCTGCGTTGATTAACGTTTCTGCCACCGGCATTGGGTACTCATCCTTTGGGGTAGCTCTATTGAGGTCCCGAAAATCTATGGCGACACGCCAACGGCCATCCTTTTTCTCCACAGGTACGATACTAGAAATCCACTCAGCATACCTGCATGGCCTGATTAAATCGGCTGCCAACATTTTCTCGACCTCCTTCTTGACTTCTTCCAGAATTTCGGCCTTCATCTGTCGTGCCCGCTGCTGGAATGGCCGAAATCCTTTTTTAAGCGGGAGTCGATGCTCAATGATGCTCCTGTCTAACCCGGGCATCTCTGTATAGTCCCAGGCGAAGCAGTCTGGATATTTTTTCAACAGGGCTATCATCGGACCCCGCAGACTCGGATCCAACTTTTTGCTGATAAATGTTGGTCGTGGCTTATCCCCAGGACCAATGTCGATTTCTTCTAGTTCATCAGCAGATGTAAATCCATACCCTAGCTTTCCGTCACCTGTCAAATCGATGCTAAGCACAGGGCAAACAGTAGGTGAGGTTAACAAAAATAATTTGGGCCGATTGCCTGAATCGGCCCCCTTTTTTATTGCATTAGTCAAGGACGGTTTACACCTTATGGTTTTACAATGGCTGGGAATCTCCCTGCTATGACTGCACGATCAACTCGTCGTAAGATTGCTGCTTTTTTTTTGTGGCCGATCGCAGGGATCGGCCGTACCACGTACCGTCGTGGGCTTTGCTACTCTGTCAGGCCGGTGGATAAGACCAGCCTCACCCCGTTTTTTGTAGCCTCAATGCGTTCACAGCCGTCTAGACTGATTCCAGAGATCGGCTCTTGGTCTTCTGCTTCCCAGACGTTCATGCCAGCAATGGAGACCTCGACAGAATCGTCTGCATGAATGACTTCCACCTCATCTCCATCCCACTGTATTAGGCACTGGTGCATCGTGGATGGGATGCAGCAGTTAGCATGAATCCAATCTCTCCCTAACAGGACAACGTAGGTGCTTTTGCTGTCCACGACGAAGAATGACGTAGGGATGGTTTTTCTGCCCACGGTCAGATCCACGTTCAGTACGCCTTGTGTTTCCGAAGTCTGGCCGTTGAAGTCGCTCAAAGTGACGTTGGTTTTGATCAGATCTGCAGTGGAGCGTCCCAAACGCCGTAGCATGGAGTATGGCATTATGTTGACTGCCGCTCCGGTGTCCACTAACATCTTGCTGACAGGTTGCACATTGATGTAACCTCGTAGGTACAGCGCTTTCAGATGTTTGTAACCCTTCTCACGTGGCTTCTCAAAGATAACTGGCCATGGGCCGCAGTCGAACTGTGCCACTGGTAGCTCGTTGGTTCTTGGCGCGCAGAACTCTGACGGAAGTATGAATACCATGTTTGTGCCAGCCGATGTCTTTGCATCGGCTTTTACCGGTTTGGGGCGCCACTCTTTCTTTTTCGGGTGATCTTCCGTTTCCAAGGTCTGCCTAATCTTAACGGCCAGATCGGGCCGTGCTTTCTTTAGAGCGTGGAGATACTGCGCTTCGGCTTCCTCCAAGTTACGCAGCCGCTGCACTCTACGCTTTTGGGTGTGTCTGAGTCCGTCGGGACACCACCTTGGAAGGTGATACCTGTCTTTCTCTTTGTCATCCATTGGCCCCTTGAGACCTTGTGCTCGAGACGACTCCCTGCGTTGGCTCTGAGGTGGGAGAGGCCCTAGGCGCTTAAACACTGACACTGGCTCTGTGTCCTCCTTCTGCTGTCCGCATTCCGGGCAGTTATCGATCGTAGGCAATCGGCTCATTCCCGCATCCCAGCAATACTTGAAGAACGGACAATCCCAATGTTTGTCTGCGCCTTCCTTTTCTCTTGACGGTCCCCTAGCGAGGTGTTCATATCCTTCATCTTCTCCGTCGCGCCGGCGACGTTGGTCATACTGACGCTCATACTTGTTAAGGAGATGCGTGGAATGTGGTTTCTGATATCGCACACTTTTCACTTGTTCCTCAGTTAAGTACTGCCTGTCGTCGTAGCTGGGCCGGTCGCGTGGACCAGCCTCCTCTCTTACTCTGCCGCGAGAGCGACCGCCTTCCTCCTTGTACGTCGCATGGTGGTACCCTGGTCCTGCCATGTTGACATCGAACGAGAAATCCAACTGGCGCCTCGTGGAGTGGCTATGTTCTACCATGTTGACGCCGGGAAACGGGTTGGTGTCTACTTTCATGGCGAATTGTCCCAGGATGAGACGGCCCTGCTCTATCGCCGTTTGGATCTGGCGACGTAGCTCTTTGCAGTCATTGGTGGTGTGGGTGAACGAGTGATGCCACTTGCAGTATGGTCTTCCATTCATCTCTTGAGCCGTAGGGATTTTGTGGCCTTCGGGTAACTTCAGCTGCTTTTCTTTCAGCAGTAAATCGAATATTTGCTCAGCTTTGCTCACATCGAAGTCGAACCCTTTTGCAGGCCCTTGCTGTTTCACCCATTTGCAGGATACGGGATCTGCGCCCCGAGCCCATTCAGCCACGGCCACCTCCTGGTCTTGCGTGGGGTCTTCTTCTTCTGTATCGACCAGGCCTATCGGACGTTTGAACTTGTCCTGGTAGAACTCGGGGTGGCGCTGCTCGTACATCGTCAGCTTCTGGGCCATGTGCGCCAACGAGTTGTACTCTACTTGGAAAGCCATATCTTTGATGGGTGCTGCGAGACCCAACGCTGCCAGCTCGACTGCTTCCTTCTCAGTTAAACGAGCTGAGTAACATCGGTTCTTGACAGTCCTGAAGCGTTGGATGTACTCGGCTACCGTTTCTCCTCGCTTTTGCCGCACCTGTGCCAGGTCTGCAATGCCAGCCTCGGTAGCTTCTGAATGGTACTGAATGTGGAACTGCTCTTCCAGTTGCTTCCAGGTCTGGATCGAATCAGGTGGCAGCGAGGTGTACCACCCAAAAGCTGGTCCTGTCAAAGATTGCGCAAAGAATCTTACGCGCAACTGATCTGATGCTGATATCATGCCTAACTGTGCCAGGTATCGGCTCACGTGCTCGATCGAGCTCGACCCTTCTGACCCGCTAAATCTCGAGAACTCAGGGAACCGATACTTGGGTGGCAGCGGGATCAGGTCAAACTCGTTGGGTACGGCTTTGAATAGCCGATTGTCCTTCTCTTCGGCACGAAGCCGAACTGGTCCCTCAAGATGGTACGGATTTGTTCCGTTGTTTGGGCTGCAGGGGCTAGATTCTCATGACTCGTTCCAGTGGCATACTTGGCTAGCCACGCCTGTTTGTCGGCGTCCATCCCAGAGACTCCTGCTCCGGGAACACCTGCTCCCGAAGCCCCTGCCCCAGCAATCCCTGCGGTTGCAATCTGGTTCGTGCGCGTCAAGCTGTTGCAGTCGGGCACGTAGGTGCACACGTATCCATGCGGGATTTCTTTAGGTGGTTCACACAGGAATTGGCAATCGCCAGGGTCGCCTCCGACCTTGTAGACGATGTACGCCGGTGCCCCTGGTGGCTCTGGAGCTGCAAGTGTGAATGGCAGCGGTGGCCTGGCCTGGAGCGGTCTTTCTCCCTGGTGAGTCCCCAGAGTGGGCCCCGACGGAGAGTACTGATGTTTCATGATCTCCTGAACTACGCGAACTGCTACCCGCTCGAAAGCGTTTACCAAGCTCTCAGAATGGCGGTGAAGAGAATGAGCCACCATGTAGTTGACTTCCTGGCGCAGAGCTCTGGTGTGGTCCTCTGAAGGAACAGACAGATCCACCTCATCAAGAGCACCCTCGGGTGAGAACCCTTTCCACCTGATACCATGCTTACGAGTCCTCTCAAAAGAGCTGATGAGATCGGCTTCGAAGAGAGCTTTGACGTCATCATACTTCGCCTTGTGCTCCTCAGGCAGCTCATCGTACGTGACCGGTCTGTTGTCCATCGCAGCGTCGGATGTTGATGTAGACGTTGTTTAAATGTCCCACCGGGCGTGCCAGAATGTGTTGCCTACCAAAACCCACCGGCGAGCAGCGACGGGCAACACGAAGAGCCGGGAGGCTCCCAGAACTGCTGGTGGGCCCTGGCCCCTCGGGCAACGGCCCGCAAAACTCCGGCATACGTCCTGGCTTGGTTCGAGGGCGTGCCACCTGACCTATACCTGATCAGGAAGGTGAAAGATTGCTTCGATTGGTTTCCTGCATGGCAAACAAACATATGTAAAATTCGAGCCGTAACCGGCTCCCAGGTTTCCCTGTGAATCGGCTCCTAGAGTCGATTATCCCATGGTTCTGCATTAGATCTATTATAACATGGGGTTTTGCTTCATCAATACAAGTTAAATCGATCTACGACAGTTTAACGTTTTCACTACATGACTGGAACATCCTACACGTAATTGAGCCTGGTAGATAAAAAATATAATAGAAAACTAATCCTAGAGAAGGCCTAAAAACCAACGTAGCGTCAATTCCCGGAACACCCCCTCTTAGATTGGTAAACCATATCTTACATACTACTGGATCGTTCAACCCGTTTGCAAGGCCTGATCATGTGGATATCAAACTAAACCTTGGAGAACAAGGCACAACTATAACAGATCAAATCGACTTAAATAAAGATCAAGCAAGATGCCACCCTTACACCCGGGAAAAGGTGCAAAGGCGGCGAGATAGCTAGAGGTAGCATAACTAAACAATCATAGCGAAAAGTACTGATGCTAACCCAAACAAATCTATGATAATGGTGTTACTCGCCATCAACAAGGCTTCAGTACGAGTAACACCAGATAACGCATAAGTAGATACTGCCTAGATCGCAAGATGCGATCTAGGCAGCATGGCACTTACCCGAGAAAAACCCTAGAAACAAGGGGTGGCGATGCGCCGAGATTGTGTTTGTTGTGAACGTGATTGTCCTCTTTTTCTCGATAACCTTAGGTACATATTTATAGTCCGTAGACTTTCTGTCTTTGGAATAACTCTACAACTCTATCTCTTACCTAAATCTAAACGGAATCTATTACAATATAAGATACACGGGCGATTTTAGCCCAAATCAACACACGAGACCGATTCAACAACACGTTGCATATACGTATCTTCTAAGCCCATCTTAATCACGGCCCAACTCCTCCTTTGGCCAAAATATGGCGATAACAGTTTCCTACGGGCATGATTGCTCACACACGGTACAACCAGGGACTAGAATCTTACCTGGGTCAGGTTGCGGGCAGGCACAATCCACGGGGTTTTGCTGCTGGACGAGGAGCCGCCGCCAACCACCGCAGCGTTTAAATCAAGGCCAGCAAAGATTCTTATTATCGGGAAGGACTGCCCGATCTCCGGGGAGGACTCCAATGTGTCGTGCCCTGCCAGCCCACAGTAGGACGCGTCGCCAGCGGATGGCTTGTTCATAGTTATTGCATTTTGGTGTTGTTCGCGGATGTTGCATGTTGGTGTTGTTCGCGATGTGATATGATTGCCTATCAGTACTTGGTGATGAAATTACAGAGAAAATATCTATGGCACTGTTTGATTGATGGTAAACATGAGTTTCTGGTTTAGGTTAATTGAAAAAACCGAACCAAAATATTTTGATGAATAACGTTCGGTCTCTATATTATTTACGGTAATTCATTTTGGGCCGGGTCGGTTTATACAAACTAACCAAATGATTGTTGATTGACGAGAAGCCAATCATATAAATAATTAAACTTGATACAATGACTTTGAGGACATTTTTTATTAGCATAGAATTAACATATATGTATATTTTGTCACTAGCTAAGACAATTAAATATTTGTTCTTCCAATACAAGTTCGCTCTTCTATATGGCCACTCACCAAATATGGCTTGTATCCCTGCGTGGTGTTGCTAATATATTTGGCTCGGGTACATGAAATAGATTATAGGTTTAGGACTCTTATAAGGTGGGAGTGCTAATTCTTATTTGGTTGCTCTGGCTACGTAGAAATGACAAGATTTTTAATAAATATACATATTCCCATATACGACGCGGATTTGCTACATACTGGCATAGCTGCGCATAGGCTTAGGACCGTTGGATAAAGAGATCACATACACTACTAGTTTAGATGGTAATGGCTGGCTCTTAAAAGTAGTAACGGTCCCTAACGGCGTTTGCAGCACCGCGTGTGTGTACATGCATGCAATGCCTAGGGGCTCGTGAAAACCCTAAAAATTTTAGCTCGCTGTTTGGCAAAGAAACTTTTAGCATCTAAAATGGAAAAAATAAGTCAACAAGGCTTAAAATGAGTTCTACATAGTATGCAAACTCTAGTGAAGGTTTGTGGTACTATGCAAACCCTAAATTTTCATCTAAGTGGTTTAGTGTCTTGTTTTTTTGGCGGGAGAGAGTTACTTGTCGCGCGCATCCCTCCACATTTTTTTGTAAAACAATAACCGGTCCATAATAACGATGTAAAACAATATCTTGTGATTAGAGAAAGCAATGGTACGTACTAAACAAAAGTGCACGGGGAGGGATAAGGTAGAGGGAAGAAAGCAATAACCGGTTCCACCTAGTTTTTCAAATCAGCAAGAAAAGTTGAAGAGAGACTAAATAAGTTAGGGTTGACTAAATAAGTTAGGGTTTCTCAGCATGTTGTTCGTTAGGGTTTGCCTCACCTAAAGGAAATTAGATAAGCTTTGTTTTGCATGTTGTTCGTTAGGGTTTGCCTCACCTAAACGAAATTAGATAAGCTTTATTTTGCATGTTGCTCGTTAGGGTTTGCCTCATGCAAACGAAATTAGATAAGCTTTATTTTGCATGTTGCTCGTTAGGGTTTGCCTCGTGCAAACGAAATTAGACAAGCTTTGTTTTGCATGTTGCTCGTTAGGGTTTGCCTCATGCAAACGAAATTAGACAAGCTTTGTTTTGCATGTTGCTCGTTAGGGTTTGCCTCATGCAAACGAAATTAGACAAGCTTTGTTTTGCTAGGGCTTCATGCATGCATGCCAAAGAAACACTAACGGCGTTAGTTCTTAGACAAATCCTGGGTCTGGATACATGTGCTCCCTATATCAAAAGAGGATAGAATCAACGGTGGATAGGCTATGCGCAGCTATGCCCGTGTTTAGCAGGATATTTCCCATATATATATATATATATTATATAGGTTATCCTCCCATGTTGTTCATCCTCGCTATCGACCCGCTTCATCTCATCCTGGCCAAAGCTACCTCAAGCGGGATCCTCAGTCCCATCCGCTCCAGATCGACTACCTGTAGAATCTCCCACTATGTTGATGATGTCGGAATCTTTGTCAAACCGGTGAAAGAGGTTAGAGGAGCTTGACGCCATCTTCGAGATTCTCAAGTGTTTTGGTAGGTAAGTGACCTCTTCACCAACATGGCAAAGACGCAGGTCTTCCTGGTACACTGCGGGCAGATCAACATTGAGAAGTTGATGTCTTCGTTTGCGGCCAAACTTGCCACCTTCCCTGGAAAGTACTTGGGCCTCCCACTACACATTAAGGATGGAAATGGGCAGGGTATGAACAGGGTAGAGCAATATCATACTCATACCCGTGTGGTCAATGGGTACAAAAGCTTACCCGTACCCGTACCCGTACCAATGGGTATAAAACTTTACCCATACCCGGCGGGTACTTGTACCCATTGGGTACCCGACGGGTATATCCAATAGTACACTAATTATTCAAAATTTTACTTTCATCAATAGCATATTTAAACAAAATACAATAATTTCTACTTACAAATAGTAGAGTACATGAAAGTATCAAATTGAAGTTAGAAGTCGCAATTCATACTCGTCCCTAGGCTTCTGGGCCGCATAGGTTGAAACTCTATAGATAAGTTTGATAAGTCAGTTTAAATGGGTAGGGTATGGGTATACCCATGGGTACAAGTCTATATCTATGTCTGTACCCGTGACTTAACAGGCAGGGTACGGTATTACCCATGCGTATAAAAGTATGCCTATATCCTACCCATGCGGGTACGGTACCCGCGGGTATCCGTATCCATGGGTAAACTTGCCATCCTTACTACACATCCATCACGCAAAGTGGACCTCCAACCCCTTTTCGACAAAATCGCTAGGAAACTTCCGGGATAGAATGGAAAAAACATCACGCGACCTAGGAGAATAACCCTTGCAAAATCTGTCCTCATGGCCACCGCAACATACCACGCCACCGCCATTCCATTCTCTAAATGGGCACGCAGAAAGATTATAAAGATTGTCCGGAACTTCGTCTAGGAAGGCAACGAAGGGGGCAGACGGCAAAGGGAAAGGCGCTTGTCAACTAGAAGACGGTCTGCAGACCGAAGGACTTGGGAGGCCTTGGCATGCCCTACCTTGAGCGTACCAAGAGAGCTCTGAGACTTTGATGTCCTTTGCTGCAGTGGACCGACCCTAAGCGCACCTGGGCGGGATCAAAACTACCTTACAACTCGACTGATATGGCGCTTTTCAGAACATCCACGAAGATTACATTAGGAAACGGTGAGAAGGCCTCTTCTTGGAATGACAACTGGAGCAACCATGGCCTTATCCGACAGTGGGCCTGACCTTTACAAGATTGCCACTAGGAAAAATAGGACTGTTGCAAAAGAACTCGGCAATAGCAACTTGATCCGATCTATCGCTTGGCTAAATACTCCCATCCATCTAGCCCAATACCTTCAACTATGGGACCTAATTCAATACACTATGCTGACCACGCTACAACACGACTCCATCAGATAGACGCTCACGGCTGACGGCAACTACAGCGCTAGCTCCGCCTATCACGCGCAGTTCCACGGAGGCTTCTCGAAGTTCAAGGCCCAGAAAATTTGGTCCGCTCATGCCGAGCCGAAATGAAAACTCCTTTCCTTGCTCGCCCTTCACGGCAAACTCCCACTTCTGACATGCTCGCCGTCAGAGGATGGCCCCATGACCCAACCTGCTCGCTTTGTGGCTCTGCCCCTGAATCTGCCGCCCATCTATGTAAAGACTTCCCCTTCACAATGGCGTTTTGGACCACCACTCAAACTTGGGACTGAAAAACGACCTGCCTCTAATGATGCGTGGCCTAGCACCGGTTCCGTGTTAATATACCAAGGGAAAATATCCCAAGAGTTTGTTACAAGATTTGGTATGTGTCCAATTGGATTACTACTCCATATTGTTTACAATACCGAAAATACAGGAAAAGATAAATGCTAAAACATATTTAACTGCCCCCCTTAATCACAACCTTGTCTAAGGTTGAGATTACGCTTGAACTTATCAAGGTCTCGTACTGGTAGTGCCTTTGTAAATCCATCAACTATTTGATCCTTGGTAGATATAAATCTGATATCTAATAATTTCTTTGCAACTCTCTCTCTGACAAAATGAAAATCAATCTCAATATGTTTAGTTCTTGCATGAAACACAGGATTGGCTGACAAATATGTAGCTCCTAAGTTATCACACCATAAGCATGGTTTTTCCTTAAGTGAAACGCCAAGCTCATGAAGGAGAGCTTCAACCCATATCAATTCAGATGTGGCATTAGCTAAGGCTTTATACTCAGCCTCAGTACTTGATCTTGATACAGTTGCTTGTTTTCTGGCACTCCAAGATATTAAATTTGGCCCAAAGAATACAGCAAAACCTCCTGTGGACCTCCTGTCATCAAGGCAACCTGCCCAATCTGCATCAGAGAAAGCACTAAGCAGATTTGAAGAAGACTTCTGAAAAACAAGCCCAACTTTAATAGTTCCTTGAATATATCTCAATATTCTCTTGGCAGCTGTCCAGTGAGAGGTTGTTGGAGCATGAAGAAACTGACACACTTTGTTCACCGAAAAAGAAATATCAGGTCTAGTCAAGGTCAAATACTGTAAAGCACCCACAATGCTCCTATATTCAGTAATGTCAGAAGGACCAAGGAGTGTCCCTTCATGAAGTGACAGCTTATCAGTAGAGGACAATGGTGTAGGACATGGAGTGCACTTACTCATACCAACTCTTGAAATCAAATCAGTAGCATATTTTTCCTGTGTGAGAATTAAACCATCGTTAACTTTCTTTACCTCAATTCCCAGAAAGAAGTGAAGATCACCTAAATCTTTAAGGGCAAAATCATCCTTTAGATCACACAGTAGCAAAGAGATAGCCTGATCAGATGAGCTAGTAACAATAATGTCATCAACATAGATAAAAACAAATATCATAACATCTGATTTGTTGTATAGGAAAAGTGAGGTGTCTGCTATAGAAGGAACAAACCCAAGAGATTGCAGCTTTGTACTGAGTCTAGAATACCACGCTCGAGGAGCTTGTTTGAGACCATAAAGAACCTTGTCAAGTTTGCATATATAATGAGGGTTTTCAGAATTTTCAAAACCTGGAGGTTGCTTCATATAAACTTCCTCCTCTAGAACACCATGAAGAAACGCGTTCTTGACATCTAGCTGCCTCAGACTCCAGCCACGAGAAACAGCAACTGAAAGTACAAGTCGAATAGTAGCTGCTTTCACAACTGGACTAAAAGTATCTTCATAGTCAATGCCATACCTTTGCTTGAACCCTTTTGCAACCAGACGGGCCTTGTATCTGTCAACTGTCCCATCTGCATGTTTCTTAATACGATACACCCACTTACAATCAATGAGATTTTTAGTTGAATTTGGAGGTACAAGATGCCATGTTTTATTGTCCATCAAGGCATCATATTCCTCTTTCATAGCCTTGTTCCAACAATCATGAGAGAGAGCTTCTGAAAAAGATGTCGGTTCCCCTGTAGACAAAAGCAAACCGTACCTGATAGTACCGTCAGTATATTGTTTAGGCTTGCGAATACCCTTTTGAAGACGTGTACGAGGTTCTGGCTGATCAGGTGGGGGTGATGGAGAACGTGGCACAGAAGATCCTGAATCGGCATCAGCTGGCACAGAGGATCCTGAATCGTCATCAGTAGCAGAGGAATCAGCTTCATGTGTGGTATCCTGACGAGGGCTCACGTCGTTGTCATGTGCAGCAGAGGGCAGAGAAGGGGACCCGCGCGGCAGCGCACCCACACGCTCGCTTGTGTCGCTGTCAGGACCAGTAGGGGACAGCAGAGAGGCATCCACGTTGGCATGCCGAGGACTGCATGCCGGACTGCATGGCGGGGACAGAGGCAGCGTATGGACCGAGGACGGGGACCGCGGCGAGGGTGATGCTGGGCGGGAAACACTGGGACTGATAGCTGGCAAATCCACCTCGGGATCGCTACCTGGGACATGCAGAGAATCTGCTTCGGTATTGCTATTTGAGACAGATTCAATTCTGGTGTTTTCTGGGAGTGTTTTGGCACCGTTTCTGCTCATTTCTGCACCGTTTTCTTCAGAGTTTCGTGCTGATTGGTTCTGCACTGTAACATCATCACCTGCAACCACATTTTCTACAGGGACTGGATCAACATTAGGTATAATATGCATAGTCATATGATCATCAATGTGTGTCTCCCCATTGTTAGAAGGTAACAAAAGAATATCTTGCTTGAGACGTGTACCAGCATTAGGATTGAGATCAGCAAAGGGAAACACATTTTCATCAAATACGACATCACGAGAAATATAAACCCATCCTGTTTTGGTGTCAAGACACTTGACACCCTTATGACGAGGACTGTACCCCAAGAAAACACACTTGGTGGAACGAAATGCTAATTTGTGTTTGTTATAGGGACGGAGATTAGGCCTGCAAGCACATCCAAAAACTCTGAGAGACTCATAGTTGGGTTTGGTGTCAAGGAGACGCTCAACAGGGGTGGAAAGATTTATAACTTTGCTAGGGAGAAGATTGATAAGAAAGGTGGCTGTAAGAAAAGCTTCGTCCCAAAATTTGAGGGGCTTAGACGCATTGGAAAGAAGAGCAAGACCTACTTCAACAATATGACGATGTTTGCGTTCTGCAGAACCATTTTGCTGATGAGCATGAGAACATGAGACATGGTGAGTAATGCCAATTTTTTGAAAGAAACCATGAAGCTTTTCATATTCACCACCCCAATCAGTTTGCATAGTAATAATTTTTCTATCAAACTTTCGCTCAACAAGTTGCTGAAAGTTAAGAAAAACTTGATAAACTTCAGAACGCTTTTTAAGCAAATATATCCAAGTGAACTTGCTAAAATCATCAATAAAGCTTACATAGTATAAATGTTTGCCTACAGAAGCAGGTGTTGGTCCCCATATATCAGAAAAAACTTGCTCTAAAGGAAAAGTAGAAACACTAGTGGAGACTGGATATGGTAGCTGATGACTTTTAGAGGTTGTTTGGTATCCAGGTATTCATTTCATTTAGTAGAAATGAAATGAATACATGGATTCATTTCATTTATATTATGATTCCAAAAACACTCATATGTTTGGCTGCCACCGGAATTTAGAAATGACAGGTCTGAGATAGGAATTGAGTTTACACATAGGAATATTTGGATGGATTTGCCAAATGAAATGACAGCTCAATTCCGTGCCAACCAAACAGCATAGGGATGGAATTGCAAAATGAATTCCAGAATTCTAGGCCCAAATGATGGATACCAAACGACCTCTTAGCTAACTGACAAGAGTCACAAATGTATGGATTTATTTCAGGAGAATAAGAAATATGATGTTTCCTAAGGATTTGATGCACCACAAAGGAGGATGGATGTCCCAAACGGCGATGCCATGTAGAGGAAGATGGTTTTATGGTGATGAAGGCTTGCTTGGAGGATCCGGTAGATAGCAGCACTAGTGGATAAAGACCATCATGACACGGACCTCTAAAGAGAGTTCTCCTTGTGGCTTGATCCTTAATCAAGAAAAAATATGGGTGAAACTCAAGGAAAACATCATTATCAAGTGTAAGCTTATGAACAGAAAGAAGATTTTTTGAAGCATCTGGAACATGAAGGATATTTTTAAGATGTAAAGAACTATGGGGAGTGTGCAGCATTGAATGACCAATATGAGAAATTTGCATACCATTACCATTAGCTGTGTGTACTTGATCATGCCCTGTGTATTTTTCCTGGAAGGAGAGCTTGCTCATCTCATTTGCAACATGGTTTGTAGCGACAGTATCAGAATACCAGTTTGTGTCAACATCATAGGAGGCCATGTTGGCACCCTTATCACCTCGATCATCATCCCGACGACGATCATCATCACGACGATCACGGTTGTTCTGGAACCTCCACCAGCAGTCATTGGCGGGATGACCATGAATTTTGCAGATCTGACACGTGACATTGACATAGGGTGTAGGGGCGCGGCCACGGCGTCGACCATCATCATGTCGTCCTCCATCCTCTCGACCACCATCATCACGGCGGCGTGGGCGATCATTATAGCGAAGGTCACCACCACCTCCATGGCGGTCATCATACCCACCTCCACGGCGGTCATCATACCTATCCCTGCGGACATGATCATCATCATATCTGTCACGATGACGGCGGTCATCATCTTATCTGTCACGACGAGCACGGTCATCATCATGGTACTCACGGCGTCCGCGATCATCCGAACGCGGTGGCAGGGGCTTTTCACCCCCACGACGTTGAAGGGATTCGTGCCATAGTAAATCAAAATTTTCTACGGATGCGAACAGAGGGAAGCCAAGATCTAATCTAGGAGATGCAAACAACGAGAGAGATTGGATTAGATCTTCATACCCTTGAAGATTCGCACAGCGGAACGTTCGTCGGAACGTGGGTGATGTAGTCGTACTTGCTTCTCCTCCTCGCGATCCGATCCGATCTAGCACCACAAGTGGCGGTGCCTCCGTGAGATGCAAACGTGCTGCACCTCGACGTCTCCTCCTTCCTCGGACCAGCAAGTTGTTGGAGATATGCCCAAGAGGCAATAATAAAGTGGGTTATTATCATATCTTCATACTTATGATAAATGTTTACATACCATGCTATAATTGTATTAACAGGAAACATTAATACTTGTGTGATTTGTAAACATAAAAGAGTCCCTAGTAAAGCCTCTTGTTAAACTAGCTTGTTGGTTAATATATGATCATGGTTTCCTGATCATGAACATAGAGATGTTATTAACAACGGGGTCATATCATTAGGAGAATGATGTGATGGACATACTCCTATAGTAAGCGTAGCATAAAGATCAAGTCATTTAATATAGTTCATTTGCTACAAGCTTTCTGATACATAGTAACCTAATTCCTTTGACCATGAGATCATGCATATCACCTTTACCGGATGGATGCTTTGATGACATCAAACACCATACCGTAACTGGGTGTCTATAAAGGTGGCATTGAGTGTTCGGAAAGTATTGGTTGAGACACATGGATCAAGAATGGGATTTGTCCATCCATATGACGGATAGATATACTCTAGGCCCTCTCGGTGTAATGTCATCCAATTAGCTTGCAAGAATGTGACTGGCTCACAAGGGATCACATATCACGGGAACAAGAAAAGAGTACTTATCGGTAACGAGGTTGAACTAGGTATGCAGAGATACCGACTATCAAATCCTCGGATAAGTAAACTATCGTGAGACAAAGGGAAATTGGTATCGTATGTAAGTGGTTCATTCGATCGCAAAGTAATCGTAGAAATATGTGGGAGCCATATGAATTTCCAGATTCCTCTATTGGTTATTGTTCGGAGAAGTGTATCGATCGTGTCCGCATAATTCACGAACCGTAGGGAGACACACTTAAGGATTCGACGTTGTTTGAGTAGTCATGGAATGATGAGTAAGAGACCGAATGTTGTTCGGAGTCTCGGATGGGATCCGGGATATCACGAGGAGATCCGGAATAGTCCGGAGAATAAGATTCATATAAGGAAAGTCCTGTTTCGGAGTTGGGGAATGATTCCGGTGTTTTCATCGGGAATGTTCTAGAAGGTTCCGGAATGTCCGGCACTCCGGAGGGGAAGGGTACATGAATGTGTCATTGCAAGTTGGAATGATTGCATCATGTACTAGGTGTCATCTCTGTACAAAATAAAGGGTTTAATCAAATCCTAGTTTGAAAAGTCAAACGCCAATTTGAAAAGTCAAACGGCTATTTTGGAAAGTGGAGAAGAAGTGGGAAACCGAGTTGGGGAGGAGTTCCTCCTCCACCGCCGGCCCACTAGGGATCCGAGTTGGGGAGGGACTCCCTCCCCTTGGCCGGCGCCTCCATCCACCTATATAAGGAGGGGCAGGGCTCCCCTCCTAGACACACAAGTTGCCTCCCTCTAAACCTAAACCCTAGCCACAGCCTAGGGATTTCTCCCAAGCCGCCGAGTTAGAGCTTCTAATTGCCCTAGCCGCTGGTTTAGCCCCTTCTAATTGGTGTGTGTAAACCCTAGATCACCAAGGCTCTCTCATAGTCCACCATACTCGCTCCGGCTTAAGGCGAAGCCCTGCGAGATCTCCCCTCTACTTCCGGTACCACGCCGTCGTGCTGCCGGAATCGCGAGGAGAGTGCTACAACCTTCGCTGCCTGCTGGAACAAGGGAGAGGAAGGTCTTCATCGAGTACCGAACGTGTGACCGACTGCGGGAGCGCTGCCGGAACGCAGCGCCGGAAGGATCGTCTACGCGATCTTGAGATCGGCAAGAGTACGACTACATCACCCACGAGAATCTGCTCTCGTTAACCGCTTTGGAATCTTCGAGGGTGAGTTCCTCTATCGACTCGTTGCTACAATCTAGTAGATAGATCTTGGCTTGTTTGTTTGCATGCGGTAGAAATTTTTTGTTTTCCATGCTACGAACCCCTACAGTGGTATCAAAGCCGTGTCTATATGTAGATCTGTTGCACGAGTAGAACACAATGGTCATTGTGGGCGTTGATGCTTTTGTTGTCGATTGCTTCTTGTGTACTTTGCATCTTGCGGGATGGTGGGATGAAGCGGCCCGGGCTAACCTTACATGACATCGTTCATGAGACTTCCTCCACGGTTGACATGCAACTTGTATTGCATATGTGGCTTTGCGGGTGCCTGTTTCTCCCAACATAGTTAAGATTCAATTTACAACGGGTGATTGACAATACTAGTATCAATGTTGTGGTTCTTGTTCGTAAGTTAGAGCGACACTTATTGAAAGCCCCAAACCACGTAAAATATGCAAAGAAAATTAGAGGCGTCTAACTTTGTTTTGCAGGGGTGTGTTGTGATGTGATATGGCCATGATTGTGATTATATTTGATGTATGCAATGTTCCTTATTGTAAGTTGGCAACCGGCAGGAGCCATATGGTTGTCTTTAAATTCTGTTAAGACCCGCGTGTCTATTCAAAGTAGTTGTAATAGTTGAAGCTGGTGGACCTCAACCATGGAGCAGCGTCATTGACCTTGATGCAATGTCGGTGATGATGGAGATCATGTTCGTGCTTGAAGATGGAGATCGGAAGCACAAGAAGAAAGGACATATCATATCACATATTATGAATTGCATGTGATGTTAATCCTTTTATGCATCTTGTATTGCTTAGTTCACGACGGTGGCATTATAAGATGATCCCTCAAGCACACAATTTCAAGTTTTAAAGTGTTCATCCTTAGTAAGCACCGTTGCTAAAGCTCGTTGTTTCGAAGCACCACGTGATGATCGGGTGTGTTAGATTCTGTGAGTGTATACAACGTGAGCAAGCCAGATTTGCTCATGCAGAAGCTAAGGTTTGATCTTGACGAGCCTAGCATGTACAGACATGGTCTCGGAACACGGATCACCGAAAGGTAAAGCATGAGTCATATAGTAGATATGATGAACATGTTGATTGTTCGCCATTGAAGCTACATCAACTCTCGTGATGATCGGTTTTGATGTGGTGGATTTGGTTCGTGTGATCACTAAAACAATGTGAGGGATATTGTTTTGAGTGGGAGTTCAACGGCAATATGATTAAAAGTTGAACACTATTTATCATAAATTAAATCAAAGTGAATTTGCATAGTTGTTGTAGTCATTGGCATCCGTTTACCACCTTGCGCTTAGTTATAATTGAGATGATAGAACTATAGAATTCTGGTTAGTTACTTTACGAACTGGTATCGTATTGTTTTGAAGTGTTAATCTAAAGTTTAAAAGTCCTATTGCAAACTTTCAGTAAAGTTCCGGTTACTCCATGAAGTTTAATAATTGGTATTAAAACAATAGTGACAATTCCAAGTATTAGTGTATAAGTATCATGTTTGTCTCCATGATTCTTGATATTCAAAGGATTGTCTTAATATCAAGGTTATCTAGGATCTGAAAGAGTTGTTTCAGAAACCATGATGTGTGGAAGATATTGTGATATCTGAAACGAAGTTTTGGTTGCAACATGACAGAGTATAATATGGCAAAAGTCATGTTCTCATATTTGATGAGAATTTGCAAAGGGTTGGAACACTAGTTGTCCTAATCCACCAAAAGGTTTTGGATAGCAACATTATACTCACGATTCATCTTTATAAGCTAAAAGTAGCTTGATCATGGATAATTCCATGATAAGGGTGAATATTTGATGTAGGTAAAATATTTACTACACCAAGAGATTACTAAAGAAAGGAATTTGGAAGAACACCAAACATTTGATGATGGTGATCTACTTCAAAGTGCAAGTCCAAAGACATTGGTATTTAATTATACACGCTTTGGATTATGTGTCATATGTATGACTCCACTATTGATGTTGATAGATTCTTTCAAACAGAAAAGGAAATACTAAAAGAGAATCTCATAAATATATGGCAGAAAAGAAAAGACTAGAATTGTTCAGTTTAAGTATATAGATTATATACATGTTATGGCTATATTCTTTGCTTATTAAACAATGTGGTTCTTAAGTATTTGATATTGAATTTGTTGGTGTGAATCGTCATACGAAACAACACAATTCATGAACTACAATGGCCTAAGTAACTAGCAAAAGAATATGTGATGATGTTCATCGAGAACAAATAAAGGGTTATTGTGTTGCTCGTTAAACATCAAAGTTTGCCTTCAAGATTTGTTTTATCAGGTATTATGAGAACAAAAGGGTTGTTCAAATAATTGTCGTAATCCATAAAAGATGGATGATTCACAAATCTCATTGGAGAAATCACATCCATAAAACTAGTGCTAAAAATGTCGAAAGACAAATTGATTGATAGATCACTTAGGAAGTGACATCGCCGTTTAAATTATATTTGAAAGAAAACATGAAGAAACTCCATGTGGATGGAATTTTGGAGTCTTTTGATTTTGATCACATGACACTTGTGAAACTTTCCTAGAGATAATTAAAACTTCGTTCATAGGCCAAAAGGGAACGAATGACTAGCCTATTGGAACTTGTACATATTGTTGTACGAAGTCCATTATGTGTAGTCAAGAGCGATGGATTTCAACTTCATATGCTTTCTCCGAAAATTTAAGTGAATATATGAATATTTACTTAATAAGGATGAAGTATGAAAAATTTGAAAAGTTCAAAGACTTTCAAGATGAAGTGCAAGATCATTGTAACAAGAATATAAATAGTTTATGATAAAATCATAAAGGAAGATATTTGAGTTACAAGTTTAGCATAATACCTAAGATTTAAGAAATCGTTCCGTGGATTTGCATGTCCCGAAACACCATAAGAGTATGGAGCATTCGAGATATGTAATTAAACCTTGTTTGCATGGTGAGATCAAAGGTGTAATTCATAAAACGCCATTATATTTTAAATATTAAAAGCTTGAGAGACTACCGTTTTTCCACTGAAAAGAGCTTCATCATAATCCGTTGAAATGAAACCATATAAAGTTATGGTTTGGGATAAAACCCAAGTTGTCCTTTCTTAAAACATTGGTATGCTTTGCATAAGAAAGATGTTTGCAACCAAAGTCGGATGAACCTGTCTTTGTATGTTATTTCGAATAACTGTTCCTCCATAACATCGGAGACAAAAATGTTTGTCGCTTAGAACGTCAAGTTTCTTAGAGAAGGAATTTTTCGTGAAAAGTTAAGTGGGAGGACAAAAGAACTTTGATAAGGTTAAAAGAACCTTAGCTATATGTGTAGAGTTGCGCAGCGCCGAAAAGTATTCCGGAGGCAGCGATAATGCTCATGGCTCACGTGCCTCAAAGGTTGTGGTCACGGAGATCTAAGTTCCTATTGAAACAAGTAGGTCGGGCAAACAATCAAATACCAAGATTTGAGAGTTAAATCATTATTTGACAATAATGATCCGACTACATGCAAAGAAGCGATGATGGGCCCTGACTCCGTCTAATGGCTTGAAGCCATAAAATCCGTGATAGTTCCATACACGAAAAATCAAGTTTTGAACTTGAAGGGCCCTCGAGAAAGGTGTAAGACCTTACAGTTGTGTTTGGATCTATAAAGAAATAGACATGAATATGGTCGACATGTTGGGAAAGAGTTCACAACAATGTTCAAGGGTTGACTATGACAAGATTTGATCTTTCATAGCGATATTTAGTCTAGACGGATTAATGTAGCAACCACGACATATAATTTTGTTATGTGTTGGATAAACAAAACAAATTCCTCTAATAGAAGGGTTACCTAGGATGTGTGCATGACACGGTCCAAAGGGTTTTGTTAGTTCAAAGGATGCTAAATGCATATGCAAACTTCAATGGTTGAAGTAAGCATTACGGAGTTGGAATCTTCACTATGATGAAACTGTTAAAGGAGTTTAAATTCGTCGGAGATAATGAAGATGCTTGCATTTGCAAGAAATTAAGTGGGAGCGCTAAGACATGTTTCTAATACATTATGTGGAAGACATATTGTTGATTGGAAATGATGTATCTTTTATTAACACAAGATAAGAATTTCATCTCGATGAAAGGCTTAGGCAAAACCCAAATATTTAGCATCAATAGACGCTAATATGGTTGTGCCCGAAGTACATAGATGATGTATTGAATGAGTTCAATATAGAAACTACAAGAAAGGTTCTTGTCTCACAGAAAGGATTGCATGAGTTCAATATTGATGGTATATTCAAGTGTATTGACACTTGGTAAGTGAAACAAAGATTCAAGTATAGACTGATACTTGATGTATGAAATCACAAAGAGTATTTATATCAATTATGCTGTGATATGTACAAATCCAGATATGTCCTATGCTCTAAATGATGTGAGCATATACCAGAATGATTCATATGATGATCATTGGACAATAGTAAGGATATTCTTATGATCTTTTGGAAGAACTAAGAATATATTGTTTGTAGAAGTGACAAATAGATGGTTAGTTCATTGTAAAAGTACTACATTGATACTAGTTTTGTCACAAAGTACAAATTAAGTTTATCTCAATCTAAACTAAGGGTGGCACAATATGATGGAAAGTAAGTTCCATAATGGATTTGGATGAGTTCCAAAGTTAAGACATTGTGACAGATACTACAACAAAAGGCTAAGTATATGACTGCTATTATAGCAGCTAAAGAGGGCATTTGGGTCAAGTAGTTTGTTATCAAACTAGGTGTAGTTCATAGCGGGATAATACTATGAAGATATATTGTACGACAATATTATCAACATGTTTTAACCCCAAAGAACTAAAGGTCTCACCAAAGGACCAAATTTATACAAAGCCATCTCATTAGAGAATGAGTGATGCGTAGAGACGCAAATACATGCAATTACACACGGACCTGGAAGTGTCAGATCCGGAGATCAGTTGACCACTAGCGAACATGTACTTACAACACCAGAAAGCCATAGGTGTTGAATACACAAAGGTTTGAAACTAGATTATTGACTCTAGTGCAAGTGGGGGACTGTTGGAGATATGCCCAAGAGGCAATAATAAAGTGGGTTATTATCATATCTTCATACTTATGATAAATGTTTACATACCATGCTATAATTGTATTAACAGGAAACATTAATACTTGTGTGATTTGTAAACATAAAAGAGTCCCTAGTAAAGACTCTTGTTAAACTAGCTTGTTGGTTAATATATGATCATGGTTTCCTGATCATGAACATAGAGATGTTATTAACAACGAGGTCATATCATAGGAGAATGATGTGATGGACATACTCCTATAGTAAGCGTAGCATAAAGATCAAGTCATTTAATATAGTTCATTTGCTACAAGCTTTCTGATACATAGTAACCTAATTCCTTCGACCATGAGATCATGCATATCACCTTTACCGGATGGATGCTTTGATGACATCAAACACCATACCGTAACTGGGTGGCTATAAAGGTAGCATTGAGTGTTCGGAAAGTATTGGTTGAGACACATGGATCAAGAATGGGATTTGTCCATCCATATGACGGATAGATATACTCTGGGCCCTCTCGGTGTAATGTCATCCAATTAGCTTGCAAGCATGTGACTGGCTCACAAGGGATCACATATCACGGGAACGAGAAAAGAGTACTTATCGGTAACGAGGTTGAACTAGGTATGCAGAGATACCGACGATCAAAACCTCGGATAAGTAAACTATCGTGAGACAAAGGGAAATTGGTATCGTATGTAAGTGGTTCATTCGATCGCAAAGTAATCGTAGAAATATGTGGGAGCCATATGAATTTCTAGATTCCTCTATTGGTTATTGTTCGGAGAAGTGTCTCGATCATGTCCGCATAATTCACGAACCGTAGGGAGACACACTTAAGGATTCGACGTTGTTTGAGTAGTTATGGAATGATGAGTAAGAAACCGAATGTTATTCGGAGTCTCGGATGGGATCCGGGATATCACGAGGAGATCCGGAATGGTGCGTAGAATAAGATTCATATAAGGAAAGTCCTGTTTCGGAGTTGGGGAATGATTCCGGTGTTTTCATCGGGAATGTTCTAGAAGGTTCCGGAATGTCCGGCACTCCGTAGGGGAAGGGTACATGAATGTGTCATTGCAAGTTGGAATGATTGCATCATGTACTAGGTGTCATCGCTGTACAAAATAAAGGGTTTAATCAAATCCTAGTTTGAAAAGTCAAACGCCAATTTGAAAAGTCAAACGGCTATTTTGGAAAGTGGAGAAGAAGTGGGAAACCGAGTTGGGGAGGAGTTCCTCCTCCACCGCCGGCCCACTAGGGATCCGAGTTGGGGAGGGAATCCCTCCCCTTGGCCGGCGCCTCCCTCCACCTATATAAGCAGGGGCAGGGCTCCCCTCCTAGACACATAAGTTGCCTCCCTCTAAACCTAAACCCTAGCCACAGCCTAGGGATTTCTCCCAAGCCGCCGAGTTAGAGCTTCTAATTG
Organism: Avena atlantica; assembly: GCA_910589765.1. Lineage (NCBI taxonomy): Eukaryota > Viridiplantae > Streptophyta > Magnoliopsida > Poales > Poaceae > Avena > Avena atlantica. The sequence continues at coordinate 525,073,269 of OU342739.1, read as the reverse complement.
CCCTAGCCGCTGGTTTAGCCCCTGCTAATTGGTGTGTCTAAACCCTAGATCACCAAGGCTCTCTCATAGTCTACCATACTCGCTCCGGCTTAAGGCGAAGCACTGCGAGATCTCCCCTCTACTTCCGGTACCACGCCGTCGTGCTGCCGGAATCGCGAGGAGAGTGCTACAACCTCCGCTGCCTGCTGGAACAAGGGAGAGGAAGGTCTTCATCGAGTACCGAACGTGTGACCGATTGCGGGAGAGCTGCCGGAACGCAGCGCCGAAAGGATCGTCTACGCTATCTTGAGATCGGCAAGAGTACGACTACATCACCCACGAGAATCTGCTCTCGTTAACCGCTTTGGAATCTTCGAGGGTGAGTTCCTCTATCGACTCGTTGCTACAATCTAGTAGATAGATCTTGGCTTGTTTGTTTGCATGCGGTAGAATTTTTTTTGTTTTCCATGCTATGAACCCCTACACAAGTATGGTGGAGAGATGGATTGGATCTACAACACGACGGCGTGGTGTATATGGTGGAGAATTTCTGCAGCAGGGCTTCGCCTACAAGCAGTCGGGAGGGAGAGAGGAGGGCAGTAGGGCGGCTATGGTTGGAGGGGAAGGTGTGGGGGGTTGGTGCGCCCCCAGCCCTCTTTATATAGAGGGGGGCGCAGCCCTAGCCCCTCCCCCAAGCCCAAACCGGCGGCCCCAAAGGATAAGGAGTGGGGGGCAAGGAAACCCCCCTTTCTAGAAGGTCTATCTCGAGTTTAAACCTCTCTTGGCCGGCTGGGCCCTATGGGGCCTTGTGCCCCTGGCCCAATGCAGCCAGGGCACTCCCTCATAGTCCCATGCCCCCTCCCGAAAGGTGGGGCCACATTGGTCCCCTTCCAGAAGGTTCTAGAAGCTTCCGGTACAATATCGATTAACCCAGAACAATTCCGAACTCCAAAATTTGCACTGCCTTATATGAATCTTATTCTCCGGACCACTCCGGAACCTCTCGTGATGTCCCGGATCCCATCCGAGACTCCGAACAAAAACTCATAAATCAATTATCCAATCTATCCTAGCGTCGAGACACGTTAAGTGTGTGACCCTGCGGGTTAGAGAATATGCAGACATGATCTTCTATCAATAATCAACAGCGGGGTCTGGTAACCCATATTGACTCCCACACATTCATCGATGATCATATCGGATGAACAACGATGCCAGGATTCAATCAATCCCATATATATATTCCCTTCGTCTCGCGATATTTTACTTGCCCGAGATTCGATCGTCGGTACCGTCATACCTAGTTCAATCTCGTTCACAGCAAGTACTTTACTCGTTCCGTAATCCGATATCACTTTGTGATTAACTCCTTAACCACATGCTTGCAAGTGGTGTTGATATCGATTACCGAGTGGGCCCGAAAAAGTATATCTCTCCGACTTGGGAGGGACAAATCCCATCTCGATACATACAACCCAACAGATACTTTCCGATCACCTGAGAGACACCTTTATGATCACCCTCTCATAGGATGACGTTTGATGACCTCAAAGCTTTCTTCCGATACCAGGAAGTTGTATTATCTCATGGTCTAAGGAATACAATATTTGACATAAGAAAATCTTCGCAAAGACGAACACGGTGACACGATCTAATTGCTTCGCTTAGTTTGGGTCTGTCCACCATATCATTATCCCAATGATATGATCTCATTATTAATTGACAACTCATGTCCATGGTTAGGAAACCTTAACCATCATTAATCAATGAGCTAGTCCTTAGAGGCGTACTAGGGACACGGTGTTGTTCACAAACCACACAAGTATTAAAGTTTCCGCTTAATACAATTCTAGCATGGAATATAAACATTATCATGAACAAGAATTATAATAATAACATCTTTATTATTGCCTCTAGGGCATAATTCCAACAGTCTCCCACTTGCACTAGAGTCAATAATCTTGTTTACATTTGGCAAAAATCTCACACCCATGGCACTGAGGTGCTGATCATGATTTACACGTGGAAGAGGTTTAGTCAATGGATCTGCGACATTCAGATCTGTATGTACTTTGCTAATCTTCAGATCTCCATCTGTTATATAATCTCGTATTATATGAAACTTGCGGTTGATATGCTTGGTCTTTGGATGATATCTTGGTTCCTTAGCGAGTGCTATGGCGCCAGTGTTGTCACACAATATCTCCAGTGGGTCCAATGCACTTGGAACCACGCCAAGCTCAGTGATGAAGTTCCTGATCCAAACTCCTTCACTTGACGCTTCTACAGCAGCCATGTATTCCGCTTCTACTGTAGATCCCGCGATCACGCTTTGCTTGCAGCTTCTCCAGCTCACAGCTCCTCCATTCAAAATATACACGTATCCTATCTGAGATTTAGAATCATCCTTGTCGGTGTCGAAACTAGCGTCGACGTAACCTTTTACGACGAGCTGTTCATCACCCCCATAGACTAAGAACATTTCTTTAGTTCTATTTAGGTACTTTAGGATGTTCTTCACGGCTGTCCAGTGTTCCACTCCTGGATCACTTTGATACCTGCTCGTCAAACTAAGAGCATTGGACACATCCGGTCTAGTACACAGCATGGCATACATGATAGAACCTATGGCCGAGGCATAAGGCACTTTGCTCATAGCTTCCCTATCATTTACCGTAGCTGGACACTGAGACTTGCTCAATATCTTACCTGACAACATAGGCACCGAACCTTTCTTTGCCTCATCCATTATGAACCTTTTCAGAACTTTGTCTAGGTATGTACTCTGGCTTAAAGCTATCAGGCGTCTTTGTCTATCTCTATAGATTTTGATGCCCAATATATAAGCAGCTTCACCTAGGTCTTTCATTGAAAAACACTTGTTCAAATAACTCTTCACATCGTTAAGCATGTTGATGTCATTTCCAATAATCAATATGTCATCCACATATAGTACCAGAAACATCACCGAGCTCCCACTCACTTTCTTGTAGATGCAAGCTTCGTAGCAATTTGGAACAAATCCAAAGCTCTTGATCACTTGATCAAAACGAAGGTTCCAACTCCGAGATGCTTGCTTCAGTCCATAAATGGAACGCTGAAGTTTGCATACTTTATCAGCATCCTTAGGATCGACAAAACCTTCGGGTTGCATCATATACCACTCTTCATCAATGTTTCCATTGAGGAACGCAGTCTTGACATCCATCTGCCATATTTCATAATCATGAAACGCAGCAATTGCTAATAAAATCCGAATGGACTTAAACATCGCTACGGGAGAGAAAGTCTCATCGTAGTCAACACCTTGAACTTGTCGAAAACCTTTCGCGACAAGCCGTGCTTTATAGACGGTAACATTACCATCCGCGTCCGTTTTCTTCTTGAAGATCCACTTGCACTCAACGGCCTTTCGGTCACTAGGAGGGTCCACCAAAGTCCATACTTGGTTTTCGCTCATGGATCCCAATTCGGATTTCATGGCTTCTAGCCATTTCTCAGAGTCTGGGCTCATCATCGCTTCCTCATAGTTCGTAGGTTCACTGTCTTCTACTAGCAAGACAGTCAAGACAGGGTTGCCGTACCACTCAGGAGGGGCACGCGACCTTGTCGACCTGCGACGTTCAGTAGCAGCATCGTCCGAAGCTTCATGATCCTTGTCATTAGCTTCCTCTATCGTTGGTGTAGGCGGCACTGGAACAATTTCAGGTGCTGCGCTACTCTCCAACTCAAGAGAAGGTTCAATAACCTCGTCTAGCTCTACTTTCCTCCCACTCACTTCTTTCGAGAGAAACACCTTCTCAAGAAAGGAATCGTTCTTTGCGACAAACACTTTGCCTTCGGTTCTGTGATAGAATGTATACCCAATAGTTTCCTTAGGGTATCCTATGAAGACGCATTTCTCCGCTTTGGGTTCGAGCTTGTCCGGCATCAACTTCTTGACGTAAGCTTCGCATCCCCAAACTTTAAGAAACGACAACTTAGGTTTAGCACCAAACCACAGTTCATACGGTGTCGTCTCAACGGATTTAGATGGTGCCCTATTTAAAGTGAATGCAGCGGTTTCTAATGCATAACCCCAAAATGATAACGGCAAATCAGTAAGAGACATCATTGATCGGACCATATCTAATAGGGTTCGGTTCCGGCGTTCAGACACACCATTGCGCTGTGGTGTTCCGGGTGGCGTGAGTTGTGAAACGATTCCACTTGCTTTAAGATGCGTGAGAAAATCATAACTCAAATATTCACCTCCACGATCGGATCGTAGAAACTTAATCTTTCTGTTACGATGGTTCTCCACTTCATTCTGAAATTCTTTGAACTTTTCAAACGTTTCAGATTTATGTTTCATTAAATAGATATACCCATATCTACTTAAGTCATCGATAAAAGTGAGAAAATAGCGATATCCACCGCGCGTCGAAACACTCATCGGTCCGCATACATCGGTATGTATGATTTCCAACAAGTCCGTTGCTCGCTCCATCATGCCGGAGAATGGGGTTTTGATCATCTTGCCCATGAGGCATGGTTCGCATGTGTCAAATGATTCAAAATCAAGATACTCCAAAAGTCCATCAGAATGGAGTTTCTTCATGCGCTTTACACCAATATGACCTAGACGACAGTGCCACAAATAAGTAGTATTATCACTATCTACTTTGCATCTCTTAGCCTCAATGTTATGGATGTGTGTTTCATCCTTTTCGAGATTTAGAAGAAATAAACCATTCACAATAGGTGCATGACCATAAAAGATGTTACTCATATAAATAGAACAACCATTATTCTCCGATTTAAATGAATAACCGTCTTGCGATAAACACGATCCAGAAATGATGTTCATGCTCAACGCAGGCACATAATAACATTTATTAAGGTTTAAAACTAATCCCGAAGGTAAAACTAAGGAGAGCGTGCCGACGGCCATCACATCAACTCTTGATCCGTTGCCAACGCGCATCGTCACCTCATCCCCAGCAAGCCGTCGTCTATTTCGTAGCTCCTGTTTCGAGTTACAAATATTAGCAACTGAACCGGTATCAAATACCCAGGCACTACAACAAGGGCTAGTAAGGAAAACATCAATAACATGTATATCAAATATACCTTTGATGGTTCAAGCCTTCTTGTCCGCTAAGTACTTCGGACAGTTGCGCTTCCAGTGACCCTTGTCCTTGCAATAGAAGCACTCAGTGTCCGGCTTAGGACCAGACCTGAGCTTTCTCAGCAGGGGCAACGCGCTTGCCGCTGCCTTTCTTGAAGGGCTTCTTTGCTCCCTTACCTTTCTTGAAGGTGGGCTTGTTGACCATCAACACATGATTATCCTTTTTGATGTCCACTTCCGCGGCCTTCAGCTTTGCGAAGAGCTCGGTGATCATATCAGTGGAACCAATCTGATTATGAGTCACTACAAAACTTTTGTAGCTGGGAGGGAGTGATTGCAGAACTCTGTCAATCTTGAGCTCCTCTGGAATCGTGCATTCCAGTTGCTCAAGGCGTTGAGTGTAGCCCGTCATCTTAATGGCGTGCTCACTAACGGAACTCCCTTCCTCCATCTTGCAGTTAAAGAACTTCTCAGAGATCTCATATCTCTCAGAACGGGCCTGAGTCTGAAACATGGTTTTCAGCTCTTCGAGAATCTCAAAGGGCCCGGGATAGTCTTCAAAACGATTTTGAAGTTCCGGTTCCATAGCAAACAACATGGTGCTCTTAATCACACCATAATCATCTTTGCGCGACTGATAGACAGCTTTCTCATCAGCCGGCGCAGTTGCAGCAGGAGGGTCACCTAACGCTTTCCCAAGGACATAGTCCTTTTGACCGCCAGAGAGAATGATTCTTAGATTGCGGAACCAATTGGTGAAGTTAGACCCATTGTTTCTAAGCTTTTCCTTCTCAGCGAAAACGTTGAAGTTGAAGTTGGACTTGGCCATTTGATCTACAATATTGCAAGTACAAATTAGACTATGTTCATGATAACTAGTTCAACTTTTAATCAACTTACTAGATGAACTCCCACTAAATTCAACATCCCTCAAGTTGTTTAGTGAACACGATCCAAATTCACCACACCTAATCCGATCTTCACGAGAAGATATATGGTTTCAATGGTGGACAACGAAGTGTCGATCATATCATTCATATGACTCATGCTTAACCTTTCGGTTCATGTGTTCCGAGGCCATGTCTGTACATGCTAGGCTCGTCAAGTTAGACTCAAGTATTTCCGCGTGTGCAAAACTGGCTTGCACCCGTTGTATGTGAGCGTAGAGTCTATAGCACCCGATCATCACGTGATGCTTGGACACGACGAACTTTCGCAACGGTGCATACTTGGGGAGAACACAGTTTTTATCTTGATCTTTAAGTGAGGAATCATCTTATAATGCTACCGTCGCGATCTAAGCATAATAAGATACATAAAAGGATAAACATCACATGCATATAAATTTATGTGACATGATATAGCCAATCTTCGCGCAATGATCTCCATCTTGTGCGTTCCGGCATGATCTCCATCACTCCACCATGATTGCCTCCACCACGAATAGCAACTACAACTATTGCTAACTACTTAGCGATAAAGTGAAACTATTACATGGCGTATAAGAAGTTGACACACAGGTCATACACAATTATAAAGACAACCATATGGCTCCTGCCGGTTGTGTACTCATCGACATGCAAGTCGTGAAACATTACAAAACATGATCATCGCATACATTATACACATCACATATTGGGCCATACCATATCATAGAAAACACTTCCTGCAAAAACAAGTTAGACGCCTCTACTTTGTTGTTGCATGTTTTACGTGGCTTATGGGAGTAGATGCTAAGAACGATTCTTACGCACGGAAAGCCACAACGGTGATATTATGGTTGCCAAACTCCGGTGTTAATCCCATGACAACTATAGTGAGAGAAACTGGCATCCACCAGCCGCATGTGTGGAACAAGCCACACGACAAGTGCGGAGTCAGTCTCGCGAACGACGTCGCGTAAGGTTGGCCTGGACCGCTTCAATCTCACTATCCCGCGTCATAAGAAGAACACAAACAAGAGGCTTGCAACAGAAAACATCAACGCCCGCAACAACCATGTTGCGTTCTACTCGTGAAACACATCTACGCATAGATCTAGCTCTGATACCACTGAAGGGTTTCGCGGCATAGTAAATCAAAATTTTCTACGGATGCGAACAGAGGGAAAGCCAAGATCTAATCTAGGAGATGCAAACAACGAGAGAGATTGGATTAGATCTTCATACCCTTGAAGATTCGCACAGCGGAACGTTCGACGGAACATGGGTGATGTAGTAGTACTCGCTTCTCCCTAGCCCGTCCCCCAAGCCCAAACCGGCGGCCCCAAAGGATAAGGAGTGGGGGGCAAGGAAACCCCCCTTTCTAGAAGGTCTATCTCGAGTTTAAACCTCTCTTGGCCGGCTGGGCCCTATGGGGCCTTGTGCCCCTGGCCCAATGAGGCCATGGAACTCCCTCATAGGCCCATGCCCCCTCCCGGAAGGTGGGGCCACGTTGGTCCCCTTCCGGAAGGTTCTAGAAGCTTCCGGTACAATACCGATTAACCCGGAACAATTCCGAACTCCAAAATCTGCACTGCCTTATATGAATCTTATTCTCCGGACCACTCCGGAACCTCTCGTGATGTCCCGGATCGCATCCGAGACTCCGAACAAAAACTCATAAACCAATTATCCAATCTATCCTAGCGTCGAGACACGTTAAGTGTGTGACCCTGCGGGTTCGAGAATATGCAGACATGATCTTCTATCAATAATCAACGGCGGGGTCTGGTAACCCATATTGACTCCCACACATTCATCGATGATCATATCGGATGAACCACGATGCCAGGATTCAATCAATCCCATATATATATTCCCTTCGTCTCGCGATATTTTACTTGCCCGAGATTCGATCGTCGGTACCGTCATACCTAGTTCAATCTCGTTCACAGCAAGTACTTTACTCGTTCCGTAATCCGATATCACTTTGTGATTAACTCCTTAACCACATGCTTGCAAGCAGTGTTGATATCGATTACCGAGTGGGCCCGAAGTATATCTCTCCGACTTGGGAGGGACAAATCCCATCTCGATACATACAACCCAACAGATACTTTCCGATCACCTGAGAGACACCTTTATGATCACCCTCTCATAGGATGACGTTTGATGACCTCAAAGCTTTCTTCCGATACCAGGGAGTTGTATTATCTCATGGTCTAAGGAATACAATATTTGACATAAGAAAAGCTTCGCAAAGACGAACACGATGAAACGATCTAATTGCTTCGCTTAGTTTGGGTCTGTACACCATATCATTCTCCTAATGATATGATCTCATTATTAATTGACAACTCATGTCCATGGTTAGGAAACCTTAACCATCATTAATCAATGAGCTAGTCCTTAGAGGCGTACTAGGGACACGGTGTTGTTCACAAACCACACAAGTATTAAAGTTTCCGCTTAATACAATTCTAGCATGGAATATAAACATTATCATGAACAAGAATTATAATAATAGCATCTTTATTATTGCCTCTAGGGCATAATTCCAACAGACGTGCCATGTTGGCGGAAGAAACAAACACATCCTCAGACTTGTGCATCTGATCAAAGGCTTGGAGTTGACTGCATAGATCTGAAAGTGTGGTGCTAGGGTTTGCATTGATGGCTACCTTGAGTGTGTTGTAGGAATCGCCAAGGCCATGGAGGATCGACCAGATGATCTCATCATCATCAAGAGGTTTTCCTGCAGCGAAAAGTTCTGAAGCCAAGGTTTTCATCTTGGTGAGGTACTTTTCAGCAGATAGATCCCCCTTTTTTGTGTCATTGAGAGCAGAACGTAATTGTTGAGTGTGGGAGCGAGACGGTGTTGAGGTTAGAGACTCAAGAAACTTCCATACCTCAGCAGATGTTTCTAGACCGATCACTTCAGAGATCAGATCAGGAGAAAGAGAGTTGAGGATGTATCGCAGGACTTATTGATCACGGGTAATCCATGTGACATAGTCGGGGTTTTCAATGGAGATCTTCTTTCCAGTAGCATCATCAGCCTCGATCTCTTCAGCAGGGGCCTTCTCAATTCCATTGACCAGATTGAGCACGCGAGCACCTCGGAGAGCAGGCACCACAAGTGCTTTCCACACGAGCGAGTTCTCGCGGGTAAGGAGCTGGGTTGGAGGCGCACCGAGAGCAGCAGCCAGCGAAGAAGCAGATGAGGACGAGGCCATAGTGACGTATTGCGACGGCAGGAAAGCGGCAGCAGGGGGCGGCGGTGATGTTGGTTTTCTGGTTGGGCAGGGTCGCGGCAGCAGGGAGCGGCGGCGATGTTGGTTTTCTGGTTGTTGGCGGCGGCAGTATGAAGGACTGCGGCAGCGGCAGAGGCTTTGGGTGTTAGGTTTTTTTGTTTTTGGTTTGGGTGGCAGCCACGACAGATGACGGCGGCGGTTGTTTGAGGTGGCGGCGGCAGCGAAGCAAGCTGCGGCGGCGACTAGTTTTTGAGGCGGCTAGATCGGTAGAGGAGCAGGCTCTGATACCATGAAAAACGACCTGCCTCTAACGATGCGTGGCCTAGCACCGGTTCCGTGTTAATATACCAAGGGAAAATATCCCAAGAGTTTGTTACAAGATTTGGTATGTGTCCAATTGGAGTACTACTCCATATTGTTTACAATACCGAAAATACAGGAAAAGATAAATGCTAAAACATATTTAACAGGGACAACGAGGATCACTAAATGGTTGGATGACATGATTGAGAGAAAGACCAAGGATGCCTAACGACGCCTCAACGGCTGTCTGCTTTATGTTTTCTGAAATGCCTGAAAGGAAAGAAACCGTAGAATCTTCACCGAAAAACTTCTTACCTATATTGAGGTGGCCTCTATCGCTCGGGACGACATCCAACAGAGGGAGAGGGCTTTTGGCACATCCGTGCCGGCTATCCCAGCCGATCCGGATTAGTTTTTTCCTTTCTATTTTGTTTCCGTGGTGGTTTTTGGCATTTTTCCACCTTAATATAAAAATGCCTTCATGTACAGTGTTCGTATTTTTTCTCTTTCTAATAGAAAAGACAGTGCTCCTGCCAGTTGCTTCAAAAAAAGTTATGTAGATTATCCACTAGTATGCTAGTACGCTCTGTTTATGATCATCTATGACTTGTGAAGAATCGTGACCTGTTTATCAAGATGTGTACATGATTGGAGGACATGACAAAAAAAAAATTATCCAACATGAATGATAACATGATCTACGGGTTATGCAGTTTCTTCAAACTTACTTGTATTGTTTTTTAACTTGACTGGTTGTGGTTGTGTATATCCTAACTATACAAAAACCAGGAGTAATGTTTACAATAAAACACCATTTATAAAAGGAAAATCAAGAACACCACACCTCTGCCTCCTATCCTAAGACTAGCCAATACACGCATGAAGCCTACCTTTACTTTGTTTCACGAGCAGAGCCGATGGATTTGACAGCACCTGCACGCACGGCCGCGACCAACACGTACGTTAATAATTAAGTTGACTGACAGCAGGTCGATCGATCGATCAGTCAGCTGGTAGCGCTATGCGTGTGGGTGGTCGTTGGCGGCGGAATCGGGCATGAGCGGCGGCTGCTGCAAGGGCTCGAGGGAGGCGACGATGTCGCGCATGAGCGGCCGCGCCTTGGGGTTCCTGCTGAGGCAGTGGTAGGCGAGCATGGCGGCCTTCTGCACGGACCTGACGGGGTAGTCGTCGAATCCGACCCTGGGGTCGACGATGGCCATCACCTTCTTCTTGTGCGTGAGCATGGGCAGCGCCCAGTCGGTGAGCGTCTGCTCCCGCACCGGCCGCGACTTGTCCAGCGACTTGCGCCCCGTCACCAGCTCCAGCAGCACCACCCCGTAGCTGTACACGTCGCTCATCGCCGTCAGGTGCCCTGGTTCCATCCATCCATCCATCCAGTCAGTAGGTGCAACATCATTACCTCTAGTCAGCAGCAGCAGCATTATCTTTTGCAATCAGCAAGTTTTATAGTATATGAACATTGATTCTATTTTTCAGTCGGTAACCTGTCATGATGTACTCCGGAGCGGCGTAGCCGTAGGTGCCCATGATGCGGGTGGAGACGTGGGACATGTCGCCGACGGGGCCGTCCTTGGCGAGCCCGAAGTCGGAGAGCTTGGCGCCGAAGTCGTGGTCGAGGAGGATGTTGGAGGTCTTGAAGTCGCGGTAGATCACGGGCTTCTCCGCCTCGTGGAGGAACGCCAGCCCTCTCGCCGCGCCCAGCGCGATCTTCATCCTCGTCGCCCACGCCAGTGGCGCCATCACCCCTGAATTTACACGCAGAGATTCCATCAGTTTCGATTCACACCACCAGGCCCTGACCCCTGATTGACAGGACGCACTTGTGAATGTACGTACGTGAGAAGAGGTGTGACTCGACGCTGCCGAGCGGCATGTACTCGTAGACGAGCACACGATGATCGCCCTCGCAGCAGTAGCCCACCAGCTTCACCAGGTTCTGGTGCGACAGCTGCCCCAAGAAGATCACCTCCGCCTACGTACACAAAACACATCCTCACATGTCAGATTAGCCAGCCGTAGGTCTAACTATCATGCAAACATGCTTACGTATATACTACAGTACTATACAAGCAAACTCATGTATATAAATGGGATTCCTGATACTATGTGAGAATTTAATGCGGGACTACTGACCAGCCACTCCCTGTGGCCCTGGAAGCTGTTGTCCCCGTCGTGCACCTTGACGGCGACCTGCTGCGGGGGCTCATCCGCGCCGGCGCCGACGACGGCGCCCTTGTACACCCTGCCGAAGCCGCCGCCGCCGATCAGCGAGTCCTGCCGGAACCCGTTGGTCACCTTCCGGAGCTCCTCGAAGGAGAAGGCCGTCAGCGGGTTCCGCCCCGCCGCCGAGTCCAGCCGCATGGCCTCCACCTCCCTGGCGTTCGACGGCAGCTTGCTCTCGTCGCTCCTGTCCCTCCTCGACGGGCTCTGGATCTTGGGAGTCTCTGCGCACGCACGCACCACATAAACAGTTGCACACAGGTGTCAATACCGGAAATACCAACCGATTTCTCTCTATTTTCAACTATCTAGCTAACGATTTTCAGGGGAGAAAAAACTCATTCGCCTAGAAAACCGAGACAGAGTACTACCCAATTCGCAAGAATCTCGCTACTATTTACTAAAAAAAATTCATCTTTTCGGATTTCTGAATTTGGGGGGGGGGGGGGGGGGGGGGGGGGTGAGGGATCAATACATAATAGACTGATTACTACTACTACTACTACTTCACACCACGGTCATGTTCATCTCTGTAGACAGGATAAATGAAAGGAGTCTTAATTACTCACCTGATTTCGCAGTGGAGGAGACCCTGTTGACGTAGGAGCTCCCCCTAAACCAGCAGTTGCCCATGGGGGACGCAGTCTCCTATTTCTGCCACCAAGAACACTCAGGGAGAAGGGAAAGAGTGGTTTACAGATTGATACGAGAAGCTTAATTCGCAAGAAGCCTCTCTCTCTCTGCTCTTCTTTGGACCGCACCAATCAAGAGCAGCAAACCGGAGGCGAATATCCCGATACGAAAGGGAAGAAGTGGGATCGCGGATCGCTATGTCTGTACGCGCGGACCAGGTTTCCTAGTGAACAAAACAGGGAAGGAGCCAAAGCAGAGGAGACAGGGAGAGGCTTATTAGCCACACACAAGGAAGGAGGAATGAAGAGGAGAGGAAAGAGAGGGGGTTGGTATGGTAGTGCTTGGTCCTACTCTGCTACTTCTCCAACAGCAGCAGCAGCTTCTGAAAGGAAGAATCCTTATCAAAAAGCTGAAAGGAAGAAAGGAAAAAAACGAACGAGCCAGCAAGGAGGCAGTAGTACGCTTCAAGTGAGCCATCCCTTTCTTCTTCCCTTTTATCATTGCCTTTAATCATGACAAAACACTGATTAAACGCTACGCAAAAGAGATATAAAACTCGCAATTATACAAAGGCAGTTGCCATGTTTCTGGTAGCCGGTTACACCCATAGGAGCATAATAATGCATCAGCGATGAATTCATTTGGTCCGTACGTGATTTTCGTGTGCCAAATCTTCTATCTATTATCAACAATGCTACATCTACGGACTGGTATTTATAAAATCTGAATTATGGGACGAGGTGGAGATCGCAGATTGATTATGGTTCCTGAAAGCACTGGAGGAAAATATATACAGTATACACCACTCCGCGTCCCCAACCTCATCCCGTAAAATTTGTCCGTAAGAATTTTTTTGTGCTTTGGTTCGCTGCTCAAGCGAGATGATAGACTACGATTCACGTCTCCAACACGTCACGGGTCCCACCTTTGACCAGGTAGAGAACATATACTACTACGCTCTACGCTTGAGCAGCAAAATCCAAAGCAGAAAAAAACAAGGCACTTGGTACCTACTATCTCCCTCGCCCACATCTACAAATGGGGTCGCAAGGTCGCATCCGCCGTGTCCGTCGAGCTGCCAGTCCTCATCATGGTGGGGCAGCCGGCTGGGGCAACAGTTTGTATCTCCATGACTCCAAGGTCCGTCGTGCAGGCTGTGCTCACCCCTACTCTGACAAGTACTTTGACAGGTTTGGTGTCGTTACTAATCTTTCTCGCTGCCACCAGGTTCCCTCGGGATAAACCCGTTTGGCCAGCGTTTCAAGGCACTCCAATATTTATAGATTAAGATACCATTACAACGGGAAAAAAGGCAGTGGTGCATGCTTAAGTTTTTAGTCGATTAATTATTCCTGAATAATGTTCTTTTTCAGATTTAGCATCTGATCCGAACTGTTCATGCTCCCCTTTCCGACACTATGTCCCTCAAATATCAGGTACATATTTTTACTTGACCTATTTTACTTATTTTGCCATATATTTTCTCACATGCATGAACTAATCTCCATACAACTAATCTTCATACAACTATTACGAGAATGAGATAGTGAAATTTAGGAATATATTCAGCAGTAGTTGTCCAAATAATTGAAAAAGTTCTATTTGTGAGCTTTCTTATGAGTATTGTACCCAACCAGTAATTAGGAAGATCATTGTATATATAGCTAGATAAATAAAAACCAACGGATCTTATATTTGCATTAAAAAATACACCATAGAATAAATTTTTATAACTGTATAGATTCATTGTCAATTAGATTACATGGCTGATTCTCACATGTTAGGCCTTAACAAAAAAACTAATTCTAATCTAATGCAATGAACAAAACACATTCGGGCCTCTATAATAAAAGGCATAGACAATGAAAAGTTTGATGTCCCCATCGAATCATGTTATGTAAACAAGCGGTAGTATGGCAATTTAGAAAATGCTCGAAAGATGATATGCTGACGATCGCTAGAAAAAGAATTAAGAGTGTGTCGGTCACCAATTTTTAAAATTATTGATTTTCGTACAGAAGATGGATCGAGTTCATATGAACTCAAGAATCTCAACGCAAGGCAATGTTTTCTAAAATAGAAATTGCTCTTTTTCCGTCATCGTCATGCATGAAGTGTATAGATATAGATCTACGACAGCAATTAGCAAGCACACTATTAATGGATGTATGGGTCATATTAATTGTGTATTAGTTTCATTAATGTCCTCCCAACTCTAGACATGTCTCTATAATAGGGTTATTTAGAAGAAAAATTACTATCATCATATTTTTTGTAATTATTATTCATGCTTGTAATGTTTTTTTACTTTTAAAATATAGTTATCAAAGATACGCCATTATTATAAATATATTTGTGTTTTAAAACAATTTCAATGATGGATATGCTTGAGAAAGCAAACATAAGCTAGGGCATTCTTTCTACATACTAAAAATGATGCCCTTGCATTTGAGAGGGCCACTATGCTAGTTATATAATAAAAGCAATATAAGTGGTTTTCCGAAGCACAATGTTAGTCTACATCAACATAATTATGTGGACAATTAGATAAAAAAAATACGGCTGGGATTTAATTGGAGAGCACAAACTAAGTCACGTACTTCTGTTCCCATCTGATTTGCATCTATGGAGTCCTGCCAAAACATATTACCAAATGGCGAATTCTTTAACCCAAAGCAAGTCTCACAGCCTCTTTCGACGCCCAAGTGGATACTAGCAGCTGCAGACTTTGTCATGACAAACATGGATGCATCTTTTGTGGCTGAAATCGGGACGGGAGGATGGAGTTGTGTGGCCACAGATCATACCGATGTTGTTTGCTGCTGTTTGCCTGCTGGGCCAGTCCACAATCTATCCGATGCCTTCATTGATTATTTTTCGTATGAACTGATTTTCCTCAAAAAATCTGGTGTTAAACCAATATCTGGGCTTATTGTTGTAAAGTGCGAATGATTAATGAAGCAATGAAGTCGTTGTTGTTGACATTAGAGTACAAGTGTAAATGAATAAATGTCCGTAGTCACTGAGTAACCTAATAGAACATCATACCAGGAAGGATTTGCCTTATCACGAAAGCCACAATCGTTTGAGGAAGTCACACGTCCTGGCAATGCACGAACATATATCCTATTTTCTCTGTTTCAAAATATAAGATGTTTTAGTTTTGTGAAACAAATGTATCCAGATTTTTTTAGTATTTAGTTTCACTCAAGTTTGGTGTGAATCTATATACTAAACCAAATCTAGATACATTTTCTTTATAAATCTAAAACATCTTATATTATAAAACGGAGGGAGTAGTTATCTAAAGACAAGCTTTGCTCCGATACAACCCTCTCCCAAACTCGTACAAAACTCATGCAAACTCAAACACAAGGACGATCGTGACTCGATACTTCTTCGTAACTAATACTAACCGGGTGTATGTAGCTATGTAAAAAAGACATATAGCTCAACCAAATTATGTCTTTCTAGCAAATGTATGTGTACTAGTACGGTTGTACGCCGGCGACGGCCATAGCCGGTGAGCTAGTGGTGGTGGAAGTTGTGTCCGTCGAGCTGATGGCGGTGACTCTGAGGTGGATCTGACTGGCACACGCCTTGGTCTGGCCTTGAAGGTGTGTGTCGGCAGGGCCGGCGGCGGCACAGAGACAACATGCGGGCTTGGCGGCTTCAAGTTGACTCGCCGGGCAGTATGGAAACATGCCTGATGACACGATGGACATTCTGAAAACATGTTTGGCGACTCGTCCAACGACACGACAAACATACGTATGGTGGAGGTTGCGACAATGGCCGGCAGCGGTCTTGATCATGTGGTCGTCTCGGTGGGCGGCGGTGATCGACGCGGGCCGTGCGCGGTTAGACTGCAGTATGTCTATACGTGGGCATACCCTTGATCCGATGCTTATCAGTAGATATACCGAGTTTTGGATACAAGTATGGACCGGACTTCTACGGGCGTGTTTGGTTGGGCCGACGCCCGTTTCTCGCATGGCGCGGGAAGAAATAAGCCCGTTTGAAGAGTTGGACTGCATGGAGTTGCTGCACCGCACGGTTTTTAAATCAGGCCAAAATTTGGCCCGCTCGAAACGCCGAAATCGGCCGTTTCCACGCAGCGAGTGCTGCGTGCCTACCACTTGAACGCTTGGGGACGTGCGGGAGACAGGACGTTTTCGTCTTAACTCCCAGGCCACTCCGCTCACCGCCCAGTCCCACTCCCCTCACCACGATTCCCGACCATGGTCGCCTCTCCTCCGCCTCCCCCTTCGTTCCGCGGCCTCAATATCGGCGAGGTGAGCGCACATAGCCTATGGGCTGCCGTTCAGCTCAAGAAGCTCACCGGTCCTCGTGAGGCGCTCAGGGCACCCACGCCCATCTGTGCGCGTGGAACTAGGGCGGCCATGGCGGAGGCCGCGGCGGCGGCTGCGTCACCTACAACCGCGGAGGAACCGGCATCTGTGGCCAGGCCGGAAAAGCCCCCGCCAGAGTTAGGGTTACCCCCGGCTCGTTGGATATGGTTTTTCCGCCCGTGCCAGCGACCCCAATCCCCGCGCCTGGAGCTTCTTCTCTCGCTCCGGCGACGCATTCTACGGCTCCCTCGTCATCGATGGCACCGCCGCCGACCAGGATAAGTTCCCGATCTACATAATGGTTAGGGTTTGGCCCCAAATCGATGACGGTTAAGGCTCGATCTTTGGTAGTTGTAGAGCGATTTGGGGCTTTATGTAGTACGTAGCAACGGATTTCGTAGTGTGCACACAAATTTTGGGATTTATTTTACCCGATTCCTCAATTTGGGTGTTGTCCTGGAGCATTGGTCGATTGGGGAACATAGACGATTCCTCAATTTGGATGCTGTCCTAGGGCATTGTCCGATTAGGGATACTAGTGCATGTTTGTACCATGATTCATCCATGTTTGTAAATTTGGCAACGTTGCTTGCTCCTAAATCGTTGTTGACCTTGTTTTGCTTCCTTCCAAGGTAGTTAAGTTCGAACGCGAGACTGTAGGAAGGGGCTGGCACCCCTCCCCCCCCCCCCAGGGTTATGCTGACGTGCTCCCGACCAACCGCTGGCAATTCAAGCCGATGGTCCTCGGCAGGGTGGAGGCGGCTTCGCAGCTGCAGAGCAAGAAGGGCCGGCAGCCGAAGCTCGGCCACTACCCTATCGCCGAGGTCCTTGGCGGTTCATCGTCCAGCTAGACGCGGCGGACCTTCACATCATCCAGTTTGGCCTCAGGACCTGGATCAAGCAACTGCTGTCGCGCGTTGTGCAGGTCACGGCCTGCCAGTGGTGCACCGAATGGGTGCAGGTGGACTGGATCGCCGGCCAGGTAGCCTTCAGGAAGAACTGGCCAGAGATGGTCTACAAGTATGACCTGGAGCGTGAAGACGTCGTCGAGTTCAAGATGAAGCCCTTCGTCATCAAGATAACGATCTACAAGGCGGGCTCCTCCAACGCTAGGCAGTACACCTGCCCAGACCACGGCTAGCCGGCGGCGCCCTTCATGTCGATGCTTCTGTAAGTTTGTAAGTAGTACTGGTAGTTGTTGATGGAAAACTAGTTATGGTGAACTAAGTAGGCTGATGTCTCTTTTGATCAAGGGTGAAAACCCTTGGTGGTGGTTCAGGGGCATGGTATGCCCTTGTTGATGGTTAGTTTTATCAGGGGTTAATCCCCTGGTGGTGGTTCAGATGCAAAGCACCACACCAAACACCTGTCAAATGCATTATGAGGGAACAAAGACAAGAATCTGGGCAACCAAACAACTGCGCCTATTTGTATGAAACGAGAATGCATGAGTCCAAACAACTAGCCCAAATTTATCCAAGTTTAATCTCCCTCCATACAACACTCAACGGACCAAGTGGGAAAAACGGAAAATCTTGAGCCGAGCAACTAAACACGTTTTCGAGGAGGGGGCGTAGTGCAGCAAATCCGAAAAAACAGAAGGTGAATGCTTCAGGACTGAGGATTCACTGCCATCTGTTTGGTCACGGATGTCCCCTGTGGTGTTTTCAGACCACATAGCTGCAAACACAATCTTTCATCTGCCCAATCGCAGGATTCACATTCAGCAACATACAGTTATCACGGTCGTGGTTTTTTTTTTGCTCCCTTTCCCAGTTCCCACTGTTGCTACGCGGTGGATCGGATGGTGCCACTCAACATATAGTATAGGACATTCCAATCCGTGACGCTTCCAGAACAAGAATCCATCCACAATTCCGACCGTCACGGGTTGAGCTGAGCCCAATCAAATCAGAGCCTGTGATCCTTGTTAAATGGTGGCACGGCTGCACAATGCACAAAAGGGTCCAAACTCGCTTCACATGCCCTTGTTCCATGTGACTATGTGAGTTGGAGCGATGCGTCGTCGGTCCTACCCGGTCTCTTTCAGCATTCTTCCCTACTCAAATTTCATCTCCCAACCACTAGCTAAGGCTTTGGCAGCTACACGTACAGCCAGTCTTCGTATAAAAAGCAGACATGAGTCGTCGAGGCTTCTAAGCTGGTTCGGTCAAGGAGCTCTACGCTATGATGAAGAAGACGATGCCGTTTCTTGCGTTGGAGGTGCTCCTGGTGCCTGCTCTTCTTCTTCTTCTCCTTCCTCGTGGAGCGAAATGCGAGGAGTCTCGAGGCGGCGGCGGCGGAGCGAAGAACATCACGGTGACCGGCACCGTGTTCTG
Source organism: Avena atlantica (assembly GCA_910589765.1). Taxonomy (NCBI): domain Eukaryota; kingdom Viridiplantae; phylum Streptophyta; class Magnoliopsida; order Poales; family Poaceae; genus Avena; species Avena atlantica. Next base: position 525,054,138 of record OU342739.1, on the reverse strand, counting down.
CGACGCCTGCTCCTCCAGCTCCTTCTCCAACCACAGCTACTTCTTGCCAGGTACGGTCGGTACCACCTCTGTTTGCAATGCAGGTACATGTTGCAGTGTTAGCAACCATACGCAGCTGATTAACCGGCAACTTCCTTTCGCTCGCCAGGCGTCAAAGTCAGGATCGACTGCACGCTCAGAGCGAACTCCACGTCCAAGGAGGAGGAGATCATCAAGATCACGGCCGAGAAGTCCACCGACAGCAACGGCGCCTACAGGCTCGACATCCCGGCGGTCGACGGCCTCGCGTGCACCACCGGCGGCGAGACCGTCTCCTTCTGCCGGGCCGCCGTCCTGCACAACCCCTCCGCGCTCTGCAACGTGCCGGCCGTCACCGCAACCGCCGGCCACATCTCCTTCTCGACCAGCCAGGAGCCCCACGCTTGCCTCTACACCCTCAACTCCCTCTACTACCGACCGGGCGGCAAGACGGGCGCCGTCGGCCGGCAGTGCGAAGGCGGCACGGGGACGCCGATGCAGCCGGCCGCTGCGCTGAACACGTCCTTGTTCTACTGCCCGCACTGGCCGTGGCCGCCCATCCCGTTCTGCACGCCGCGGCCGTGGTTCCCGCCCATACCCTTCTTCACGCCGCCGCCGCCGGCGTTCCCGTTCCCGCTGCCGCCGATACCGTTCTTCACGCCGCCTTCGCCGCCACCGCCGGCTTTCCCTTTCCCTTTGCCGCCATGGCCATGGACGCCACCGTCGGCGCCACCTCCACCAGCATTCCCGTTCCCTCATTTGCCACCGATTTTCTCGACACCATCTCCGCCGCCACCGCCGCCGCCTGTATTCCCATTCCCTTTGCCACCGTTTCCACACCTACCTCCTTTTCCGCAGTTTCCGCCACTACCGTCGTTGTATTCACCACCGCCTCCTCCGCCCCCGCCACCACCTCCGCCGCCTTCGTTTCCCTGGCCTTTCCCGCCACTACCTTTCTTCCCTCCAACTCCAAGCCCTTCCATCCCATCTCCTCCACCTTCAAGGCATTAAAGCACCTGATCCTCTTCCCAAACTCCTTAACTAAGTACAAGACGGACAGGAGTGCTTCGCCGCGCCGCCTGCCTGATGTTGTCGCACGGCCTGACATGTGTGGTGCGTCAGTGGGCGCTAGGCCTTGGGGCTTAGCTTTTCATTGATCACCTCATCATTTGGAACGTCCCTATCTGAACATCAAACACAAATCCATGTTTTAGACATATTCAGTGAGGTCAACCTGCAGATTTATGTGCAAAGCATCAAGCAATGAATACAGACTGCTGATATCAAGTTAAGCTACTATGGATGGAACACAGGGATAGATGAAAATAATCAGCTTGGCATGAACCAAGTCTAGTCTCATGGAGAGTCAAAGAGTTCGAAATGTCTATTGCTAGCTTCTTCTTTTTTTTTTTTTTTGATATTTTTCTTCTTGTATAATGGTGTTTTGTACGCGTGCATTTAACATTACACCCCGAAGCTATTGGAAGTATACATATATCATAATTTCATACGAGCCATTAAGGAATATTTATCAACAACCAGGGAACAGGTGAAGAAACAGTGTGCCTTCTCTTTCTCAATGAAGACGTTGAGGTGGCTACTTTCAGCAAAAAACATCAGCATATGAGTAGAAAAGCTCACATCAGAATTCTCAAAGCGTCCTCCATTTGCATAGCTAAACTTCTAATCATACATCCGTGTAACTCACCAGGCTTACACCTTAGTTTAATCGACTCAAAGTGGCCATCTCTGATTCTTGAGTTGCTCTCAAGCTGCCCTTCAAGAGAATCACCACACACAAGACGGAGGCTAGCTGAGAATTTTGTCCGCGGTTCAAGTATGTGTGTATTCTTCTTCCAGTACAGTATGCGGGTGTGAAAATGTTCACAGGAAAACATGGTTCATGCAAAAAAGATGCAAAAAGAAACCCGCTTGCTTGCCAGGAGGATAAGAACATACAATTGTAAGTACACTGGTTTGGTCTGGTAACCTTCCGTTTCGCGTATGGATCCCGTGGGTACAGCCTTCCTTACAAGTTTACAACACTCTGAGCGCCACATGATTCAGGAAACTTCTCGCGACGTCTCTGTCAATTTTTTACACATGTATAGGAAAAATCAGTTGCGCTCTACAATAGACAACAGTCTTCTGCTAACCGGTGGAGCGAGTCCAGGGATTTCAGGGATGTCCTTGTTGTGTGGGTTCACAATCTGCAATTGCAAAGAAAAACTTATAATTGTCAAAAGAGCACAGTAAAATATGAACATGGCGACAAAAAAGGCCATGCTGCTGCAATATAGGTCATTTCTAGGGTTCTTTCACAGCCACCGATCCCCATTCATTAGGGCAGTGTAACAGCTATTTGTTCTGGAAACACGGAAATAGTGATGCACCAACGGTTGTCTGCCTGTCCATCATGTTATCTATTCTTATATGGTGTTTATGTCTAGTGAACTAGTGTACAACAGTATCTTAGTCCACAGAAAACAGTCAGGAAAATATGTTACGGACAATTGATGGGTAAATTCAACAAATTAATGACTGACCAATCTCAGTTTCTAGCCACATGATCTTTATATTGATTAGCGTGGAAGTGTCACACCGAGTGATAACAAGCATGAACCACAAAATCAATCCACTTCATTTCCGCGTTACAAAAATACTGTTTAAGGAAGAACCCATTCTTGCTGACACTTCTGTAAACCTCATCAAACCAAAAGGCCAAAGAGGCAAGGAAGTGGTAAAATTCAGCTACGTAGAGTTTTGAAAATATCTATCCTAGTTAGTTGGGTGTATGGGGTACATAGAAGTAATGCAACTAAGCATGTCACTGAAGAAGCTAAGTACTCACCTTAACTATTATTACAGCTATGACTCCAGCGACAATGAGAAAAAGTAACGCCATGATGCACCGATCGGTCGCAACCTACATTATTTAAGAAAGGGGAGATGAATAATAATGGATCCGACAAAGAGAAATGTTAATTTACTAGAGGTACTTACCTGTCTACCAATTTCTCTCACTAATTTTGATGCCTTTTTCATGGAGAAATGGATGGAATCCAGCTCATTTACAACCCTGCTCATTTGCTCTGTCTGGTAAGAAATAAACAAAAGTTAGCTCTGTTATGTCCCAATTACACAGCACAATACAATGATAGGCTGCTTCTGAGAACAAGAAAGAGCTCCTTGCCTGTGCTTTGAGAGCAGCTGCAGTTTCTGTACCCACATTGATTGTCTCTTGGACGGTCTACAAAAAAGATAACAAATCAGTATCTGGAAGCAATAATAAAGTGTGAAAGCACGTTATTAGAAGGCAAAAGCACTGCAACTCGTTTTAGGGTTACGTTATATGCAAACAAACTGTGTCATATCAGTTCAAGCAAATAAAATACCTGAAAGGTCCCACGATGGGAACAGACATGTGTAATGGTTGAATTTGCTAGTAACATGTCTATCTCTAGATGAATATCTGACAGCAGAAAAAACTTGCCACTGAAACATAAAAGAGCACATATGGTGCTACTGTCCATGTCCAGGACAGATGAAGAGGAGTCCAACCAAGATAATCATAACAAATCATCAGATAACAACATGACAATTCTAACAAGCTAACGTTACAACAAACAACAACCTTTTCTATTACCAAAAAAGAATACGATAGTTTTCGCTGTGATCAGATACTTTAAACGTTTTAGATCAACGGGTGTTCCCTGGAAGATGCTCCACAAGCTCAGTTATAGGTGGTAGTCACCAACTCTTGGCACATAGTTTTGCATATAAACGAGGGAAACTAAAGTAAGCATAGTTTCTACAGGCAGTAACACATAAATGCAAGAAAAAAAGAGAATATATATATATATAAAAATACGACGTATAATGCGTATTTTTAGTGTTTTTTACACTATAATTACTGATAAATTATTTTTTTATGTCATTTTTTTGTGTTGTGGATGAATATGAACATAATTATTTGTATACGAAACATAAATTTATAAATGTTACAACATAAAATTATGTGGGGTGCAAAATAACTATTCTGCACCCTGGGTGCTGAATAGGGTTTCTATATATATATATATATATATATATATATATATATATATATATATATATATATATATATATATATATATATAAAGTTAGCAAACATAGCACAGTTAAACATATAAAGTATTGTTAACTCATCTGTGATATAAGATGACATCTTGCACAATACAGAATATAAAATAGCAGCATGAATAACATAGAGCTACAGGTGAAACACACAGAATACTACTTCCAGCAAATTAAGGTACAATAAAACAACCAAGACCAATATCAAAATAATATGAAAAATACTGTGTACACAGAGATGTGCGTATACGTCACTTCATTTTCTTAGTATAAACAGAATATGAGGTCAACATGCCTTATACAAGAGCTTTAACATTTGATGCCCCATGAATAAAAAAGAGTCATGCAACAATAAATTCCACAAATAATCCAACAGAAAATCGTTTTATGAAATATTGATGTATAATTCAAATTTACAGCCCCAGTGTGAGTACATACCAACAAGACTGAACTACTGTACCTACCATGAACCAAAAAAGGAACACTGCAGAAGAAAGCTAACCTGCTTAGATCGTGCAAGAGCTTGGTCAGTCTCATCCATTAGATTGTCTCCATGCTGCATTAGCTGCTGGTTTGTCATGTCTACAATAGAAAAATGCAGGGATCAACAATCTAAGAGATATACAAAATTCAGTGCATTTGTTAACCACATTTAAGATATAAAATAAGGAATATTTGTAGCCTATGAGCCTGCAAGGAATCATGCTACCACATTATTTCGCTCACATGGACTGTAATATTGAACTTACTTGATGCTAACAAGACATTTTCTTCACCAAAGCCATCTTCAACACTTGGACCGTCAAAAAGATCAACTCGCTTATTTTCACTTGCATGCCTGCAATCCACACATATGTTTGATCATGAAATGTTACCAGAACTTATGAAATGTATTACTTCGAACTTATGAGCAAATTATAGTGCACAAATTAGCAACACATGGATAAAATATTTGTGGAGGCCTATGCAGAAGGTAGTTATAATGCAAACCAAATGACATTACGAGATGGGTAGAAACTCACTGTTTCTTCAGAGCAACATAAGAGTTCAATTCCTTGATCTGCAAAATAGGACAAAACAGGTTTAGTGGAGGTTAAAGAATCACGATAGCAAGGTTTATAAATAAAATTTCGACCTCAATGAGTTTCCGCGACATTACCTGTGACTGTTTTCTCTCGTTCAGCATTCTAGCAGTGTTGGGATCGACATGGCCTGTCTCGTCTTTGACAACTCGTTCAAAGTCTTTTATAAGCCTATGGAAGCACGCACATAAAAGCAAAATGATTACTGTTATGACTTATGAAGGCTCTCATACAACATCAAAATTCAGTAAACCAGCTATCTGTTTGTCCGATAAGCTACCGGCTGATCACATGGCTCGGATTCCCAAAGCATACATTGCAGGTAGTATGCACCCCCGATGTATTTGGTACTATAAGACAGTGAAATAGTTGCAATGGCAAATGGATACAAGTTAACATGAGCCAAACAGAGGTCACATAAACACTCCTGCCAAATGTTGCATTGGTCATTAGCAATTTTAAACACTTCTGTTTTACCAAGTATGTGTGTCCTACGGTACGGCATATCATACATACAGAAAAGCAGAACAGATAACCTTTTGCAATCTCGCATCTTGTCGGTAAGCTCTTCGAGCTGCCTGCTCCGTCGGTTGGCATCCTTGATCTTGTCCAGCTTCTGGAAGCCATTTCTGCAGACAAATCAACCAAAGCATGAATCAGTCAACCAATTAACCACCCATTTCTTAGTCACATTATGCTGTCATTTCAGCGGAGATCAACAAGCATATGCCCGCCGGCCTGACAGAACTTTTTTTTTCTTCTGCAGGTCAACAATCTGATCTCCACACGCGGGAAACGCAGCAGCTCAAAGGAGATCTACCGACCACTCCATCGAAGCAAGTCTAAATTCAAACAGAACAAAAAGGAAAGATGTCTGAAGAGGAAAGGAAATCAGTTGAGCTTACTGCAATGCGCGGAAGATGTCGCCGATCTGCCCGTCGATCTCGGCGAGCTCCTCGTTGACCGACGCCAAATCCATCCCCTCCCCCGGGGCAGCCCCGCCAAAAATCTAGCCCGCGCGGAGGGACCCGAAAATCCAGCCAAAAATGGATCCCCCGGGGACCAACCAAAAACCCCACACGGCGGCCGGATCGGTGGGGTCCAAACGCAGATGTGGCGGCCGGGACAGCCGATAGCGAGATTCGCCGCGCGGCGCGGGTTCAGGCGGGATCTAATCCCTACCACGGCGAGGGTGGCGGTGGCTTTCCGACAGGCTCGGTCGGAGACGCGGCGTGTCTTCTTTCGGCCTTTTTGCTTGTTTTGTTTTCGTTTGCTTTCGCTTTACGGGTTCGGTATCTCCCATGTTGGATTCGGCGACCTTTTCCGGTGGAACACTGCGCGCCCGTGTCCGTCCGATCGGCATCCGACGCCGCGGAGCAGATGATCAGCGCGAAGCCGCTCGGACTAAAATATTTTGCATTTTTCAGGTGAAGAACGAAGTGTATTTCTTTGGAGCAATGCAATTTGCAGCTATACTAGATTCTACTGTCAATATTGCATTTGCAGGTTAATCTTCTTCCTTCCATGCCCCACCACCATCTGCAGGTTACCCGAAATTAGTGCATTCCTGTATCAAGTGAAGACAGGAGCATTTTCTCTTGAAAAAAATAATGCCAGTCTAGACTCGAGAACAAGAACAAACATTAAAAATAAATACTGTAATTAAATGCTTGGGGAGCTGGGGGTCTGAATTTGGTCGTGTTTGACTTGACAATATCCTAGGAGGACGAACGTGCATTAGTTGTTGGGAAGTACCAATCCAACCCTAGCAAGAGCCCACATAAAGGTACCTGAAATCCAGCAATTTTGTTGACCGCTGGGTTCCCCGAGGAACAAGTGAGTATGCACGCGTATGAGCAGTTAGCAATTTTCAAAAGTGTTTTCATTCAAAAAGAATTGTTATATCTATCGTGTTTTAACCAAAAACTGAATTCAAACATATTAAAACTAGCAGTATGATAACTTGGCAATCCGCTTAAGACGGATCAAAAATAAATGATGAGTCATTGTGTAGATGGCTATAAGTATTTTAGGACAGTAGATGGTTAGAAGTTTATAGACCTTTTTAGATGATAAGGCACGATGTATTCGGGTTTAAATTAATAAAGTCATGTGTGACCAGAGTTTACATCGCTAAAAAGGGCTTCTAGGCAACAAATACAATAAGCAAAGAAAATAAGGGATGAATCACAACCTGGGCATTGAGGCACTTGTCTAGCCCTTTGATTCGACCGGAGAAGAAGTAATTGAAGGGAAACTCACCCAGGAACTCATGTCATCGCCAGCCGCTAACAGGCCAAGCATTGTCGTAGTGCCATATGTTACCACCTCCGAACAAATCACCTTGCCTTCTCACCATGGATCAAAGGGCGCCACACCGTCGGGAGGTCGAGCAACTCACCATGAGCATGCATGGACATTGACAAACTGACTTCCAACGGGAAGGACATTGAGCACTACCGCCTCACCCAAGGCCTCGGAACATCACTACCCACGGTACCAAGCACAACGCAAGGCATAAAAGTTCTAGGAGAGATCACCTAAGAAGATGCGGTGATAGGAATGGCGACAAAGACATTGAGCACTACCAAGACTCGTAGACTCGCTAGAACTTATCGCCGGAAGCCTGCTCCTACCGGAGAGGGGAGCACTTCCTCTCTTGCCCAAGCTCGAGGGCATCGAGTGTCAACATGCAAGAACCTTCGGGTAAGAAGATAACCATGAGAAGACTTGGCCAGCTGATGCATGTAAAATGCATACACAAACTTCGTAGTTTATTAACACTTATTCCCTTGTATTTACATCTTATAGAATGTTATATCCATGTTTTACATTCATTTTGAGGATTTTCTAAACAATCTCATCTTCTCTGGTTCTAACTCTTCAGGACGGAAAAACCATGTTTTGTGTATTTTATCTTTGAGGGACCTAAATGAAGTCTAATGGTATGGGCGTTTGAGGAGTAATTTTTTGCAAAGGAAAACAGTTGGAGCACCAAGAGGTCACCGGAAGGCTCATGGGCATGGAAAGAGGCCTAGTGGTGTGGTCACCATGGTGGGCCACGCCACCTACCCTCTTTCGGGCCACGGAGCTCGAATGTCGTCTATTCCACTGCAATCTCTTCATCTTGATCTAAAACCTTCTATAAAAGGGTCTCAACGCGATCTCATAACATACAGAGGCAGAGATCGAACCAAAAAAATAGAGAGTTTGTAGGCCGCCCCAGGCGGAGATTGGACGGGGGAAACGCTATTGGAATCACCTCTAGCTGCCTACACCCCCTTCCGGTGTGGTCATCATCAACATATACAACGAGATCTTCTCCACCCCTCTACTGTAATCTCTTGGCAAATATGATGTGTGATCCAATCTAACATTTTCGCATGAATTTATGACTATGTTTGAGTAGTGATCTGTTTATGGAAATTATAAAATAGTTTGTGGTTGCATACAAGTATATGGTATCTTCTATGATGATCTTATGTACTAATATATGAGTACACACATGTGTTCGGGGATACATAAGATTATCATCGTTGCATGTTGTTAGGAGGAGGGATGACTAAGATTGATAAAAAAATGTCTCCCAAGTCTTAAATATGCATGCTATGTTAATTTATGGTTAATTAACGGGGATAAGTTATGGAAACCTTGAAACATACGACGGTGATTGGACTCTATGTATTCATAACTCCCTTGTTTTCTCTTAACCGGCCTTGGGTAAATCACTAGTTGTGTAATTTCTCAGTAACTTGACTGCACCTATTTATGACTTCTCTCTAGAAGAAACAATGAAAAGACTATCCATGTGCTCCACTAATTGTGACAACCAAACAAATGAAATAACTATTCGCCTAAACACTTTCTCCCTTGAGTTACTTGCTTTCACTTTACGTGTTGTTACTTTTACTTACTTTTACCTTACTTGCAATAGTTTACTTTATGTCTTTACTTTCAGCACTTTGCAGTTTTCTAGTTAGAAGTAAAAAGTACCTTACACACTCTAGTTCATTGCTTTGCATAGAAGGCCATATAAGTGGGTTATAGGCATTATATAATAGATAGTTTACCTTCAACTCCTTGTGGCTTCGACACTCAAATACTTATCAAATTATACTATAGTTGTTCCCTGCCCTTGGGGATTATTTCTAGCCACGCCATTAAACACCAAAGAACGTTATAACAAGCACTACGAGTTACCGTCCCCCACTTTCATGCTCGTCCATCGTCAATTTTGTCTCAAGTGAGACGCCTCCATGGAGGGAACGACGCATCAGTGTCGTCGCCACCCAAATCGAAAGATTTTGGGTTTTCACCTGGGATATGCAGGTTAGGGAGGAGGGATAAAACTTGACATCACCTTCCTGAAAGAAATGGCGCATGCAACATCGTTGATGTCATGGACGCTATCATCGACTAAGGGTTTCCACCGATCAAGAGCCCCACCTTTAGCCACGTCTACCAACCACTGTAAAGGGCAAGGCTATTGAGATTTGTCCCTAGAAGTCCAATGGGGCGGCTCTGCATCACGACCACACCCGCTGCTACCCCTTCTCATATAGGTGAGGAGCATAGTCAGTAGCACTAACGTCTCCTACCTTCTCCACACAAGATTGCTGTCTCACGTCCAGGAGATGCCTACCACTAGACATGGAGCAGCGACGACCTCGCCACCACCTTCCTCGGCGGCCGCGCGGGCTTGCCCGACGACTATCTCTAGCAGATGCAAGACAAAGGAAGGACGTGAAAGGTTGGTATGGCTCTAGGGTTTGGGGCCTCGAGTCGCCTCCAAAGGGACGACGTGAGAGGAGGAAGACTGACCAAGTTTATAGACACCCGGTCAAGTTTTTAGCCACTGGGGTTTGAACCACTCCCATGCCAAGCATAAACAACCACTTATAGTCACCCCTCTTTTGTGTGAAACCTTATTCCCTTTGTTTTAGGACTTGTCTCCATCTGTGTGGTAGGTACAACTTTCATCATTTCCCTTTAGGACTTCTTTGGTTCTATATTTTGAGGATTTCATTCGTTAGATTTTTTCCTACAAATCATGTTTGCTTTGTACCTGCTCCGTCCCAAAATGTAAGGCATATAAACTTAGTCAAAGTCAACATCTTGTAAGTTTGACAAGCTTATACACAAAAATATGAACATCTACAATATTAAACGGACACATTCATACAATATACTTTATGGTGAATCTGGTGATATTAATGTATTATTATAGATTTTCATATTTCTGTGTATAAAATTTGTCAAGCATAAAAGTTTATAGTCCTTGCATTTTGGGACGGAGGGGGTGTTATCTAAAACCATAGAAATTTCCTATGTTCTATTTTGCATGAAATTTAGTATGATGTCATGAAATTTTCCGTTTGTCTCTGTGACTACTATGCAATTTATCTATAGTACTTTAAGAAAATTTATGCAGTTTTTATCGCCTAACCAAACATTTTCTATTACAGAATCTTGTGTATAGTAGCTATAGGAATCAATACGGCACGCCATCTCACAACTCTATTTTTCCTTCCTACAGTTTTTCAATCTTGGCAGTGGGCGAATTTGCAAAAAAACCAGACAAATTCTTTAGATTTAGATCGGATATGGTATAGACTTTATCATTTTCATTTGTACACTGATAATTTAATTTGAGCCGTTGAAATCTCCATCGGACCGTCGACGGCCGCGTAGTTCATCAGCCCGTTGCTAGTATCTCCCCAGCCACCCAAACCTCATCGTCAGAACGGCGCCAAGAAAAGCAGACACCATCCGGCGACGCCATGAAGCACCTCCTCCTCGCCTCCCCGCTCCCTCTCCTCCTCCACGGCTCCGCATCCAAGCCGGCCCACCTCCACATCCGCCGCCGCCGCTGCTATGTCCCCAGCGCCGCACCCGATGGCAACTCCGGCGACACCTCCACGGCCGCGTCCGAGCCTTCCACGGACACCCAGCCCAGCCCACCACCCTCCGAACCTACCTCCACCAGCTCCAACCCCACCAGCGTCAAGGACCGCCTCCGTTCCCGGAACCAGGCCCGCCGTACCCCCGAGGTGGTGTACCTGCCCCCGGTGGAGGTGAGGATGATGAGGGGCAAGACGAAGGCGAAAGAGGCGGCGGCGCCGCCGAGGAGGGAGAAGCAGCGGAAGAAGAAGGGATGGGACGAGATGAGCCTGGCCGAGAAGGCCTTGGAGCTGTACGTCGGCGAGAAGGGGGCGCTCTTCTGGCTCAACAAGTTCGCCTACGCGTCCATCTTCATCATGGCCGGCGCCTGGATCCTGTTCCGCTTCGTCGGGCCCGTCACCGGGCTCTACCAGCTCGACGCGCCGCCTCTGGCACCTGTCGACGTCTTGCGTGGCTCGTAGTGAGATCGCCGTCGAGCCGTGCACTGCCTGTGGAGTTGTCCAGTACCTACCTAGATTTCTAGTTAAGTAGATAGTGCAGCGGATAAGAATGGATCGAAGAACAGCAGGATTGATGAATGATTGCTGAGCTGCTCTTATGTGATTACGAATAGATGGATGGATGTGTTCCCCAGCACATTTTTGGAGATAAACTTTTGATATTTTGCTGGCAATTATCGGATTATCGTGGATGTCTGTACCGTCTGCATCCTGAATTTGTGAATAATTTACAGACTGCAGCTCTGTTTTTTCAGTGGCATGTAAACTCGATGACCTGAATCTGATGTCATAATTTTGAAGTTGAAGTTCACAGTGTCAGCAACAAATATAACAGACAAAATTCCTAACAACATAAGTGACCAATACTTATCATAATACTACAGTGTACAGATTCTGAATTCTTCCATGATACATACAACACCCTACACAATTCACTGATTCAGTGTGATCTCCCTACTGAGTAGTGACTTCACAGTGTTTCAGTTGGGTCACGAGTGTTTCTACAAAGGTAATTAGTCGGTTAACAGGTTAGCAGTCGCTCGAGAGAGCATGAATCAGCCAGATCACGACGACAGGGACTGCGCGACGGAGGAGGTGGTGAGGAGGCCGGAGAGGAGGCCGACGACGAGGGCGCTGTTGTACGTGGTGGCCTCGTTCTGCATCACGTTCTGCCGCTCGTCCACGAAGGAGTCGTTCTTGAAGGGACCCCCGACGAGCGCGCCCGTGGCCACGTTCGGGTTGGGCTCCGCCGTGTTGAGCCACTCCTGGCCGCCGCACCCCGTGTCGACGTCCGCCGGGATCGACGCGCCCCGGTGGTGCACCCGCTGCGGGTAGCTGTCGCCGTACCCGACCAGGTAGCTCAGCTTCATCGGGTTCTCCCCCAGCACGTAGTCCGCCTGCCATTGCCAAAGACGATCGATCGAGCACAATGTTCAGGTTCAGGTTCTGACGAACATTGGCGCCTGGTTATCTGATCGATGTCTGAACAGAGTAGTGGTGCCGTGTGGTTACCTGGGACTGGGCGAACTTGCGCAGGTCGGCCGGTGCGAAGCTCTGCCCGCCGCAGCTGAGCTCCGTCTTCCCCGAGGTCAGCATGTAGTCGCTGTAAACGGCGGCGAGGAAGGCGGACGCCACCGGGTGCTGGAGCGAGTTCCACTCCGCTACATACAGCAATCCTCCTGCAATCATATTGCAAGGCATACCAATTACTCCACTGCTGCATCGATTGATTTCTTCGATCAATCAGCTTTAAACTGTAAACAATTTGGCGCAAATATACAGTAAACAATTCTGCAAACAATTTGGTGCAGAGATACAGTATGATGCTGCTCACACCTTCTGTTCTGAAAGCGGCAGTTTCAGAGTCCGGCAGAAGAATGCACATGACGGCATCGGCGGTCTGCTTGTACGACTCCAGGCCATTGTCGCTGGAAACACCAGATCCAAAGAAGCTCACCCTCGACAAGAGAACCTAAGCATGATTCGACGAAAAAAATCAGCAAAGTCTCACTAAAAAAACAAGAAAATAATCCTTAAATCAGAACACGAGTTCAAGTCTAAAATGATCGCCAGTACCTGTGTGCCCGGGCGCTTGTCGTCCCAGCTGAAGTACCTGGGGTTCCCGAGGTCGGCGAACTCCTCGCCGTTCTTGCCGGTGGCGTAGTCGAGGTAGCTCTGGTTCCCCGTGGCGTGGTAGAGCCAGCCGCTCGCCCACAGGAGCTCGTCCTGGTACGTGGTGGAGTTGTAGTACTTGCTGAGCTCCGGGAAGGTGCGCGTGTAGGCGCCCCTGTACTGGTCGGCGAAGGCGAAGAGCTGCTCGGCGTGGTCCAAGAGGGACGACGAGTATGATTGGTTGATGGGCTTATACACCAGCGACGCCGCGGCCATGGCCGCCGCCGTCTCGGCGGCCACGTCGCTGCCGGGGGACTTGGTGGTGATCTTGGTCAGCGGGCGTTTCTCGGACATGGTCTCCGGCCTCTCCCAGCACTTGTGGTCCGCTTCGGGGTCGCCTACCTGATGATGATCAGATGAACATATGCTCTTCAGATTTCAGAACCTGTTTTTGTGAATTGCACAAACGGAGGTTTTCTCTTTTATATCAGCTAAATTATTCTTAACTGTTCAGTCGAGCAAAGTTTTAGTTTATTTGGGGCGCATTCTTGAACTTTTTTGTCCAGAAAAGTTGGCGGAAGCGATAAGTAAGAAAACATGAGCACAGAATCCAACAAAGGTCCCATGGTCTAGTGGTTAGGACACAAGACTCTGAATCTTGTAACCCGAGTTCAAGTCTCGGTGGGATCTCTTTTAAAAAAAACTCTTTTTGTTTTGAATTTCACTGACGCTGTTTTGCTACTTTTGCTCATTAGTGTTAACTGTTCTATCTAGCCAAATTTTATGTGCAAGAGAAATCGGGTAAGGAAAGATGGCGAGCACGCAAATGAGAGATCAGTGCTGAATTAGTGTTAACTATACATTTTTCTTTTGAATTTGTTTTGCTACTTTTGCTCATTAGTGTTAACTATTATCTCTACAGCAAAGTTATTATTTATTTGGGGGCGTCATTTCTGTGCAAGAGAAATCAGGAAAGGAAAGAAGACGAGCACAGAAATGATTGATCAATGCTAAATTAGTGTTAACTATACCATCGAGCACTAATTTATTTGGCGCGTCATTCCTGAAAATTATTGTGCAACAAAATTCAGCGAAGGAAAGAAGGTGAGCAGAAAGACAGATCAGTGGTAAATTAGTGTCAAGTATTCGTCGAGCAACTTTTAATTTATTATCTGAGGCAGGTTCTTGCGCAGGAGCACATCCATGATGAAATGCGTTGATCAGGAAAAGAAGCCATCGGAGGTCCCATGGTCTAGTGGTTAGGACACAAGACTCTGAATCTTGTAACCCGAGTTCAAGTCTCGGTGGGACCTATTTTGTAACCATTTTTTGTGATTCACACAAATTGGTGTTAACTATTCTATCTAAGCAAAGTTTTAACTTATTCAACATATTTGTTTGTGCAAGAAAGTTCAAGCACGAAAAGTACAAATGTGGTTTTGCTAGTTTTGTTCACCTAGGTCGGTGCTAAATTAGTCTTAAACATTCCATCGAGCAAAGTTCTAATTTATTTGGGCATCATTCATGGACATATTGGTGCAAGAAAGTTCACACATGAAAAGTACTAATACGGTTTTGCTAGTTTTGCTAATATAGACCGGTGTTAACTATTCCATCGAGCAAGTTTTAATTTATTTGAGGCGCCATTCCCTGAACATCTCCGTGCAAGAAAGTTCAAGCATGAAAAGTACAGAGGTTTTTGCTAGTTGTTGACCTAGATCGGTGCTAAATTAGTGTTAAATATTCCATTGAGCAAAGTTTTAATTTATTTGGGGCATCATTCATGAACATATTTGTGTAAAAAAGTTCACACGTGAAAAGTACTAAAGCGGTTTTGCTAGTTTTGCTCATCTAGACCAGTGTTAACTATTCCATCAAGTAAAGTTTTAATTTATTCGGGGCGCATCCCTGAACATATTTGTGCAAGAAAGTTCACCACGAAAAGTACAATGTTGTTTTGCTAGTTTGACTCATCTCCATCGGTGCTAAAATTAGTATCTCGGTGGGATTTGATTCAGAACCCTTTTATGTGAATTGCACAAATTAATGTTAACTATTCCATCGAGCAAAGTTTCAACATATTTGTGACACCATGCATGGACATATTTGTGCAAGAAAGTTCACGCACGAAAAGTACAAATGTGGTTTTCCTAGTTTTGTTCACCTAAGTCAGTGTTAACTATTCGGCTGAGCAAACTTTAGATTTATTTTGGGTGCCACTCCTGATCATATTTGTGCAACAAAGTTTACACACGAAAAAGAACACAAGCAGGAAAACATACAACACCGGATGTTCTATGGTCTAGTGGTTAGGACACATGACTCTGAATCTTGTAACCTGACTTCATGTCCATATGGGGCCTAATTTAGAAACTGTTTTTGTGAATTGCACAAACGCGGATTGGCTAGTTTTCCTCATTTAGATTAGCGTTAATTATTCCATCGAGCAAAGTCTTAATCTATTCAGTGTGTAGCTCCTTAACATTTTTGTGTGATGTCTTGACAAGTAGCACTGCAGGAGAAAGAGCAGTATCCGAGGTCCCATGGTCTAGTGGTTAGGACACAAGACTCTGAATCTTGTAACCCGAGTTCAAGTCTCGGTGGGACCTAATATTTTTTCCCCTTTCTATTTTTTTTCATCTCTCGTCTAAAATTCAAGAACTCAATCATGAAAATAAACCAAAAAATAAAAAAATATGCTCGAGTTTTTGTTTGCAGGATCATCACCTGAATGTAGAGGACATCGGCGGAGGGGTGCGCGTTGAGGAGGTAATCCATGATCCACCGCAGCGCGTCGAGGGCTGAGTCCCGCTGCTTGGCGGCTTGCATGGCGCCGCCGTACTCGAGGACGGACCACGACAGCATGGTGGCCGTGAACGCCATCGGGAAGCCGAACTTGATGTGGTCGCCGGCGTCGTACATCCCCTTGGAGAGGTCCAGCCCGGCGTCCTGCCCGTCGTCCACCGCCGAGTCCCCCCTCCACGGGATCTTGTTGTTCACCAGCTTCCCGGCTGATAAACCGATCACCAATGGCAACAAAAAAAATACATTCAGATGCCGCGCAAATCACAAACAGATTGATCAATCATGTCCGCGCCTGCGTGCGTACATTTCTGGACCTGGAAGAACTGTAGGGCGACGGCGAGGGCCTCGGCGTACTTGCGGTCGATGGCGCCGGGGATGACGGGGCCGCCGCCGTTCCTGTTGCGGAGGAACACGACGACGGCCGTGACGCCGAGCGCGACGAGCAGCAGTATCAGGAGCCAGCAGCAGCACCGCACGCAACGCGCCATTGCTGATCGAGGGACCCCTCTGATGAATTTCTCCTCGCGAAATTATTCCCGGGCTCGTCGGCGGCCGATCGGTTGCATCAGTGGAACGGGGATTAAAACCTGACGAGGAACTGCACGCGCGTCGCAAACTGATCAGCCGCGCGCAACGTCGAGGCAACCGACAGCGCGCGCGGGCAGACCGCGGACGTGCCGCCGGTGATGGGAGGGAGGGGTGCGCGCGTGGGTGGGGAGTTAGAGGCTGGCCATGACCGTCTCCCCATGATCAGTTGCTGACACGTGTGATGGGTCCTTTTTATGGGCGAAGTTCAAATTGCCACCTAGATAGATGCAGGCGCGCACAATGTACATTGTCTACCTGCCAAATTGGTATCCGTTGCAGAGATGATTCGGGGGTCACAAGAGTACAGAAAATCAACTTCAGTATCCGTGTCATTACTAATTTGTTAATACTATCTATCCTGTTTTATGTCTTTGGATTTGGATGCACATGACGGTTATAAGATATGAGATCCAGGGAGATGTGGCTAGTTGGCTAGTCTGTTTCCATTTGGCTAGAAACAGTGTATGTTGTGAAAGGATGTGCAGAGACAATATGTGCATCTCTTAGCTTTTGTTAGAAATGGTTATTTGTTTATGAGTAGTTGTTTTGTATGTCTTGGCATATAGTTAGAGGTTGTTTTGGGTTTATGAGCGGTATTACCATATAAATGCGAAGAAACATGTAAACAAGTGTAAAAATGAGCCTTGCACAACATGTTGCACAATTGCTTTGTGTTAGAGTATATTACGGTTACGATATTTGGTAGTTTAAATATTATAATCCAATTCTATCTCTAGTAGTCTTCTTACCCCAAGTCTTCTAGTACTATATAAACAGCCCAAGGGCTCACGATATAACCACCTCTTGCAATATCAATACAATCTATACTTCCGCAATCTTTCATGGTATCAAAGCGGTTCGCTCCGCCTAGGGTTTAGCCACCTCTTCCGCCGCGCCGCCCTCGGGGAGATCGTTCTCCGTCGGGTTCCGCGCAATAGTAGATTAGATCTTACTTCGCCAAAAAAATTCGCTGGCCGCTTGATCGGCATTTTTTCTTCTTTCGCCGATCATAGATCGGATTGCGTCGTCCATAGCCGCATGTCGTCATCACGCGCCTCTACTTCAACCTCGGCGTCGACTCATGTCCTTCAAATCATCGCCAATGATCGTGTCCTCACGTCGTCACCACGTCGGCCCGTCTTCGCCAACATCGACCGGGACGCACGTCCCAAGTACGCGCCTCGCCGTCAAATACAAGGATGCACCTTCATCAACCGTGGTCATCATCGCTGACAACCATCTACACCAACAACATCGCCACATCGTCGCCGCCACCACCGATCATGGTCATCGTCAACACCAACAAGTTCTTCTCCACGAGCGACGTCGCGCTCATACAAGCAGAAAGTACGGGTCAAATCCCCGAAATCGACTACCGCATAAATTCAATCGCCATCGACATCTACCACCATCGTGTTCGTCCACCACGACCTTGCCGCCAGAGTCGCAGTCTAATTTTTTATCTGCACAAGTTTGTGCTCAATTTTCTTCTTGCAGCCACTTCGTCTACTCCGACACGACGGACAACTTCTACACCGACCGTTTACGGAAAATTTTCTTTGCTCCTCAATCCGGCTCTGGCATGCATGACTCATGATGGTCATGTCTTCGCACATCCGGTATCGACAACACCGACGCGTGTCTTTGTCTCCGACACGCTCCCGAGTCTGGCAAGCTCGGCATTGCGGGTCGAGCTACTTCTCAAACTACATCTACCTCAACCACAACGGCGAATTCTCCAGGCTCAACGACGACATCGACCACAACACAACATCATCAAAGTCATCGACTTCATCAACGGCTACAACTTCACCAATGGCACCATCGACCACCACTACAGTGCCTCACTTTCGGTTACATCGACATCGGCATCCACCGACATCCTCTCTAGTCAGCGACTTCGGATTATGCTCCAGTTAGACCGTCCGCGACGCTCTTGCTGTTCGCGTCACTACCGATCCGACTGCGCGGGGGGTGGGGGTGTTAGAGTATATTACGGTTACGTTATATTTGATAGTTTAAATATTGTAATCTAATTCTATCTCTAGTAGTCTTCTTGCCCCCAAGTCTTCTAGTACTATATAAATAGCCCAAGGTCTCACGATGTGATCACCTCTTGCAATATCAATACAATCTATACTTCCGTAATCTTTCACCTTGCACAACAGGTTAGTTATGTCTTTCGGTATTTCCAACGCTCCTTCTACTTTCATGAGATTGATGAACCATGTTTTCCGCCCCCTTATCGGTAAATGTGTCGTTGTTTATTTTGATGACATCATTGTTTATATCAAGTCTCTTGAATACCATGCAATTCATGTAAAACAAGTGTTGTCAATTCCTCATGATGAAAAGCTATTTTTCCAAAGTGTTCCTTCCTCAAGATAAGTTGGTTTTTCTTGGCTTTGTTATTTCTTCCAAAGACATTGAAGTGGATAACTCCAAGACCGAGGCAATTAAAGATTTCCCCAAAATTCGGAGTTTTCACGGCCTTGCCGGATTTTAACGTCGCTTTATGATGGATTTATCTACATGTGCTTGCCCTCTAAATGAATTAACAAAGAAAATGTACCTTTTGTTTGGCGCAGAGCACAACAAAATACATTTGATGAACTCGAAAAGAGGTTAACCGAGGTTCCTCTACTTGTTTTACCGGATTTCTCCAAAACTTTTCAAAAGAATGCGATGCAAGCGAACTTGAGATTGGTAGCGTACTCATGCAAAACGGATGTCCCATCGCTTATCACATTGAGAATTTGGATGACCCTCACCTCAACTATCCCATCTATGACAAGGAATTATATGCTTTTGTCCAAGTCTTGCAAGTTTGACAACACTACCATTTGCCTAAAGAATTCATAATTCACTCCGATCATGAGACTTTGAAATACTTGAAAGGTCAAGCACATTTAATAAAGTGTCATGCTAAGTGGGTGGAGTTCATGAAATCTTTCCTCTATGTAATCAAATACAAAAGGTGTAAATAAAACATGGTAGCTTATGCTCTTTCTCGCAAGAATACCACAGTCCTAACCCAACTTAAAATAAATGTACTTGGACTTGACGAAATAAAAGATTTACACTCCTTGGATCATTTCTTTGGTCCAATATTTGCCAAATGTTCCGTTGAGAAACGGATCAATGATTTCTATTTCTATAAGGGTTTTGTCCTATTTCGTAAATTCTTATTGTAAGAAGCACACGGAGGTGGCCTCATGGGATATTTTGACGTCACAAAGACCTACGCCATGCTATTCACGCACTACTATTGGCCAAATATGGTTTGCGGCGTCTCAATACTCATCAAGCGATGTAACACGTGTTTACAAGCTAAGTCTACTTCTTATCCTTATGGCATTTACATTCATTTTCCTATTCCTTCTACAAATCTTGGAGCGGTATAAACATGGATTTTGTACTAGGCCTACCTCATACTAAAAATGGGAAAGACTCAATATTTGTTGTTGTTGATGATAAATTCTCCAAAATTGCACACTTTATACCTTGTAATCGTACGGATGATGATGATGCTTTAGATATTGCAAATTTTTTTTAGCGAAATCGTGAGTCTACATGGAGTGCCCAAAACTATTGTCTCCGACCGACACGTCAAATTTATGAGCTACGTATGAAAGACCATCATGGCCAAGTTCGGCGTGCAACTACTATTCTCTTCGTCAGCACACCCACAAACGGATGTCCAAACCAAAGTGGTCAATAAAAGTCTTGAAACTCTCCTACAAGTCTTGATCAAGAAGAATCTCAAGAGTTGGTAAGAATGCATCGTGCATGCAGAGATCGCCTACAACTAAGCCACGCACTCCACAACGATGAAGATTTTATAAATGGTCATCTACAACTTTGAGGCTAACACCATCCTTGATATTCTACCTCTACAACTTCATGTGTGCGTGAACATGGACCTCGACAAGCAAATCGAGTACATGAAAGAAACAAGAGATACCATCGAGAAGAAAGTGAAGCAATAATTCGAAGTAATCAACAACCACAAGAAGCGCATGATCTTCAGGGAAGGCGATCTGGTGTGGATATACCTACGAAAAGAGAGATTCCCTCGAGAAGGCAACTTAAAGATAAAGTCAAAGGGTGATGGTATGTTCAAGGTCCTCAAGCGCATAAATGACAATGCATACGTCATTGATATACATACACCCAAGTACTTGGTGAGCAACACCTTCGACGTGGAGGATCTATCACCATACATTGGAGATTAATACAACCCCGAGTAGAGGACCGCCCTTTCCAAGCGGGTTGATGTGATATACCCTACATCCACATCTACTATGATAACACCAAGTCCTCCGAGTGGACCGATGACACATGCACGCATCAAGGCTCTCCATGATAAGGTGAATCTGCTCTTCTCCATGTGTGACTTTGGTACCCCCTTGGTTAGATTGCTACTTCATGCAAACATGCTATGTGTCCTTAGGTATGAACCCCAAGATCTGCACCCTTTGGAACAAGATGTCGCAATGAAGCCATATGAAGAAACTATTGGGTCGCGCAGAGATAAATAGAACTTTTCTACGCGGTGATCCCAAGATCTTGCTGAGTTGATAGGCCAAAAGATTACCACTAGACGCACATATGCGAAACTTTATGTAGCGCGTCGAGACAATGTTGATCGATCTCACAAGCACCTCCTTTGGATCCGCCACGAACTCCTCCGTCTTCAGTGTCACACGTGCAACGCCTCTACTGGTATCCACACGTGCACAAAGGAGCACCGGGCAATGGATTTCTAGATCCTTTATAACCAGATTTGGGAGTGGAGAAAGTGACGCCTAGGTCAGGTAACTATCCCATGTCACTTCACTTATATACACTCCTAGTTGGGAGTGGAGATTACCACTGGACGTACAGATACAAGACTTGATGTAGCGCGTCAAGACAATGTTGATCGATCCCACAAGCACCTTCTCCGAATCCGCCACACGAACTCCTCCGTTTTCAGTGTCACACGTGCAACGCCTCTACCGGTATCCACACGTGCACAAAGGAGCACCGGGCAATGGATTTCTAGATCCTTTCTAGCCTGATTTGGAAATGGATAAAGTGACACCTAGGTCAGGTAATTATTCCTTGTCACTCTACTTATATATACTTATAGTTGGGCTCAACGCTTGAGGTCCATCTAGGATGTACCCCAATGTCCATATAGGTCTAATCCACATGGGCCCCTTACCCTTAAGTGTGTGACCCTGTAGTTTCACGTACACTTGGTGTAACATCCCAGCATTAGAGCTTAGAAATAAGCTGAACCCAGATGTGTGCATTGCATTCATGCATAGAAAATACGAATAATTTTCGCGCTTTTGAACAAAACTTGTCAAAATGATTGAAGCTTCTCTTAACTTGATGGAATTAAAGTAGATCATCAAGTTGACTGCGATAAGTTTCAATATGACCTTAAATAAAACCTTATTTTGGATAAGGGAGATTTGATCTAAGGGTATATCAAATGTAATAAAAGTTAAACCCTAATACATTACTTAATGATTTATATTTGATCCTTAAGTAATCATATCATAGTATTCATTACACAACCCATGAATACCAAGTTATAAACATAACTTAAGTAATAGGAATGTAACAACTAAATCTTGATCTATCTTAATCTCATCTACTTATACCATGTGTATCATGGTAACACCTAACCTTAACTTTTTAGTGAGATTGAGTAGGTAAGAAACCAAGTCAAGAACATTCACCATATATCTTTCTTTCCATATCAATCTTTATCATATCTAATGAATCTTATCTTAATATCTGTTGTTCATCAATGTTGAGTAATCAACTATTGATTCACAAATTATTAAACTATCAATTCTTGATCTATCAAATCTTGTCCTTATATAGCATCCACTCTAAAATCTTTAGAGAAAGAAGTAAGAAGAGATAGGTGGTAATGTTTGATTTTAATATCATCTATATGATGGGAGTTTTGGAGGAGAATTAAATCAATATGATAATTGATGGAGTTAACTCACTCCTGAATGGTTAGAAGAGTTATTTGAAATAAAGATATATGTGGTAACAAAGAGGATTACAAGGATGAATATTGAAGATAGTTACCAACGAGTAATCCTATTGGAATAAGTAGGCATAGTCAATAAATAATATGTTTTATTCAGATAGATACACTGAGAAGATAATTATAATACAACTGTAGTGTTGTATTGATGAAGGCCTTGATTATCCAACTGGAAACTTAAGCCATAAATGATCAAAGGATTATAATGATCATGCTTTAGTCACCAAGATTGAATGCTTATATTATGTATAAGTGACATTGGTGGATAGAACATGATTGAACCCTAGTATAGTTATGTTATTCTAGGTTAGCCATGACAAGTCACCATGATATGATGTAAAGTTTGTATATAAGATACCGGTGTTAAGTAGATATAAGACATTATAATTAAGCTAAAGCTAGAGTAGCATGGAGTTATTGAAGTAGTGTTATTCCTTTTAAAAGAATAGTAAGCTTTTGAGGAAAGTAGTTTGATATATACATATACTGGAGTAATATTAGTGGTGGATGATTAAGGAAGAGTATGAATGGAGTTAGAAGTAACCACTTGTTGGATTGGAGGTTATCAGCAGTAGAGTGGTTGATATAACCAAGTATGGATATGAGAAGATTATGAAAAGCTTTAGTGTCAAGCTCATTGGATTTATAAATGGATTTAGAAGAATAAAAGGTGGATACGGATATTTTTGTGAAGTAAAGCTCATCATGTTAGCTCATGATGATGGATATGAAGAAGTAGTATATCTAGGAAAGGAATTCCTTAATGAAAAGTCTAGGATTGTGAATTATGGAAGATAGGAATTCTTGGTAAACATTAAACCCTAAATCTTTAACCAAACATAAAATCCATTTCATCTGATTGATCTATCATCTTATTTCCATAATGCTTAATAGGAATATTTTCCTATAACAAATTACTTAAGCACATCTTTGTCATTTCCAATTATCATAACAATATGTGCTTAGCAGTTATCTTTATCAATTCTTTTCCATAAGACCTTCCAAAAAATACCTTTCTATTTTAAAGGGTGGTATCATTAAAAAAATCACAAACATAAAGACAATATGTTTAGCCATTAATCTTCACTCACATCAACAAAAGAATATAAGTATATTAAGAACCTTAAACCCTAGTGTAAGCATTTACAATTCAAACCCTAACTCTTATGTTAGTTATAGTAAGATATATACCTTGATATCACTTAAACTCATGGGAATAATATTAACCATATTAATTCCCTAAAACTTTATGTATCATATAATAATGAAGGATCACCATATAAAAGTTCCCTAAAAATTATAAGTTAATAAGCATCAAGTTTTATGAATAAGTAATAATATATCCTTTAAATAAGATAAGATTTATTAGGTAAATCAAATTTATAACCAAGGTCCCTCAAAATATATTAAAGATAAAAAGATCTATTAAAAGAAAATAAAGAAATGATAACAATATATAATAAAATCTCACAAAATGACTTTAAATACCATTCATTATTGCTGCAATGATTTAACAAATAAATTTAATAAAGAAAATTTCAAACAAATGAGTATTATACAAATCTGAAAACAAAACAGAAAATATAAAAGGAAACAGAAAAAAGAGGAACCTGGCCCGAGCAGCAGGCCGGCCCAGTGTTCTCGACCTATCTACCGCCCACGAGTATCAGGAACCAGTTTTTTCTTCCACTTCGCTATGGCCCACCTGGCACAATGGCAACCCAGTATTGGCCCATACCCCTTCGGGGAATCTGTTCGTCATCTTCCTCCTCGCGATGTCGACCTCCCGATGCCGCGAAGCAGCTCGCTGGCGGCCACCCCGCCGTCCGGCCGCGCCAATATTCGCGCCACCGCTCCTGGTCGTCTACAAGAAGCCCTGGATGCTGCCGAGAAAACCCTAGCACACCATTTCGCTTCTATTTCTTCCTCTTGAGCTCCGGCCAGCAAACCCTAGCCACCGGTGTCAAAGCTTCTCACCATCTCCGACCTCCCCTTGATCCGCAGAGGTGACTATCAGATGCGCCGTGACCTTTTCCGTCGTTTACCCCTACTCACGGAAGCCAGGGAGCCCTCTATCGATCCAATCGACACCTCATCTCCACCGCCAATCACCGCCGTTCATCGGCAATCGCCGCCACCACAGACTTCCTCCGTCCTCGCCGTCGCCACCAACCACACCAGGATGAGTCCACCGTCCTCGTAGACCATCTCCCTTGCTCTCTCGTGCCTTGGTTGCTTCCCGTCGCACTAGCCCGCAAGCTTCGTCGTCGACCACCGTCGTACCCAGTGCTCTGGTGACCAAAAAGTAGCGGCACCGACACTATTAGGCTCCCCATCGCATGCTCTTTCCAACAAACCCAGCCTCGGCAGCGGGCAAGCACACAATCAGCTGATCGAGCTTTGATCTGAGAGGATCAACATCGTGTGATGTCATAATGACATCATCCTAGGCCTAGTCAGCCAATTTGACCAAGTCATTGCTTATGTGGCGCATGACGTGGTACTGACCCCACTGGTCAGTGACCTTGGGTAGGTTTAGCCTCGGTAAGAAAAGTATTCCCTGTTTAGTAAATTGATAAAACAATATAAATTCAAATATCAATATTCCATAAATGAAATAAAATGATTAAATCTTGTAAATTTAATATCTTTTGTTTTATAATTCAGAAAAAAATGTTTTATATATGAAAATTTGTAGAAAAATAAAATCTATAACTTAAAACTATTATCAAATATTATTATGTTAACAATTTAAATAATTATTGTTTAATAAAGATTTTATAAGTATTAATACTTTAAAAATTCATATTTTAATATTGGTATATGTTAAAAATATAAATAAAATACCAAAAATCTTAGAAAAATAAGAGCAATAATTTAAAACTATAATCATGCATTATTATTTCACTTAATTAAATATTTATTAAGTATTTATATAGTAAGAAATCTTATAAAAAATCATATCTTATTATTTATAAATCACAAAAATAAATGTAATATACCAAAATGATCACAAAAATAATACCTACATGTTAAAAATATAATATTCCACTTTTGAAGTAAATAAAATAGTTAAACACTTTAATAACTTGAATTTAAATCTATTTCCTTAGCTAATAATTCATATAAGGGTAAATAAAAAATTGCTAATATTTCTATAATTAGCTAATTAAAGTCTAATAAATAGTATTAGTCTTAAATATTGATAATGTGAAGTTAAAATTGTTCAACACATTTTAAATGCAATTTTATTTGAATTATCAGTCAACAATAAGTGTATATTTTTTCCAAATGGAGTTATCAAATATTAAAGTCTCAAGATTATTATTTTGACCTAATAAAATCTTTTACCATTGTTTCAATCACAAGTTTCTAAACAAATCAAAACACTATAGTGAAACCATAAGTAGTTAAGTAATGTTATTAACCTGATTACAAATTATAACCATTCATTCACAAAAATATAAATGATTCTATTCCATTATAAAATCAAGAAACCACTACACCAAATAAAAGTATAACCATTCTTAAGTAACTTTAAGGAAACATTATAAAGTACACAAGGTACAAATAACATAAGCAATATACCTTAAGTCCATCTATGTCTTTAAAGTTAACTTTAGTCTACAATACTTCAAATACTATGCTAAAGATATTGTTATGTGTTTTATAGTTAACTTTGGTCTATTTAAATTAGACCTAAGGCATCTCAAGTCCAGATTATTCAAGCTAGCATAAATAACATCAATCACATTCTATTAATCCTATTCTAAAAACTATCAGGATTTTTTAAACCTTATTAAAGAAATCTTTTGTTCAAAAGTTCCACTTAAGTCAACAGATGACAATTAATCGTAATCACATTACTTTATACTTTACTTGTATACTTAGGATTAATAACACTTAAGTTATTTAAAAGTGACATTACTTGTAAAGTAAAATTTGAAGATAAACAATTATAGTGTAAGCAATCTTGAGTAGCATTTCACATTTGTGTGTATCTCATTGTTTTATGATTTTATAATTACATGATGTTCACACACACTCACAAGCCTTAATAAGAAGCACAATTGTGAACCTTAATCTAAAAGGGCAACACATTCCAAAGAAACCATTTCCAGAATCCAAACCCTATAATAACGTTTATCCCGGGATTCGAGTTTATCAACTTGCATTACATTACTGATGCATAAAAGCATCTTGCTTCTTTAAACATTAGTCCTTACCGGACCAATGATGCTGATTTCAGATATTGGATCTTATATTGTCTTGAAGACCGTGAGTGCATAATCTTGCAATCACAAAAGGCAAGTTCACACTTGCTCATGTCCTTTGATTATTTTCTGTAAAGTATTTTACAAATCTAGTGTTGTCATCACCTGCATTTGAAAAAGGTCCGAAAACATTATTTTCATAATAATGTGATTATAGGTTATTACCATGAGGCAATAACCCATTATGAAAGTTCCGGTGGTAAAGTAACATATTATCTAGGACTTAACAACCAATGCCGTCAGTGATTCTTGCGCCGTATATCACGAGTTAGCCATGAGATTTGGAATGGGACAAAGAAGTCAGTTGTATCTTCTTCCTCTCGCATGTAGCCGGATGTGCAGGTCGTGGCTGTTATCACTCGTAGCATGCATATTAATTGGTAATTCGTAGAGGATATGCAACATATGGGTGGGAACCCTCAATGTCCCACGATAGTTCTGGCATCTAACGGTCTGTACAAACCATTGTCGTAATTCAATGGGTGGGCATGGTGTACACCAAGGAGGCATGCGAGGTCGTGAAGGGGGAAGTGATTGGCTTGGATCATCTTCTGGGCCCCACACCATAGGAAGTTTGGACGGGAAAGATCGCCCGGTTGTGCAACAAGGATTTGATCTCTCATGGGTAAAGTAACGTACCTCTGCAGAGTGTAAGAACTGTAACTTGTTACTACCTGTTCCGGGAAGGAGCTGTGAACGCGGCGGGAAAGGAACTCCATGAAAGTTCTGGTAAACCCGTGAAGGGTGACGGACATAGCTTTTTCAGAATAAAAGCAACCTTTGAAGAAATGTTTACAAAAACTTGCATTGCCTATGACCTATGGTCTGTGGCTGTAGATATAGTGCATCAAACACTCATTTTCTAGTGAACTTGCTAAGTACGCTCGTACTCAACGTATCTTCTTAACCCTTGCTAGATTCTGAAACCATTAAGACGACTTCTACATCAATTTATGCTTTAGGAATCATCACCAGAAGCTAAAGTTCTTCAATGAAGTCAAGAAAGTCAACATATACATCAACTCAAGTGAAGACGAAGTTATTGATTAGATAGGACTATAATCTCTAGCCATAGAACCTATTTCTTTAGTGTATTGCAATAGCAGCAATGTCAGACCAATAGTTCAGATACTAGTCTTATTAGTATGATTTTTGAGTTGTTTATTCCTGATTCTTCTTTGTAAGAAGTTTCTTTCTCTCTCTTTAACCTAGAGTGTTCTCTGGATCTTGTGTAAAGAGTTGAGTTGTAACCTATAGTCATGTCTTGGACCTGCTGTGTTTATGTTATACCACTCTAAGGGCTGTAATACTAGTGAATGATGTTTCATTGGTGTTATGTCAACGACTATAGTGTACTACATCATGCAGTGGTATGATGGGTCACCGTAGATGGTATCAGAGCATATGATTTGACCTTAGGATTAAAACCCTTTTAGGAAGATCTTTAGGTTGGATAGTGACTATAGGAGCCATCTTATCTAAACCAAATAATCTTATGACTTGTGAGAAGTATCTACTTGAGGATAACTTTGTCACTAAATACTTAAGTCATTCTTTCTTCGTAGTAATTATTTTACCCCCGCCGACCCGAATTAACGGCCGTGATGCCACTTTTGCAAAAAAAACTTTTGTTATCTTCGACAAGCAAAGCAGTTCTCGTGTCTGTCTCTCTCACTCGACTCGTCCCCTTTCCCCGTTGCCCCCCGCTGCCCACCACGCTCTCTCTCGCATCGCCTGCTCCGCCCTCCCTCACCAGTCGCCTTCCTTCTTCTTTGTTTGCCCCCTTTTGTTCCTCTGCCTTCCACCAACTAGAACCCAACGAGGAGGGAGATCAAAGATGAAAGGGATCCCCTTTTCCCCCCAAGCGTCTGGCTTTGCCGGATCCGGCAGCGGTGCTCGTGGCCTGGAGGAGGAGTTCTCGGCGAAGATAGACGGCAGGAATTGCGACGGGGGGAAAGGAGGAAGGGATCCAAATATCTATGCGGTCGGTGCGGATCAAGAGGACCAAGGACGCCGCCAATTTCAAGGTGCGCTGCTACACTCTTTGCGTCTTCGACGCCGACAAGGCCAACTAGCTCAAGCAGTCCCTCCCGCCAGATTCGTTCCCCCACTGCTTCTTCCTTGATGCTTAGTTGTATATTGCAATAGTGGTTGCCCTGTAGAAGGTCTAAATCTTGGATAATATATGATGCAAACAGTTGACATTTCTAGTTGATCTACAACTTCTACCAAATTTGATGAGATAGAAATTAGAAGCATCATCTTGGTCGGTTTAATTATTTGTTCTTCTGCAATGTAATTGTACCTTTGTGTACATCGTTGTTCCGATTTTATGCATAGTTGTGCATGACTTCATGTCATGATAATCATGATCTGTTCAAAATTGTTTGTACTCCATCAGATTTAGTCAGTCAGATGTGAATCTCTTGGTTCTCTACCATTTATGTCTATACAGATATTCCATTTGGCTCTCTACCCACTGTAAATGCTTAGCATTTATCTTGTTCCTTGATGGAGAATGGAGATTAGCTATATTATCTTGAATTAATTGGGTTTCATGCTATTTTTCCTTGTTACTGAAATGCATATTTATCCCTTCTGTTTATTGGTTATAAAGTGTAGGATCTTGTGATGGTGGAAGTGGAACCAATTGGTTCTTCTCGGTTGTTTGTGCAAAGCGTTTTTCATATTATGGACAATTGGTGGTTATCTCTACTTGTTCCCTTAATATGCAAGGTTTAATTTTCCTGAAAACATTCAGTACCGAACATCTCAGGACATCCAGTCTCTAAATTCTTTGTGACATGGAGTCTAGTGTAAAGATTATGCACTCATCTTCTATGGTGCACGGTCATATATACATCCTTGAAATTAATTGGATCCTGATGATACTCTATTTTGCATGGAGACGGTGCTCTTGATGAATTACCGGTGAGTTTAAAATTGGATCATGCCCAAATTCTTGTTTAGATTCTTATACAGGTTGACATATACTATGGCACTTGTTGAATATGTTTTTCTGGAATTTTGTTTCTTTGGATAGACCTGATGTTGGTTTTATTTCAAGTAATTAGCTGATGCATATTAGCAAAACATTACTTGGCCATGCCATATTATAGAGTAGCTGTCTTTGCACAGTTTTCTTCTTTCATACCTTTGTTGCATACTCCTATATTTAAGTTGTAGATTGAACTCAATTGAATTTGACTGACCAAACTATAGCTCTAGTCTTGTACCAACAAGGATGGTTTTCTTTTTTATTTGCAACATGGTTTTCTTTTTTTTTGAAAAAGAACCGACGGTTTACTGAAACTGGAGGTTTCTTACTGTACACATGATGCTACTACTATACTATTGTGCATACACATGATGTTTTATTCCATTTATCAGAGAGCCAATGATCTTAAAGGTGAACCCCATACAAGATCTTTTTATTTTGTTTGTACTTCGGCCTAGAGTAAGTAGGTTTGCATCTGCTCAGCCAGGAAGATCTTGATATGTTGCTAACCGAACCTGGTCTGTTATATATGATCCCCTTTATATTGGTGTGACAATTAAACAAAACCTGGTTGTTACTCCACTCATCTTGAATCCACACAAAGCCAGGAAGTACTTAGTTTGACTAGCTTAGTTTGTACCATAGTGTAATTATGAATCCACTCATATTTTGTACTCAACTGGAGTATTTGTACATCTTTGCTACTCCTACTAAACACTAACCAGTATGCGAATAGTCAGGTTGCTAATGGTGGTAACAACACACACTCATTGTTGAAGATACAAATTTCCAGTACATACAAATTTCCGGTACCCTATGCTACTTATTTAGACCATCCTTTTTTCTGTCATTTCTTTTGCCATCAATCAGCACAACTGAGCTCATGTGCACTTACAGTTTGAACTGCATTGTTGTTTTTGTCAGAGGATTACATAAGTCAGAGGAGAATTTAAACCTATCACTCAGACTACATGACGACCTGTTACTCAGACTACATGACGATCAGTTTGCTTACAATATCACAAGTTCAGTTCTGAAATGGTTAGAGGATCTTGTTCTGAAATTTAATCTTGGGCTCTTCACATCTACTCCCTTCGTTTGGAAATATAAGATGTTTTAGGTTTGTGAATGAGATGTATCTAGAAATATTTTAGTGTCTAGATTCATTTGAACCTATACACTAAAACATGTCTAGATACATCTCCTTCACAAACCTAAAACATCTTATATTTCTAAACGGAGGGAGTACATGAAGATGTTGAAGCCTGAGCTATCCACTGCACATATGGAACTTGCTATTGTACTGAATCAAGTTGATTGCAGGAGCATCGATGATCTCGTCAGGAGATGCAGCTAGAGCATGGACACGTCAGAGAAGTCAGACCGAGGACGTGCGAATGCAGAGCAGGCTGGCCATTAGAGGTAGCGTGGTGCAGACAGTAGGCGGGAGCACGGAACAGGCCGGTGGCCGGCCGGCCGGCCGGAGCCCGTGGTGGGATCCTTTCGCCGGTGAAAGAGCAAGACCGCAAGAGGGAGCACGGAGCTGGCCTACACGGTCCGCGAGGATGATGGCGGGGACGGGGATAGGCAGTGGAGCTCGACCTGTACCGACCCCGCCTCCCCTAAGGATGACGACGGAGACGACAGTGGAGCTGGACTTGGACCGGCTCCACCTCGAGACGACGCAGGCGGACGCAGGGATCGCCCGCAGGTGCTGCTGATTGTGGGCGTCGGGGATCACGGGTGGAGGCGGGGATCGAGGTGGGCGCCAATGATCATGGGTGGACGCGGCGATCACGGCGGGCGCCGGTGATTGCGGATGCCGGGATCACGGCGACGGAATTCCAAATTAAAATTTTGAATATAGCCTAATTTGTCACGATTTGAGTTTGTTTGGAGTTTTTTTTGTAAAAAAATGATTTGAACTGAGGCTCCAAACAATAATTCGGGCCGGAGGGAGTGTCTTTCGAAGAAGACATAAACCACCAAGATACTGTAGGAAAGTGTAAGACATCAATTGAAGTAGTCTTAATGGTGTAGCCTAACCCTAGAATTTAAGTAAGACCGTGGAATCTTATGGTTAGTTGATAATCAAGGACAACATGATGAATATCATCAGGATAAATGTTGATGTAATGAGTACTAATCATGTGGGATTCACTTGAGAATTCTACGTGATGAAGTGAAATTATGTTAGGATTTAATGATAGAGTAATGTGAATCAAAGTCATCATGGTTAGATTAGCTCTTGAATCATGATAAATAGGCAAAACATAACGAGATCATGGTAAGATTAGCTCCGAAACCATCATGTAGGTGTAAATATGACCGATAATTAGTAAATCATTCTAAAGTAGCAGTAAGAAAATAGCATGATATAACTATGATAGAAGTCATAGGTGCTAGAAAATTCCAATAATCTCTGGTTTAAGAAACCTATTAGTCGTTTGGAGAAATCATGTGAGGTTAGTTTACTAGATGAGAAAAGGATGGTTATAGTTAATTGTTACGTTGGAAACGTATCTATAATTTTTGATGCTCCATGCTTGTTTAGTATGTACTTTGATTTACTTGTCTACACTTTGAGATGATTTTTACATGTTTTCTGGTACTAACCTATTCTTGCAACAATGTCAGATGCCTGTTTTCTACTGTTTTTGTAGGGGTTCGTAGCGTGGAAAACAAAAAATTTCTACCGCATACAAAAAAACAAGTCAAGATCTATTTACTAGATTGTAGCAATGAGTCGATAGAATAACTCACCCTCGAAGATTCCAAAGTGTTTAACGAGAGCAGATTCTCGTGGGTGATGTAGTCGTACTCTTGCCGATCTCAAGATCGTGTAGACGATCCTTCCGGTGTTGCGTTCCGGCAGCGCTCCCGCAGTCGGTCACATGTTCGGTACTCGATGAAGACCTTCCTCTCCCTTGTTCCAGCAGGCAGCGGAGGTTGTAGCACTCTCCTCGCGATTCCGGCAACACGACGGTGTGGTACCAGAAGTAGAGGGGAGATCTCGCAGGGCTTCGCCTTAAGCCGGAGCGAGTATGGTGGACTATGAGAGAGGCCTTGGTGATCTAGGGTTTAGAGGCACCAAGGATATAGGGCTAGGCCGGCGGCTAGGGCAAGGGGAGAGCCCTAACTCGACGGCTAGGCAAACCCTAGGGGAGACGGTGACTTGGTGGAGGCCGGCGGCTAGGGCTATGGTTTAGAGGAGAGAGGTGTGTGTCTAGAGGGGCACCCCTGCCCCTCCTTATATAGGTGGGAGGGCGCCGGCCAGGGGAGGAGAGTCCTCCCCCAACTCGGCCTCCTTGGCCGGTGGGTGGAGGGAGAGGAACTCCTCCCCAAGTAGGTTTCCTACTCTCCCTCCACCAAGCAAACTTGCCGTTTGACTTTTCAAATTGGTGTTTGACTTTTCAAACTAGGATTTGATTTATCCCTTTATTTTGCTCATCAATGACACCTAGTACATGATGCAACCATTCCAACTTGTTATGACACATTCATGTACTCTTCCCCTCCGGAGTGCCGGACCTTCCAGACCCTTCTAGAACATTCCCGATGAAAACACCGGAATCATTCTCCAACTCCGAAACAGGACTTTCCTTATATGAGTCTTATTCTCCGGACCATTCCAGATCTCCTCGTGATATCCCAGATCCCATCCGAGACTCCGAACAACATTCGGTCTCTTACTCATCATTCCATAACTACTCAACAACATTGAATCCTTAAGCGTGTCTCCCTACGGTTCGTGAATTATGCGAACATGATCGAGACACTTCTCCGAACAATAACCAATAGAGGAATCTGGAAATTCATATGCTCCCACATATTTCTATGATTACTTTGCGATCGAATGAAACCACTTACATACGATACCAATTTCCCTTTGTCTCACGATAGTTTACTTATCCGAGGTTTTGATCATCGGTATCTCTGCATACCTAGTTCAACCTCGTTACTGATAAGTACTCTTTTCTTGTTCCCATGATATGTGATCCCTTGTGAGCCAGTCACATGCTTGCAAGACAATTGGATGACATTCCACCGAGAGGGCCCAGAGTATATCTATCCGTCATATGGATGGACAAATCCCACTCTTGATCCATGTGTCTCAACCCATACTTTCCGAACACTCAATGCCACCTTTATAACCACCCAGTTACGGTGTGGTGTTTGATGTCATCAAAGCATCCTTCCGGTGATGGTGATAAGCATGATCTCATGGTCGAAGGAATTAGGTTACTATGTATCAGAAAGCATATAGCAATTGAACTATTAGAATGACTTGATCTTTATGCTATGCTTATCTATAGGAGTATATCCATCATACCATTCTCCTGACGATATGATCTTGTTGTTAATAACATCTCAATGTTCATGATAGGGAAGCCACAATCATTTATTAACCAACAAGCTAGTATTATGAAGAGGCTTTACTAGGGACTCTAATTTAGTTTACAAATCACACAAGTATTAATGTTTCCTTGTTAATACTGTTATAGCATGAATGTAAACATTTATCACAAACACAAAGATATAATAATAACTACATTTATTATTGCCTCTAGGGCATATCTCCAACAGTCTCCCACTTGCACTAGAGTCAACTAATCTAGATTACATGGTAATATACTGAACACCCATGGTAGTTTGGTGTTGGTCATGTTTTGCCCTCGGGAGAGGTTTAGTCAACGGATCCGCCACATTCAGATCTGTGTGTACTTTGCAAATCTTTATGTCACCATCTTGGACATGTTCTCGAATAGCGTGAAAACGTAGCTTGATGTGCTTCAACTTCTTGTGTGACCTTGGTTCTTGCGCATTGGCTATGGCGCCCATGTTATCACAGTAGATAGACATTGGGTACAGTGCACTTGGAATCACACCGAGCTCTGTAATGAACTCCTTCATCCATATCGCTTCTTGTGAAGCCTCCGAAGCAGCTATGTATTCCGATTCAGTTGAAGATCTTGCCACAACGCTTTGCTTTGCACTCCTCCAGCTAACAGCTGCACCATTCAAAGTAAATACGTATCCAGATTGAGATTTAGAATCATCTGGATCGATGTTCCAACTAGCATCGGTGTAACCATTAACAACGAGCTGTTCATCACCTCCATAAGAAAGAACCATATCCTTAGTTCTTCTCAAGTACTTAAGGATGTTTTTGACCGCTGTCCAATGATCCACTCCTGGATCACTTTGATATCTGCTAGTCAAACTAACAGCATATGCAATGTCGGTTCTAGTACATAGCATGGCATACATTAGAGATCCTATGGCTGAGGCATATGGAGGTTTACTCATCCTTTCTCTATCTTCTGCCGTTGCTGGACTTTGAGTTTTACTCAATGTCGTATTGGGCAACATGGGCAAGAACCCTTTCTTGCTATCTTCCATTCGAAACCTCTTTAGAACTTTGTCCAAATATGTACTTTGTGACAATGATATTAGGCGTCTCGATCTATCTCTATAAATCTTTATGTCTAATATATAAGCTGCTTCGCCAAGATCTTTCATTGAAAAACTATTATTCAAATACTCCTTGACACTATTAAGAAGGTCTAAATCATTCCCAATCAACAATATGTCATCTACATATAGTATTAAGAATGCTACAGAGCTCCCACTCACTTTCTTGTAAATACAAGCTTCTCCATAAGTTTGTATAAAACCAAAACTTTTGATTACCTTATCAAAACATTGATTCCAACTTCGGCATGCTTGCTTCAATCCATATATGGACCGTTGAAGTTTGCATACCTTGTTAGTATCTTTAGGATTGACAAAACCTTTGGGTTGCATCATATACAACTCTTCATCAATGTCTCCATTGAGGAATGCTGTTTTGACATCCATCTGCCATATCTCATAATCATAATATGCAGCGATTGCTAACAAAATCCTCACAGACTTTAGCTTCGCTACTGGTGAGAAAGTCTCATCATAGTCAACTCCTTGAATTTGTCGAAACCCTTTTGCGACAAGTCGAGCTTTATAGACAGTAACATTACCATCAGCATCTGTTTTCTTCTTGAAAATCCATTTGTTCTCGACAGCCTTCCGGCCATCCGGTAAGTCCACCAAAGTCCATACTTGGTTTTCGTACATGGATCCAATTTCGGATTTCATGGCTTCTTGCCATTTATTGGAATCTGGGCTCATCATTGCTTCCTCATATGTCGCAGGGTCATCGGTGTTGTCCACCAACATGACACTCGTAACGGGATCATACCAATCAGGAGTGGTACGAGTTCTCGTTGACCTGCGAGGCTCTGTAGCAACTTCAACCGAAGTTTCATGATCATCATCATTAGCTTACTCTCTTATTGGTGCAGGCACCACAGGAACTTCTTCCGGTGCTGCGCTACTCGCAAGTTCGAGAGAAGGTTCGACAACCTCGTCGAGTTCTACTTTCCTTCCAGTCACTTCTTTCGAGAGAAATTCCTTCTCTGGAAAGGATCCATCCTTGGCAACAAAGATTTTGCCTTCGGATCTATGATAGAAGGTATACCCAATAGTTTCCTTTGGGTATCCCATGAAGACGCATTTTTCCGCTTATGGTTCAAGCTTGTCCGGCTGTAACTTCTTTACATAGGCTTCGCAACCCCAAACTTTAAGAAACGACAATTTAGGTTTCTTCCCAAACCATAATTCATACGGTGTCGTTTCAACGGATTTAGATGGTGCCCTATTTAAAGTGAATGCGGCTGTTTCTAATGCATAACCCCAAAATGATAGCGGTAAATCTGTAAGTGACATCATAGAACGAACCATATCTAAGAGAGTTCGATTACGACGTTCGGACACACCATTACGCTGTGGTGTTCCCGGCGGTGTCAATTGTGAAAGTATTCCGCATTTCTTCAAATGCTCGCCAAACTCGTAACTTAGATATTCACCTCCACGATCAGAACATAGAAATTTAATATTTTTGTTACGTTGATTCTCCACCTCACTTTGAAATTCCTTAAACTTATCGAAAGTTTCGGACTTATGTTTCATGAAATAGATATACCCATATCTACTCAAGTCATCCGTGAAGGTAAGAACATAACGATAACCACCGCACTATGCTACACTCATTGGACCACACACATCGGTATGTATGATTTCCATTAAGTCCATAGCTCGCTCCATCATACCAGAAAATGGAGTCTTAGTCATTTTACCCATCAGACATGCTTCGCATCTTTCAAGTGATTCGAAATCAAGTGGATAACCACCGCACGATGCTACACTCATTGGACCACACACATCGGTATGTATGATTTCCAATAAGTCCGTAGCTCGCTCCATCATACCAGAAAATGGAGTCTTAGTCATTTTACCCATCAGACATGCTTCGCATCTTTCAAGTGATTCGAAATCAAGTGATTCAAGAAGTCCATCGGAATGGAGTTTCTTCATACGTTTCACTCCAATGTGACCAAGACGACAGTGCCACATATAGGCCGAGTTATCGCTCAATTTCAAACGTTTAGCTTCAATGTTATTAATATGTGTATTTCCACTATCGAGATTCAATAAGAATAGACCATCTATCAAAGGTGCATGTGCATAAAACATATTACTCATATAAATCGAACAACCATTATTCTCGGACTTAAACAAGTAACCGTCTCGCAATAAACAAGATCCCGATATAATGTTCATGCTTAAAGCAGGCACCAAATAACAATTATTTAAGTATAAAACCAATCCCGATGGTAGATGAAGAGGTAGCGTGCCGACCGCGATCACATCAACCTTTGATCCATTTCCTACGCGCATCGTCACCTTGTTCTTCGCTAGCTTCCGTTTATTCTGCAGCACCTGTTTCGAGTTACAAATATGAGCAACCGAACCAGTATCAAATACCCAGGCACTACTACGAGTACTAGTGAGATACACATCAATAACATGTATATCGGATATACCTTTCTTCTTGATGTTGCCGTTCTTCAAATCCGCCAAGTACTTTGGGCAATTCCGCTTCTAGTGACCTTCTCCATTGCAGTAAAAGCACTCAGTATCAGGCTTAGGTCCAGCCTTGGTCTTCTTCGTCGGCGCGACAACTTTCTTACCACCCTTCTTGAAGTGTCCCTTTTGCTTAGACTTGCCTTTCTTGAATTTAGTGGTCTTATTGACCATCAACACTTGGTGCTCTTTCTTGATCTCCACTTCTGCAGATTTTAACATGGAGAAGAGTTCTGGCAACTGCTTGTTCATGCTTTGCATATTGTAGTTCATCACAAAGTTCTTGTAACTTGGTGGTAGTGATTGGAGGACACGGTAAATCACCAAAGCATTAGGAATCACTATACCCAAGCTTTGGAGTTTGTTTGCGTGCCCAGACATCTTAAGCCCATGCTCACTGACAAAGCTGCCCTCTTCCATCTCGCAGTTAAAGAACTTTTCAGAAGCCTCATAACTCTCAACTGCCGCATGAGTCTCAAATATCAATTTGAGTTCACGGACAATATCATGTGGGTCTGAGTTCTCAAACCTTTCCTGAAGCTTTGATTCCAAACCATACAAGATATCACACTGAATTGTGGAGTACTGATTCTTCCGAGCGAGGTAAACATTCTTTACTTCATCGGTAGCATCACCTGCAGGCGGGTCACCCAGCGGTGCATCCAGCACATAGGTCAAATTACCAGCATTGAGGACAATCCTCAAATTGCGGAACCAATCCGCAAAGTTGCTTCCATTGTTTTTCAACTTTTCTTTCTCTAGGAACGCATTAAAATTGATGGTAGGGGCCGCCATTGATCTACAACATATTTGCAATAGTTTAGACTAAGTTTATGACAAATTGAGTTCTAATTAATAGTTATATTAATCTAGCTGAACTCCCACTCAAAACAATATCCCTCACATTGTTTTAGTGATCACACGAACCAGATCCACCACATCAAAACCGATCATCACGAGAGTTGATGTAGCTTCAATGGCGAACAATCGACATGTTCATCATATCTACTATATGATTCATGCTTTACCTTTCGGTGATCCGTGTTCCGAGACCATGTCTGTACATGCTAGGCTCTTCAAGATCAAACCTTAGCTTCCGCATGAGAAAATCTGTCTTGCTCACGTTGTATACACTTGCAGAATCCAACACACCCGATCATCACGTGGTGCTTCGAAACAACAAGCTTTAGCAACGGTGCTTACTAAGGATGAACACTTTAGAACTTGGAATTTATGTGCATGAGGGATCATCTTATAATGCTACCGTCGTTAACTAAGCAATACAAGATGCATAAAGGATTAACATCACATGCAATTCATAATATGTGATATGATATGGCCTTTCTTCTTTGTGCTTCCGATCTCCATCTTCAAGCACGAACATGATCTCCATCATCACCGGCATTGCATCAAGGTCAATGACGCTGCTTCATGATTGTCGTCCACCAGCTTCAACTATTACAACTACTTTGAATAGACACGCGGGTCTTAACAGGAATTAAAGACAACCATATGGCTCCTGCCGGTTGCCAACTTACAATAAGGAACATTGCATACATCAAATATAATCACAATCATGTCCATATCACATCACAGCACAGCACACCCCCGCAAAACAAAGTTAGACGCCTCTAATTTCTTTGCATATTTTACGTGGTTTGGGGCTTTCAATAAGTGTCGATCTAACTTACGAACAAGAACCATAACGTTGATGTTTGAACTATCAAGTGCCCGTTGTAAATTGGATCTATACTATAATGGGAGAGACAGACACCCGCAAAGCCACTTATGGAATACAAGTTGCATGTTGAGTGTGGAGCAAGTCTCATGAACGATGTCATGTAAGGTTAGCCCGGGCCGCTTCATCCCATCATACCGCAAGATGCAAAGTACACAAGAAGCAATTGATAATAAAAGCACCACCGCCCACAATGACCATTGTGTTCTACTCGTGCAACAGATCTACATATAGACATGGCTCTGATACCACTGTAGGGGTTCGTAGCATGGAAAACAAAAAAATTCTACCGCATACAAACAAACAAGCCAAGATCTATCTACTAGATTGTAGCAACGAGTCAATAGAATAACTCACCCTCGAAGATTCCAAAGTGTTTAACGAGAGAAGATTCTCGTGGGTGATGTAGTCGTACTCTTGCCGATCTCAAGATCGTGTAGACGATCCTTCCGGCACTGCGTTCCGGCAGCGCTCCTGCAGTCGGTCACACGTTCGGTACTCGATGAAGACCTTCCTCTCCCTTGTTCCAGTAGGCAACGAATGTTGTAGCACTCTCCTCGCGATTCCGGCAGCACGACGGCGTGGTACCAGAAGTAGAGGGGAGATCTCGCAGGGCTTCGCCTTAAGCCGGAGCGAGTATGGTGGACTATGAGAGAGGCCTTGGTGATCTAGGGTTTAGAGGCACCAAGGATAGAGGGCTAGGCCGGCGGCTAGGGCAAGGGGAGGGCCCCAACTCGGCGGCTAGGCAAACCCTAGGGGCGGCGGCGACTTGGTGGAGGCCGATGGCTAGGGCTAGGGTTTAGAGGAGAGAGGTGTGTGTCTAGAGGGGCACCCCTGCCCCTCCTTATATAGGTGGGAGGGCACCGGCCAGGGGAGGAGAGTCCTCCCCCAACTCGGCCTCCTTGGCCGGCGGGTGGAGGGAGAGGAACTCCTCCCCAAGTAGGTTTCCTACTCTCCCTCCACCAAGCAAACTTGCCATTTGACTTTTCAAATTGGCGTTTGACTTTTCAAACTAGGATTGGATTTATCCCTTTATTTTGCTCAGCAATGACACCTAGTACATGATGCAACCATTCCAACTTGTTATGACACATTCATGTACTCTTCCCCTCCGGAGTGCTAAACCTTCCGGACCCTTCTAGAACATTCCCGATGAAAACACCGGAATCATTCTCCAACTTTGAAACAGGACTTTCCTTATATGAGTCTTATTCTCCGGACCATTCTGGATCTCCTCGTGATATCCCGGATCCCATCCGAGACTTCGAACAACATTCGGTCTCTTACTCATCATTCCATAACTACTCAACAACATCGAATCCTTAAGTGTGTCTCCCTATGGTTCGTGAATTATGCGAACATAATCGAGACACTTCTCCGAACAATAACCAATAGAGGAATATAGAAATTCATATGGCTCCCACATATTTCTACGATTACTTTGCGATCGAATGAACCACTTACATACGATACCAATTTCCCTTTGTCTCACGATAGTTTACTTATCCGAGGTTTTGATCATCGGTATCTCTGCATACCTAGTTCAACCTCGTTACTGATAAGTACTCTTTTCTCGTTCCCGTGATATGTGATCCCTTGTGAGCCAGTCACATGCTTGCAAGACAATTGGATGACATTCCACCGAGAGGGCCCAGAGTATATCTATCCGTCATATGGATGGACAAATCCCACTCTTGATCCATGTGTCTCAACCCATACTTTCCAAACACTCAATGCCAACTTTATAACCACCCAGTTACGGTGTGGTGTTTGATGTCATCAAAGCATCCTTCCGGTGATGGTGATAAGCATGATCTCATGGTCGAAGGAATTAGGTTACTATGTATCAGAAAGCATATAGCAATTGAACTATTAAAATGACTTGATCTTTATGCTATGCTTATCTATAGGAGTATGTCCATCATACCATTCTCCTAACGATATGATCTTGTTGTTAATAACATCTCAATGTTCATGATAGGGAAACCACAATCATTTATTAACCAACAAGCTAGTATTATGAAGAGGCTTTACTAGGGACTCTAATTTAGTTTACAAATCACACGAGTATTAATGTTTCCTTGTTAATACTGTTATAGCATGAATGTAAACATTTATCATAAACACAAAGATATAATAATAACTACATTTATTATTGCCTCTTGGGCATATCTCCAACAATTTTTAGTTTCAGAAAAGTTAGTAGAGAAATATTCTCGGAATTGGACGGGACGAAGGACAAAGTCAATAACTTTTCGTAGGGAACAAGAAGTCCGGAGGAGAGACGAGGAGGCCGGCCAGGGGGGCCAGACCCACCCTAGGCGCGGGCGGGCCCTACCACGCGCCTGGGTAGGGTTTGCCTGCCCTGGCGGCTGCCTCGGTCTCTCCCTTCGCCTATAAGAAGCCCCCGATGCAGAAACTCTCGGTACCCGATCATAAATCCACGAAACCGTTTGTAGCCGCCGCCACCATCGTCCCTAGATCGGGGGGGGGGGGATCTGAAGCTCTTCCCGGCACCCTGCCGGAGGGGAGATCATCCCGGAGCCCTTCTCTCCGGTATGATTTGTGAGTAGCCACCTTGGACTATGGGTCCATGTAGTAGCTAGATGGTTGTATCTCCTCCTTTGTGCTTTCATGTATAGATCTTGTGAGCTCCGTTCATGATCAAGATCTAATATATTTGTAATCATGCATGTTGTGTTTGCGGGGATCCGATGGATATTGAGATTATTATATTGGTTTGATTAATGGTTCTATCTTTATGATTTTATCATGTCTGTGTTGTTTGTGATCTTGCATGCTCTCTGTTGCTAGTGGTTATCTTGTCCAAGTAGTTGCTAGTGAATCCAAGAGGGAGTATTTATGCTCGATAGTGGGTTCATGCCTCTAGTTTCCAAGGGAAGTGAAAGAAATCTCTTCGGTTGTAGATGTGTTGTTGCTACTAGGGAGAAAACAACGGTCTCTTGTTCATGGAACATGTGGACTGTTTACCTTACACACTTTGCTTAAAGCAGTTGTCTATTGCTTGCAACTTAATACTGGAGGGGGTTCGGATGATAAACTGAAGGTGGACTTCTAGTCATAGATGCAGTTGGATTACGGTCTATGTATATTGTTGTATTGCCCAATCAACTTCATAGGATCTTTCTAGCTAGTAATTGCATTGTTATGGCTTGCTCAGTTCCTGTCAATTGCCCCGCTATAATTTGTTTACCCTTCATGCCATGTTGTTTATCTAAGGAGAGCATCTCTAGTGAACTATGGACCCCGGTCCAATCTTTACCATTGATACATCTTCCACTGTTACTTGTTTACTTGCTGCAAACCATTACCTTCCACACCATATGTTTAATCCTTTGTTACAGAAAATCGGTGGGCTTGACAACCTCACTGATTCGTGGGGTCAAAGTCTTGAGTTTGTGTTGTGCAGGTCTCCGCATTGCTTGCAACACCTGTGTGAAGTTTCCTTCTTCCTTCTGGTTCGATAACCTCGGTCTCTACTGAGGGAAGACTTGCTGCTTGCTGCTTCACACCTTGCTCTTGGGGTTTCCAACGAAGTGCTCCACGTCAGCACCATCAACAAGTTTTCTGGCACCGTTGCCGGGGACATATATAGAACAACTTCGACCTTTTCCTCCCCGTCGAGCGCCAATATTAATCATTTCAAAAGTGAGACAAAATTTTAGTCAAAACCAAATTGAGACCATTTTGTTTTGAATTATCCTGTTGCAATGGAGCAATCTGGGTAAATGTCGAGATAAAGTATAGTTTGACCCTATGTGCTAAGTATCACAACGTAAAACTATATGAGGAGGTGTCATATACTACACAACTAAGCCTGAATTCTACAGATAGTATACTCAACTACTATATTCCGGGCTTAGAAAATTGTGTGTTATATGTACCACATTTGGATTTCTTGATTTTTCTTGGATCTTCTTGATTGACTAGATCTGTACATAAAGTTTGACTTGGTGTGCAAATGCATGTTGCAACACCTAGTTACTACTTGATGTTATAGACCTAGATAGAGTAAGGGGATTCGTGTAAGGGAGTGACAATTTTCAAAGACCAAGATGAAGACTTACATGAAGAATGAAGCCAAGTGTAAGGAGTACCAACACAATTCGAAGGTTGAACCAAGTTTATATAATTGGTAAATAGCAATAAGAAGGAAGATTATTGTAGAAGATGTATGGATCAACAAGAAGTGATGAACTTAAGGTTCAATGAAAGTAGGTGATGTTGCTAAGGAGTTAATGAAGTAGTAGTACCAAGTTCATGGAAGTATCATGAATAGGTGCAAAGAAGAATTTTTGGAACCAAAATGGTATTCAAGCTCTGACAATTCAGAGAGAATGCCAGAAGTATGTCGAAAAATCGTAGGGAAATGCATACACTCTAGGATGGTTCGCAGCTGGTATTTGTCTGCAGCTGGTATTTGGTTGACTCAGTTAACCAGATCATCTTAGTATTGCATAAAGA
Organism: Avena atlantica; assembly: GCA_910589765.1. Classification (NCBI taxonomy): domain Eukaryota; kingdom Viridiplantae; phylum Streptophyta; class Magnoliopsida; order Poales; family Poaceae; genus Avena; species Avena atlantica. The sequence continues at coordinate 525,010,002 of OU342739.1, read as the reverse complement.
GCATAAAATTTGGCCTAAGTTAAGAAAGACATGAAGGAGTATAAACATTAAAGCGACTGTCTTTTGAGGCGCTTCGCGAAGTCAGACCTATCAAAGCGAAAATGTCCAAATAGTAAGTAAGACAAATAATGCTGAAAGATTCACTTGGGATATCCACAATTGTGTGGATACACTGTACAATCTTTCATAAGACCCTAACTAAGTAAAGTATAAGCTGAACAAAGACCAACATTCTAATTATAAAGTCAATGGTTACTTTATACGTGGTTTAGAGACCATTAGTAAACCCTAAGGGGGAGAGTAAAATAAAATGGAGGTATTGTTATCAAATTTGCTGGAAAAAGGTTGGAGAAGGAATACTAACCTATAGCAACATTAAGCATTATTTTCATAAGGATTAAAGAAGTCATCATTATTAAAGTATTTTTGGAAGTATGTCTGGATGAAAGATCGAAGTGTACTTCAAGGTAGTAGTACTCAAACCTTAAGGTAATTAATAAATGGAAGATGAAGAAGTACTTAAGGAAATAATGAATGATTAGCTAAAGCTTGATAAGGTGAAATCTTAAAGATGATAAAATAGAATAGTCCTAACATACTAATTCTAGAGGAAACAACTCTTAAGTGAGCCTTAAGAGAGAATAAAGCACGGTCAATTAGATATGTGTAAAGGAACAAGAAACTCCAATGGGTATGGACTAAATGAGTTCAAATCCAATCTTGGAAGGATTACCAGCTTGAACCATACAATGACAAATCAAAGATTAGTCTTTTGGCCACAAATATTGTCTAATAGAATTGAAAAACCCTGTTTTAGTGAGACTTCCTGGACCTTACATAGTATAGTAAGAAAGTTCGGTGATTAAATAAAAGGAGTTGGATTAGGATACCTAATCAGGATAAGGAACTAAGAAGAGACCCCAAATTAAGGACTTTATAATAAGTACATATCTCTAAAGGAGGATTGTAAAAAGGAACTTTGAAGGATTGAGACAACAAATTGGAGATTCCAAGTGTGATGAGAATACAAGAAAACTATCTGGATATGGAATACTACAATTATTTCCATTTAAGGTTACCATGGAGTTGAGAAATGCCGTAACCAACACAAGTCAATTCCTTACTCCGAAACATGAGAGTTTGCGAACTTCGGGGACGAAGTTTATTTTAAGGGGGAGAGTCCGTAACATCCCAGCATTAGAGCTTAGAAATAAGATGAACCCAGATGTGTGCATTGCATTCATGCATAGAAAATCCGAATAATTTTCGCGCTTTTGAACAAAACTTGTCAAAATGATTGAAGCTTCTCTTAACTTGATGGAATTGAAGTAGATCATCAAGTTGACTGCGATAAGTTTCAATATGACCTTTGCTAAAACCTTATTTTGGGTAAGGGAGATTTGATCTAAGGGTAGATAAAATGTAATAAAAGTTAAACCCTAATACATTACTTAATGATTTATATTTGATCCTTAAGTAATCATATCCTAGTATTCATTACACAACCCATGAATACCAAGTTATAAACATAACTTAAGTAATAGGAATGTAACAACTAAATCTTGATATATCTTAATCTCATCTACTTATACCATGAGTATCATGGTAACACCTAACCTTAACTCTTTAGTGAGATTGAGTAGGAAAGAAACCACGTCCAGAACATTCACCATATATCTTTCTTTCCATATCAATCTTTATCATCTCTAATGAATCTTATCTTAATATCTGTTGTTCATCAATGTTGAGTAATCAACTATTGATTCACACATTCTTAAACTATCAATTCTTGATCTATCAACTCTTGTACTTATCATAGCATCCACTCTAAAACCTTTAGAGAAAGAAGTAAGAAGAGATAGGTGGTAATGTTAGATTTAAATATCATCTATATGATGGGAGTGTTGGAAGAGAATTAAATCAATATGATAATTGATGGAGTTAACTCACTCATGAATGGTTAGAAGAGTTATTTGAAATAAAGATATATGTGGTAACAAAGAGGATTACAAGGATGAATATTGAAGATAGTTACCAAGGAGTAATCCTATTGGAATAAGTAGGCATAGTCAATAAATAATATCTTCTAGTCAGATAGATACACTGAGAAGATAATTAAAATACAACTATAGTGTTGTATTGATGAAGGCCTTAATTATCCAACTGGAAACTTAGGCCATAAATGATCAAAGGATTATAATGATCATGCTTTAGTCACCAAGATTGAATGCTTATATTATGTATAAGTGACATTGGTGGATAGAACATGATTGAACCCTAGTATAGTTATGTTATTCTAGGTTAGCCATGACTAGTCACCATGATATGATGTAAAGTTTGTATATAAGATACCGGAGTTAAGTAGATATAAGACAGTATAATTAAGCTGAAGCTAGAGTAGCATGGACTTATTGAAGTAGTGTTATTCCTCTTAAAATAATAGTAAGCTTTTGAGGAAAGTAGTTTGATATATACATCTACTGGAGTAATATTAGTGGTGGATGATTAAGGAAGAGTATGAATGGAGTCAGAAGTAACCACTTGTTGGATTGGAGGTTATCAACAGTAGAGTGGTTGATATAACCAAGTATGGATATGAGAAGATTATGAAAAGCTTTAGTGTCAAGCTCATTGGATTTATAAATGGATTTAGAAGAATAAAAGGTGGATACGGATATTTTTGTGAAGTAAAGCTCATCATGTTAGCTCATGATGATGGATATGAAGAAGTAGTATATCTAGGAAAGGAATTCCTTAATTAAAAGTCTAGGATTGTGAATTATGGAAGATAGGAATTCTTGGTAAACATTAAACCCTAAATCTTTAACCAAACATAAAATCCATTTCATCTGATTAATCTATCATCTTATTTCCATAATGCTTAATAGGAATATTTTCCTATAACAAATTACTTAAGCACATCTTTGTCATTTCCAATTATCATAACAATATGTGCTTAGCAGTTATCTTTATCAATTCTTTTCCATAAGACCTTCCAGAAAATAGCTTTATATTTTAAAGGGTGGTATCATTAAAAAAACCACAAACATAAAGACAATATGTTTAGCCATTAATCTTCACTGACATCAACAAAAGAATATAAGTATATTAAGAACCCTAAACCCTAGGGTAAGCATTTACAATTCAAACCCTAACTCTTATGTTACTTATAATAAGATATATACCTTGATATCACTTAAACTCATGGGAATAATATTAACCATATTAATTCCCTAAAACTTTATGTATCATATAATAATGAAGGATCACCATATAAAAGTTCCCTAAAAACTGTAAGATAATAAGCATCAAGTTTTATGAATAAGTAATAATATATCCTTTAAATAAGATATGAATTATTAGGTAAATAAAATTTATAACCAAGGCCCCTGAAAATATATTAAAGAGAAAAAGATCTATTAAAATAAAATAAATAAATGATAACAGTATATAATAAAATCTCACAAAATGACTTTAAATACCATTCATTATTGCTGCAATGATTTAACAAATAAATTTAATAAAGAAAATTTAAAACAAATGAGTATTATACAAATCTGAAAACAAAACAGAAAATATAAAAGGAAACATAAAAAAAGAGGAACCTGGCCCGAGCAGCAGGCCGGCCCAGTGTTCTCCTCGACCTAACTAACGCCCACGAGTTTCAAGAACCAGTTTTTTCTTCCACTTCGCTACGGCCCACCTGGCCCAATCGCAGCCCAGTATTGGCCCATACCCCTTCGGGGAATCTGTTCGTCGTCTTCCTCCTCGCGACGTCGACCTCCCAATGCGTTGAAGCAGCTCGCCGGGGGCCACCCCGCCGTCCGGCCGCGCCAAGATCCGCGCCACCGCCCCTGGTCGTCTACAAGAAGCCCTGGACGCTGCCGAGAAAACCCTAGCATGCCATTTCGCTTCTCTTTCTTCCTCTTGATCTCCGGCCAGCAAACCCTAGCCTCCGGTGTCGAAGCTTCTCGCCATCTCCGACCTCCCCTTGATCCGCGGAGGTGACTATCAGATGCGCTGTGACCTTCTTCGTTGTTTGCCCCTACTCACGAAAGTCGGGGAGCCCTTTGTCGATCCAATCGACACCTCATCTCCACCGCCAGTCACCATCGTTCATCGTCAATCGCCGCCACCACAGACTTCCCCCGACCTCGCCATCGCCACCAACCGCACCAGGGTGAGTCCATCGTCCTCATAGACCATCTCCCTTGCTCTCTCGTGCCCTGATTGCTTCCCGCCGCACTAGCTCGCAAGCTTCGCCGTCGACCTCCGTCGTACCCTGTGCTCTGTTGGCCAAAAATTAGCGGCGCCGCCACTATTAGGATCCCCATCGTATGCTCTTTCCAACAAACCCAGCCTCGGCCGCGTGCAAGCACACCATCAGTCGATCGAGCTTCGATCTGAGAGGATCAGCATCGTGTGATGTCTTGATGACATCATCCCAGGCCTAGTCAGCCAGTTTGACCAAGTCCTTGCTTATGTGACGCATGACGTGGTACTTACACCACTGGTCAATGACCTTGGGTAGGTTTAGCCTCGGTAAGAAAAGTATTCCATGTTTAGTAAATTGTTAAAACAATATAAATTCAAATATCAATATTTTGAAATGAAATAAAATGATTAAATCTTGTAAATTTAATATATGTTGTTTTATAATTCAGAAACAAAATTTATATATGAAAATTTGTAGAAAAATAAAATCTATAACTTAAAACTATTATCAAACATTATTATGTCAACATATTAAATAATTATTGTTTAATAAAGATTTCATAAGTATTAATACTTTAAAATTCATATCTTTAATATTGGTAAATGTTAAAAGTATAAATAAAATACCAAAAATCTTAGAAAAATAAGAACAATAATTTAAAACTATAATCATGCATTATTATTTCACTTAATTAAATATTTATTAAATATTTATATAGTAATACATCTTATAAAAAAACATATCTTATTATTTATAAATCACAAAAATAAATGTAATATACCAAAATGATCACAAAAATAATACCTACATGTTAAAAATATAATATTCCACTTTTGAAGTAAATAAGAAGTTAAACACTTTAATAACTTGAATTTAAACCTATTTCATTAGCTAATAATTCATATAAGGGTAAATAAAAAATTGCTAATATTTCTAGAATTAGCTAATTAAAGTCTAATTAATAGTATTAGTCTTAAATATTGATAATATGAAGTCAAAATTGTTCAACACATTTTAAATACAATTTTATTTGAATTATCATTCAACAATAAGTGTATATTATTTTCCAAATGGAGTTATCAAATATTAAAGTCTCAAGATTGTTATTTGACTTAATAAAATCTTTTACCATTGTTTCAATCACAAGTTTATAAAAAAATCAAAACACTATAGTGAAACCATAAGTAGTTAAGTAATGTTATTACCCTGATTACAAATTATAACCATTCATTCACAAAAAGATAAATGATTTGATTCCATTATAAAATTAAGAAACCACTACACCAAATAAAAGTATAACCATTCTTAAGTAACTTTAAGGAAACATTATAAAGTACACAAGGTACAAATAACATAAGCAATATACCTTAAGTCCATCTATGTCTTTAAAGTTAACTTTAGTCTACAATACTTCAAATACTATGCTAAAGATATTGCTTTGTGTTTTATAGTTAACTTTGATCTATTTAAATTAGACCTAAGGCATCTCAAGTCCAGATTATTCAAGATAGCATAAAGAACATCAATCACATTCTATTAATCCTATTCTAAAAACTATTAGGATTGTTTAAACCTTAATAAAGTAATCTTTTCTTCAAAATTTATTTGTTTTGCCACTTAAGTCAACAGATGACAATTAATTGTAATCACAATACTTTATACTTTACTTGTATACTTAGGATTGATAACACTTAAGTTCTTTAAAAGTGTCACATCCCAAGATTTTCCAAATATTGTTATGTGAAAAATAAATGAATAAATAAAACTTTGTTGATTTTCAGGGTGAGAAGAAACTTTTTGATTCCAATTGGAAATCTTCAAACCTTTTGTATCAAACAAATCCTAAAGGGATTTGAAAAGATAAACAATTAATAAAGAAAATTTTAAATAAGAAGAATTACTATTTTTTGGATCTTTTAATAAAAAGATTTGGTTTTCAAATGAAAAGGGTAGAAATTTAAATAAAGACTATTTTTATAAAGCCAAAGTAAACCTTGGCCAAGTTTTTGAAATAAAATATTTTGTATTGATTAAAAGAGTAAAGGTTTATTTAAATAAAATAATGAGAATTTATTAATATCCAATTTTATTAAAATAAAGGTTTTGCCATTTTAATTAAACATCAAAACTTGTTAAAATTATTTTAAACAAGATTTCCAAGTATTTTATATTTTCAAATAAAACCTACTGATTTGGTTTTGATAATATTTAGATTTCAAATGGAGATTTTAATAAATCAAATCCTATTTTGAATTAATAACTAAGGACTATTTTATTTAATTATTAAATAGATCCTAGAAGAATGAAAATATTATTTTATTTTGGGACTGTGGATTCTGTTGTTAAACATAATTAAAAACTACATAAACTTTGACAAAGGTTTGAATTCATGTGTTGTTTCAATTGTTTGATTGAATTTCAAAACAGAAAAAGAAATAGAAAAACAAAATCAGAAACAGAAAAAAGGGAATCAAGCCGACCCAGCCCAGCTAAGCCCAACTAAGCCCAGCAGCCCGTTTCCCTCTCTCCCCTGAAGCGTTTTCTTTCACTCACGAATTAACCCGCACAGCGAATGACAACTGGAGCCCACTCCCCTTTCCCCTCTATCGCTGACAAGACGACCCCACGACCACGTCAGCTTCTTCCCCACGCGACCTGTTCTTCCTCCCGTTACTGCCGATTGATTCGCGTCGTCAATTCGCTTCAATGTTGCATGATCAATGCCCCCTGACCACACTCGCTTAAACGGCCGTTTCTCCTCTTCCTTTCCCCCCAAACACCACGCCTCGAGAGCCACCAGGCTGTCTCCAATTTCTTCTGCACCGCCGCTGTCTCCGACGAGGTTCTTGGCCAATTCCGGCAGCACCGCATCGCCCCTTGCCTCCCCGACCAAGCTCACACACTCCCCAGACCCTGGCGCACCTTCCAGTGGCCTCAACTCGGCCGCGCTCACCCCAGAGCGTCGGCAAGGACAACCACTGCCCGCCGCTGTCGTCTGCACCAGCTCCGGCGAGTTACTGACGCCAACCCCGAGCTCCCCTTGTGCTCTGGTGAGTACCCCTACAACCATAGAGACCGTGCGCATCCTCCTGATACTTTTCTTTGCTTGCTTGCATCCCAGGTGCTTGCCCTCGACCACGACCGTGTGTAACCGACGCCAGCAAGAACTCCGGTGAGCAATAGCCGTGAACTCCGTGCGCCCCTTGACTCCTCGAGAACACCTTGAGCACCACCACGACCACGCGAACCTGGTGAGACACTCCCCTACCTCTCTCCCTTCCTGCATCACCAGCAACGCCACCGTCTCGCCGCTCCGCCGCCAGTCGCCGCCGCCAGCGCCGCTGCTTTGTGGTCAAACACGTAGCGACCGCTAGATCTTGATCTGACGATTAGGATAGAACGAGAGCGAAGGGGTAAGTAGCATATCAGCGCCGTGCGATGTAATTTAATCCAAGGGCCTGCATCGCTTGATCCACGCGAAACGGTACTGACGAGTAAAAACGCGACACGTGGCTCAGACTTCATTTTAAAAACAGAAACTTTCTATTAGTTGTTCCATTTTGTAAAATCCATAACTTTCAAACCACACGTCCAAATTTTGCAACCTTTATATCAATGGATTCAAAAAAAACAAGCCCTAGCCAACCATGCCATTTGTTTAGTAAAAAGCTTCTGCTAAAATGTTTGTTTTTGCAGAAACTTGTGTATGCTTGTTTAGGATATAAAAATTATTCTAAAATGATTTTGGGGATAAAATCTTTGGCAAATGGTTTGATTTGAACCTACTGACCATAGGAAACACTTTGTGGATTCAAAAATGTATTTGGTGAAACAAAAGAATGAATCTTGGTTTTAAAACCAATTCTGAGGACTTGTGTTTTGTTTAATAAAACAACTAAGTGAATGAATCACCTGGGTGGAATGGAAGGAAAGGTTTGTGTTGAGTGGTTCACAAGGCCCATTTTTATGGTTTACCTTGTGTATCTCACTTGTGGATGGCCACCCAGGAACAAATAGATTTGAGATGTCAAATGTTGAGAAGCTTCAAGTGCAGCCACTTGGCATTATGGGCTCTGCCTGGATCATATAGGTTGCAATAACTTAGCCAAATGGACAGTTTGTGGTAGGGGTTTGATAGGTTGGAGCGCGTCCATGTTGGTCTAAGGGAAGGCTTCTGAAAGATCTTGTCTTGGTGACCAAGTCTTGTGGGGAAAGTGCACCACCTCTGCAGAGTGTAAAATCTAAGTACTTAGCCATGTCCCTGGTAAAGGACAATTTGAGCATCAAGACATGGAAGCTATCAAGAATCTCATCATCCAAATTTCTAAGTTAAAAACTTGTGGGAGAACAAGGGATTAAAGGATCTTCAATCTTTGATTGGTAGATGCCTTGGGTGATTTTTGTCAAGCAAAAACTTAGTGTTTTCAAATGATAAGGAAAATCTATTTTGAGCAATGCAAGCCTAAGCTCCACTTAGCCAAATGCATATAGATGATAGACTCCACTACTCTACCCTAGTATCACTTGCCAATACAATTCAAATGTATTGACCCTTGTGGCTATAACTTGTTATGTTGCAGGTTTGTTTGATATTAGTGAAGTTAAATGATTAGGACTACAAAGTCTACAACCAACATGTCTGCCTGTGGCACTATGAAGATGAAGGACCCCATGCTTATAGATATTCTGCTGCAATGTAATGTAATAGCCAAATGAGCTATGTAAGATGTAATAAATTATGTTATTCCTGGTTATAAAGTTGTATTATGACCTTTGTTTCTTGATATTACATCTTAACTGTGGATGCTAGCTATTGATCCAGGGACTAGCATTGTAAACACAGGGGACTCTACCTTATTAAAGGTTGGGAACCTTACAGATGGTATCAGAGCATTGTGTTGCCTGTAGGATTTGTAAACTTAGGATTGGACAAAAACCCCTTAGAAAAATAGGAGTTGTATTTGTTCCAAAACTTATTTACAAACAATCTTGTAAACTCTTTCCTCAACCATTTTGGTTATGATTCTACATCTCTTCTATTCAAACTTGATGGACAAAACCTACCCCATAGCCAAAGACTTCATCATGTGCAAAGGACTTCATCAACTCTAATGACTTCAACATCTTCAACTCTAATGACTTCAACATCTTCAACCCTAATGACTTCAACATCTTCAATATTTTTCAACAAGAACTTCAATCTTGGATATCACTAAGGACTACAAGAGAGACAAGGAATCTTGCTCAAGACTTGAAGACTAAGGAAACATAACCTAGAAGGAACCATGATCACCTTTGAAGTTTTGTGACAAAGACACAAGAAATATTCTCCAAGGATACAAAAATCTTGTTCAAGAAGAATCAACCAAGAAGGATGGAAAGATCACAAGTGAACCATATAGATAGACCACCATATTTAGTTTAAGTCAAACCCACCAACTTATGTGGTGTAACAAAATATTTTTGGTTGCCTAAAAAATTATGCTTGAAACTTGTTGTTTGAGTGGAATGTTTGTTTGTAAATGCTTGCACATTGCTTGTGTAAATTATGATGTGTGTGATTAGAATTATTCCCCTAGAAATATTTTGCCTATTCTAATCCCAATCCAACCCAAACAGATGACTACTCCTAGAGACTCCAACATCAAGGATGGTGACAACAACAACCAAGAGGACAACATGAGAGAACTTATAGCAACCCAAAACCAGTTGAGCCAAGTGACAACTCAGCTTTTAGCCAACAACAATGGACTAGACCCAGCCATACAAAGGATTTTGAAACTTCAATCCCAATTGTTGCAAGGATTGGTTACTCAAATGATCAACATGAGAGAAAACTTTTCCCCAAGAGCTAATGACAACAAAGATGACAAAGATGTTATTTTAGAAGGAACCCAAGCATGCAATATTTGTGGAGACAAGGATCATACATCCAAGGAGCATGAAGATCAATGCCCTAATTATGAAGAAGTAAGTCATATCTCTAGTAACTGCCCCAAGAAGAGAGAAAGATTTCCCACCTTTGAGGTGAGGTATGAAGAGCATGAACTAGAAGAACTCCTAGCTTTGGAGAGACCCAAAAAGAAGAAGGACAAAAGCCAGTTGCAATGTTACAATTGCAAAGAGATGGGACACTATGCTAGTGAATGCCCATAAAAGAAGAAGAGCCAAGAAGACAAACAAAAGCTAGTGAAACCCAAGATGAGGAAGGATATTAGCCAAGTGATGTGCAACCACTGCAAAGAGTTAGGACATTATGCATCATATTGTCTAGAGAAGACACCTCAAGACCTCAACCTTATCACATGTTTCAAATGCAAGGAACTAGGCCACTATGCAAACTTCTGTCCAGGAAAGTTACATCAAGATCCCAAGTAAGACAAGATGTAATTTAGTTGGAAATTTTCAAGGGTGGTAGTACCCTAGTTGTTTTGAACCAACTTGTAACCCTAGCCTCTCTCGGGACGAGATTTATTTTAAGGGTGGTAGCCTGTCACATCCCAAGATTTTCCAAATCTTGTTATGTGAAAAATAAATGAATAAAATAAAACTTTGTTGATTTTCAGGGTGAGAAGAAACTTTTTGATTCCAATTGGAAATCTTCAAACCTTTTGGATCAAACAAATCCTAAAGGGATTTGAAAAGATAAACAATTAATAAAGAAAATTTTAAATAAGAAGAATTACTATTTTTTGGATCTTTTAATAAAAAGATTTGGTTTTCAAATGAAAAGGGTAGAAATTTAAATAAAGACTATTTTTATAAAGCCAAAGTAAACCTTGGCCAAGTTTTTGAAATAAAATATTTTGTATTGATTAAAAGAGTAAAGGTTTATTTAAATAAAATAATGAGAATTTATTAATATCCAATTTTATTAAAATAAAGGTTTTGCCATTTTAATTAAACATCAAAACTTGTTAAAATTATTTTAAACAAGATTTCCAAGTATTTTATATTTTCAAATAAAACCTACTGATTTGGTTTTGATAATATTTAGATTTCAAATGGAGATTTTAATAAATCAAATCCTATTTTGAATTAATAACTAAGGACTATTTTATTTAATTATTAAATAGATCCTAAAAGAATGAAAATATTATTTTATTTTGGGACTGTGGATTCTGTTGTTAAACAGAATTAAAAACTACACAAACTTTGACAAAGGTTTGAATTCATGTGTTGTTTCAATTGTTTGATTGAATTTCAAAACAGAAAAAGAAATAGAAAAAGAAAATCAGAAACAGAAAAAAGGGAATCAAGCCGACCCAGCCCAGCTAAGCCCAACTAAGCCCAGCAGCCCGTTTACCTCTATCCCCTGAAGCATTTTCTTTCACTCACGAATTAACCCGCACAGCGAATGACAACTGGAGCCACTCCCCTTTCCCCTCTATCGCTGACAAGACGACCCCACGACCACGTCAGCTTCTTCCCCACGCAACCTGTTCTTCCTCCCGTTAGTGCCGATTGATTCGCGTCGTCAATTCGCTTCAATGCTGCATGATCAATGCCCCCTGACCACACTCGCTTAAACGGCCGTTTCTCCTCTTCCTTCCCCCCAAACACCACGCCTCGAGAGCCACCAGGCTGTCTCCAATTTCTTCTGCACCGCCGCCGTCTCCGACGAGGTTCTTGGCCAATTCCGGCAGCACCGCATCGCCCCTTGCCTCCCCGACCAAGCTCACACACTCCCCAGACACTGGCGCACCTTCCAGTGGCCTCAAATCGGCCGCGCTCACCCCAGAGCGTCGGCAAGGACAACCACTGCCCGCCGCTGTCGTCTGCACCAGCTCCGGCGAGTTACTGACGCCAACCCCGAGCTCCCCTTGTGCTCTGGTGAGTACCCCTGCAACCACAGAGACCGTGCGCATCCTCCTGATACTTTTCTTTGCTTGCTTGCATCCCAGGTGCTTGCCCTCGACCACGACCGTGTGTAACCGACGCCAGCAAGAACTCCGGTGAGCAATAGCCGTGAACTCCGTGCGCCCCTTGACTCCTCGAGAACACCTTGAGCACCACCACGACCACGCGAACCTGGTGAGACACTCCCCTACCTCTCTCCCTTCCTGCATCACCAGCAACGCCACCGTCTCGCCGCTCCGCCGCCAGTCGCCGCCGCCAGCGCCGCTGCTTTGTGGTCAAACACGTAGCGGCCGCTAGATCTTGATCTGACGATTATGATAGAACGAGAGCGAAGGGGTAAGTAGCATATCAGCGCCGTGCGATGTAATTTAATCCAAGGGCCTGCATCGCTTGATCCACGCGAAACGGTACTAACGAGTAAAAACGCGACACGTGGCTCAGACTTCATTTTAAAAATAGAAACTTTCTATTAGTTGTTCCATTTTGTAAAATCCATAACTTTCAAACCACACGTCCAAATTTTGCAACCTTTATATCAATGGATTCAAAAAAAACAAGCCCTAGCCAACCATGCCATTTGTTTAGTAAAAAGCTTCTGCTAAAATGTTTGTTTTTGCAGAAACTTGTGTATGCTTGTTTAGGATATAAAAATTATTCTAAAATGATTTTGGGGATAAAATCTTTGGCAAATGGTTTGATTTGAACCTACTGACCATAGGAAACACTTTGTGGATTCAAAAATGTATTTGGTGAAACAAAAGAATGAATCTTGGTTTTAAAACCAATTCTAGTCAAATAAAAATATGGTTTATTTATTAAAAATAGTTTTGGAAGAAAACCTTTGGGAAATGTTTTGTTTTAAACTCTCTAACCCTAAACACAAAGTTTTATGGTTTGAAAACATATTTTTTGAACCCTATAGATTAATGCCTTAGTAAAAACATTTCTACACCTCATAAAATGATACCTTGTTTTGAAAATGGTTTATGAAGTGAAATCTTTTGCAAATGACTTTGCCACTTTATAAAATGACCATTAGGTGTTTTCAAATGTTTATGACCCATTAGGAACCACTTTTTCAAATAAAACAAAGCTTGGCATGCTTGCATGCATTACTTTGACTTTATCATTTTATGTGATGTTTCGCTTGAATGGTAGTTTGAAATATTGTTTGCTTGGTTGAATTGTAGTGACTTGAAGTGTGTGAACATTGCAAAGATCAAGAAGTGAATCTATACTCTACCAAAAAGGCAAGTGATGCTTCATACTTTTGTCCCATTACTTTCACTATGCATTAGTGATTTTTCTAAGTAAAACTTGCATGGAATTTTTGCTAAGTATAAACCATGCTATGGGAAATCCTAGTAGATGAAACCTTAGTAGAAATTTCTAAGTTAAATATCCCTACTACTATCATGCTTAGCTTAGCTAGTAGAAAACAAGGGTGGAATATATATTCACACTATGGAAAAATTTCTAAGTCTGAGGACTTGTGTTTTGTTTAATAAAACAACTAAGTGAATGAATCACCTGGGTGGAATGGAAGGAAAGGTTTGTGTTGAGTGGTTCACAAGGCACATTTTTATGGTTTACCTTGTGTATCTCACTTGTGGATGGCCACCCAGGAACAAAGAGATTTGAGATGTCAAATGTTGAGAAGCTTCAAGTGCAGCCACTTGGCATTATGGGCTCTGCCTGGATCATATAGGTTGCAATAACTTAGCCAAATGGACAGTTTGTGGTAGGGGTTTGATAGGTTGGAGCGCGTCCATGTTGGTCTAAGGGAAGGCTTCTGAAATATCTTGTCTTGGTGAAACCAAGTCTTGTGGGGAAAGTGCACCACCTCTGCAGAGTGTAAAATCTAAGTACTTAGCCATGTCCCTGGTAAAGGACAATTTGAGCATCAAGACATGGAAGCTATCAAGAATCTCATCATCCAAATTTCTAAGTTAAAAACTTGTGGGAGAACAAGGGATTAAAGGATCTTCAATCTTTGATTGGTAGATGCCTTGGGTGATTTTTGTCAAGCAAAAACTTAGTGTTTTCAAATGATAAGGAAAATCTATTTTGAGCAATGCAAGCCTAAGCTCCACTTAGCCAAATGCATATAGATGATAGACTCCACTACTCTACCCTAGTATCACTTGCCAATACAATTCAAATGTATTGACCCTTGTGGCTGTAACTTGTTATGTTGCAGGTTTGTTTGATATTAGTGAAGTTAATTGATTAGGATTACAAAGTCTACAACCAACATGTCTGCCTGTGGCACTATTAAGATGAAGGACCCCATGCTTATAGATATTCTGCTGCAATGTAATGTAATAGCCAAATGAGCTATGTAAGATGTAATAAATTATGTTATTCCTGGTTATAAAGTTGTATTATGACCTTTGTTTCTTGATATTACATCTTAACTGTGGATGCTAGCTATTGATCCAGGGACTAGCATTGTAAACACAGGGGACTCTACATTATTAAAGGTTGGGAACCTTACAAAAAGTGACATTACTTGTAAAGTAAAATTTGAAGATAAACAATTATAGTGTAAGAAATCTTGAGTAGCATTTCACATTTGTGTGTATCTCATTGTTTTATGATTTTATAATTACATGATGTTCACACACACTCACAAGCCTTAATAAGAAGCACAAGTGTGAAACTTAATCTAAAAGGGCAACACATTCCAAAGAAACCATTTCCAGAATCCAAACCCTAGAACAACGTTTATCCCAGGATTCGAGTTTATCAACTTGCATTACATTACTGATGCATAAAAGCATATTGCTTCTTTAAACATTAGTCCTTGCCGGACCAATGATGCTGATTTCAGATATTGGATCTTATATTGTCTTGAAGACCGTGAGTGCATAATCTTGCAATCACAAAAGGCAAGTTCACACTTGCTCATGTCCTTTGATTATTTTCCGTAAAGTATTTTACAAATCCAGTGTTGTCATCACTTGCATTTGAAAAAGGTTCGAAAACATTATTTTCACAATAATGTGATTATAGGTTATTACCATGAGGCAATAACCCATTATGAAAGTTTTGGTGGTAAAGGAACATATTATCTAGGACTTAACAACCAATGTGGTCAGTGATTCTTGCGCCGTATATCACGCATTAACCATGAGATTTGGATTGGGACAGAGAAGTCAGCTGTATCTTCTTCCTCTCGCATGTAGCCGGATGTGCAGGTCATGGCTGTTATCACTCGTAGCATGCATATTAATTGGTAATTCGTAGAGGATATGCAGCATATGGGTGGGAACCCTCAACGTCTCACGATAGTTCTAGCATCTAACGGTCTGTACAAACCATTGCCGTAATTCAATGGGTGGGAATGGTGTACACCAAGGAGTCATGCAAGGTCGCGAAGGGTGCAGTGATTGGCTTGGATCATCTTCTGGGCCCCACACCATAGGAAGTGTGGACGGGAAATATCACTCGGTTGTGCAACAAGGATTTGATCTCTCATGGGTAAAGTAACGCACCTCTCGAGTGTAAGAACTGTAACTTGTTACTCCCTGTTCCGGGAAGGAGCTGCGAACGTGGCGGGAAAGGAACTCCATGAAAGTTCTGGTAAACCCGTGAAGGGTGACGGACATAGATTTTTCAGAATAAAAGCAACCTTTGAAGAAATGTTTACAAAAACTTGCATTGCCTACGACCTATGATCTGTGGCTATAGATATAGTGCATCAAACACTCCTTTTCTAGTGAACTTGCTAAGTATGCTCGTACTCAACGTATCTTCTTAACCCTTGCTAGATTCTGAAGCCATTAAGACGACGTCTACACCAAGTTAAGCTCTAGGAATCATCACCAGAAGCTAAAGTTCTTCAATGAAGTCAAGAAAGTCAACATATACATCAACTCAAGTGAAGACGAAATTACTGATTAGATAGGACTATAATCTCTAGACATAGAACCTATTTCTTTAGTGTATTGCAATAGCAGCAATGCCAGACCAATAGTTCGGATACTAGTCTTATTAGTATGATAGTTTTTGAGTTGTTTATTCCTGATTCTTCTTTGTAAGAAGTTTCTTTCTCTCTCTTTAACCTAGAGTGTTCTCTGGATCTTGTGTAAAGAGTTGAGTTGTAATCTATAGTCATGTCTTGGACCTGCTGTGTTTCTGTTGTACCACTCTGAGGGATGTAATACTAGTGAATGGTGTTTCATTGGTGTTATGTCAACGACTATAGTGTACTACATCATGCAGTGGTATGTTGAGTCACCGCACTTCGATATGATATGAGCCACACTTCCAAGTATCCCGTCATGGATTTGAGTCCAACTCACTCTCATGAACAATTGGTCTCAGGTCGATAGATGGCAGCGGCCTCTAGCAAGACGTGTCAACTCCCAAGTGACATGAAGTCTAAAGACAACTTTTAATGTGACTTTCGTAGAAGTCTATTTGCGTCATGATGTACCTTGTCAAGCTATAGGCGATTGGTTTCTATCCGTTTAATAGCTCAACACTCTTCTTGTTCCGTGATATACGATTCACTGGCATAACACTTAGTTCGACTCCTTAGTTAACACTTAGTCAATCCGCGCATGGTCATGCTTTAGAATCATATCACACGAGATGGTCTAGAGAATATCTCTCCATTATGGGGGGATCCTATCTTGGTTATCCACGTCATGCAACTTGATTCACATCCTACCCGAACTCTATCTTTATAACTGCCCTTTTATAGAACGACATTTGATAGAAGATAAGTCAGATGATCCACAACTCGAATCATGCAATCATATCAAGTCAAAGGATTCCATTGCTTGAGAATACAAATGGCAACATCGCTTTTAATAGGATCTCAATTATGGGTTAGTATGACTCGCAACTCTTTAGTGGAATCCATGTAAATCGGATTGGCATCACCATGCCCACGACTAGCACATTGGTCTAACTTGTGTGTCCAATATAATCTCTATGATCAAGGATATCTAGTATGAACAACGTGAGTATGTAGTTCCACAACTGAATCACATATTCAATGGTATATATTTTAGATGTTCATACAAGGGAAACTTAATAATTTTATGAATAAATTGAGAATCACATCATACACGATTGCCTCTAGAGCATATTCCCAACAGAAAATGGCATCACCAGTACTATAGCCGCCCTAGCGGTACTACCGTCGATACCAGTTATGCTTGTCGATGTGGCTACAACCCTTGCCAGAACTACCGCCAAGCCTCTACCGGTACTACCTCCAAGCTCAAAATCCATGCCGGTACTACAGCCGAAGTTCTATCCAAGTATCGCCAAAAGGGTGTCAACCTTCAATACTAGTTCAGTACGTTGGCACCCCTTGATGCGCTCAGATCAATGTAGAGCTTCGTTGGGATACCCCAAGAGGAAGGTATGATGAGCACAACAGCAAGTCTTCCCTCAGAAAGAAACCAAGGTTATCGAACCAGTAGGAGGAAGGAAACGACTCAAATATGTTGCTAGCAACTTGGAAACCTGCACAACACAAATTCAAGACTTTGCCCCAACTAATAGTGAGGTTGTCAATCTCACTGGTTTGCTGAAAACAAAGGATTAACTGTATGGTGTGGAAGGTAATAGTGGTTTGTAGAAAGTAAACAGTAACGGTGGAAGATATATCAATGGTAAAGATTGGACCGGGGTCCGTAGTTCACTAGAGGTGTTGTCCTTAAGATAAACAAACATGGCATGCTGGGTAAACAAATTACAACGGGGCAATTGACAGGACTAAGCAAGGCATAACAATGCAATACTAGAAATTCATGATCCTATGAGATTCGATTGGGCAATACAACAAGATACATAGACCGCCATCCAACTGCATCTATGACTAGTAATCCACCTTCAGGTTATCATCCGAACCCCCTTCAGTATTAAGTTGCAAGCAACGGATACTACTTTAAGCAAAGTGTGTAAGGTAAATAATCCACTTGTTCCATGAACAAGAGACCGTTGTTTTCTCCCTAGTGGCAACAACACATCTACAACCTTAGAGATTTCTGTCACTTCCCTTAGATTAAATAGAGGCATGAACCCACTATAGAGCATAAATACCCCCTCTTGGAGTCACTAGCATCTACTTGTCCAAGATAGCTACTAGAAACGGAGAGCATGCAAGATCTCAAACAACACAGACATGATAGAATCAATAAGATAAAACCATTAATCAATCTGACATAGTAATCTCAATATCCATCGGATCCCCGCAAACACAACATACATGATTACAAATAGATGATCATGATCATGAACGGAGCTCACAAGATCTAAACATGGTAGCACAAAGGAGGATATACAACCATATAGCTACTACATGGACCCATAGTACAAGGTGGAACTACTCACACTTCATACCGGAGGCTAGCATGATGAAGAAGAAGGCCTCCGGGATGATCTCCCCCTCGGCAAGGTGCTAGGAAGAGCTTTAGAGCCCCCCAATCTAGGGACGATGGTGGCGGCGGCTACAGACGGTTTCGTGGAATATTGATCGGGTACTTAGGGTTTAGGTATCGGGGGGGGTCTTTATAGGCGAAGAGGCGAGGCAGGGGGCACCCAGGGCGGTTGCACCCCCATAGGCGCGTGCTAGGGTTAGCCACACAGCCAGGGGGTGTGGCCCCCTGGTGGCTCCCCTCTGTCTCGTATTCTGGCTCCGTGTTCCCCAGGGTATAATATTGACTTTGGCTTTGTCCCGTCCAATTCCGAGAATATTGATTTTCTGCCTTTTCTGGAACCAAAAACAGAAGAAAACAGGCAACTGGCACTGTGGCATCTTGTTAATAGGTTAGTCCAGAAAAACATATAAAAACACATCAAAGTGTAGAGAAAGCAAAGCAAAGTAGATACTAAACAAGCATGGGACATAAAAAATTATAGATACGTTTCCAACGTATCACCCCTCCACCTTAACTAGGCCGAAACTACCATCACCTTATGACAACACTCAAGAGGATCAGTGCCGCGACACCTCAAAGACTAGAGAAAGGGCCCGGACGGTACTACCGTGAGCCTAAATGGCCCGTTAGCCATGTATCTTATCCACAACTTGTCCTTCCACCCTAATACTATAAACAAACTCCTCCTATATCACATCTAGGGTTAAAATTGATTAGAGTTAAATTGTCTTAGCTTCCACTTTTCCATAGGGGAAACCTCACTTTAGATCTAGATCTAGACTAAAGGTTGTATAAGGCCCCTCCTGTACACTCTATTGCGTTGATCTCTCCCTTTGGGCCTCTATCAATTGCAATCTCTTTACAAGAGGATTCTATCTGCTCTAAGTCGATCTTTCTATCGTGGATCTCTACTTAACAGTCGCTTCTACGTGGATTCTATCAAGTTGGTGATTCAGACCAACATGGGAAATAGGAATCGCGTGCATGCGCGCGTGTGTGTGTATCTTACTTTCGCATACTCGTTCTTCGTGTTCATTACCCTTCCATTGAATTCGCCCCAAATCCATGAAGATCGAGCCACCCTCCGATGTTAACTCTCATCAACTCCGGTCTTAGGAACCAAGTCTATAAGCTTTGACTCAACATCCGAAGATACCAACTCGAGGCCTGGGGACTCGGAGTCAACAAAAAGCAATAGGAGACAGAAAGACTCGACCTGTACATTTCAAAGACGACCCGAGCCTTGCGGATTGGGATTGCATATACTCCAAAGAATGACACAACAAAATCATTTTTCAAAGATATACCTCATGAAGTTTACCCACTTCACTGAGCTTTGCATAAAAATCCTGGCTCCGCACGGACGCACTCATGAAGAGTTTGCCAATGACTCGAGCATGAGACGCATTCCACTGCTCAAATGGTCGGATCTCCTCTGTGTACACAGGCTTGGAACTAGAACTTTTCACCAGATTGATTATGAGCGTTTTTGTTGATCTCATGATGTTTTTAGTGTAGTAGGTGATACGTCGTAAACATATCTATAATTTTTGATATTCCTGTAGGGTTCGCAGCATAGAAAACAAAAAAATTCCTATGACGGGAACAACTAAGTACCAAGATCTATCTACTAGATACAAGCAACGGGTGGATATACATCCATAGAATACATACCCTTGAAGACCGAAAAGCGTTAACGAGATTGTACTCGTGGATGATGTAGTCGAACGCTTGCCGATCTTAAGATCGAGAAGAAGTCCATCTGGTCTAGCAAATCCAGCACCATCAAGTCCAGCACCGCAAAGCAGGGGTGCATCGGTGATTGCACACATGTTCGGGTATCCCAACAACCTCCGCTCCCTCGCTCTAGAGAAGTACCAGAAGCAACAAATCCTTCCAGAAAAAGCCACCGGGAACATGTATCTCGCTGATCCAAGACCATGGGGAAATTCTAAAGGGGGGGAGAGATCCTTCACGAGGAGGTGTGAGAGTGGATGAGGAGGAGGTGCTCCTTATATAGGAGAGGGGGGAAGCTGATATGTCCAATTTGCATCACCATTCTATATCATAATTTGCCTCTATTCATTGATATATTTCATATTAAGAGGTGTTACTTATGTCTTTTCATCTGTTTTTGCATGTTGGATGATTCTTGGAGGATGAACTGTCGGAGTCAGGATTCTGATGGAAAAAGAGGTGTTTTGATGCAATTTCGCGAAGATAAAAAAAATACCAGAAAAACTAAGGAAAATCCTATTTTCCTAGAAGAATAAGAATGCCAGAAGGGGAGGCGGAGATGGGCCACAGGGGACCACACCCTCCCAGGCGCGGGCCACCCCTAGGCCGTGCCTACAAGGGGTGTGGCCCACCTCTGGCTCTACCTTCTCTCATATATATACTCCTCGAAACCCTAAGACAAGGGGGGGGGACCATAGAAAGATTCCGCCGCCTCTGCGGGGCGGAAAACACCGAGAGAGAAAGAGCTCTCTGGCAGACAGATTTCTGCCGGAGAAATTCCTTCCCAGAGAGGGGAGATCGTTGCCATCAACACCATCATCAAGCTAGACTTCATCAGGATCATCATCATCATCCACACCATCATCTCCACCAGCACCATCATCACCACTCCATCCTGCTATAAAAATTGTGTTGAATACTTGCATAGTTCTTAACTTTCCCAGTATTGATTACTATTGTAGTTGATGCTTGTGAGTGGAACCATTGGATTATTGTTTATGTTCAGATTTTTATCCATCACCATATCATCTTTGATCTTGATCCATATGATGTCTCATGAGTAGTTCGTTTAGTTCTTGAGGACATGGGAGAAGTCATGTTGTTAGTAGTGGATTTGCATTGAGATATTATTCATTGGTTTAGTATTTAAGTTGTGGTGCTATTCTTCTAGTGGTGTCATGTGAACGTCGACTACATGATACTTCACCATTTATAGGTCTAGGGGAATGCATTGTGTATTTGGCTACTAATTGTGGGGTTACCGGAGTGACAGAAACCTAAAACCCCCGTTAGGACACCATTGCACAAGGGAGTGTACGATCTCAGAGTTTAAGGCTGTGGTTAGGTTTATACCTTAATTGCTGATACGTTGGAAATGTATCTATAATTTTTGATGCTCCATGCTTGTTTTGTATCTACTTTGCTTTGCTTGTCTACACTTTGAGGTGCTTTTTACATGTTTTCTGGTACTAACCTATTAACAAGTTGCAACAGTGCCAGATGCCTGTTTTCTTTTTTTTTTGTTTCAGAAAAGTTAGTAATGAAATATTCTCGGAATTGGACGGGACAAACATCAAAGTAAATTACTTTCCGTGGGGAACAAGAAGTCTAGAGGAGAGCTGGAGGGGCCAGCCAGGGGGGCCATATCCACCCCAGGCGCGGGTGGGCCTAGCCCCGCGCCTGGCTAGGGTTTGCCAACCCTGGCCGCCTCCTCGGTCTCCCCCTTTGCCTATAAGAAGCCCCTAATGCAGAAACCCTAAGAACCCGATCAAATATCCAAGAAACCGTCTATAGCCACCTCCACCATCGTCCCTAGATCGGGGGGATCTGAAGTTCTTCCCGGCACCCTGCCGAAGGGGAGATCATCCCGGAGGCCTTCTCTCTGGTATGATGCGTGATTAGTTCCACCTTAGACTATGGGTCCATGTAGTAGCTATATGGTTGTATCTCCTCCTTTGTTCATTCATGTATAGATCTTGTGAACTCCGTTCATGATCAATATCTAATCTATTTGTAATCATGCATGTTGTGTTTGCGGGGATCCGACGGATATTGAGATTATTATGTTGGTTTGATTAATGGTTTTGTCTTTATGATTGTATCATGTCTGTGTTGTTTGTGATCTTGCATGCTCTCCGTTGTTAGTAGCTATCTTGGCCAAGTAGTTGCTAGTGACTCCAAGAGGGGGTTTATGCTCGATAGTGGGTTCATGCCTCTAGTTTCCAAGGGAAGTGACAATAATCTCTTCGGTTGTAGATGTGCTGTTGCTACTAGGGAGAAACCAACGGTCTCTTGTTCATGGAACATGTGGACTGTTTACCTTACACACTTTGCTTAAAGCAGTTGTCTGTTGCTTGCAACTTAATACTGGAGGGGGTTCGGATGATAACCTGAAGGTGGACTTCTAGTCATAGATGCAGTTGGATGGCGGTCTATGTATCTTGTTGTATTGCCCAATCGAATCTCATAGGATCTTTCTGACTAGTAATTGCATTGTTATGCCTTGCTCAGTTCTTGTCATTTGCCCCACTGTTGTCACATCCCAAGATTTTCCAAATCTTGTCATGTGAAAAATAAATAAACAAAATAAATAATTGTTGAAAATTAGGGTGAAAAGAAACTTTTGTTTCTAATTGGAAACTTAAAATCCCATCTTGAACAAACTTTGGTTAATGGTTGAATCTAAATAAATTCAATTCAAGTGGATTGTAATCTTCATAAATGCATCTGGGAATTTAAACACTTGAGAGATAAACCAAAACCCTAAAACCCTAATGGAAGAAAATCATTTTCAAGTTATCTCTAAGACTATGGATCTGATACATATAATAGTTGTCAAGCAAACATTTCAAAATGATCAAGAATGACTATTAGAAATATTATAAAACCATATGAATGTGTTTCACTTAAATTGGAGCCATAGATAAAATCTTATGAATTTAATAAGATAAGGAAATTGAATTTCCAAAG
The DNA here is from genome assembly GCA_910589765.1 of Avena atlantica. Classification (NCBI taxonomy): domain Eukaryota; kingdom Viridiplantae; phylum Streptophyta; class Magnoliopsida; order Poales; family Poaceae; genus Avena; species Avena atlantica. The sequence continues at coordinate 524,986,818 of OU342739.1, read as the reverse complement.
CTAATAAAGCAACCATCTAGAAATCCATGCCCAATGGTGAACAAATAATCCTAAAAAGATTTAAAAGGATAAACAAATATTAAATAAGATTTTACAAATTGGAATCACCAAGTTTGGATCTATAAATAAAAAGATATGGATTTTATAAGATAAAGAAAGAAATATTAAATGAGGAATATTTAAAGGCCAAATTAACTCTTGACCTAATCCATAAGAAAATGGAATAAATATAATCCAAATCCAAATAAATTAATGGATAAGGAATTTTCAAATTAATTAAGAGGGCATTAACCAAATCCTATTCTATTTGAATAAAGATAAAATCCCTATTAGAAATAATTAATTAAATCATGGGAAAATAATAATTGGAATTTACCCAAGTGGAATAAAAGTTGTTTGATTAACCTAAGTAAGATCAAAGAAAACTTCCAAATAAAATTTATGGAATTAAAACTATATTTAATTTCATGAGAATAAAGGACAAGTACCCAAATTAAAAATAATTAATAAATCATTTTCCAAATAAGTCAAGGTGAATTATTTGACATCCTATTAAATAAATAAACCTACTGAAAAGGTTTTGTGAGAAATGAAATTAAATAGGGGTTTAAAATATATATATGATATTAATTGAATTTAAATGCATGGGCCTACTTTTAAATAATTCAAAGACCCTAAAAGAATAAAAGAAATATTCTAATTTTGACTCTAAAATGAAGTATTAATCAGTATTTAAATCTACACAAATTTTGGTTGAGGTTTTAAATCAAATTGTTGTTTGAATTGATTAATCAAAATCAAAACAGATTAATAGAAAAGGAAAAAGGGAAAACATTTAGATCAAAAAAAATGAATCTAGCCAGCCCAGCCCACTAAGCCCAGTCTAGCCCATATCCCTCCCCCGCGAGAAAAACGCTTCGTACTCGCGAATTGACCCACAGCGTCACTGACCGCCTAGACCCACCCTTCCTCTCTCCCTCTCGCTGACAATGCAGCCCACGCCACGTCACCGTCTTCCTCACCCTCCCGCTGACCTCGCCGGCCGTTGCTACCAAATGAATGACGACGTAATACGCAGTAACTTCGCGATTAAACAGCCCCGCGATCATGCATACTAAATCTCCTGCGCCCCCTCTCTCTTTCCCCTCACTCACCAGATCCTCTACGCCCCCAGGCTACCTTGATTTCGGCTTAAACCACCGCTGCCTCCAACGAGTCCCCTGTCAAATTCCGGCGAGCCCCGACCCTCTCCTACCTCCTAGCTCACACCAGCTTGATCCCTATCATCTCATGCACCTGCCCGTGGTTTCCGTTCGCCCACGCATGCCCCACAGCCTCGCCTCCGTCTTCGTCTGAGCGCCACCGACGGCGAGATCAACTCCGATGAGCTCTCCTGGTAATCCCTGCCCGTCCCTCCTCTCTGGTTGACACTAGCATACTCTCCTCTCTCGCGCGTGTCTAACGCACCCTTTGTTTTACATTGGCATGCCTTGTATCCTCGTCCCCGACAACGGCCGAGCGAACCCGACGCCAGGCAGACCTCCGGCGAGCGATTGTCATCACCACCGTGCGCCCCTTGACGAGCTACCACCACCTTGAGCATCACCACGACCACGCGAACCTGGTGAGCCATTCCCCTTCCTCCCTTGCTTCCTGTAGTCGCTGCGACGCTGTAGCCAGAGCCAGCGCCGCCACTCGCCGCCGCCAGCGCCGCCACTTGATGGTTGGTTGATCATCAGCCGTAGGATGCAGATCCAACGCACACGAAAGAACATTAAGCGAAGGGGTATGCTTGCTCCTACGCCTCACGATCTGTTTAGATCTAACGTACCGTGTAGGCCGATCCGCGTGAAGAGGTATAGACGAATCAGAACGTGACACGTGGCCTGGAATCTGTTTTAAAACAGAAACTTGTCTATTAGATGACCAAATTTGTAAAATCCATAACTTTCAAACCACACGTCCAAATTTTAAAATTTTATATCAATGGATTCAGAAAAACAAGTACTTTTTGACCATGCACTTTGTTTAGTAAAATGTTTCTGTTAAATTTAATGTTTTTGCAGAAACTTGTGTAGGCATATTTAGAATATAAAATTTGTTCTAAAATGATTTTTGAGATAAAACCTTTGGCAAATGGATTGTTTTGAACCTACTGACCTTAGAAACCAACTCATGGATTTGAAAATGTATTTGGTAAAGCTAAAGAGTAAATCTTTCATTTAAAGCATTTCTAGTCAAATAAAAATAATGTTTATTTAATTAAAAATGCTTTTGGAGAAAAACCTTTGGGAAATGTTTTGATTTAAACTCTCTGACCCTAAACATAAGGTTTTATGATTTAAAAATATATTTTGATGAACCCTATAGATTGTTGCCTTATTAAAAGCATTTCTCAACTACATAAAATAATGCTTTGATTTAAAAATGGTTTATAGATAAAATCTTTTGCAAATGATTTTGCCACTTTATAAAATGACCAATAGGTGTTTTCAAATGTTTATAACCTACTAGAAACCACTTTTCCAAATAAAACAATCTTTAGCATGCTTGCATGCATTGTTTTGTTTCTATCATTTTATGTGATGTTTTGCTTGAATGGTAGATTGAATTATTGCTTGCTTGATTGAATTGTAGTGGAATTTGAAGAGTGTGATTGTTGCAAGATCAAGGAGTGAACTTATACTCTCTACCAAAAAGGCAAGTGATGCTTCATACTTTTGTCCCATTATTTTCACTATGCATTAGTGATATTTCTAAGTAGGACTTGCATGGAATTTTGCTAAGTGTAAACTATGCCATGGGAAATCCTAGTAGATGAAACCTTAGTGGAAATTTCCTAAGTTAAGATTCCTACTACTGTCATGCTTATCTTAGCAAGTAGAAAACAAGGGTGGAATATATATTCATACTATGGAATATTTCCAAGTCAAGGACTTGTGTTTTGTTTAATAAAACAACTAAGTGAATGAATCACCTAGGTGGAATGGAAGGAATGGTTTGTGTTGAGTGGTTCACAAGGCCCCTTTCTATGGTTTACCTTGTGTATCTCACTTGTGGATGGCCACCCAGGAACAAAGAGATTTGAGATGTCAAATGTTGAGAAGCTTCAAGTGCAGCCACTTGGCATTATGGGCTCTGCCTGGATCATATAGGTTGCAATAACTTAGCCATTTGGATAGTTGGTGGTAGTGGGATGATAGGTTGGAGCGCGTCCATTTGGTCTAAGGGAAGGCTTCTGAAAGATCTTGTCTTGGTGAAAATCAAGTCTTGTGGGGAAAGTGCACCACCTCTGCAGAGTGTAAAATCTAAGTACTTAGCCATGTCCCTGGTAAAGGACAATTTGAGCATCAAGACATGGAAGCTATCAAGAATCTCCTCATCCCAATTTCTAAGTTAAAATCTTGTGGTTGAACAAGGGTTGAAGGATCACCAATTTATATTGGGAGATGCCTTGGGTGATTTTGTCAAGCAAAAACTTAGTGTTTTCAAATGATAAGGAAAATCTATTTTGAGCAAAGCAAGCCTAAGATCCACTTAGACAAATGCATATAGATGATAGACTCCACTATACTACCATAGTAACACTTGCCAATACAATTCAAATGTATTGACCCTTGTGGCTGTAACTTATTATGTTGCAGGTTTGTTTGATGTTAGTGAAGTTTATTAATTAGGATTAAAGTCTACAACCAACATGTTTGCCTATGGAAATTTGAAGATGAAGGACCCCATACTATTGTTATATTCTGAGCAAAGCAAGCCTAAGATCCACTTAGACAAATGCATATAGATGATAGACTCCACTATACTACCATAGTATCACTTGCCAATACAATTCAAATGTATTGACCCTTGTGGCTGTAACTTATTATGTTGCAGGTTTGTTTGATGTTAGTGAAGTTTATTGATTAGGATTACAAGTCTACAACCAACATGTTTGCCTATGGCAATTTGAAGATGAAGGACCCCATACTATTGTTATATTCTGCTGCATTGTAAAGAGATAGCCAAATGAGCTATGTAAGATGTAATAAATTATTTTATTCCTGGTTATAAAGTTGTATTATGACCTTTGTTTCTTGATATTACATCTTAACTGTGGATGCTAGCTATTGATCCAGGGACTAGCATTGTAAACATAGGGATCTCTACCTTATTAAAGGTTGGGAACCTTACAACTGTAATTTGTTTACCCTTCATGCCATGTTATTTATGTAAGGAGAGCACCTCTAGTGAACTATGGACCCCGGTCCAATCTTTAACATTGATACATCTTCCACTATTACTTGTTTACTTGCTGCAAACAATTACCTTCCACACCATACGTTTAATCCTTTGTTACAGCAAACCGGTGAGCTTGACAACCTCACTGTTCGTTGGGGCAAAGTCTTGAGTTTGTGTTGTGCAGGTCTCCGCGTTGCTTGCAACTCCCGTGTGACGTTTCCTTCCTCCATCTGGTTTGATAACCTTGGTCTCAACTGAGGGAAAACTTGCTGCTTGCTGCTTCACACCTTGCTCTTAGGGTTCCCAATAGGCTATGCGTAGACAAATGTCAATTGCTTTCTTGTAGTTGCGGATGCTTGCAAGGGTTTTAATCACAAGTATGTATTAGTACAAGTAAGTTCGGTACATTAGCACAGGTTCACCCACACAACACTTACAATACCAAAGAAGACTACTCGACTATTTGAAGCGAAAGCACTTGACAGAATTCCCATGTGTCCTCGAGAACGTTTAGTCCTTATAAGTATTTCCACCGGCTTGTCCTTTGATAAGAAAGGATTGGGCCACTTGCTGCAATTTCTTCTTGTCTTTATTACTTGCACTTAATTTCCTTGCTTATTCAGGAAACCCCTAGAAAATCGTTTGCTAAGTATTTACAGAGATTTCCTGCTCCGTACCACTAGTCAACACCTTTTTCTCCTCATTGGGATCGACACTCCTTTTTATCGAAAGTACTACGATACACCTCCTATACTTATGGGTCATCAAGACTATTTTTTGGCGCCGTTGTCGGGGAGTGAAACGCTATTGAAGAGTGAAACTGGTAAAGGAAACTTCTACTGTGAGTATTGCTTTTTATTTCTATTTGTTACTTTGTTTCCAATATGGATAACCCACTTGGTTTTCTGTTTGGTAAAACTACTACCACTGTTAGGGTAGTAGATGAACCACCACCTGTTGAGGTAGATCCTTTTAAGATACCTACAAGTATTGTTGATCGTGTTATGGATAATTTTTATTTAGGGGATGGAACTGTCCACCCTGGTGATCATTTGCTTTTTATCCATGAATTATGCGGGTTGTTTAAGTGTGCCTGTATCACAACTGAACAAGTGAAGAAGAAGTTACTCTCTATATCATTGAAAGGAAGAGCTAAAGAATGGTATAAACTGTTGAAGAATGGACAATCTATGGAATGGGAAGAAATAATGCCTCTCTTTTATTCTAAATTCTATCCTCCCAGTGAGATTCATAAGGATAGGAATCTGATATATAAATTTTGGCCTCGTGATGGAGAGAGTACAACTCAAGCTTGGGGGAGATTGAAGTTACTAATGCTTAAATGTCCTATTCATGAACTCCCTAACAATATTATTATCAATAACTTTTATGCTTGGCTTTCTCTTCATGATAAAGAATTACTAGATGCTTTTTTTGTGCTGGATCATTCACACGTATGAAGGAAGAAGCTAAATGGGATCTCTTAGACCATATTCAAGAAAACGCTAAAGCTTGGGAGAATGACAAAGGAAGAAGGTCAGGTATAAACTATGATTATGAATGCATTAAATCTTTTATGGGAACTGATGACTTCTGTGATATTAGTACTGAGTATGGTCTTTATTCTCAATGTATTGCCAATTGTTCTAAGGCCTTTGCCTCTTATATAGAAATTCCTAAAAAGAAGTGGAATAAGTACCATGCACCTTATAAAGATGTTGTTAGTCATGTTCCTGTTAGAAATACTGAAGTTTGTACTATTGATCATATTGCGCCTGAACCTTATGTTGAGAAAACACCTTTCCCAGCTAAGGTAAAGGCGTACTCTATGATAATTAGTGCGAATAAAAAAGGTACAAAGAAAACTGTGGAACCTGATGAGCAAATAAACATTGAACATGTGGTAGCTATTGTGAAATATCTTGTCACTAGAAATATAGAGGATGAGCATATTGTCTTCTGTGAAGAAGCTTATAATATTATCTCTCATCAATCTAGTGTCCCTGTGCTTTCTGTTAAAATTGGTGATCATTGCTATTGATACGTCCAAAACGTATCTACTTTCTTGAACACTTTTTCTATTGTTTCTCCTCTAAACTTGTGTGATTTGGATACAACTAACACGGACTGACTCTGTTTTTAGCAGAATTACCTTGGTGTCTTGTTTTTGTGCAGAAAATTAACTATCAAGAAAAATCCTAGAAAATATGCCAAAAATTATATTTCACCAGAAGACCCACGGAGCCAGAAGACGAGACGGAGAAGGGGCCTGGGGGGCCCACATCCCTTCCAGGCGCGGGCCCACCTCTGGTCGCGCCTAGGAGGGTGCAGCCACCCCAGGCACCCCTCGGCCTCCCTCTGCGCCTATAAGTTGCCTCTCGACCTAAAAAACGAGGGGGGTTCGATAGTTTTCTAGAAAGATTTATGCTCCGCCATCGCCACCAGAAAGCAAGATTCGGATCTAGAAACTCCGTTCTGGCACCCTGCCAGGACGGGGAATTTGGAGAGGATCATCACCATCGTCATCACCAACGCATCTCCATCAACCATCGATGTTTCCCTCATCCATGAGTGAGTAATCCCCCGCTGTAGGCTTGGGAATGGTAGGGATTGGATGAGTTGTATCATGTAATCGAATAAGATCTGTTAGGGCATAGTGCCTAGTATCTCTATTAGTGCTATTTGACTTTGTTGCAACTTGTTGTGCTTAATGCTTGTCACTAGGGCCCGAGTGCCATGATCTCAGGTCTGAACTTATTATTGAATCATTATGATAGTATTGTTTGTGATCTTATCTGCAAGTTGTGTACACATATCATTGTCCTGATCCAAAGGCCCCGAAGTGACAATAATTGATCAACTTGCTAAGGTACAAAATGATATGCTAGTTAATGCCTCAGGAGATAAAAATGCTTATGGAATTAGAACTAGGAGTGGTATAGCTACTCAAGATCCTTTATATCCTGAAGGACACCCTAAGAGAATTGAGCAGGATTCTCAACAAGGTGAAAGTAGTGGTAGTCTTCGTAAGAGAAAGAAAAAGAAACATAAGGTAGTTGAGGAACCACTTGAACCTGTTGTAGATCCTAATAGTATATCTGTCTCTGATGCTGAAACTGAGAGTGGTAAATAATGATGCTCCTGATAAGGAGGAAGTTGAGGAAGAACCTGAGAAGCACACTAAGAACACTAGGTACACTAAGGAAGATTTTATTGCTAAGAAACATGGTAGTGAGAGAGAACCTTGGGTGCAGAAACCTATGCCTTTTCCAGGTAAGAACACAATTCAAAGGAGGAAGAACACTGCAACAAGTTTTATGAGTGGATGAAACCTTTATTTTTGCAAATTCCTTTGACTGATGCTATTAAATTGCCTCCTTATTCAAAGTACATGAAGGATATTGTCTCTAATAAAAGGAAGATTCCTAATGAGGAGATTTCTACTTTTCTTGCTAATTATTCCTTCAATGGTAAGGTTCCAAAGAAACTTGGTGATCCAGGTATACCAATTATTCCTTGCTCTATTAAGAATAATTATGTCAGAACTGCTTTATGTGATTTGGGAGGTGGAGTTAGTGTTATGCCTTTTTCTCTCTACAAGAGACTCAAGCTATAAAAGTTGATACCAACTGATATATCATTGCAAATGGCTGATAAGTCAACTACTATTCCTGTTGGTATATGTGAGGATGTTCCTGTTCAAGTGGCTCATAATTGCTTGGTTTTGACTAATTTTGGTGTGCTTGAGATGCCTGAAGATGATAATATGTCTATTATTCTTGGGAGACCTTTTCTTAATACTACAGGTGCTATTATTAATTGTAATCAAGGAAAAGTAACATTCAATATTGATGACAAAGAGTACACTATTTATTTCCCCAAGAAGTTTGTTAAGAGCTATTGCCTGAATTCCATTAAAAATGTTTAGAGCATCAAGGTTGGAGAAATATATTGTCCCATTCCACAATAAAATTTTGAAACTATTATGATTGGGACCATTGCTATCAAGTATGAGGTAATGATGACCCACAAGTATAGGGGATCACAACAGTCTTCGCGGGTAGTATTAACCAATTTATTGATTCGACACAAGATGAGCCAAAGAATACTTGCAAGCCTTAACAACTGAGTTATCAGTTCAGCTGCACCTGGAAATAGTTCTTGCTCACAGAAGTTTATCAGTAGCAACAACAAAGCAACAACAACAGTAACAGCAACAGTGAAATAGGAGCAATAGTAACAGTAACAGTAACAGTAGGATTCAAGTGCGGTAGGCATAGGGATGGATGGACGGGCATTGCATGGACGAGTCTAAACATGTACCTTCAAGACCTAGGGCATTGCAGATAAATAATAACAAGCATCCAAGTACTAAACAATCCTAGGCATGTGCTCCAAATATAGTCATACGTGCTCATAATGAGAACTTGCACAACATCTTCTGTCCAGCCAGCCCGTGGCAGCGGGGCATCTAGGGAACTACTGGAAATTAAGGTGCTCCTTTTAATAGAGAACCGGAGCAAAGCATTAACAAGACACCAAGGTAATTCTAGGCCCGCGCCTGGGGTGGGTCTGGGCCCCCTAGACCTCCTCTCTGTCTCCCCTTCTGGCTCCGTGGATCTTCTGGTGAGAAATAGTTTTTGGCATATTTTTCGGGATTTTTCCTGATAGTTCATTTTTTGCACAAAAACAAGACACCAAGGTAATTCTGCTAAAAACAGCGTCAGTCCGTGTTAGTTGTATCCAAGGCACACAAGTTTAGAGGAGAAACAATAGCAAAGTGTTCGAGAAAGTAGATATGTTTTGGACGTATCAGGTAATATAATCACCTTGTGGAATGCAAAGTTTTGTTTCATATAAGATTGTTTTGGTAACAAGACTTGATCAACCTTGTTAACAGAAGGATTTTTATGAACAAAATAATGTTTTCACTATGGTTATTCTTGCTTTCTTTTACTTTTTCTCCTTCCTAGTCTTTGCCTTTCTTTTGCTAGCTTTGGTTTTGCTAGTTGTTTGCTTGTTGGTTTGCCTTAGAGATCTTGTAGTTTGGCTTTTGGTTTGCTTTTGCTTCTTCTGAAAAAACTGTTTCTACGAGAAAATCAATTTTCATACCCTGAAAATTGGCCAAAAATAAAGTTTCCTGAAAAATCCCAGAAAATTCAAAATAATGTTTTCCTCGAATAAAAGGGCAGAGGGACACCTATAGTGACCCAGGGAGCCACCCCTGGCCACCACACCCATGGTAGGCGCGGCCTACCTGTGGGTGGCGCCTAGGGGGGGAGTCTGGCCCACTTGGGCCCCTTCAAGGTGCCCCCTCACAGCCATCTTCTTTCTCTATCGCGAAAAACACCGGAAAACTTGCTCAAGCTCGAGTTCTTGCTGTTCTTGCTCGCAATTTTCGATCTCCTTGCTCATCCCATCTTTGTTGTTGATTTTTGGAGGGATTGCTCCTTGGTATGTGCCTCCTCCACTTGTCCAATCATATTTGTGATTGGTAGATCGTATCTTGAGTATTTTGCTGCTATAGGTGATAGGTTGTGTGAGCTTGAATGCTTGTTCTATGCTTAGAGAGTTCATTTTGATGCATGTGTAGTCCTCTAGCAAGTACCTATAGTAGTTTATCATCATTTATCAACTTGGAAATCACTTGGTTTGGTGTTTGTCTAAAAATTTCAGCAAGGAAGATGAGTGCTTATCCATTGAATAAATATGACTTGATGGTGCCTGAGCCAATGAAGGTTCATCGTGAGGAAAGAGTATTTCCTTCCATTTATCCATGCCATGAATTTATGAGAACCGTGGGAATCTCCCAGGATTTCCAAACTTTGATTGCCAATGCAGGATTGGAACACTTTGTTGAAGGTGAACCATTTCAATTTGCTAAGCTAACCATGGACTTTGTGCAGGACTTCTGGTTTACTTGGTCTACATCTAATCCCATGGTCCATTACAAAATATACAATATACCTGTCGACCTGCCTTTTGCCGATTTCTGTGCAGCAATTAGAGTACCTCGGTGGGGATCTTGTGAGAAGATCAAGGAGAGACCCAAGTCTCTTATGGATTTATATGCTAAGGTTTGCCAAGGTTTCGACTTCTCAAAGGAAAGTGGTAAATTCGGAACATTTAGTTCCCAGCCATTAGATACTTTGCCTATTTCATTACCAAGTGTGTTATTGCTAGAAACATTGCTAGAAAGTTGTCTTCTTTTGATCTAGCTTTTATCGCGTATGCTTTGAATAGGAATAGATCTTATTGCTTGGGTGCTTTGATAGCTCAGCGTCTCACCACCAACCGCGAGAAGGGTGGAATTTGTGGAGGTCTCATTGCTTCTAGGTTGCTAGCTTTCCATGGTTTAGAGCCTCACCATTCGGATTATCGGTTCCCCATAGAGAGGCTTGATCTTGAATCCATGATTTGGCATGGTTTTGTTTCCTTCGGAGCTAATGTGAGAAGTTTAACGTATGAATTATCTTTTGCCCAACAAGGTTGGAGAAAGGGTAGGACTGAGAAAATAGTTTATTTGCCTGCACCTGCTTTGTTTAACTTTGATAACAGGCAAGGATGGTCGCTCACGGAGGAGGAGGTTGACACATATGTGGTAGAGCTCTCCCAGCAAGAGGAGAATATTGGAGAGGATGCCGAAGATGATTCGGTTCAGCCCTCCAACTTGGGAGAATCTTCATACCAATAGCCTTCATTTTATTGGGGCACGTCTTCTTCTTCTTCGCGAGCGCCTGACTATGATCATTCCTATGATGACCCACCAGCTTGGGGTTACTACCCGCGCTATTGAGCCCCACTTAGGCCAAAAGCCTAAGCTTGGGGGGAGGTATACCGACATCACACTCATTTATATATCATATTCGGTCGGTTCTTTGTATATCCATTGTTTCGCTTTATTTTTGGTTCTTGTTGCTTCTTTCTCAAAAACACAAAAATACCAAAAATATTTTCGTTGTTTCTCTTGCTTTGTTTGCTTCTTGTTTGGTTTGCCTTTTCTTTGTTTGGTTTTGGTTTGTTTGCTTTCTTTAAAAAACAAAAACACCAAAAATATTTGTTGTTCTTCTTTGGTTTTGTGAGTTCTTTGCAGGGTTCAGCCGTCCTTAGTGGATTTTGGGTTTCATGTTATTATTTAAGTCACACAAGTGAAGGGCAATAATGAAGATTAAGACAATTTGAGGTGTGGTAAGAGGCTGGTAACGAACTCTATTTGTTTTCATTTTTGTACATATACTCATCATTGTGAGCATGCTTAGTCTATTCATTGTAAGGAGTGTGTTACTGATGGATGCTTAGTAGTTCTTGCTTGTCTATGATTAGCTCCAGCTTGCTAATAGTTTCTAGCATGTCATATGAATGTCTGCTTGCATTGTTTTATTCATATTTTGGTATGATATTATGGTATCCTCCTTTGGAAGTTTCATTTGAATCGACTTGGCACATGCTCACACATGCATATGACTAATCAATAGTCAGTAAGCCTCGATGATTCATTTTGCCTCAGAGTTCTTGTATCACTTTGATGCCATAATTAGTCATGTTTTGTTGCAAGCATGATTATGACAATTATTGCTCTCTCGTTTGTCGCTCCCTCTCTATTGCTAGCCTTCACCTGCACTGAGTATGAGCTCTACCTGTGCCTCCAACTCCCCAAAACCAATATTGCCAACTATGTCCACCATATCTACCTATTAGCATCGTTTGCTATTTCAGTGCATATTCTATATGCCTTGTTTTCTTCCAAATAAAATGTTTGTCTGTTTTGAGAAAGTTAGTTAGTAAATCTCTCACGAACTTGATGGAACACTTTATCCCTTGCACTTAATAATCCTGAACTATTGTGACCTGTCCATGAAAGTTATATGCTGGGAGTCAGCAGAACTGTGCTGCCACGGGGAACGCTTTCAACACTTTTTTTTGGATATCCTATCCAGTTGATACTTTGCTCTTTTGTTTACAGATGTCGATGATGTGAAATAAAAGGGAGCTTGTGAGTTCATGGAGTCTATACATTGTGTTAGAGAAACTCCTGGGCCGCTAGCCTAAGCCATGCCTAATCATGGTGGAAACTTGCATCATCACCATAATGAGCATTCTATGAAGCATCCTCAATAGAAAGCTATGCACATAGTAAATAAAAAGATCGCTGAGATGCTCATTGTCTGCTTGCCTTGTCATTTTGATCACGGGATAGCTCCTGTACATGTGCAAGGGGTACCCCGTTGGCGGTTCTCTATGATATGCATGTATGTACAATGACAAGAACTTGCAGGTAACCAAAGTTGAGTAGCATGCGGAGTGGCCCTCGTACTCAAGGGACATGGGATTTCCAGTTTATGGTCTGTCAAGCATATAACTCATACTGGACCTCACTTTCACCTTAACCACATGAACATGCCTATGATAGGGGCAATGAGAGCTCAAAGCTAATGAGTACCTTCCTTTCAGCATTAGGAAGCCTTTCAAACTTTTCAAAACCTTTTCACTTCCTTGTTGAGTCACCACTTATTCTATGAGTACCTTCTTGAGAGCATAGTTGTCATTCTTGTGTTTGTTCCAAAACTTGGTTAATTATGTCATGACTTTGATGCTTGTATCTCTGATATTTTTACCTCTAGTCTTCACTTGAACTTCAGAGGTGCCTCGGTATTTATATTGTGCTCTACAAACAAAGTCAAGTGAGATACCACTCTATCATACCTTACTATGAGCATTGCAATGTTGCTTATGTTTATGTTCCATGCTACTTATTATTATTGATTTGGTTTCTCTTTATAGCTTGCAATGATTATTGAGTAGACTTGGTTCCATACTTCTTATTATGAATGGTTCAAGTATCTACTCCTGTGCTGAGAATATATACATCATATGAAGCAAATGTGTTCATGAAATTTCTTTTATCGCACTCAGTTTTCAACTGAATTGCTTGAGGACAAGCAAGAAGATAAGCTTGGGGGGAGTTGATACGTCCAAAATGTATCTACTTTCTCGAACACTTTTGTTACTGTTTCTCCTCTAAACTTGTGTGATTTGGATACAACTAACACGGACTGACTGTAACATCCCAAAAATCATATTTCAAAATCCATGCATATCATCCACGCATCCATGATCATTTATGGTTCCATTTTCAAAAACCATTCAAAACAGGAGCATTTGTTGCTCATTATTTTATGTAAGAATGCTCTAGCCTTAGTGCTATTTTCCTAATGACAAGAGTATTTGTTTTGTTCAGTAATGTTTTGAATTCAAACTTAAGTACTTTCCAAAGCTTGAGCAAAGTTTTCAAAACAAAGTGTGAAAACAAAACCAATATTATGCCCATGGTTTATATCACATTAAGGCTTGGTTTTATTTTTATTTTCAAATGATCAAAGTGAATTTGAGTAAACAGTGGTGTTTGACACACATTTGAATACTAAGTTCACTGTTTAAAAATCTAGAGAAGATTTGAAATCAAACTTTTTTGAATTAGGGTTTGAAATCATTTCAAGAAATTCAAGCAGAAAAAGAAAAGGAGTAAAGGAAAAAAAAGCAAACAACCAAACTGGCCCAACCCAGCCCAACTCGACCCATCTAGACCAGAAACTCCCTCCCGCGAATCATTTTATTTCACTCACAACCACACCCACGGAGTCACTGACTGCCTGGACCCACCTCCTATTCTTTCCTCTCGTTGACAACCGCGGCCCACACGGCATCATCGTCTCCACCCAGCGACTGGTTCATCCCCAAATCACTCGGCCGTTTCTGGATTGATTCGCGGCTTCAATTCACGATCAATGCTCGAGTAAATCACGCCCGCGTCCTTGCTACTTAAACCCCCTCTGCCCCCTCTCCATTTTCCCCCCAACCCCAAGCACAGAGCGTCCCCAGGATGTGAGAATTCCTCGTCGCGACCTCGCTGCTCCGACGAACCACAACATCAATTCCGGCCAACCCTGACCACCCCTCTGCTCCTGGTTCACACGAGCAAGCTCCACTTCACCTTGCGCACCTCCCAGTACCACTAGCTCGCCCGCACGTGCCCCAGAACGTCGGCAACGCAATCGACTGAGCGCCACCGTCTTCGGCTTCAACTCCGACGACCTCCAGTGGTAATTTCCGACCGCCCCTTTCCCTCTCGTTGACACCCGCGTGACTAGCATCGTCTTGCGCATCTGACCCACCGCTACTTTTGCCTTGGCATGATCTGCACCCTCGCCAACGTCGACGAACAGAAGCATCCGTCGCCAGGGACTTCTCCGACGAGCAATCCACGACGACCCCGAGCGCCCCTTCGCCAACCGAGCACACGTCGAGCATCTCCTCGTCACGGCGATTCTGGTGAGCATCCCAACACCTCCCCGGGCGACCTAACTCGCCGGCAAGCTTGCATCCAGAGCGCGCCGCCGCCTGTCGCCGCCGCCAGCGCCGCCACTTGTTGGTCAGCTGCTTAGGGCCGTTCGATTTAGATCCAGTGGACGCGACAGAACATAGCCGAAGGGGTAAGTATGGATCTGAGCCGCGCGTTTTAGTTAGATCTAACGGCTCGGAAGCGTGATCCTGAGCCAACCAAGGACTGCCGCGTGGCATGTTCTCAGTTTTAAATTTCTGAATTAGATCTATTAGATGTTTGAATTTGTTTAATTCATAACTTTTGAATGCCACGTCCAGATTTGACAAATTTTATATCAATGGAATCAGGAGAGAAAAACCTTTCCATCTATGCAATGTGTTTAATGTTTTGCCACTGTTAAAATGGTTGTTTTTACAGAAACATGTGTAGGCCTATTTTGTGTATAACAATTATTTGAAAAATGTTTTAATGTTCAAATAAAGTTTATTTAGCTTGCTTTGTACTTGTTTATGATTCAGTACCATGCACTTGTCTTGTTTGGTGTAGAAAATCATCACATGGCATTATGCATGCATCCATATATTTTTGCTTGTATTTATTTTGTATGTGATTTTGGTGCTATTATTTTATGTGTAGATTTTGCTGCAAATAGTGATTGTGATTGTGAGGATTGTAGCTACTCTCCAAACTACCAAGGCAAGTGGTGCTTCATGATTTATTCCTATGTTTTTATGCATTAGAAATATTTTGCTAGTCTTGCATGGTTATTTTGAGCTATATGCTATGCTTGGGAAATCCTAGTAGTTGTAGAATTGCTAGAAATATTTCTAAGTCTTATCAATGCCATGCTTAGCCTAGCTAGTAGCAAACAAGGGTGGTTATATATTCATGATATGAATAAATATTTCTAAGTCTTTGGACTATGTTTTTGCTTAATAAAACAACTAAGTGAATGAAACACCTGGGTGGAATGGAAAGAATGGGTTATGCTGAGTGGTTACACAAGGCCCATTTCTATGGTTTACCTTGTGTATATCACTTGTGGAAAGCCACCCAGGAACAAAGGGATTTGAGATGCCATATGTTAAGAAGCTTCTAGTGCAGCCACTTGGCAATATGGGCTCTGCCTGGATCATATAGGTTGCAATAACTTAGCCATTTGGACAGTTGGTGGTAGTGGGATGATAGGTTAGAGCGCGTCCATTTGGTCTAAGGGAAGGCTTATGAAAGGTCCTGTCTTGGTGAAAATCAAGTCTTGTGGGGAAAGTGCACAACCTCTGCAGATGGAAGAATCTAAGTACTTAGCCATGTCCCTGGTATTGGACAACTTGAGCATCAAGACATGGAAGCTATCAAGAATCTCCTCATCCCAATTTCTAAGTAAAAATTTGTGGTTGAACAAGGGTGAAGGTTCACCAATGTCTATTGGTGGTTCCTTAGGAAAGTTTTGACAAAGAAAAACTTAGTGTTTTCAACTAATAGGTAAAACCTATTTTGAGCAAAGCAAGCCTAAGCTATACTTAGCCAAAATGCATATAGTATCTAGTCCACCAATATTCTACTAAGGTATCACTTGCCAATACTATTCCAATGTATTGACCCACTTTGGCTGTAACTTGTGATGTTGCAGGTTATTCTGATGATGAATAGGAGTCATGAGTCTACACTCAACATGCTTGCATGTGGCACATGAAGATGAAGACTTATTTATCTTATTACATATTTAAACTCTTTTACTAGGCCTGTGGCCATGGAGTTGTAAAAGACTATGTTTGTCTCTGGAATGACTTGTAATAATAACCTTTGTTTCTGTGTACTTCATCTTAAACTGTGGATTCTAGCATTGATCCAGGGACTAGCATTGCAATCACAAGGATCCTTTCCTTTACAAAGGAGGGATCTTACAGATGGTATCAGAGCACTGTGTTGCCTGTAGGATTATTACCCTAGGATTGGAAACCACTAAGGAAATTTTTTCAACAACTTCCACACTTGTCTTATTCTTCTAGTAAACTTTTCTAATCTTCTTTTCTCATCTCTTTTGATAGAAGGATGCATTGTTAGCCTTTAGATTAGAAAGTGAAAGATGAATTGAGCCTTATTAGTTGGACCACCACACTCATCTTTATATTTCCAAAATTTTGACTAAGTTATATTGAAACTAGGTTGCTTGTATTATGTATGTCATGATTTGAGTGTTGCTTGACAATGATATGCATGTGATGCTTTGCCTTGTGATTAACTTTAATTGTATTTATCCTAACATTTTCTATCTTATAAAATAGATGCCTAATGTTACTATCAGCACGGCTGAAGAGTTCAAGGGAACTCGTTTTGGCACTCGTATTATTGAGCTCACTAGTCTGCTCAATCTCCCTCTTCCTACTATCATGATGCTTACTCTCACCAAGTTTGAGAGGAAAGACCTTTGGGGTTTCAAGGTTAATCAGCCAGGACGCCAGACTGAGCCAGCCACGGAGGCCATCATCTTCAAGCTCATGCATGATGACAAGGAGAGAGGCCTAGAGGTAGTCATGCAGGATTTGATTGGACGTTTACTAGGGAGACACTCTCAAGAGGTTAGAGGTACTCACTTCCACTCCTTTGGTAGACGTGATGATGATGGTGAGGCCATTGACTTTGATGATACTTTGAGAGAAACGGCAGAGCCGATTCGCCTATACCTCCAGGACTTAGAAGTTCTTCTTAGGCACATAGACACTGATAGGACCAACGTCATGCTTAGCAATGACGAACTCCAGGTGCAGCTTCGTGAGAAGGACAAGCTCTTCGCGGAGCAAGATGAGATAGTCAAGGAGATGGAGGCTAAGTTTGAGAGTCAGGACAGAAAGTTCAAGAGTCAAGAGAAGCGAGTCCAAGATAGGAACAAGAGGATTCGAGACATGACTGCTGAACTAGAGGCCAAGGACTTCGAGCTCGAGCATTAGCAGACTGTGATTGAGAGGCTTCATTCACAGAAGAGGGCTCTCAAAGCCATAGTAGAGACCTTGACCACCAATGTCGAGGAATACAAGACCGCTATGGAGAATGCAGGTCTTACATTTGTCGATGAGGAGGTTGATGCAGAGGAGTAGTGATGACTACTCATTTACCTTTATCATGTTTGTGATTATTTAGTCGCAATAACCATCCAACATGTGGATGGCTTGCTATTGGTGTGTTTACTTTTCAGAACTTGTTGTCTGTGTTGTTGAACCTTTTACTATTATGATGCATGATTGTGGTTTGTTATGTGATGTATTGTGCATGATAGCATCTATGGGTATCTCATTCTTATCCTTATTGAAAACCACAGATGCCTCCCCGACGTGCCAATCCCAACCCCAACAACAACAACATCACCCCTGAGATGCAGCAGATGATGACAGCTCAGACTCAGTTGATGCAAATGATGACCACGTTCATCCAGAATCAGAACAACAACAACAACAATAATAATAATAATAATAATAATAATAATAATAACAACAACAACAATCAGAATAACCCACCGTTGACATGCTTACCGGGTTCTTAAGGCTAAGGCCAGCAAAGTTCTCAGGAACTACTGATCCTATGATGGCCAATGATTGGCTACGCTCTGTGAACAAGGACTTGGTAACTGTCGGTTGTACCGATGAAGATAAAGTCAGATTTGCAGCTCACTTGTTGGAAGGACCAGCAACCACTTGGTGGGATAACTTCCAGATCACCACTCCCATTGAGGATGTGACATGGGCTATCTTTGAAGATGGTTTACGTACTGCTCACATCTCATCCGGAGTGATGAGTTTGAAGAAGAAAGAGTTCCATAACTTGAAGCAGCGCCACCGCAGCATGGCTGAATATATTGAGGAGTTCAACAATCTGGCGCGATATGCACCGGATGAAGTTGACACTGATGCTAAGAGGAAGGAAAAATTCCTTGAAGGGTTGAATGATGAATTGAACCTGCAGTTAGCTGTGGCCTATGTTCCCACATACCAGTCTCTTTGTGACAAGGCTGCTATTTTGGAGAGCAAGATGAAACAAGTTGAAAGCAGGAAGAGAAAGCACTCTGACAAGCACAGCTCGGGATCGTCTCACAAGCGTTCCCATTATGATGATAGTGGGAGTTCTGGATCCCACAAGCATGGGAAGTTCAACAAGCACCACAACCACAACCGTTATCATGACAACAAGCACAACCGTAGTCATGACAACGATAAGTACAAGAATCACAAGCGTGGATATAAGAACCACCACAATGGAAGTGGAAGTGGAAGCCAGCCTGTCAAGAAGGATCTTAGTCAGGTTGAATGATTCAAGTGCAAGAAGATGGGGAATTATGAAAATGAATGCCCAGAAAAGAAAGTTGAAGGACCCAACAAGCCCAACCCTTTCTAGAAAGGGCAAGTGAACCACATCAATGTGGAGGAAATCTATGAAGAGCCAGATGCTGTGGCTGGTAAGTTCAAACTCAATTCTATTCCAGCACTTGTTCTTTTTGATACTGGAGCATCGCATTCATTCATATCAAAAGCATTTGTTGATAGAAATCAACTGAAAACATTGGGTGTCCAATAAAAGTAAGTTCTCCAGGTGGAGACATGATAGTAAGTCTTGGATGCCGGGATCTAGTGATAGAAATTGGAAAACATAAGTTTCCAGTGAGTCTGATAATCCTAGATTCCCAAGGACTGGAAGTAATTTTGGGAATGGATTGGATGACCAAGTATGAAGGAGTACTAGATTGTGCCAATCGAACAGTTGCACTCACAACCCCGGAAAAGAAACGGATAAGATTCAAGTCTAACTTTGAATCGAAAGGGAGTAAGCTAAATTCTCTTAAGGGGGTTAGCATAGACAATGTGCCAATTGTGAGTGAATATCCGGATGTGTTTCCGGAAGAATTGCCGGGAATGCCACCAGATAGAGATGTGGAGTTTCTTATTGATTTGCTACCAGGATCTGGACCAATAGCAAAGAGACCGTACAAGATGTCAGTGGATGAGTTGAAAGAACTCAAGAAGCAGCTTGGAGAACAGTTGCAGAAAGGATTTATCCAACCAAGTTCTTCATCTTGGGGAGCACCAGTTTTGTTTGTGGAAAAGAAAGATAGAAGTCAAAGGTTATGCATAGATTACCGTTCACTCAATGAGGTGACCATCAAGAACAAATACCCTTTACCAAGAATCAATGACTTGTTTGATCAGTTAGAAGGAGCTTGTGTGTTCTCAAAGATTGATCTCCGGTAAGGTTATTTCCAGCTCAAGATAAGAGAACAAGACATACCTAAAACAGCTTTCACCACAAGGTATGGATTGTATGAGTATACCGTAATGCCATTTGGTTTGACCAATGCACCAGCATACTTCATGAATATGATGAACAAGGTGTTCATGGAATTCCTTGATAAATTTGTTGTTGTTTTCATCGATGACATTTTGATCTACTCCAAGAGCAAAGAAGAGCATACAGGACATTTACGTTTGATACTTGAGAAGCTTAGAGAGCATAAGCTGTATGCCAAGTTCGGCAAGTGTGAATTTTGGTTGAATGAAGTTGGATTTCTTGGACACGTTGTGATAGGAGATGGTGTAGCAGTTGATCCTGCTAAAGTTTCAGCTGTAACTGAATGGGAATCTCCTAAGTCAGTGAAAGAGGTTCGTAGTTTCCTTGGCTTGGCAGGATACTACAGAAGATTTATTGAGAATTTCTCCAAGGTAGCTAAGCCAATGACAGAACTGCTTAAGAAAGACAAGAAATTTGCTTGGTCTGAATGTTGTGAACTCAACTTTCAAGAATTGAAGAAGAGGCTAGTGACAGCACCAGTTTTATGTTTGCCAGATTTGGAAAAAGATTTCCAAGTATATTGTGATGCATCTCATCATGGATTAGGTGCAGTACTTATGCAAGAAGGAAAAGTTGTGGATTATGCCTCAAGACAACTCAAAACTCATGAGGTAAACTACCCTACTCATGATTTAGAGTTAGCCTCTGTTGTCCATGCACTCAAAACATGGAGACATTATCTTTTGGGAAAACGTTGTGAAGTGTTCACAGATCATAAGAGTTTGAAGTATATCTTCACCCAGAAAGAAATTAACATGAGACAAAGAAGATGGCTAGAACTCATCAAGGACTATGATTTGAGTTTGCAATACCATCCCGGTAAAGCAAATGTTGTAGCGGATGCTCTAAGCCGTAAAGTTTTTGTGAATGGCCTTACTAAGGGAGAATTGCCAGAAGATCTGTGTGCCCAATTCCGGGATCTCAGATTGGAGATTGTGCCTGAAGGACATCTCATGTCATTGGATGTTCAACCCACTTTGTTTGACAATATCAAAGAAGCCCAAAAGACAGATAAGGAAATTGAAGAGATTAAAGAAAAGATTGGCAAAGGAAAAGCCAAAGGATTCCATGAAGATGAACAGGGTACTTTATGGCATGGAAAACGTATCTGTGTTCCACAGGATCCGGAACTTCAGAAACTGATATTACAAGAAGCACATAACCCACCATATTCCATTCATCCGGGTAACACCAAAATGTACATGGATACGAAGGAAAGATTTTGGTGGAATAATCTCAAGAAAGACATCGCCGAACATATTGCTTTGTGTGATGTATGTAGTAGAGTGAAAGCAGAACATCAGAAACCAGCAGGATTGTTACAACCACTACCTATTCCTGATTGGAAATGGGACAAGATTGGTATGTATTTCATCACCGGACTTCCAAGGACCCGGTCTGGATATGATTCTATTTGGGTAGTAGTGGATCTCCTAACTAAAGTGGCTCATTTTATACCCGTGAAGACAACTTATACAAGTGCTAAGTTAGCCAAGATATATATGAGTAGAATTGTATGTCTACATGGAGTACCCAAGAGTATTGTGTCTGATAGGGGAACTCAATTCACTTCTCATTTTTGGAGGCAACTACATGAGTCATTGGGAACGAGGTTGGAATTCAGCACTGCATTTCATCCTCAGAATGATGGACAAACGGAAAGGACCAACCATATACTTGAAGATATGCTAAGGGCATGTGCTCTAGATTATGGAGCCAGTTGGGATGAAAGTCTGCCTTACACAGAATTCTCTTACAATAACAGCTATCAAGCCAGTATTGAGATGGCACAATTTGAGTTTCTCTATGGGAGAAAGTGTACCACCCCATTACTATGGAATGGTGTGGGAGAAAGAAGTTTGTTCGGACCGGAACTAATCAAAGAGGCTGAAGAGAAAGTCAAGCTAGTCAAGGACAGATTGAAGATAGAACAGTCCCGACAAAAGAGCTATGCAGATCCTAAGCATAGAGAAGTCACCTATGAAGTGGGTGATAGAGCTTATCTTAGAGTGTCACCACTTCGTGGAGTGAAGAGGTTTAGTGTCAAAGGTAAATTAGCCCCAAGATATGTTGGACCATTCAAAATTCTAAGCCGTAAAGGAGAATTAGCTTATGAGATTGAATTGCCAGAGTCTTTGTCAGCTGTTCATAATGTGTTTCATGTGAGTCAGCTTAAGAAATGTCATCCAGAAATGGAAGAGACTTCTTTAAAGTATACTATACCTTTGGAAGAGGTTCAATTGGAAAGTGACCTCACTTATGAAGAGAAACCTATCAAGATTCTTGAGACTGCAGAAAGAGTTACGCGGACTAAGACTATCAAATTCTGCAAAGTTCAATGGAACCATCATTCTGAAGAAGAAGCAACATGGGAAAGAGAAGATGATCTTTGGAAAGACCACCCTCACCTATTTGCTAGCCAACCCGAATCTCAAGGGCGAGATTCACCTTAAGGGGGTTAGATTAGTAACATCCCAAAAATCATGTTTCAAAATCCATGCATATCACCCATGCATCCATGATCATTTATGGTTCAATTTTCAAAAACCATTCAAAACAGGAGCATTTGTTGCTCATTATTTTATGTAAGGATGATCTAGCCTTAGTGCTATTTTCCTAATGAGAAGAGTACTTGTTTTGTTCAGTAATGTTTTGAATTCAAACTTAAGTACTTTCCAAAGCTTGAGCAAAGTTTTCAAAACAAAGTGTGTAAACAAAACCAATATTATGCCCATGGTTTATATCACATTAAGGCTTGGTTTTATTTTTATTTTCGAATGATCAAAGTGATTTTGAGTAAACAATGGTGTTTGACACACATTTGAATACTAAGTTCACTGTTTAAAAATCTAGAGAAGATTTGAAATCAAACTTGTTTGAATTAGGGTTTGAAATCATTTCTAGAAATTCAAAAAGAAAAAGAAAAGGAGTAAAGGAAAAAAAAGCAAACAGCCAAACTGGCCCAACCCAGCCCAACTCGACCCATCTAGACCAGAAACTCCCTCCCGCGAATCGTTTTATTTCACTCACAACCACACCCACGAAGTCACTAACTGCCAGGACCCACCTCCTCTTCTCTACTCTCGCTGACAACCGCGGCCCACACGGCATCATCGTCTCCACCCAGCGACTGGTTCATCCCCAAATCACTCGGCCGTTTCTGGATTGATTCGCGGCTTCAATTCACGATCAATGCTCGAGTAAATCACGTCCGCGTCCTTGCTACTTAAACCCCCTCTGCCCCCTCTCCATTTTCCCCCCAACGCCAAGCACAGAGAGCCCCCAGGCTGTGAGAATTCCTCGTCGCGACCTCGCTGCTCCGACGAACCACAGCATCAATTCCGGCCAACCCCGACCACCCCTCTGCTCCTGGTTCACACGAGAAAGCTCCACTTCACCTTGCGCACCTCCCAGTACCACTAGCTCGCCCGCATGTGCCCCAGAACGTCGGAAACTCAATCGACTGAGCGCCACCATCTTCGGCTTCAACTCCGATGACCTCGAGTGGTAATTTCCGACCGCCCCTTTCCCTCTCGTTGACACCCGCGTGACTAACATCGTCTTGCGCATCTGACCCACCGCTCCTTTTGCCTTGGCATGATCTGCACCCTCGCCAACGTCGACGAACAGAAGCATCCGTCGCCAGGGACTTCTCTGACGAGCAATCCACGACGACCCCGAGCGCCCCTTCGCCAACCGAGCACACGTCGAGCATCTCCTCGTCACGGCGATTCTGGTGAGCATCCTAACACCTCCCCAGGCGACCTAACTTGCCGGCAAGCTTGCATCCAGAGCGCGCCTCCGCCTTTGGCCGCCGCCAGCGCCGCCACTTGTTGGTCAGCTGCTTAGGGCCGTTCGATTTAGATCCAGTGGACGCGATAGAACATAGTCGAAGGGGTAAGTAAGGATCTGAGCCGCGCGTTTTAGTTAGATCTAACGGCTCGGAAGCGCGATCCTGAGCGAAGCGGTACCAGCCAACCAGGGACTGCCGCGTGGCATGTTCTCAGTTTTAAATTTCTGAATTAGATCTATTAGATGTTTGAATTTGTTTAATTCATAACTTTTGAATGCCACGTCCAAATTTGACAAATTTTATATCAATGGAATCAGGAGAGAAAAACCTTTCCATCTATGCAATGTGTTTAATGTTTTGCCACTGTTAAAATGGTTCTTTTACAGAAACATGTGTAGGCCTATTTTGTGTATAACAATTATTTGAAAAATGTTTTAATGTTCAAATAAAGTTTATTTATCTTGCTTTGTACTTGTTTATGATTCAGTACCATGCACTTGTCTTGTTTGGTGTAGAAAATAATCACATGGCATTATGCATGCATCCATATATTTTTGCTTGTATTTATTTTGTATGTGATTTTGGTGCTATTATTTTATGTGTAGATTTTGGTGCAAATAGTGATTGTGATTGTGAGGATGGTAGCTACTCTCCAAAATACCAAGGCAAGTGGTGCTTCATGATTTATTCCTATGTTTTTATGCATTAGAAATATTTTGCTAGTCTTGCATGGTTATTTTGAGCTATATGCTATGCTTGGGAAATCCTAGTAGTTGTACAATTGCTAGAAATATTTCTAAGTCTTATCAATGCCATGCTTAGCCTAGCTAGTAGCAAACAAGGGTGGTTATATATTCATGATATGAATAAATATTTCTAAGTCTTTGGACTATGTTTTTGCTTAATAAAACAACTAAGTGAATGAAACACCTGAGTGGAATGGAAAGAATGGGTTATGCTGAGTGGTTACACAAGGCCCATTTCTATGGTTTACCTTGTGTATATCACTTGTGGAAAGCCACCCAGGAACAAAGGGATTTGAGATGCCATATGTTAAGAAGCTTCTAGTGCAGCCACTTGGCAATATGGGCTCTGCCTGGATCATATAGGTTGCAATAACTTAGCCATTTGGACAGTTGGTGGTAGTGGGATGATAGGTTGGAGCGTGTCCATTTGGTCTAAGGGAAGGCTTCTGAAAGGTCCTGTCTTGGTGAAAATCAAGTCTTGTGGGGAAAGTGCACAACCTCTGCAGATGGAAGAATCTAAGTACTTAGCCATGTCCCTGGTATTGGACAACTTGAGCATCAAGACATGGAAGCTATCAAGAATCTCCTCATCCCAATTTCTAAGTAAAAATTTGTGGTTGAACAAGGGTGAAGGTTCACCAATGTCTATTGGTGGTTCCTTGGGAAATTTTTGACAAAGAAAAACTTAGTGTCTTCAACTAATAGGTAAAACCTATTTTGAGCAAAGCAAGCCTAAGCTATACTTAGCCAAAATGCATATAGTATCTAGTCCACCAATATTCTACTAAGGTATCACTTGCCAATACTATTCCAATGTATTGACCCACTGTGGCTGTAACTTGTGATGTTGCAGGTTATTCTGATGATGATTAGGAGTCATGAGTCTACACTCAACATGCTTGCCTGTGGCACATGAAGATGAAGACTTATTTATCTTATTACATATTTAAACTCTTTTACTAGGCCTGTGGCCATGGAGTTGTAAAAGACTATGTTTGTCTCTGGAATGACTTGTAATAATGACCTTTGTTTCTGTGTACTTCATCTTAAACTATGGATTCTAGCATTGATCCAGGGACTAGCATTGCAATCACAGGGATCCTTTCCTTTACAAAGGAGGGATCTTACAGATGGTATCAGAGCACTGTGTTGCCTGTAGGATTATGACCCTAGGATTGGAAACCACTAAGGAAAATTTTTCAACAACTTCCACACTTTTCTTATTCTTCTAGTAAACTTTTCTAATCTTCTTTTCTCATCTATTTTGATAGAAGGATTCATTGTTAGCCTTTATATTAGAAAGTGAAAGATGAATTGAGTCTTATTAGTTGGACCACCACACTCATCTTTATATTTCCAAAATTTTGACTAAGTTATATTGAAACTAGGTTGCTTGTATTATGTATGTCATGATTTGAGTGTTGCTTGACAATGATATGCATGTGATGCTTTGCCTTGTGATTTAACTTTAATTGTATTGATCCTAACATTTTCTATCTTATAAAATAGATGCCTAATGTTACTATCAGCACGGCTGAAGAGTTCAAGGGAACTCGTTTTGGCACTCGTATTATTGAGCTCACTAGTCTGCTCAATCTCCCTCTTCCTACTATCATGATGCTTCCCCTCACCAAGTTTGAGAGGAAAGACCTTTGGGGTTTCAAGGTTAATCAGCCAGGACGCCAGACTGAGCCAGCCACGGAGGCCATCATCTTCAAGCTCATGCATGATGACAAGGAGAGAGGCCTAGAGGTAGTCATGCAGGATTTGATTGGACGTTTACTAGGGAGACACTCTCGAGAGGTTAGAGGTACTCACTTCCACACCTTTGGTAGACGTGATGATGATGGTGAGGCCATTGAATTTGAGGATACTTCGAGAGAAACGGCAGAGCCGATTCGCCTATACCTCCAGGACTTAGAAGTTCTTCTTAGGCACATAGACACTGATAGGACCAACGTCATGCTTAGCAATGACGAACTCCAGGTGCAGCTTCGTGAGAAGGACAAGATCTTCGCGGAGCAAGATGAGATAGTCAAGGAGATGGAGGCTAAGTTTGAGAGTCAGGACAGAAAGTTCAAGAGTCAAGAGAAGTGAGTCCAAGATAGGAACAAGAGGATTCGAGACATGACTGCAGAACTAGAGGCCAAGGACTTAGAGCTCGAGCATCAGCTGACTGTGATTGAGAGGCTTCGTTCACAGAAGAGGGCTCTCAAAGCCATAGTAGAGACCTTGACCACCAATGTCGAGGAATACAAGATCGCTATGGAGAATGCAGGTCTTACATTTGTTGTCCATGATTTAGAGTTAGCCTCTGTTGTCCATGCACTCAAAACATGGAGACATTATCTTTTGGGAAAACGTTGTGAAGTGTTCACAGATCATAAGAGTTTGAAGTATATCTTCACCCAGAAAGAAATTAACATGAGACAAAGAAGATGGCTAGAACTCATCAAGGACTATGATTTGAGTTTGTAATACCATCCCGGTAAAGCAAATGTTATAGCGGATGCTCTAAGCCGTAAAGTTTTTGTGAAATGGCCTTACTAAGGGAGAATTGCCAGAAGATCTGTGTGCCCAATTCCGGGATCTCAGATTGGAGATTGTGCCTGAAGGACATCTCATGTCATTGGATGTTCAACCCACTTTGTTGGACAAGATCAAAGAAGCCCAAAAGACAGATAAGGAAATTGAAGAGATTAAAGTAAAAAGATTGGCAAAGGAAAAGCCAAAGGATTCCATGAAGATGAACAAGGTACTTTATGGCATGGAAAACGTATCTGTGTTCCACAGGATCCGGAACTTCGGAAACTGATATTACAAGAAGCACATAACTCACCATATTCCATTCATCCGGGTAACACCAAAATGTACATGGATATGAAGGAAAGATTTTGGTGGAATAATATCAAGAAAGACATCGCCAAACATATTGCTTTGTGTGATGTATGTAGTAGAGTGAAAGCAGAACATCAGAAACCAGCAGGATTGTTACAACCACTACCTATTCCTGATTGGAAATGGGACAAGATTGGTATGGATTTCATCACCGGACTTCCAAGGACCCGGTCAGGATATGATTCTATTTGGGTAGTAGTGGATCGCCTAACTAAAGTGGCTCATTTTATACCCATGAAGACAACTTATACAAGTGCTAAGTTAGACAAGATATATATGAGTAGAATTGTATGTCTACATGGAGTACCCAAGAGTATTGCGTCTAATAGGGGAACTCAATTCACTTCTCATTTTTGGAGGCAACTACATGAGTCATTGGGAATGAGGTTGGAATTCAGCACTGCATTTCATCCTCAGACTGATGGACAAACGGAAAGGACCAACCAGATACTTGAAGATATGCTAAGGGCATGTGCTCTAGATTATGGAGCCAGTTGGGATGAAAGTCTGCCTTACACAGAATTCTCTTACAATAACAGCTATCAAGCCAGTATTGAGATGACACCATTTGAGTTTCTCTATGGGAGAAAGTGTACCACCCCATTACTATGGAATGGTGTGGGAGAAAGAAGTTTGTTCGGACTGGAACTAATCAAAGAGGCTGAAGAGAAAGTCAAGCTAGTCAAGGACAGATTGAAGATAGAACAGTCCCGACAAAAGAGCTATGCAGATCCTAAGCATAGAGAAGTCACCTATGAAGTGGGTGATAGAGCTTATCTTAGAGTGTCACCACTTCGTGGAGTGAAGAGGTTTGGTGTCAAAGGTAAATTAGCCCCAAGATATGTTGGACCATTCAAAATTCTAAGCCGTAAAGGAGAAGTAGCTTATGAGATTGAATTGCCAGAGTCTTTGTCAGCTGTTCATAATGTGTTTCATGTGAGTCAGCTTAAGAAATGTCATCCAGAAATGGAAGAGACTTCTTTAAAGTATACTATACCTTTGGAAGAGGTTCAATTGGAAAGTGACCTCACTTATGAAGAGAAACCTATCAAGATTCTTGAGACTGCAGAAAGAGTTACGCGGACTAAGACTATCAAATTCTGCAAAGTTCAATGGAACCATCATTCTGAAGAAGAAGCAACATGGGAAAGAGAAGATGATCTTTGGAAAGACCACCCTCACCTATTTGCTAGCCAACCCGAATCTCGAGGGCGAGATTCACCTTAAGGGGGTTAGATTAGTAACATCCCAAAAATCATGTTTCAAAATCCATGCATATCACCCATGCATCCATGATCATTTATGGTTCCATTTTCAAAAACCATTCAAAACAGGAGCATTTGTTGCTCATTATTTTATGTAAGGATGCTCTAGCCTTAGTGCTATTTTCCTAATGAGAAGAGTACTTGTTTTGTTCAGTAATGTTTTTAATTCAAACTTAAGTACTTTCCAAAGCTTGAGCAAAGTTTTCAAAACAAAGTGTGAAAACAAAACCAATATTATGCCCATGGTTTATATCACATTAAGGCTTGGTTTTATTTTTATTTTCAAATGATCAAAGTGATTTTGAGTAAACAGTGGTGTTTGACACACAATTGAATACTAAGTTCACTGTTTAAAAATATAGAGAAGATTTGAAATCAAACTTGTTTGAATTAGGGTTTGAAATTATTTCTAGAAATTCAAAAGGAAAAAGGAAAGGAGTAAAGGAAAAAAAGCAAACAGCCAAACTGGCCCAACCCAGCCCAACTCGACCCATCTAGCCCAGTAACTCCCTCCCGCGAATCGTTTTCTTTCACTCACAACCACACCCACGGAGTCACTGACTGCCTGGACCCACCTCCTCTTCTTTCCTCTCGCTGACAACCGCGGCCCACACGACATCATCGTCTCCACCCAGCGGCTGGTTCATCCCCAAATCACTCGGCCGTTTCTGGATTGATTCTCGGCTTCAATTCATGATCAATGCTCAAGTAAATCATGCACGCGTCCTTGATACTTAAACCCCCTCTGCCCCCTCTCCATTTGCCCCAAACCCCAAGCACAGAGCGCCCCTAGGCTGTGAGAATTCCTTGCTGCTCCGACGAACCACAGCATCAATTCCGGTCAACCCCGACCACCCCTCTGCTCCTGGTTCACACGAGCAGGCTCCACTTCACCTTGTGCACCTCCCAGTACCACTAGCTCGCCCGCACGTGCCCCAGAACATCGGCAACGCAATCGACTGAGCGCCACCGTCTTCGGCTTCAACTCCGACGACCTCCAGTGGTAATTTCCGACCGCCCCTTTCCCTCTCGTTGACACCCGTGTGACTAGCATCGTCTTGCGCATCTGACCCACCGCTCCTTTTTCCTTGGCATGATCTGCACCCTCGCCAATGTCGACGAACAGAAGCATCCGTCTCGAGGG
This sequence comes from Avena atlantica, assembly GCA_910589765.1. Lineage (NCBI taxonomy): Eukaryota > Viridiplantae > Streptophyta > Magnoliopsida > Poales > Poaceae > Avena > Avena atlantica. The sequence goes on along the minus strand of OU342739.1, from coordinate 524,957,069 downwards.
ACTTCTCCGACGAGCAATCCACGACGACCCCGAGCGCCCCTTCGCCAACCGAGCACACGTCGAGCATCTCCTCGTCACGGCAATTCTGGTGAGCATCCTCACACTTCCCCGGGTGACCTAACTCACCGGCAAGCTTGCAGCCAGAGCGTGTCGCCGCCTGTCGCCGCCGCCAGCGCCGCCACTTGTTGGTCAGTTGCTTAGGGCCGTTCGATTTAGATCCAGTGGATGCGATAGAACATAGCCGAAGGGGTAAGTATGGATCTGAGCCGCGCGTTTTAGTTAGATCTAACGGCTCGGAAGCGTGATCCTGAGCGAAGCGGTACCAGCCAACCAGGGACTGCCGCGTGGCATGTTCTCAGTTTTAAATTTCTGAATTAGATCTATTAGATGTTTGAATTTGTTTAATTCATAACTTTTGAATGCCACGTCCAAATTTGACATATTTTATATCAATGGAATCAGGAGAGAAAAACCTTTCCATCTATGCAATGTGTTTAATGTTTTTCCACTGTTAAAATGGTTCTTTTACAGAAACATGTGTAGGCCTATTTTGTGTATAACAATTATTTGAAAAATGTTTTAATGTTCAAATAAAGTTTATTTATCTTGCTTTGTACTTGTTTATGATTCAGTACCATGCACTTGTCTTGTTTGGTGTAGAAAATAATCACATGGCATTATGCATGCATCCATATATTTTTGCTTGTATTTATTTTGTATGTGATTTTGGTGCTATTATTTTATGTGTAGATTTTGGTGCAAATAGTGATTGTGATTGTGAGGATTGTATCTACTCTACAAACTACCAAGGCAAGTGGTGCTTCATGATTTATTCCTATGTTTTTATGCATTAGAAATATTTTGCTAGTCTTGCATGGTTATTTTGAGCTATATGCTATGCTTGGGAAATCCTAGTAGTTGTAGAATTGCTAGAAATATTTCTAAGTCTTATCAATGCCATGCTTAGCCTAGCTAGTAGCAACCAAGGGTGGTTATATATTCATGCTATGAATAAATATTTCTAAGTCTTTGGACTATTGTAGAGGGAGTGTCCCAACCTTTACACAATATAAGGTGGAGTCCCCTGTGTTTACAATGCTAGTCCCTGGATCAATAGCTAGCATCCACAGTTAAGATGTAATATCAAGAAACAAGGGTCATAATATAACTTTATAACCAGGAATAACATAATTTTATTACATCTTACATAGCTCATTTGGCTATTACATTACATTGCAGCGGAATAACCATAGTCATGGGGTCCTTCATCTTCAAAGTGCCACAGGCAGATGTTGGTTGTAGACTTTGTAATCCTAATCAATCAATCTTCACTAAAATCAATCAAACCTGCAACATTACAAGTTACAGCCACAAGGGTCAATACATTTGAATTGTATTGGCAAGTTTCACTACTATGTGGAATATAAGTGGATCCTAACATTACATGAATATTTGGCTAAGTAGGTTTTTAGGCTCATTTGCAGAAAGCAATAATTTATCCTATCTTTTCAAATGGTTTTGTTTCCTTTGTCAAATCTCTTTATCAAAAACCCTTGAACACCTTGGTATCCCCAAGTATTCAAGTATTTGTCAAAAAATCCCTTGAGCTACTTGGTAACCCCAAGTGCATCAAGTATTATACAAATCTCATGAGTTCCTTGGTAACCCCAAGTGTTCATGTTTTCAACAAAATCTCTTGAGTTCCTTGGTAACCCCAAGTACATCAAGTTTTGTCAAAGTCTCTTGAGTTCCTTGGTACCCCCAAGTATTCAAGTCTTTAAAAGTTTTCTTATAGAAATTAGAATGTCGAGATCTCCCATAGCTTCAAACTTTAGTTGCTCAGTATTGTCCATAACCGGGACACGGCTAAGTACTTAGATTTTATTATCTTCTGCAAAAGGAGTACACTTTACCCACATGTCACAATCCCATCCTTTTGCCACCAGTGGCCACTGGATTAGTGCTCACCAAGATGGAGTACCGGCAGATTGAGAATGTGACGAAGTCTTTCCAGAGAGTCCTCCCATGCACCATTGCTAGCTTGTCTTCAAGTACCCATGTAGGATTCCGGGTCCTCATGTCCAGTAGCCTGAAGACAATGCGCGGGTCTTCCCAATGTAGTTAACTAAGCCAGAGCCATAATAGCATGTGGTTGCACACGAAAGCCACAATTGGAGAAACATGTTCAATCTCTAAGTTTCCTGGGTGGTTTCCTTTGGAGCACAACACAAAGAGATTACCATAGACATGGTTCCTTTTGTTGCCACCTTCTCCAAAACTTAAAGTATCCTTGGCCACCTAGGTGGTTCATTGAGTCCTTGTTTTATTATATAAAAACACAAGTCCTTTTCTCAACTTCATAAAATCCCAACATGTATCTCTTTTCAAAATATAGCATGGCTAAGCATGTAACAACTACAATGTTTTCTTCTAAGGAATGTACAGGGAATCCTATTAGAATTTAGCATAGCATAAGTATAGAAAATTCTTTTCATGCATGTTTTCAAAATCCACTAAGTATAATGAAAATAGTAGGACTTTAGATGACAGTGTAACTTGCCTTTTGGTAGGGAATGGTGGTTCACTCCTTGACCTTGCTAGCCTCACACTTTTCTAACTTCACTACAATCAATCAAGCAAACACAATATCAACAAGCATTCCAAACCAATAAGCAATCAAACATTTCACACACATAAAACAATGGGATCTAATTCATGCATGTAAGCATGCAAGAGGTGGTTCTATTTGCCAAGGATGGTCTCCACTAGGCTTCTAAATTTTGTAAGGTCCAAGGTGGTCATTTTCCTAAGTGGCAAAGTCATTTGCAAAAGGGTTTTGTTCAAAAACCATTTTTAAATCCATTCATCATTTTATGTGGTGGAAAATATTTTTATCAAAGCAACAACTTTATGTTGTTCACCAAATAAGTTGTTGTTTTCTCAAAACTTGGTGTTTATGGTCAGTAGGTTTGGTCCAAAACATTTTCCCATAGTTTTTACTCCAAAAACATTTTCATAACAAAAACCTTTATTTTTATTTGGCTAGAAATGGGCTAAACCATCCATCCTAAACTTTTCCAAATCCATTTTCAAAACCATGGGTTGATTCCTAGGGTCAGTAAGTTCACCACAAACTAATTTGCAAAGGTTTCACACTCAAAAACATTTTTGAATCATTTTTCTAATCTAAACAAGCATACAAAAGTTTCTGCAAAAACAATCTATCTAACAGATACTATTTGCTAAACAAAAGGCATGGTTGGCTAGGTCTTGTTCCACTGATTCCAATGATATCAAATTTGTGAATTTTGGACGTGTGGATCAAAAGTTACAAAAGTTTCAAATTGCAACTCAAATCTGTTTTTCAAATTCTGTTTTAAACTGAACTGGCCACGCGTCGCAATATGACTGGCTGGTACCGGTTCGGCCGGATCGGCTCTGCGGTGCGTGTCTGAACAGATCGTGCGGTCCTGATCGCGTACCCCTTCGGTGATTAAGTGGATCTGTTTCGTTCGCTCGATCTAGATCCTACGGTTGCTAACATGCTTGCCAAAGATCGGCGGCGCTGGCGGCGGCGCACGGCCAGGCGGTGGCGCTACGGCGGTTACAGGAAGCGGAGAGGGGAGGGAAGGTGCTCACCAGAATCGCGAGGAAGTGGTGATGCTCGACGTGTGCTTGTCGTGGCAAGGGGTGCTCTGGTACAGCTGCGATTGCTCGCCGGAGTAGAGAACAACGTCAGGTGGTCCTGGTCGTGGTCGGAGGCGAAGCTGTCGATCACGAGGAGGCAAACAGAGGGCGTGGTCAGATGCAGGAGGTCACGGAGATGACGCGAGCGTGAAGGAGAAGGCTTGGGGCGGTCTGGACTTACCGGAGGAGCTCGACGGAGACGAGACAGACAGCGGCGCTCAGAGCTTTGTCCAAGACGGCTCCCTGGGGCGCCCGCGGTCGAACGGAGGGTACTGGGAGATGTGCCAGGGAGTGGTGAGTGTGCTCGTGTGCTTGTGGAGGCTGGAGGTGGCGAGTACTGGCCGGAATTGGAGGTGGAAGCTCGTCGGAGCAGCGGTGGTTTGGAGATGATTCCCAGCAGCCTGGTGGCGATGTGGAGTTGGTGTTTGCGGGGAATGACAGAGGGAGGAGAGGTGCTTATGTACGCATGGTCAGGGGCGAGATTAATGCAGCCATTATTCGTGAATTGACGCGCGGATTGAATGGCAGAGAACGGCAACATCGTTAGCGCGAGGAGGAAGAAGAGGAGTGAGCTGGCTGTGTGGGTCCCTGTTGTCAGCGAGGAATGAGAGGGGGAAGAGGGCCACCGTTCAGCGTATGTTTGGGTTAGAATCTGAGTGCGAATCGTTTTTCTTCGGGGAGGGGAGCTGGGCTGGTTGCTGGGCCTTGTTGGGCTGCTGGGTTGGGTCGACAAAAACTTTATTTTTTTCCTATTCTGAACCCTTTTCTTTTTCTGAAACTAATTTCTGTTTTTGAATTTCAAACAAACAAACAACATTCAAAACCATTCAAACAATCACCAAACTTTGTAACTTTGAATTTGGTTCTGTTTAACACATAAACCAAATTCCAAAAACCAACATAATAAATTTATTTTAGGGTCCATTATTAATTAAATAAATAGACCATTGTTTATTAAATAAAATAGGATTTGATTTATTTAAAAATCCCTATTTGAAAACTAAATATTTTCAAAACCAAATCAGTAGGTTTTATTTGGAAATATAAAATACTTGGAAAACTTAATTTAAATAAATAAATAAGTTTTGATGTTTTGGAAATAGTAAAACCTTTATTAATAAAACTTGGATATTAAATCCTTATTAATTTATTTTAAATAAACCTTTACTATTTTTATCAAAACAAAATATTTTATTTCAAAAGCTTGGCCAAGGTTTAATTTGGCTCTATAAAATAATCCTTATATATAAATCCTCTATTTCTTTTGAAAACCAAATCCTTTTATTTAAAAGATCCAAAATAGTAATTCCAAAATATTTTTATTTTCCTTTATTAAAGGATTATCTTTTCAAATCCCTTTATGATTTATTTAATTCAAATTGGTTTGAAGATTTCCAATTGGATTCAAAAAGTTTCTTTTCACTCTGAAAATCAAACAAAGTTTTATTTTATTCAATATTTTTAACATTACAAGATTTGGAAAATCTTGGGATGTGACAGGCTACCACCCTTAAAATAAATCTCGTCCCGAGATTTGGGAAGGCTAGGGTTACAAGCAGGTTCAAAACAACTAGGGTACTACCACCCTTAAAAATTTTCAAACAAAAATTACATATTGGCCTTCTTGGGGTCCTGGGAAACTTCTCTAAGCAAACATTTGCATTGTGTCCTTGGTTTCCACACTTGACTCATGGGCCAAGGTTGAGTTTCTCCATAGGCTTGTTCAACTTGTTCTTCATCTTTTATGGACAGTTGCTTGCATAATGCCCTGGGTTCTTGCAATTGAAACAGTGGATGTCCTTGAGTTCTTTACGTGGATCTTGTGGACAAGTTGCTACATAATGGCCTAGCTCTTTGCAGTTGTTGCACACCACTTGGACAATCTCTTTATTCTTTGGGTTCTCTGGGCATTCACCGGAATAGTGTCCCATTTCCTTACATTTATAACATTGCACATGGCTCTTGTCTATCTTTTTCTTCTTGGGTTTCTTTGATCCTTTGAATTGGGTTGTCTTGTTTGGAGGTATAAGTGGTCCTTTTCCTTTGCCATTAACATTCTTGGTATACTTGGATCCTTCTTGTTTCCTTTGTTCCACAATGGAATATATGGGGCATTGGATAGGAACATGGTTGTTTCCTTCACATAGGTAGCAAGTAGCTTGAGAGGTGGGACATTCTCCAACATGATGTTTCTCTTCACAGTTGGGGCATTGATCTCCATGCTCCTTGGAAGTATGATCCTTGTCTCCACAAATAATGCAAGCTGGGGCTCCATCTAAAATAATATTTCTGTCATCCTTGTTGTCAAAAACTCTTTTGGGATAGCTTTCTTCCATTTTGATCATTTGATCAGTCACCTTAAGCAACAATTGGCCTTGAGTTTCCAAAAATCCTTGTAGTATTGGATCTTCTCCACTAGTGTTGGCTATGAATTGAGCTGTCACTTGGTTCAACTGGTTCTGAGTTGCTATGAGCTCTTTCATGTTGTCCTCTTGGTTGGTGTTGGTGTCATCAACCTTGATTGTGGAGTCTCTTGGAGTAGTCATCTGTTTGGGTTGGAGGGATATTAGAATAGGCAAGATATTTCTAAGGAAATATTTCTAATCACACACATCACAATTCACACAACAATGTGCATGCAATCACAAGTCAAACATTTCACTCAAACAACAAGTTCAAGCACATACTTAGGCAACAAAAATATTTTTGTTGCACCACATAAGTTGGTGGGTTTTGTCTTAACTAAAATATGGTGGTTCATCTGCATGGTTCACTTGTGATCTTTCCATCCTTCTTTGGTTGATCCTTCTTACTTGAGATCATGGTTTCCTTGAAAAAAAACTCTTGATCACATAAATTTCAAGTGATGTGGGCTTCTTCTAACTTTTGCATTCCCTCAGTCTCTAAATCTTGAGCACGATTTCCTTGTCTCACTTGTAGTCCTTAGTGGTATCCAAGTTGGAAGTCCTTGGTGAACATGCTGAAGATGTTGAAGTCATTAGAGTTGAAGAAGTTGAAGTCATTAGAGTTGATGAAGTCCTTTGCACATGGTGTAGTCTTTGGCCATGGGGTAGGCTTTTCCATCAAGTTTGAAATAGAAGAGGTGTAGAGTTGAAACCAAAATGGTTGAGGAAAGAGTTTACAAGGTTGTTTTGTAAATAAGTTTTGGAACAAAACAACTCCTATTTCTCTAAGGGTTTTTGTCCAATCCTAGGTTTACAAATCCTATAGGCAACACAATGCTCTGATACCATCTGTAGAGGGAGTGTCCCAACCTTTACACAATATAAGGTGGAGTCCCCTGTGTTTACAATGCTAGTCCCTGGATCAATAGCTAGCATCCACAGTTAAGATGTAATATCAAGAAACAAGGGTCATAATATAAATTTATAACCAGGAATAACATAATTTTATTACATCTTACATAGCTCATTTGGCTATTACATTACATTGCAGCGGAATAACCATAGTCATGGGGTCCTTCATCTTCAAAGTGCCACAGGCAGATGTTGGTTGTAGACTTTGTAATCCTAATCAATCAATCTTCACTAAAATCAATCAAACCTGCAACATTACAAGTTACAGCCACAAGGGTCAATACATTTGAATTGTATTGGCAAGTTTCACTACTATGTGGAATATAAGTGGATCCTAACATGACATGCATATTTGGCTAAGTAGGGTTTTAGGCTCATTTGCAGAAAGCAATAATTTATCCTATCTTTTCAAATGGTTTTGTTTCCTTTGTCAAATCTCTTTATCAAAAACCCTTGAACACCTTGGTATCCCCAAGTATTCAAGTCTTTGTCAAAAAATCCCTTGAGCTACTTGGTAACCCCAAGCGCATCAAGTATTATAAAAATCTCATGAGTTCCTTGGTAACCCCAAGTGTTCATGTTTTCAACAAAATCTCTTGAGTTCCTTGGTAACCCCAAGTACATCAAGTTTTGTCAAAGTCTCTTGAGTTCCTTGGTACCCCCAAGTATTCAAGTCTTTAAAAGTTTTCTTATAGAAATTAGAATGTCGAGATCTCCCATAGCTTCAAACTTTAGTTGCTCAGTATTGTCCATAACCGGGGACAGGGCTAAGTACTTAGATTTTATTATCTTCTGCAGAAGGAGTACACTTTACCCACATGTCACAATCCCATCCTTTTGCCACCAGTGGCCACTGGATTAGTGCTCACCAAGATGGAGTACCGGCAGATTGAGAATGTGACGAAGTCTTTCCAGAGAGTCCTCCCATGCACCATTGCTAGCTTGTCTTCAAGTACCCATGTAGGATTCCAGGTCCTCATGTACAGTAGCATGAAGACAATGCATGGGTCTTCCCAATGTAGTTGACTAAGCCAGAGCCATAATAGCATGTGGTTGCACACGAAAGCCACAATTGGAGAAACATGTTCAATCTCTAAGTTTCCTGGGTGGTTTCCTTTGGAGCACAACACAAAGAGATTACCATAGACATGGTTCCTTTTGTTGCCACCTTCTCCAAAACTTAAAGTATCCTTGGCCACCCAGGTGGTTCATTGAGTCCTTGTTTTATTATATAAAAACACAAGTCCTTTTCTCAACTTCATAAAATCCCAACATGTATCTCTTTTCAAAATATAGCATGGCTAATCATGTAACAACTACAATGTTTTCTTCTAAGGAATGTATAGGGAATCCTATTAGGATTTAGCATAGCATAAGTATAGAAAATTCTTTTCATGCATGTTTTCAAAATCCACTAAGTATAATGAAAATAGTAGGACTTTAGATGACAGTGTAACTTGCCTTTTGGTAGGGAATGGTGGTTCACTCCTTGATCTTGCTAGCCTCACACTTTTCTAACTTCACTACAATCAATCAAGCAAACACAATATCAACAAGCATTCCAAACCAATAATCAATCAAACATTTCACACACATAAAACAATGGGATCTAAGTCATGCATGTAAGCATGCAAGAGGTGGTTCTATTTGCCAAGGATGGTCTCCACTAGGCTTCTAAATTTTGTAAGGTCCAAGGTGGTCATTTTCCTAAGTGGCAAAGTCATTTGCAAAAGGGTTTTGTTCAAAAACCATTTTTAAATCCATTCATCATTTTATGTGGTGGAAAATATTTTTATCAAAGCAACAACTTTATGTTGTTCACCAAATAAGTTGTTGTTTTCTCAAAACTTGGTGTTTATGGTCAGTAGGTTTGGTCCAAAACATTTTCCCATAGTTTTTACTCCAAAAACATTTACATAACAAAAACCTTTATTTTTATTTGGCTAGAAATGGGCTAAACCAATTAATCCATCCTAAACTTTTCCAAATCCATTTTCAAAACCATGGGTTGATTCCTAGGGTCAGTAAGTTCACCACAAACTAATTTGCAAAGGTTTCACACTCAAAAACATTTTTGAATCATTTTTTCTAATCTAAACAAGCATACAAAAGTTTCTGCAAAAACAATCTATCTAACAGATACTATTTGCTAAAAAAAAGGCATGATTGGCTAGGTCTTGTTCCACTGATTCCAATGATATCAAATTTGTGAATTTTGGACGTGTGGATCAAAAGTTACAAAAGTTTCAAATTGCAACTCAAATTTGTTTTTCAAATTCTGTTTTAAACAGAACTGGCCACGCGTCGCAATATGACTGGTTGGTACCGGTTCGGCCGGATCGGCTCTGCGGTGCGTTGGAACTGAACAGATCGTGCGGTCCTGACCGCGTACCCCTTCGGTGATTAAGTGGATCTGTTTCGTTCGCTCGATCTAGATCCTACGGTTGCTAACATGCTTGCCAAAGATCAGCGGCGCACGGCCAGGCGGTGGCGCTACGACGGTTACAGGAAGCGGAGAGGGGAGGGAAGGTGCTCACCAGAATCGCGAGGAAGTGGTGATGCTCGACGTGTGCTTGTCGTGGCAAGGGGTGCTCTGGTACAGCTGCGATTGCTCGCCGGAGTAGAGAACAACGTCAGGTGGTCCTGGTCGTGGTCGGAGGCGAAGCTGTCGATCACGAGGAGGCAAACAGAGGGCGTGGTCAGATGCAGGAGGTCACGGAGATGACGCGAGCGTGAAGGAGAAGGCTTGGGGCGGTCTGGACTTACCGGAGGAGCTCGACGGAGACGAGACAGACGGCGGCGCTCAGAGCTTTGTCCAAGACGGCTCCCTGGGGCGCCCGCGGTCGAACGGAGGGTACTGGGAGATGTGCCAGGGAGTGGTGAGTGTGCTCGTGTGCTTGTGGAGGCTGGAGGTGGCGAGTACTGGCCGGAATTGGAGGTGGAAGCTCGTCGGAGCAGCGGTGGTTTGGAGATGATTCCCAGCAGCCTGGTGGCGATGTGGAGTTGGTGTTTGCGGGGAATGACAGAGGGAGGAGAGGTGCTTATGTACGCATGGTCAGGGGCGAGATTAATGCAGCCATTATTCGTGAATTGACGCGCGGATTGAATGGCAGAGAACGGCAACGTCGTTAGCGCGAGGAGGAAGAAGAGGAGTGAGCTGGCTGTGTGGGTCCCTGTTGTCAGCGAGGAATGAGAGGGGGAAGAGGGCCACCGTTCAGCGTATGTTTGGGTTAGAATCTGAGTGCGAATCGTTTTTCTTCGGGGAGGGGAGCTGGGCTGGTTGCTGGGCCTTGTTGGGCTGCTGGGTTGGGTCGACAAAAACTTTATATTTTTCCTATTCTGAACCCTTTTCTTTTTCTGAAACTAATTTCTGTTTTTGAATTTCAAACAAACAAACAACATTCAAAACCATTCAAACAATCACCAAACTTTGTAACTTTGAATTTGGTTCTGTTTAACACATAAACCAAATTCCAAAAACCAAAATAATAAATTTATTTTAGGGTCCATTATTAGTTAAATAAATAGAACATTGTTTATTAAATCAAATAGGATTTGATTTATTTAAAAATCCCTATTTGAAAACTAAATATTTTCAAAACCAAATCAGTAGGTTTTATTTGGAAATATAAAATACTTGGAAAACTTATTTTAAATAAATAAATAAGTTTTGATGTTTTGGAAATAGTAAAACCTTTATTAATAAACCTTGGATATTAAATCCTTATTAATTTATTTTAAATAAACCTTTACTATTTTTGATGGGGATATGCCTACCGGGGTATACCCAGCAGGACGTTTCCGACTGGCCCAAAGAACGGGCGAGTGGGCCTGCAAAACGGCGACTCGATTAAAGCTCAGCAAGGAGCCAAGCGACTGGAAGCTGAAGGCCCAGGCGAGTGGATAGGCCCAGTCGGATTAGGTTAAACGAGTACCTAAGCTCTAACTGAATAGGTTGAGATATGTAAACCCTAGGGGAGGCGAGCCTATATAAACCTCCCTATAGGGCGAGTAGAGATATGTTCCATCATACACCCAAGCGACTCGCCGCCTAGCCGCCGAGCTCGCCCATTGTACCGCCTCCATAATACAATCTAGCCGGAGTAGGTCTTTACCCTCCGGGGGGCCGAACCTGGGTAAACCCTGTGTCTTTGCCCTCATCTCGCACCGCAGATGGCTGGCCGCCCTTGCCCCTCGTTCTACTACTCGCTGCCAATTGCAGCATCTGTCGTGACCATTCCCACGACAGTGGCGCCCACCGTGGGGCCTGGCCGGTGTTCTCCGGCGAGATCCAATCTGCCCATCAACGAGACGGTCGCCACCGGCCACAGGATAGCGATCGGCGAGATGCTCCAAATCTTGCCGAGCAGCTACATCCCGGCGGCGCGGCCCGTCACGCACAGCGTGATCCTGCCGATCGGCACGATCAACCTCTTCGTCGGCCTCACCGACGTCATCGTCTCGGAGGATTCGACTCGCATCCGCGAGTCGCCGCCACACGATCGGCTCTCCGAGAGCCAGATCCGCACGATCCATCGCCTCGCCTCCGAGTACAACTCGGCCCACAGCGACGTGGCCGAAAACCCAGCGGCCGCAGAAGACGCGGCCCTCAACGACGACGCCGACTCGGCGACCCCGGCGTCACTCGCCGGATCCATCACCGCGGCTTCATCCGCGGGCTCCATCGCCCAGGTCTCCAACGTGGGAGACTTCGAGGACCCCTCCATCCTCGGGATCTTCGAATTCGACTCCGGGTCAGAGAACTCCGCCGACCTCCGCGACGGAACCGGTCGCCACGCCGCTACCTACATGGCGACCGGCACCGATCCGCCGGAGGATCCATTCTCCACCCCAATCCCTCCTAACGCCACGGCAACGGAGGTCAAGGAACTCCGCCTGAAACTGGCGGAGGCGGTGCGCAAGGAGCAAGCCGAGCGCAAAAAATTTCGCCTCGAGCAGGTGACGGCGCAGGAACTATCACGCTACCACCAGCAGCGGATCAGGTCGCGCCTGAACCCCACCGTTTAGGGGCGTGCCCTGAACTTCGACGATGAAAACGACCTGGCCCGTGTGGCCAAGCGCGCAATCTGCGAGAACGCGCCACCAGGAGGAAGCGCCCGGCCCCCGCCAGGATTAACGGCGATGGGCGCCCCACCTCCACCCAACCGCACCCCTCCCAGGGACCAGCCGCAGATAGTAGTCTCCTCACGGGAGCGAGACGCAAACGGCCTCCCACTGTTCTCCACCCCGATGGACAACCTCGTGGCAGGCCGAGCAGCAGCCGACAGCATCACGGCCACCGGCGACGGCGCCCTACAGATCCAATACGTCAGGGCCCTGCTCGCGAAGGCTGTCGAGCAGCAAAGAGCGGGCGCCGACTCGCAAGGTCGAGTATACTCGCGTTCCTCGGGAAGCAGAGCGGCCTCCAGCAGCCGCCCAGCGGCGGTAAACACCCTCAACTGCCCGCCACCAGAGCCACTGCAGCTCCAACACCGACCCGCGAACGCGGCACTCTCCACCAACGACCCCAGGCCGGCGACCAACTTCGTCGCCGCCAACGGGCAACCCATCGACGCCCGCACCCACATCATCAACAACCAAAGTTGGCGCGCACGCCAGCCCGACGACCTGTGACACACCCTAACCAATCGCCGCGACGGCGAGCCCATGGGGTCGCTCAGTAGACTCGGACCCAAGTGCTTCGGACCAATGATCCGAGGCGAGAAGTACCCGCTAAACTTCAAGGCGCCAAAGGAGATAGAAAAGTACGACTCCTCGTACGACCCCACCGTCTGGCTCGACACATACCTCATGGCGATGGGGATCGCAGGCCACACCGACCTGCTAGCCGCCCGTTACCTCCCCCTGATGATGGAGGGGACGTGCAGGCAGTGGATAAACACCCTCCCCCAGGACAGTATCGACTCCTGGGAGGAGATGCGCGACGCCTTCGTCAGGCACTTCGAGTGCTCCTACACCCGCGCCACCACTATCGAGGACCTGGAGCGATGCGTCCAGGGACCCCGCAAGTCGACCCGCAACTGGGTCCAACGGTGGCAAGAACTCTGGTACAACGCGGTCGGCATCCACCCGGACACCGCGATCCATTGCTTCAATACCTCGTGCCGCTACGAGCCCCTGGTCGCCAAGCTCAAGCGACACTCTCGCACACTCGACAACATCCCCGACCTCCTCGAAATCGCCAAACGGTACGCGGAGGAAGATCCAAACCAGGAAACTGACGACGAGTCAGGAGGTCAACGCCGCACGAGCGGCAATGACAGCGGACGACGGTCCGACCTACGCTACAGCAACACTCGCCTCACCGGCAAGCGCTGCAGTGACGGGCGAGTCGACTTCGTTGCCAACGCCGGGCACGTGCAACGCGAGCCCAAGAGCTTCCGCCGCGACGGAGGACAACGCCGCGACGGCGGCAACTACAAGGCCAAGCCAAGGTTCGACCCCGCGGCTCTCCTTAACCAACCATGTGCGTTTCATAGCAGGGAAGGGAAGCCCGCAACGCACACCACCGCCGACTGCCACACCCTCTGGGAGATCGAGAAGGCACGGCGAGCACGGGAGGACCCCGACAACGACCCGCCAAACGGCGGAAAATTCGGCAAAGTGGCCGGCTCGCTCCATACCTTCACGGGCTTCAACACGAAGCGCGATAAGAAGGTCATCGCCCGCGATGTCGCCGTCAACGCAGTGGCCCAGGTGGACGTTCCCCAGTTCCTAAACTGGTCAGAGCAGCCTATCACCTGGAGCCGCCAAGACCACTCGCCACGCATCGAGTACCCAGGACGAGTCGCCCTGGTGGTCAAGCCCAAGATCGGCGACTACTGGCTCCCCAAGACATTGATGGACGGCGGCAGCTCCATCAACATCCTGTACCTCAACACCTTCAGGCGGCTGCGGCTCCCGCAGTCGATGATCGAGACGACCCACACCACATTCCACGGCATCGTCCCCGGTCGGAAGGCGTACCCGATCGGCAAGGTCACGCTGCCAGTCACCTTCGGCACACCGACAAACTTCCGCACCAAGCGGATCGTCTTCGAGCTGGTGCCCTTCGACAGCCCCTACCACTGCGTCCTGGGGCGCCAAGCGTTCGCTAAGTTCATGGCAGCGCCGCACTACGCGTACAACGCGATGAAGCTCCTCGGGCCGTGCGGCGTCATCACCATCAACGACGATCCCGACATGGCCGCCGAGTGCGAGGCCAATGGAGCCGAGCTCGCTGACGTCGTCATCGCGGCGGAGACCAACCATGCTGATGAGCTCGCCAAGTACGCGAGCGGGGTCAACAACGACGACCCCACCATACTCAAGAAGCCCAACTCAGAGGGCGCAAACACCTCAACCTTTGATGCCACGACGCACACCCGCACCGTCGAGCTGGTCCCAGGCGACTCCAGCCAAACGGTGACGATCGGGACGGGCATGAGCCCAGCATAGGAAGGCGCGCTCATCGAGTTCCTCCGTGAGAACAGGGACATCTTCGCATGGAAACCCTCTGACATGCTTATTGTCCCTAGGGAGCTCGCTGAGCACAAGCTAAACGCCGACCCCAAAGTGCGACCTGTCAAGCAGTCGATGCGGCCCTTCAATGAAGAACGCCGCCAAGCAATCGCCGAGGAGGTGCAGCGTCTACTCGCTGTCGGCTTCATCCGGCCAATCAAGTACTCCAAGTGGCTGGCAAACCCAGTCCTGGTCGAGAAGAAGAACGGGACCTAGAGAATGTGTATCGACTACACAAACCTGAACAGCGCCTGCCCAAAGGAGCAGTTCGTCCTCCCGCGGATCGACCAGATAATCGATTCAACCGCGGGCTCGGAGTCGCTATGTTTCCTCGACGCCTACTCTGGGTACAACCAGATCAAAATGGATGTCGAAGACGAGGAGAAGACGGCATTCATCACGCCATTCGGAGCCTTCTGCTAGACCGCCATGACCTTCGGCCTTAAGAACGCCGGGGCGACCTACCAGCGGTGCATGAAAGAATGCCTCGCGAGCCAAATTGGCCGCAACATCCACGTCTACATCGACGACGTGGTCGTAAAGTCCGCTCGCCAGGGCGAATTACTGGCCGACCTGGCGGAAACATTCGCCAACCTGCGAAAATATAAGATAAAGCTCAACCCAGGCAAATGCACCTTCGGTGTACCTGCCGGACAACTACTGGGGTACGTCGTCTCCAAACGAGGGATCAAGGCGAACCCCACGAAGATCGACACGATCGCCCGGCTCGGCAAACCCGAGTGCCTGCGCGACGTCCAGAAGCTGGCCGGGCGAGTAGCGGCTCTCAGTCGCTTCATCCCCCGCCTGGGCGAAAAGGCGATGCCCCTATACCGCCTGATGCGAACCCCACCTTCCAGTGGGACAAGGAGGCGGACGACGCACTCCGCGATCTCAAAAAGGTGCTAATCGCCGCACCGCTACTCGTCGCCCCCGCCGACAAAGAACCCATGTTGGTCTACGTCGCGGCTTCCGAGCGCGTCGTCAGCGCCGTGATGGTCGTAGAGCGACCGGAGGAAGGAAAGGAGCGCCCAGTGCAACGACCGGTGTACTACATCAGCGAGGTCCTCACCGAGTCGCACCAGCGGTACCCCCAGTACCAAAAGCTGGTATATGCGGTCTTCAGAGCTCAGCGGCGCCTGCCGCACTACTTCCAGGAGCACCCGATCACGGTCGTCTCCTCGGCACCGCTTCAGGACATCATCCGCAACCGTGAGGCGACCGGGCGGGTCGCCAAGTGGGCCGTCGAGATCGGCGTCCACAACATCAAATACGAGCCACGAAAAGCGATCAAGTCGCAGGCACTGGCAGACTTCATCGCTGACTGGGAAGAGGCCCAGCAGCCAGAGAAGCTGCCGTACCTCCATTACTGGAGCCTGCACTTCGACGGCTCCAAGAACACGGATGGCGCAGGCGCAGGGATCGTGCTAACTTCACCAAAGGGCGACAAGCTCCGCTACATCCTCCGCCTCGACTTCACACCCTGCACCAACAACATGGCTGAGTATGAGGCCCTACTCCACGGCATGCGAGCTGCAAAGGAGATGAACGTCAATCGCCTCCGCTGCTACGGAGATTCCGACCTCGTCGCGGGGCAAGTCGCTGGCACCTGCGACGCCGTCTCCCCCACCATGGCGGCGTACCGCCAAGAAGTGGACAAGTTAGGCGGACACTTTACAGGCTACTCCGTCGAGTGGATCGATAGGCGGAAGAACGAGGAGGCCGACGCATTCTCTCGCATCGGGTCAGCTCGACTCGCCCCACCCGCCGGCGTCTTCCTCGACACGATCACCAAGCCATCAATCTCTCCCCCGAGGGAGATCGACATCGAAGTCCCGCTCCAACCAGAGGCAGCCCTGGTCGCACTCGTCAATGAGCCAGACGACTGGACCAAGCCCTACATTGCCTACCTGGAAGCCGGCACCTTGCCAGCAAACGAGACGGACGCCCAGATGATCGCCCGCCGCTGCAAGTCCTACACAGTAATCAACGGCGAGCTCCACAAGCGCAGTGTCACCGGCGTGTTTCAACGCTGCGTCCAACCCGCCGAAGGACGCAAGATCCCCCACGATATCCACTCCGGCGACTGCGGCCACCACACCGGCGCCCGCTCCCTGGTCGCCAAGGCTATGCGACATGGCTTTTACTGGCCCACCGCACACGCCGATGCCGTCGACATTGTCCAGCGGTGCGCCGGGTGCCAGAAGTACGCCAACCAGACGCACGTGCCGAGCTCAGCGCTCAAGACAATCCCCATCACCTGGCCATTCGCTGTGTGGGGCATGGATATGGTACGCCCCTTTAAGAAGGCCCTCTCCGGCTACACCCACCTGCTAGTCGCAGTCGACAAATTCACAAAGTAGGGGGAGGCCAAGACAGTTCGGAAATGCGACGGGAAGACCGCCACTAAATTCCTCCGCGAGCTCATATATCGCTACGGGTTCCCAAACAGCATCATCACGGACAACGGCACCAACTTCGCCAAGGGAGCCATGGCCGAATTCTGCGAAGAGCACCACATTCGGCTCGACCTCGCGTCAGTCGCCCACCCGGAATCCAACGGTCAGGAGGAACGGGCCAACCAAAGAATCCTCCACGGCCTGAAGCCGTGACTCTAAGTACCACTTGAGCGCACCGCCGGGTGCTGGGTCGAGGAGTTGCCCTCTATCATCTGGGGGATCCGCACCTCAGTCAACAGGTCGACAGGGTTCACCCCCTTCTTCATGGTCTACGGCGCCGAGGCAGTCATGCCCACCGACCTCGAGCACGACTCGCCGCGGGTCGTCCACTACACGGAGGCCGCGAACGAGCTCGCCCGCCAAGACGGGATCGACCAACTCGACGAAGCACGTGACCTCGCTCGGTCACGCACCGCCATCTACCAGCAGGGACTCCGCCGCTACCACAGCCGGCGGGTGAAAACTCGCACCTTCCAAGAAGGCGACCTGGTGTTACGCCTCATCCAGGACAAGAAGGGCATGCACAAGCTCTCCCCTCCGTGGGAAGGGCCATTCGCCATCGGGCGCGTACTCGGCAACGATGCCTACTACCTCATCGACGTCCGCGGGGACGGCGAACTCGACGTCAAGCGACCATGGAATGTAAACCTCCTACGGAAGTTCTACTCCTAGAACCCCACACATGTACTCTCCAGTCGCTATGAAATAAAAAGAAACGGTTACCGCAAATTGCGCCTACTCTCCATGACTTGTGCCACTCGCACTCGTAATAACAGCGTCAAGCTAACCGCAGAAGTCAACCTTTGGTACAGCGATCGGCACGGCTAAGTAGTATGGTGCAAGAGTACTAATTCACCTCAAGTCTTGCATCGTCCATGAAAAACGCCTACCCGGAGCCCCATTGGAGTCGCCTAGATCGACTGGTTCTACGAACCAAGACAACTGCCTTCGCTTCTCACAGCGACCTTGGTCCTCCGCATCCTTGGCATAGCGACTCGAACGGCTAAGTACCACGCTCGGGGACTGAAGACCAGTTCATCGCGAGCGGTCGGGGAAAAACGCCAAGTAGGAGAGCATGCCCAGGACTCGCCACGCGACTGACCCCACGGGCCAGGAAGGAGTGACGCGCTCAAACCAACGCACTAAGTCCTCAACCACCCTCGAGTCGCGCCTAGAACAACCAAGTACCACGCTCGGGGACTCGGCCACCCGACCTCGCTCGCGCAAGGGAAAACGGTAAAGTACAGAGCACTCAAGGGAGTCGCTTAGCGACTGGCTCTCCGAGCTCGGGCGAGTCGACCATAATAACAAAACACATAACAACAACAAATATATCACATACGAGGTAAACCCCACAAAAAGGGCGGACGCGCTCGGGGACTCGTTCAAACATCAATCACAAACACATGACAAATACAAAAATAGACACGATGTCTCATTCAATTGCATATCGCATTGTCTCATGTTACAAAATATGCCTGCATGGCAGACCTGCTGTTAACGCCACAAGGCAAACTATCCTACTCTGCAGGCTTTGATGACGACTCGCCAACATCCCGACGATTGCGGATGAACGGCGTGTACGGGTTCGACGGATACATCGTCAGTTCACCCGCCATCGCCGCGCGAAAAGGTTGCTCTACCTTGAAGTCACGATGCGGCGGCTCGGGGTCGTTCGGCACGACGACCGTCTCCTGGTACGGAAGGAGATCGCCCATTGCCCAGACACGTTCCGAGTACGTGGCGGCGCGGTCCTGCAACTTGAGAACCTCGGACAGCTCCACTGCGCCAGTCGACGATGGGTATCCACTCGTCACATCGTCGATGTCGAAGTCCTCGGGGAAGTGGGCAAGTCCAAGACTAAGTGCCATCGACGCTCCGTGCTGAAAAGCCGACCGCGTCATGAACTCAACGACCGCGAGCGCCTTCTCCAAATACTTCCACACCTCAACGAGGTCGCTGGTAATCACCTCCGTGGGCGATATCTCTTGGAGATAGGCGCGGATGCACGTCGCCGACAACGTTGCCGAGTCGACAAGCATGCTTACACACTGCCTCACGTCGAACGAGCTCGCCTCTTCCTTGCTATCGATGATGCGACCTGCGAGTAGAAGACAATAATGAATACGATGGACACCACAAAAGGCACAACCACCGGAAGGGGCAGATGCACTTACCAATCAACGGGCGGGCGAGTTCCGTGATGAAGCTTTGAAGCGACGTATGGTCGTCCTGAAGCCCAGCAACAAGGGCATCGGACACTTTGCGATCCTCTTCGGCGGCTGCAATGGCGGCCTTGGCTCGCCCGTCAGCCGAGCTCGCTTCTTCTTTTGCCTCCCGTAGCTCGCGCTCGAGGTTGGCGACCCGCCGTTCAGCCGCACTCAAAGCCGATTGCGCCGCCACCAAATCACCAGCGGGGACAAGCCCCTGGCGAGCTTCCTCTGCCTTCGCGGCAACAGCCTGAAGTCCTTTGTTCGCCTCCTGGACGATGGCCAATTCCTTCTCCGCGCGCTGCTTCGCGGCCAATCGGTCAGCCGATTCAAGCTGTAGACCCTGCATATCATCAAAAAGGTTAATCAAAGCAAAATTCTTAAGTGCCCACCCGCTGAAATTCAGCGAGTGCGCACTCGGGGACTGGCAATCAAAGAAATTCCTAAGTGCCCACCCGCTGAAATTCAGCGAGTGCGCACTCGGGGACTGGTATTCAAAGAAATTCCTAAATACCCACCCACTGAAATTCAGCGCGTGCGCACTCGGGGACTGTATGCGAAAAAATAAAGATAAGACATTATAAGAATCAGGCCGCTGCAAAGCATCGACCTGATCCTCGGGGACTGGATGTACCTGGATGGCTGCGCCAAGCATGCTGTGGAGTTGTATCGCGTCCACGGACGCGAGGAGAGCCGGCATATGCCCACGACGTTGGTCGACTTCAGCATCGGCGGTCCCAGGAGCGTGGCTTGAGGGCGAAGTCCCACTCGCCACGGCCGCCTTGGTCATGAAGCGTGGGAAGGTAGCGATAGAGGCACCCGCTCCAAAAGAGGTCGGCTCGGCCGCTCCAGGCAAGGGAGTGCCCTCCTTCGTAGACGCGGCTGCCTCCGTCACGGGTCCGGCTGGCGCAACCGCCGTGTCGTCAGAAATAGTGACGACGTCGTCACCCTTGGCCTTCTTGCTGCCATCCGCAGAGACGACGACCTCATCCGCCTTCCTCTTGCGGGAAGGATCTTCCTCGCTAACGACCAGTGGCACCTTAGCCACGGTCGGATGGCCCATTCTCTTCACTCCGGTCCTGTGCATCAATCGTATAAGCAAAAATAATTCAAGTAATTATTAAAGACAAAGAAGGGTGAGTGTACTCACTTGGCAACTGGAATAAAGAGTAGCCCCGTACGGAGGCCGGCTGGTTTTTCCAGTTCAGGGCCCAGTCGGCGACTGAGCCCCATCTCCAGGACGTCGCGTGCCCAAGACATGGACGGCTTCTTCGTCGTCGAGGCTGCAGCTGGAGCCTCTGGGATATCTTCGGCAGGAGCCTCCTTGCGTGGCGAAGCCACTGCAGCCGGAGCATCCCCCAGCCCAGAGACTGGGGCGAATGGCGGAGGAATTGAAGCCAGCGGCACTTCCACGGTTGCCGTGTCTAGCACGGCTGTCACTGGTGGCGCATCGTCCTTGGCCGGGCTGGGAGCGTCAGAGCTGCTCGCCGAGTGTGGCGGCGAGGCCGGCCTCGATGGCTTTGTCTTCTTCTTCGGAGGGGCCCTTGCCTCCTTCTCTTTCTTCTTCTTCTTCGACGGAGTGTCCTGACGACACGAGGTGGTCTCTGGGAGTTCGTCGTCGTCATCGTGACGCTCGAGGCTTCTGCTTGCCTCGAGCTCGCGCTGTCGTTGTCCGCGGGTCTTGCGAAGCAGTGGGGCGACCTCCTCCTCGGACTCGTCGTCGTCCTCGTCGCCCTTAGAACCACCTTTGGTGGGTGGCGACTCGCCTACGTCCTGGACGGACGAGCTCGAGTTCTCGTCGTCCAAAGCTAGGAGCCATCCTTCCACTACTTGGAATAGCTGCGATGAATACAAAATGAAATTAGAATTACCGCGACTGCATAAACTGCGACTGCGAGCAAAGTGAAACGACTACCGTTGGAGCTGGACGCTTTGCGGTATAGGGGGCGACCCCAGCCTGCGCATCCAGATACACCGCCTGGGTAATTTTCTTCAGTGCTGGGAGATAGTCCTCCAGCTTCCACTCGTCGAGGCAGGCCTTCGTCGAGTCTCCCCGGCCCGTGTACTGGTACATGTAGTGCTCGCGCTGAGCGAGCGGGACGAGCCGCCGCCCGAGCCAGCAGTTGTACAGGTTTATCGTCTGGAGGCCCTTCTTTTTAAGACCGCGGATGGTCTGGAGCATCTCGTCGACGACCATCCGCTAATCGTTGGGGAGCTTGCCGACTTGGAGATGGCGCGGCTCGGACTGATTAGCGGAATACCGCGGGATCGCCGCCTCGCCCTCCGGGGTCGCCTCGGCCACGTAAAACCACGACTTCTTCCAGTCGCTCGCCGCCTTGGCGGGCAGCATCAGATCGAAGAATGAAGCCTTTGACTTGAGCTGGAAGGTTAGGCCTCCCGCGGCTAGCATTGGGCCGCCTGCTTCCTCGCGGCTGATCCGTCCGTGGAACAGATCTTGCCACAAGGGGAAGTAGGGCCGGCAGCCCAAGTAGCATTCGTAGAACGCCACGAAGATGGCGAGCTGCTCGATGCTATGGGGACCCAGATCCGAAGGCTGGATCCCGTAGTAGGCGCAGAAGCGCCGGAAGAACAGGGACGTGGGGAACCCTAGCCCCCGTTCGAGATGGCTGGTGAAGCAGATGAACTCCCTCTCTCGCGGATTCGGGGTCGTCTCTCCGGCTGCAGGAATACGCCAACAGCCGGCTCGCAAGATCCCGGCCTCCTCGAAGGAAGCCAGTTGCGCCCTCGTGCACTTAGATCTACCCCACGGCTCGGTGGAAAGGGCCATGGCCGAGAGGTTTGCTGGGGGTCAGGGGATTTCGGGTCGGCTGGATCGCGATGCGAAGGGAGGCGGAAGGTGCGCGCAGTCGGAGGAAATGGTGAGAGGATGGTTCTCTGATCACCTGCCATTCCTCTTATATAGCGGTTGTTACCCGCCAAATCAGGGAGCCGTTACTACGCGGTGATTACGCCAAAGGTTACCGTTGGATTACCCCAACGGCTAGTTTGACCACGGTTAACGGTCAAACTTCGGCCACTCGACTCGCCGACCCAATCACTATGACCGTGTTTCGCCGACTCGACTCGCCAAAGCTGCGATCAGGATGACTAGTTTTCTCCTTTATCCAGGAGCCCGCCGATGATTCGACTGGATGTCTACTCTGAAGCCGTATACTCCGACTGCCAGCAGCCACCTACGCCTAATCGACGGCGGCCTCGGGGACTACTGATGGGGATATGCCTACCGGGGTATACCCAGCAGGACGTTTCCGACTGGCCCAAAGAACGGTCGAGTGGGCCTGCAAAACGGCGACTGGATTAAAGCCCAGCAAGGAGCCAAGCGACTGGAAGCTGAAGGCCCAGGCGAGTGGATAGGCCCAGTCGGATTAGGTTAAACGAGTACCGAAGCTCTAACTGAATCGGTTGAGATATGTAAACCCTAGGGGAGGTGAGCCTATATAAACCCTAGTAGGAGTAGGTCTTTACCCTCCGGGGGGGCGAACCTGGGTAAACCCTGTGTCTTTGCCCTCATCTTGCACCGCAGATGGCTGGCCGCCCTTGCCCCTCGTTCTACTACTCGCTGCCAATTGCAGCATATGCCGTGACCATTCCCACGACAATTTTTATCAAAACAAAATATTTTATTTCAAAAGCTTGGCCAAGGTTTAATTTGGCTCTATAAAATAATCCTTATTTATAAATCCTCTATTTCTTTTGAAAACCAAATCCTTTTATTTAAAAGATCCAAAATAGTAATTCCAAAATATTTTTATTTTCCTTTATTAAAGGATTATCTTTTCAAATCCCTTTAGGATTTATTTAATTCAAATTGGTTTGAAGATTTCCAATTGGATTCAAAAAGTTTCTTTTCACTCTGAAAATCAAACAAAGTTTTATTTTATTCAATATTTTTCATATTACAAGATTTGGAAAATCTTGGGATGTGACAACTATGTTTTTGCTTAATAAAACAACTAAGTGAATGAAACACCTGGGTGGAATGGAAAGAATGGGTTATATTGAGTGGTTACACAAGGCCCATTTCTATGGTTTACCTTGTGTATCTCACTTGTGGAAAGCCACCCAGGAACAAAGGGACTTGAGATGCCATATGTTAAGAAGCTTCTAGTGCAGCCACTTGGCAATATGGGCTCTGCCTAGATCATATAGGTTGCAATAACTTAGCCATTTGGACAGTTGGTGGTAGTGGGATGATAGGTTGGAGCGCGTCCATTTGGTCTAAGGGAAGGCTTCTGAAAGGTCCTGTCTTGGTGAAAATCAAGTCTTGTGGGGAAAGTGCACAACCTCTGCAGATGGAAGAATCTAAGTACTTAGCCATGTCCCTGGTATTGGACAACTTGAGCATCAAGACATGGAAGCTATCAAGAATCTCCTCATCCCAATTTCTAAGTAAAAATTTGTGGTTGAACAAGGGTGAAGGTTCACCAATGTCTATTGGTGGTTCCTTGGGAAAGTTTTGACAAAGAAAAACTTAGTGTTTTCAACTAATAGGTAAAACCTATTTTGAGCAAAGAAAGCCTAAGCTATACTTAGCCAAAATGCATATAGTATCTAGTCCACCAATATTCTACTAAGGTATCACTTGCCAATACTATTCCAATGTATTGACCCACTATGGCTGTAACTTGTGATGTTGCAGGTTATTCTGATGATGATTAGGAGTCATGAGTCTAGACTCAACATGCTTGCATGTGGCACATGAAGATGAAGACTTATTTATCTTATTACATATTTAAACTCTTGTACTAGGCCTGTGGCCATGGAGTTGTAAAAGACTATGTTTGTCTCTGGAATGACTTGTAATAATGACCTTTGTTTCTGTGTACTTCATCTTAAACTGTGGATGCTAGCATTGATCCAGGGACTAGCATTGCAATCACAGGGATCCTTTCCTTTACAAAGGAGGGATCTTACAGATGGTATCAGAGCACTGTGTTGCCTGTAGGATTATGACCCTAGGATTGGAAACCACTAAGGAAAATTTTTCAACAACTTCCACACTTTTCTTATTCTTCTAGTAAACTTTTCTAATCTTATTTTCTCATCTCTTTTGATAGAAGGATTCATTGTTAGCCTTTAGATTAGAAAGTGAAAGATGAATTCAGTCTTATTAGTTGGACCACCACACTCATCTTTATATTTCCAAAATTTTGACTAAGTTATATTGAAACTAGGTTGCTTGTATTATGTATGTCATGATTTGAGTGTTGCTTGACAATGATATGCATGTGATGCTTTGCCTTGTGATTTAACTTTAATTGTATTGATCCTAACATTTTCTATCTTATAAAATAGATGCCTAATGTTACTATCGGCACGGCTGAAGAGTTCAAGGGAACTCGTTTTGGCACTCGTATTATTGAGCTCACTAGTCTGCTCAATCTCCCTCTTCCTACTATCATGATGCTTCCCCTCACCAAGTTTGAGAGGAAAGACCTTTGGGGTTTCGAGGTTAATCATCCAGGACGCCAGACTGAGCCAGCTACGGAGGCCATCATCTTCAAGCTCATGCATGATGACAAGGAGAGAGGCCTAGAGGTAGTCATGCAGGATTGGATTGGACGTTTACTAGGGAGACACTCTCGAGAGGTTAGAGGTACTCACTTCCACACCTTTGGTAGACGTGATGATGATGGTGAGGCCATTGACTTTGAGGATACTTCGAGAGAAACGGCAGAGCCGATTCGCCTATACCTCCAGGACTTAGAAGTTCTTCTTAGGCACATAGACACTGATAGGACCAACGTCATGCTTAGCAATGACGAACTCCAGGTGCAGCTTCGTGAGAAGGACAAGCTCTTCGCGGAGCAAGATGAGATAGTCAAGGAGATGGAGGCTAATTTTGAGAGTCATGACAGAAAGTTCAAGAGTCAAGAGAAGCGAGTCCAAGATAGGAACAAGAGGATTCGAGACATGACTGCAGAACTAGAGGCCAAGGACTTCGAGCTCGAGCATCAGCAGACTGTGATTGAGAGGCTTCGTTCACAGAAGAGGGCTCTCAAAGCCATAGTAGAGACCTTGACCACCAATGTCGAGGAATACAAGACCGCTATGGAGAATGCAGGTCTTACATTTGTTGTCCATGATTTAGAGTTAACCTCTGTTGTCCATGCACTCAAAACATGGAGACATTATCTTTTGGGAAAACGTTGTGAAGTGTTCACAGATCATAATAGTTTGAAGTATATCTTCACCCAGAAAGAAATTAACATGAGACAAAAAAGATGGCTAGAACTCATCAAGGACTATGTTTGAGTTTTGCAATACCATCCCGGTAAAGCAAATGTTGTAGCGGATGCTCTAAGCCGTAAAGTTTTTGTGAATGGCCTTACTAAGGGAGAATTGCCAGAAGATCTATGTGCCCAATTCCGGGATCTCAGATTGGAGATTGTGCCTGAAGGACATCTCATGTCATTGGATGTTCAACCCACTTTGTTGGACAAGATCAAAGAAGACCAAAAGACAGATAAGGAAATTGTCGATACTATTGTCATACAATATATCTTTAGTGTTAGCCCGTTGCGAACCACACCTTAGTTTGATAACAAACTACTTGACACAAATTCCCTCCTTTGCTGCGACTATAGCAGTCATATACTTAGCCTTTTGTTGTAGTATCCGTCACAATGTCTTAACTTTGGAATTCATCCAAATCCATCATGGAATCTCCTTTCCATTACATTGTGCCACCCATAGTTTAAATTGAGATAAACTTAATTTGTATCTTGTGACAAAACTAGTATCAATGTAACGCTTTACAATGAACTATTTGTAATTGTTTGTCACCTCTACACAAATATATTCTTAGTTCTTCCAAAAGATCATAAGAATATTCTCACTATCGTCCAATGATCATTTTATGATTCATTCTGGTATATGCTCATAACACTTAGAGCATAGGACATATCTGGATGTGTACATATCATGGTATGATTGATCAAAACATTCTCGTGATTTCACTCATCAAGTGTCAAAGCACTTGAATCTTGTTTCACTTATCAAGTGTCGATACACTTGAATCTTGATTCAATTCCTTTCCATGCGACAAGAACCGTTTCTTGTCGTTTCTATATTGAACTCCTTCAATATCTCATATATGTACGTTTGGCCCAACCATATTAGCGTCACCGTCTATCCACTATAGACATTCATGCTAAATATTCGGGTTTTGCCTAAGTTTTTCATCAAAATGAAATCCTTAACCTTTGTCAATAAAAGATACATCATTTCTAATCAACAAGATGTCCTTCACATAATGTATTAGAAATATGTCTCAGCGCTCCCACTTAATTTCTTGCAAATGCAAGCATCTTCATCGTCTCCAGATGAAAACTCCTTTTTCATCACGGTGAAGATTCCACCTCCGCGATGCTTACTTCAACCGTTGAAGTTTGCATGCCCTTTTTAGCATCCTTTGAATTAACAAAACCCTTTCGACCGTGTCATGTACACGTCCTAGGTAACCATTCTATTAGAAGAACTTTGTTTTGTTTATTCATCTGCCATATACCAAATTATATGTAGTGGTTGCTACTTTAATCCGTTCAGACTAAATATCGCTATGAAAGATCAAATCTTGTCATAGTCAACTCTTTGAACATTGTCATAAAATACTTTACGAAATGTCGAATATTTCATAGATGTGAGACATCCATGTCTGTTTCTTTATAGATCCAAATACGACCGATAGGTTTTTACACCTTTCCGGAGGGTCTTCCAAGTTCAAAACTTGAGTTCTCGTGTATGGAACTATCACGGATTTTATGGCTTCAAGCCAATTGACGGAGTCAGGGCCCATCATCGCTTCTTTGCATGTAGTCGGTTCATCATTGTCAGACAATAATGATTTACTCTCAAATCTTAGCATTTGATTGTTTAACCAACCGACTTGGTTCAATAAGAACTTAGATCTCCGTGACCACAACCTTTGAGGCACATAAGCTATGAGCATTATGGCTGCCTCCGGAACATTTTCCGGCGCTGCGCAACTCAGCACATTTAGCTAAGGTTCGTTAACCTTATCAAAGTTCTATTGTCCTCCCACTTAACTTTTATGAAAAATTCCTTCTTCAAGAAACTTCATGTTTCAAGCGACAAACCCTTTTGTCCTTGGTGTTATGGAGGAATAACCAATTGTTATTCGAAATAACCTACAAAGACATGCTCATCCGACTTCGGTTGTAAACATCTTATTTATGTTTAGCATACCAAATTTTAAGAAATGACAACTTGGGTTTTACCCCAAACCATAACTTCCATGGTGTCATTTCAACGGATCAATATGGAGCTCTTTTCAGTGTAAAAGCGGTAGTCTCTAAAGCTTTAATCTTTTAAAACATAATGGCAGTTTTATAAATAACACCTTTGATCCAACCATGTCAAACAAGGTTTCATTACAAATCTCAAACACTCCATATTCCTACGGTGTTTCGGGATATGTAAATCTAGGTGTTTTGCTAAACTTGTAACTCAAATAAATCCCTTTATGATAAAATCATAATTCATTTATTTTCTTGTTACACTTGTAACTCAAATAAATCCCTTATGATAAAATCATAAACCATTTATTTTCTTGTCACAATGATTTTCACTTCATCTTGAAAGTCTTTGAAACATTTTCAAATATTTCATACTTCATTCTCATTAAGTGAACATTCACTCAAATTTTTCGGAGAAAGTATACGAAGTTGAAACCCATCGCTTACGACTATAAATAATGGACTACATACATCGATATGTATAAATTCCAATATTTTAGTCGTTCGTTCTTCTTTGGCCTTTGAACGAAGTTTTTAATTATCCCGAGGAAAGTCTCACAAGCGTCACTTGATCAAATCAAAGACTCCAAAAATCCATGAATATGGAGATTCTTCATGTTTTCTTTCCAATATAATTTAAACGGCGATGTCACTTCGTAAGTGATCTTTCAATCATTTGTCTTGCGACATTTTAGCATTAGGTTTTATGGATGTGGTTTCTCCAACTAGATTTGTAAATCATCCATCTTATATGGAATACGATAATTATTTGAACAACCTTTGTTCTCATAATACCTGATTTAAATAACAATTATTATAACAAATCTTGAAGTCAAGCTTTGATGTCAACAAGAAATACAAACAACGGTTTGTTTGTTTTCGATGAACATCATCACATATTCTCTTGCTAGTTACTTAGGCCATTGTGGTTCATGAATTGTGTCGTTCTGTATGAAATTTCATACCAACCAATTCGGATCCAATACCCAAGAACCACATTGTTTAACAAGCAAAGAATACAACCATAACATGTATATCATATATATACCTAAATTGGATATTTCCAATCTTTTCTTTTCTGCCAAATATATTTTATAGATTCTCTTTCAGCATTTTCTTTTCCTTTTTAAAAGAATCTATCAACATCAACAGTGGCGCCATATACATGACACATAGTCCAAAGCGTGTATATTCAAATAATAATACCTTTGGACTTGCACTTTGAAGTAGATCACCATCATCAAAATGATCGGTATTCTTTCAAAATCCATTCTTTAGAAATCTTTTAGTGTAGTAAACATTTTATATACATTTTCTATTCACCCTTATCATGACGACTTTCATGATCAAGCTAGCTTATAAAGGCAAATCGTGAGTATAACATTACTTTCCAAAACCCTTTTGGATGATTACGATGTCTAGCATCTCCAACCTTTGTAAATTCTCATCCAATATGAGAACATATATTATACTCTATCA
This sequence comes from Avena atlantica, assembly GCA_910589765.1. Lineage (NCBI taxonomy): Eukaryota > Viridiplantae > Streptophyta > Magnoliopsida > Poales > Poaceae > Avena > Avena atlantica. The sequence goes on along the minus strand of OU342739.1, from coordinate 524,928,120 downwards.
TATTGCAACCAAAACATTGTTTTAGATATCGTTATATCTGCCACACATGATGGTTTCTGAAACAATTCTTTCATCTCCTAGATAATCTCGATATTTAAAACAATCAAGAATCACGGAGTAAATAGAGTTTGCTGAAAGTTTGCAATAGGACTTAAAACTTTAGATTGACACTCAACACAATACGATACCAGTTCGTAAAGTATATATCCAGAATTCTATAGTTCTATTATCTCAATTACAACTATGCATAAGGTGGTGAACGAATGCCAATGACTACAACAAATTATGAAAATTCACTTTGATTTAATTTATGATAAATTGAGTTCTACTAATCCAAATTAGAAATGAACTCCCACTCAAAAACGACATCCCTCGTGTCTTTTTGATGATTACATGAACCAAATCCACTACACCAAGTCCGATCATCACGTGAGTCGGTGTAGCTTCAAAGGCGAGCATCCATATGGTCATCATATCAAAAACATATGACTCATGCTTAACCTTTCGGTCCGTGTTCCGAGGCCATGTCTGTACATGCTAGGCTCGCCAAGTAAGAACCTTAGTATTCGCGTGTGTAACTGTCTTACACCAGAGATATGTTCATGGATTCAAGTACACCCGATCATCACGTGATGTCTTGAAGCGACGAAACATTGTCGGTGCATACTTAAGGAAGAACACATTCTTATCTGGATATCTAAATGAGGGATCATCTTATTATGCTAATAAAACGCAAACAAGCAATATAAGATGCAATCAAAACATCACATGTTTATTAGTGAAATGATATGGTTCCCGCATATGATCTCCATCATGTGCACCGTGGTATGATCTCTATCATACCTTTATGTGTAAGGCCAAGGTCTATGGAACTTACACGCTATGTGTGTTGTAAGAGTATCACCTCATACTTCTATTTACAACATCACCATATCATAACACTAGCCCAGCAACAATCTAAACTAGACGCCTCTAATTTATCCATTGCAAGTTTTACGTGGCTTAGGGCTTTCGAAGATAGAACCGTTCTTACCTACGAACATGAACCACAACGAGGATAACCAAATTGTTGACAACTTGTTGCAAATTAGATATTGACTATATAGGAGAGACAGAAACCCGCTAGCCACTTATGCAAAACTAGTTGCATGTCAAGCGTGGAACAGGTCTCATGTGCGAGGACATGTAAAGTTTGTCCGGGCCGCTTCATCCTACTATGCCACCAATATCCAAAGTACAACTAAGAAGCAATAAAATTATCATCATCGCCCACATACTCATATGTGTACTACCCGTGCAAAGTATCTACGCATAGATCCGGCTCTGATACCACTGTAGGGTTCGCAGCATAGAAAACAAAAAAATTCCTACGATGGGAACAACTATGTACCAAGATCTATCTACTAGATACAAACAACGGGCGGATGTACATCCGTAGAGAACATACCCTTGAAGACCGACAAAGCTTAACGAGTCCAAACTCGTGGTTGATGTAGACGATCTCTTGCCGATCTCAAGATCGAGAGGAAGTCCTAGCGCCGCAAAACAGCAGCGCATCCGTGCTCGCACACACGTTCGAGGCACCGAGCAACCTCCGCCTCCTCGCTCCAGCGATGCAGCGGAAGCACAACTCTTTCTTGCCAAATAGCCACCGGGAACATGTATCTCGCTAGTCCGAGACAATGGGGGATAAATTCTAGAGGGGGGGAGAGATCTTTCACGAGGAGGTGTGAGTGAGAGAGAGGGAGGGGGCTCCTTTTATAGGGAGAGGGGGCACCCAAGGGGCCATGCGCCCAGCCATGGGTCTGCCCCCACCTCTTCCACATTCATGTGGGTGGACACTCCACTCACTCAAATGCCTTTCAATTCCCTCCACTCAAAAACCCACTCAAATTCCCAGTAAATTTCCACCAAATTTAATGCAAACTCTCATTAAATAAAACTCCTTTTATTTATTCAGAATTTTGTCAATTACTTTAATGACAAACATTCACATATAACCCCTTGCTAGTATTTCATTTCACATGCAGAAACACTTTCTGCAATTTCACCTGAAAACCCGTTTCGGTATCTAGTGAAATAAATTCCTGCGCTTGTTATTCTTTCCGGCATGAAACTTTTGCTCCAAATGGACGTCGGTGTCTCTTAAGTGTGTCACCTACGGTTCGCGAATAATTCGGACATGATCGAGACCCCTCTCAGATCAATAATCAAAAGCGGGATCTGGAGACCCATACTGACTCCCACACATTCAACGATGACTTTCTTGTGATCGTCGGAACCTTTTATGCTAGTATCTTAATCCCTTTGTTTCACGATATATTACATGTCCGAGATTTGATCATCGGTATCTCCATACCTAGTTTGATCTCGTTATTGACATGCACTCTTTTCTTGTTCCCGTGATATAACATTCTAGTGATCAAATCACTTGCTTGCAAGCTAATCAATGTGATATCACCGAGAGGGCCCAGAGTATATCTATCCGTCATCGGGATGAACAAATTCCACTCTCGATCCATGGGCCTCAACATAACACTTTATTAGTTCTGAATCCATCTTTATAATCACCCTGTTACGGTGTGACGTTTGATGTTATCAAGAAACTCTTCCGGTGTTAGTGATTGACATGATCTCATGGTCTAAGGATTAGGATCACTTCGTAAGTTGTTATAGCAATATAAACTCAATGACTTTGATCGTAATGCTATACTTCGGATGAATGTTCATCACATCATTACACTAATGTTGTGACCTCGTTATTAACAACATCCAATGTTCATGATCAGGAAACCTTGATCATCTTGTTAATCAACGAGCTAGTTTATAAGAGAGGCATAACTAGGAACTTTTTGTTTGTTTATTAAACACACATGTATTAACGTTTCCGTATTAATAAAATTGTAGCATGCAAAATAAACATTTATCATAAACAAGGAATACGATAATAACCACTTTATTATTGCCTCTCGGGCATATTCCCTTCACTTACTAAGGGAGAATTGCCAGATGATCTGTGTGCCCAATTCCGGGATCTCAGATTGGATATTGTGCCTGAAGGACATCTCATGTCATTGGATGTTCAACCCACTTTGTTGGACAAGATCAAAGAAGCCCAAAAGACAGATAAGGAAATTGAAGAGATTAAAGAAAATATTGGCAAGGGAAAAGCCAAAGGATTCCATGAAGATGAACAGGGTACTTTATGGCATGGAAAACGTATCTGTGTTCCACATGATCCGGAACTTTGGAAACTGATATTACAAGAAGCACATAACTCACCATATTCCATTCATCCGGGTAACACCAAAATGTACATGGATATCAAGGAAAGATTTTGGTGGAATAATCTCAAGAAAGACATCGCCGAACATATTGCTTTGTGTGATGTATGTAGTAGAGTGAAAGCAGAACATCAGAAACCAGCAGGATTGTTACAACCACTACCTATTCCTGATTGGAAATGGGACAAGATTGGTATGGATTTCATCACCGGATGCCAAGGACCCGGTCAGGATATGATTCTATTTGGGTTGTAGTGGATCGCCTAACTAAAGTGGCTCATTTTATACCCGTGAAGACAACTTATACAAGTGATAAGTTAGCCAAGATATATATGAGTAGAATTGTATGTCTACATGGAGTACCCAAGAGTATTGTGTCTGATAGGGGAACTCAATTCACTTCTCATTTTTGGAGGCAACTACATGAGTCATTGGGAACAAGGTTGGAATTCAGCACTGCATTTCATCCTCAGACTGATGGACAAACGGAAAGGACCAACCAGATACTTGAAGATATGCTAAGGGCATGTGCTCTATATTATGGAGCCAGTTGGGATGAAAGTCTGCCTTACACAGAATTCTCTTACAATAACAGCTATCAAGCCAGTATTGAGATGGCACCATTTGAGTTTCTCTATGGGAGAAAGTGTACCACCCCATTACTTGGAATGGTGTGGGAGAAAGAAGTTTGTTCGGACCGGAACTAATCAAAGAGGCTGAAGAGAAAGTCAAGATAGTCAAGGACAGATTGAAGATAGCACAGTCCCGACAAAAGAGCTATGCAGATCCTAAGCGTAGAGAAGTCACCTATGAAGTGGGTGATAGAGCTTATCTTAGAGTGTCACCACTTCGTGGAGTGAAGAGGTTTGGTGTCAAAGGTAAATTAGCCCCAAGATATGTTGGACCATTCAAAATTCTAAGCCGTAAAGGAGAAGTAGCTTATGAGATTGAATGGACAGAGTCTTTGTCAGTTGTTCATAATGTGTTTCATGTGAGTCAGCTTAAGAAATGTCATCCAGAAATGGAAGAGACTTCTTTAAAGTATAATATACCTTTGGAAGAGGTTCAATAGGAAAGTGACCTCACTTATGAAGAGAAACCTATCAAGATTCTTGAGACTGCAGAAAGAGTTACGCGGACTAAGACTATCAAATTCTGCAAAGTTCAATGGAACCATCATTCCGAAGAAGAAGCAACATGGGAAAGAGAAGATGATCTTTGGAAATACCACCCTCACCTATTTGCTAGCCAACCCGAATCTCAAGGGCGAGATTCACCTTAAGGGGGTTAGATTTGTAACATCCCAAAAATCATGTTTCAAAATTCATGCATATCACCCATGCATCCATGATTATTTATGGTTCCATTTTCAAAAACCATTCAAAACAGGAGCATTTGTTGCTCATTTTTTATGTAAGAATGCTCTACCCTTAGTGCTATTTTGCTAATGAGAAGAGTACTTGTTTTGTTCAGTAATGTTTTGAATTCAAACTTAAGTACTTCCCAAAGCTTGAGCAAAGTTTTCAAAACAAAGTGTGAAAACAAAACCAATATTATGCCCATGGTTTATATCACATTAAGGCTTGGTTTTATTTTTATTTTCAAATGATCAAAGTGATTTTGAGTAAACATTGGTGTTTGACACACATTTGAATACTAAGTTCACTGTTTAAAAATCTAGAGAAGATTTGAAATCAAACTTATTTGAATTAGGGTTTGAAATCATTTCTAGAAATTCAAACAAAAAAAGAAAAGGAGTAAAGGAAAAAAAGCAAACAGCCAAACTAGCCCAACCCGGCCCAACTCGAGCCATCTAGCCCAGCAACTCCCTCCCGCGAATCGTTTTCTTTCACTCACAACCACACCCACAGAGTCACTGACTGCCTGGACCCACCTCCTCTTCTTTCCTCTCGCTGACAACCGTGGCCCACACGACATCATCGTCTCCACCCAGCGACTGGTTCATCCCCAAATCACTCGCAGCTTCAATTCATGATCAATGCTCAAGTAAATCATGCCCACGTCCTTGCTACTTAAACCCCCTCTGTCCCCTCTCCATTTTCCCCCAAACCCCAAGCACAGAGCGCCCCCAGGCTGCGAGAATTCCTTGCTGCTCCGACGAACCACAGCATCAATTCCGGCCAACCCCGACCACCCCTCTGCTCCTGGTTCACACGAGCAGGCTCCACTACACCTTGCACACCTCCCACTACCACTAGCTCGCCCGCACGTGCACCAGAACGTCGGACTAAGCGCCACCATCTTCGGCTTCAACTCCGACGACCTCTAGTGGTAATTTCCGACCGCCCCTTTCCCTCTCGTTGACACCCGCGTGACTAGCATCGTCTTGCGCATCTGACCCACCGCTCCTTTTGCCTTGGCATGATCTGCAGCCTCGCCAACGTCGACGAACAGAAGCATCCGTCGCCAAGGACTTCTCCGACGAGCAATCCACGACGACCCCGAGCGCACCTTCGCCAACCGAGCACACGTCGAGCATCTCCTCGTCACGGCGATTCTGGTGAGCATCCTCACACCTCCTCGGGCGACCTAACTCGCCGGCAAGCTTGCAGCCAGAGCGCGCCGCCGCCTATCGCCGCCGCCAGCGCTGCCACTTGTTGGTCAGCTGCTTAGGGCCGTTCGATTTAGATCCAGTGGACGCGATAGAACATAGCCGAAGGGGTAAGTATGGATCTGAGCCGCGCGTTTTAGTTAGATCTAACGGCTCGGAAGAGTGATCCTGAGCGAAGCGGTACCAGCCAACCAGGGACTGCCGCGTGGCATGTTCTCAGTTTTAAATTTCTGAATTAGATCTATTAGATGTTTGAATTTGTTTAATTCATAACTTTTGAATGCCACGTCCAAATTTGAAAAAAATTATATCAATGGAATCAGGAGAGAAAAACCTTTCCATCTATGCAATGTGTTTAATGTTTTTCCACTGTTAAAATGGTTGTTTTTACAGAAACATGTGTAGGCATATTTTGTGTATAATAATTATTTGAAAAATGTTTTAATGTTCAAATAAAGTTTATTTAGCTTGTTTTGTACTTGTTTATGATTCAGTACCATGCACTTGTCTTGTTTGGTGTAGAAAATCATCACATGGCATTATGCATGCATCCATATATTTTTGCTTGTATTTATTTTGTATGTGATTTTGGTGCTATTATTTTATGTGTAGATTTTGGTGCAAATAGTGATTGTGATTCTGAGGATTGTAGCTACTCTACAAACTACCAAGGCAAGTGGTGCTTCATGATTTATTCCTATGTTTTTATGCATTAGAAATATTTTGCTAGTCTTGCATGGTTATTTTGAGCTATATGCTATGCTTGGGAAATCCTAGTAGTTGTAGAATTGCTAGAAATATTTCTAAGTCTTATCAATGCCATGCTTAGACTAGCTAGTAGAAACCAAGGGTGGTTATATATTCATGCTATGAATAAATATTTCTAAGTCTTTGGACTATGTTTTTGCTTAATAAAACAACTAAGTGAATGAAACACCTGGGTGGAATGGAAAGAATGGGTTATGTTGAGTGGTTACACAAGGCCCATTTCTATGGTTTACCTTGTGTATCTCACTTGTGGAAAGCCACCCAGGAACAAAGGGATTTGAGATGCCATATGTTAAGAAGCTTCTAGTGCAGCCACTTGGCAATATGGGCTCTGCCAGGATCATATAGGTTGCAATAACTTAGCCATTTGGACAGTTGGTGGTAGTGGGATGATAGGTTGGAGCGCGTCCATTTGGTCTAAGGGAAGGCTTCTGAAAGGTCCTATCTTGGTGAAAATCAAGTCTTGTGGGGAAAGTGCACAACCTCTGCAGATGGAAGAATCTAAGTACTTAGCCATGTCCCTGGTATTGGACAACTTGAGCATCAAGACATGGAAGCTATCAAGAATCTCCTCATCCCAATTTCTAACTAAAAATGTAACATCCCTAAAATCATGATTTCAAAGATTGCATATCATTCATGCATGCATATAGTTTTGAGATCAATTTCAAACCAAATTCAAGAAAACAGAAGCACATAGTGTTATTATTTTATGTGAGCAAACTTAAATCAAATGACCATCCCCATTTGAGAGCTTGAATGTTTTAAACCAAGTTTGTTTGTTTCCCTTGTTGATTGGTTTGAGTGTGGAGTTAGAACAAAATTATACCAAATAAAAATGGTTTCAAAACCACTTTCCAACATTTGCAAACCAAGTGCTATGTCACTGTTATTTTGTCTTTCCAAAAATGATCAAGCCAATTCAAAGTGACCACATGGTTTTATGCCTAGGATTGTGACTATTGCACACTGCAAAAATCCTGAAAAGATTTGAATTCAAATAGAGTTTGAATTCATTTGAAAATCATTCCAAAAAATCAAATTAGAAAAAGAAAAGAGTTAAAGAAAAGGAAAAGGGCCGCGCTACTAATCTTGACCATCAACAGAAGCAGCCCAACTATCCCACCCGGGTCCCCTCTCTCCCTCTCTCACGCGCAGACGCACCCAGCGATCCAATGACACCTAGACCCCACCTCCCTTCTGTTTATTTCGCTGACAAGTGGACCCGTGACCCAGTCGTCGTCTTCATCAATCACGCGCGCCTGCGCCGCTCTCGCCGCCGTTACTCGCCGCAGTCACTGCCGCGTTAAATCCCCTTGATTCCGCGAGTAACTCCACGCCCCGCTCCGGCTATAAGAACCTCTCCCCCTCGCGGTCATTTTCCCCCACACTACACACCCTTCTCGCCACCAGGCCGCCAGTATTCGCTCTCGCGCCACCGCAGACAGAGCCTACTCCGGCGATCAATTCCGGTAAACCTCGTGCGCCCCTTCCTCTCTGGTTCATACGAGCAGCTTCGCAACTTCCTTGCGCACCTCCTGATCCTCTTTGCCCGTCTGTTTGTGATCCAGAGCTTCGTCTTCGACGAGCACCGTGAGCAACCGACATCGTCTCCAACTCCGGCGAGCGATTAAGGTAAAATCCGACCGCCCTGTGCCTCCCCTTTGACGCTGACTTGTTCGCCTGACCTATGCGCACACACTGATGCCCTCCGTTTGTGTTAGGGCGAAGCAGAACATCGCCGTCCACCAGAGCCCGACCCTGTCATCCACTCTGACGAGATCCCACGGCCACTGCAGCGCGCCCCTTGCCAAGCCACCGCCACGTTGAGCTTCGCCTCGTCACTGCGATTCTGGTGAGCACACTCTCCCCTCCCCGGGCGACCTAGAATGCCGGCACCGCCACTGGTAGAGCGCTCCGCCGCTCGCCGTCGCCGCGCGCCGCTAGAACTTTGTCGTTTGATCAAGAGCCGTTGGATCTAGATCCAACGCGTGTAATAGAATCACTTAAACAAAGCGGTACGTTAGATCTGAGCCGTGCACGTTCACTTAAATCCAACGATCTGCGTCGATCGATCCGCCCGAACCGGTACGGGCCAATAGGAAACAGACGCGTGGCAGTGAGTTAGATTTAAAACAGATTTTGAATCAGAATTTAGTTCAAATTTGTTTTGTTTGTAACTTTTGATTCCCACGTTAGATTTTAGCAAATTTTATACCGTTGGAATCAGGAAGACAAGCCCTTTCTAAATATGCAATGTTTTTAATGATTAGCTTCTGTTAAAATGGGTTCTTTTGCAAAAACATGTGTAGGGCTTATTTAGTTGTATGATTTGTTTAGGATTTGTTTTAGTGTTAAATAAATTTTGGTTTGGCAAATTTTTGACTTGTTTAGAATTCAGTTTTATGCACTTGCTTGGTTGAGTTTTAAAAATCATCCCCTAGCATCTTGCATGCATGCATATATATTTTTTATTGTATATGTTTTGTATGTGATTATGGCTATGCTCTATGTGTAGATTTTGGTGCTAGTGATTGTGATTGTGAAGAGTGATACTCTCCCAACTACCAAGGCAAGTGGTACTTCATGAATATTCCTATCCCTATGTTTTTATACAAGCATTAGAAATATTTTTCTAAGTCTTGCATGTTACTATTTTTGCCAAATGCCATGTTGGGAAATCCTAAGTAGTTGTAGAATTGCTAGGAAATTTCTAAGTTAAGTTACTATCTATGCCATGCTTAGCCTAGCTAGTAGCAAACAAGGGTTGGTGAAATATACATGCTATGAAGAAAATATTTCTAAGTCTTTGGACTTATGTTTTTCTTAATAAAACAACTAAGTCAATGAAACACCTGGGTGGAATGGGACTTGATTGGTGGTTTTTGGTTGAGTGGTTACACAAGGCCCATGGCTATGGTTTACCTTGTGTATCTCACTTGTGGAAAGCCACCCGGGAACAAAGGGATTTTAGAGGCCAAGTGTTGAGAAGCTTCTAGTGCAGCCACTTGGCAATATGGGCTCTGCCTGGATCACATAGGTTGCTAGAACTTAGCCATTTGGACAGTTGGTGGTAGTGGGAATGATAGGTTGGAACGCGTCCATTTGGTCTAAGGGAAGGCTTCTGAAAGGTACTGTCTTGGTGAAACCAAGTCTGGTGGGGAAAGTGCACAACCTCTACAAATGGAAAAATCTAAGTACTTAGCCAAGTCCATGGCAATGGACAACTTGAGCATCAAGACATGGAAGCTATCAAGAATCTCATCATTCCAACTTCTAAGTAAAACTTGTGGGTGAACAAGGGTGAAGGATCTCAATGTCTATTGATGGTTCCTTGGGAAAAGTTTTGACAAAGAAAAACTTAGTGATTTCAACTAATAGGCAAAACCTATTTTGAGCAAAGCAAGCCAAGCTACACTTAGCCAAATTTGCATATAGAATTTAGTCCACTTAAAATATACTAAGGTATCACTTGCCAATACTATTCCAAAGTATTGACCCACTGTGGCTGTAACTTGTGATGTTGCAGGTTACTCTGATGAGGATTAGGAGTCATGAGTCTACACTCAACATGTTTGCCTGTGGCACATGAAGATGAAGACTTATATTTAATTACTTATTCAAACTCTTGTATTAGGCCTGTGGCCTTTGAGTTGTAAAGACTATGCTATCTCTGGAATGGATGTAATAAATGACCTTTGTATCTGTGTACTTCATCTTAAACTGTGGATGCTAGCATTGATCCAGGGACTAGCATTGCAATCACAGGGATCCTTTTTCCTTTATAAAGGAGGGATCTTACAGATGGTATCAGAGCACTGTGTTGCCTGTAGGATTATGACCCTAAGATTGGAAACCACTAAGGAAAAAATTTCAACTTCTACACTTGTCTATTCTTCTCGTAAACTTTTCTAATCTTCTCTCTCATCTCTATTTGTAGATGAACTCCATCAACGAAGCCGTAAGGAAAGGACCACTCATGACAATGACTTTGGAGTGTGAGACAGAATTCCCCAAGGCTCTCAAGGACCTCATGGTTGCATTAGAGATACAAGGTGCAGCTGTATACAAGGGTTTTCCAGTGATGGATGAAGGAGTGGAATACTGGTGCTTGTATAAAAACAAGGAAGACAACCATCAGGAAAAAGGATTCTGCATGTTCACCAATTCAGTGGTGCACCCTACATTCTTTGAATCAGCAAGGGATGCAGCTTGGAAGACCATCAAAGAACTTGGTGATAGAGTCAAGTGCAGAATGCTCAACCTCCAAAATGATCTAAGGAAAGAGAAGGAACATACCCAAGAGTTGGAAGCTACCAACCAAACCTTAAGAGGAGACATTATAGACTTAGTGATGGAATCATGTGAGCAAGATAGGCTGATTGCTTCTAGAAACATTGTGTTAGCCAACAGATCCAATGAGATAGGATTGTAAGCATACTTCGTTAGTTGGACCACCACCTCTCACCCTATTTTCCAAAATGTTGCTTAAAATAAGATTGAACCTTGCCGTTGTAATGGTTTCATGTATGCATGACTTGTGTGTTTTGCTTTCCAAGGATGTGTATGTGATGTTATGTCTTTTGTTTTATCTTGATTTGTGTTGTTCTAACTTTTCTATCTTATAAATAGATGCCTATTACCATCAGCACTGTTGAGGAGTTCCAGGTTACCCGCTTTGGTCCTCGTATCGTTGAGCTTACCACTTTGCTCAATCTCCCTCTTCCCACCATCATGGTGCATCCCCTCACCAAGTTTGAGAGGAAGGACCTCTGGGGCTTCAAGGTGAACCAGCCCGGACGCCAGACAGAGCCTACTACGGAGGCCATCGTCTTGAAGCTTATGCATGATGACAGGGAGAGAGGCCTTGAGGTAGTGATGCAGGATCTGATAGGACGTCTGCTAGGGCGACACTCCCGACAGGTTAGAGGTACCCACTTCCACGTCTTCGGAAGACGTGATGAGGATGGAGAGTCCATCGACTTCGAGGATGATTCGAGGGACACAGCAGAGCCGATACGCCTGTACCTCCAGGACTTAGAGTCTCTCATTAGGCATGTGGACACGGACAGGACCAATGTCATGCTCAGCAATGATGAGCTCCAGGTGCAGCTTCGCGAGAAGGACAAGCTCTTCGCGCAGCAAGACGAGATAGTCAAGGAAATGGAGGCGAAGTTCGAGACCCAGGACAGGAAGTTCAAGAGTCAGGAGAAGCGTGTACATGATAGGAACAAGAAGATTCGGGACATGACTGAAGAACTGCAGTCCAAGGACTTCGAGCTAGAGCAGCAGCAGTCGGTGATAGAGAGGCTTCGTTCCTAGAAGAGGGCTCTCAAGGACAAGATAGAGACCTTGACCACTAGCATTGAGGAGAACAAGACCGCAATGGAGAACACAGGTCTTACCTTTGTCGAGGAGGAGATTGATGCCGATGAGTAGACTTGACTACTCGTTTATCTTTTATTATCATACTTGTTATTTGTGAACTTGTTATTGGACCATCCGACATGTGGATGGCTTGTTACTTGTGTGTTTTACTTTGTGAACTTGTTATCTTGTTGTTGAACTTTTATCTTGTATTGCATGCTTGTGTTTGCTTATGTGATGTAATGTGCATAGAAGCATCTATGGGTATCTCATTCTTATCTATATTTGAACAACCACAGATGCCTCCCCGTCGTGCAAACCCCAACCCCAACAACAACAACAACAACAACATCACTCCAGAAATGCAGCAAATGATGACTGCTCAAGCACAACTGATGCAGATGATGACAACGTTCATCCAGAACCAAAACAACAACAACAACAACAACAACAACAACAACAACAACAACAACAACAACAACAACAACAACAACAACAACAACAACAACAACAACAACAACAACAACAACAACAACAACAACAACAACAACAACAACAACAACAACAACAACAACAACAACAACAACAACAACAACAACAACAACAACAACAACAACAACAACAACAACAACAACAACAACAACAACAACAACAACAACAACAACAACAACAACAACAACAACAACAACAACAACAACAACAACAACAACAACAACAACAACAACAACAACAACAACAACAACAACACACAACAACAACAACAACAACAACAACAACAACAACAACAACAACAACAACAACAACAACAACAACAACAACAACAACAACAACAACAACAACAACAACAACAACAACAACAACAACAACAACAACAACAACAACAACAATAACAACAACAACAATAACAACCCTCCGGGCTTTGATATGCTTACCAGATTCTTGAGATTGAGGCCAGCAAAGTTCTTAGGAACGACTGATCCCATGGTGGCCAATGATTGGCTACGCTCAGTAAACAAGGAATTAGTAACCGTGGGCTGTACGGATGCTGAAACGGTCAGATTTGCAGCACATCTTCTGGAAGGGCCAGCCGCCACTTGGTGGGACAACTTCCAGATCACCACTCCCATAGATGAAGTGACATGGGCTATCTTTGAGGATGGCTTTCGCACTGCTCATATCTCATCAGGAGTGATGAGTCTGAAAAAGAAAGAGTTCCACAATCTGAAGCAGTGCCACCGCAGCATGGCTGAATACATTGAGGAGTTCAACAATCTGGCGCGTTATGCACCGGATGAAGTTGACACCGATGCCAAGAGAAAGGAAAAATTTCTGGAAGGCTTGAATGATGAGCTGAATCTGCAATTGGTTGTGGCCTATGTTCCCACTTATCAGTCGCTCTATGACAAGGCTGCTATTTTGGAGAACAAAATGAAGCAAGTTGAGAGTAGAAAGAGGAAGCACTTCGACAAGCACAGCTCGGGATCGTCTCACAAACAATCTCATTATGATGACAGCGGAAGCTCAGGATCCCACAAGCATGGGAAATTCAACAAGCACCACAACCACAACCGTCATGACAACAAGCATCACCGTAGTCATGACAATGACAGGTACAAGAACCACAAGAGTGGACATAAGAACCACCACAGTGGTAATGGAAGTGGAAGTGGAAGTCAGCCTGTTAAGAGAGACATCAGTCAGGTTGAATGCTTCAAATGCAAGAAGATGGGGCGTTATGCAAATGAGTGCCCAGAAAAGAAAGTTGAAGGACCTAACAAGCCCAACCCTTTTCAGAAGGGACGGGTAAACCACATCAATGTGGAGGAGGTCTATGAGGAGCCTGATGCTGTTGCTGGTAAGTTCAGACTCAATTCTATTTCAGCATTTGTACTCTTTGATACTGGTGCATCTCATTCATTCATATCAAGAGCATTTGTTGAAAGAAATGAACTACCGGTAGAAACTATTGGGTCTCCTATAAAAGTAAGTTCTCCTGGTGGAGAAATGATAGTGAATTCGGGATGTCATGATCTAGTCATAGAATTTGGGAAGTATAAGTTTCCCGTTAACTTGATAATTCTAAACTCCCAAGGATTGGATGTCATTCTGGGAATGGACTAGATGACTAAGTACAAAGGAGTGATAGATTGTGCCAACCACACTGTTTCACTCACAACTCCAGAAAATAAAAGGATCAGATTCAAGACCAACTTTGAAGCAAAAAGGAGTATGATTAATTCTCTTAAGGGGGTTAGCATGGACAGTGTGCCAATTGTGAGTGAGTATCCGGAAGAATTGCCGGGAATGCCACCAGATAGAGATGTGGAGTTTCTGATAGATTTGGTACCAGGGTCTGGACCAATAGCAAAGAGACCGTATAAAATGTCAGTTGATGAACTGAAAGAACTCAAGAAGCAACTTGGAGAACAGTTGCAGAAAGGATTTATTCAACCAAGTTCTTCATCTTGGGGAGCCCCAGTCTTGTTTGTGGAGAAGAAAGATAGAAGTCAAAGGTTATGCATAGATTACCGTTCACTCAACGAGGTAACTATCAAGAACAAATATTCTTTGCCTAGAATCAATGACTTGTTTGATCAGCTTGAAGGAGCATGTGTGTTCTCAAAGATTGATCTAAGGTCAGGCTATTTTCAACTCAAGATAAGGGAACAAGACATACCTAAAACAGCGTTCACCACAAGGTATGGATTGTATGAGTACACCGTAATGCCTTTTGGCTTGACCAATGCTCCAGCATACTTCATGAACATGATGAACAAGGTGTTCATGGAATTTCTTGACAAGTTTGTTGTCGTTTTCATCGATGACATCTTAGTCTACTCCAAGAGCAAAGATAAGCATGAAGGACATTTGCGCTTGATACTTGAGAAGTTGAGAGAGCATAAACTTTATGCCAAATTCAGCAAGTGTGAGTTCTGGTTGGAGGAAGTTGGGTTTCTTGGTCACGTTATGACAAAGGATGGTGTAGCAGTTGATCCTGCTAAAGTTTCAGCTGTGACTGAATGGTAATCTCCCAAGTCCGTGAAAGAAGTTCGTAGTTTCCTTGGCTTAGCAGGTTACTACAGAAGGTTCATTGAGAATTTCTCTAAGGTAGCTAAGACCATGACTGAATTGTTAAAGAAAGACAAGAAGTTTGCTTGGTCTGAAGGTTGCGAACTCAGCTTTCAGGAATTGAAGAAGAGACTTGTGACAGCACCAGTCTTGTGTCTGCCAGATTTGGAAAAAGATTTCCAAGTATATTGTGATGCATCTCATCAAGGTTTGGGTGCAGTACTTATGCAAGACGGTAAAGTTGTGGCATATGCCTCGAGACAACTCAAAACTTATGAAGTAAACTATCCTACTCATGATTTAGAGTTAGTCTCTGTTGTCCATGCACTCAAAACATGGAGGCACTATCTTTTGGGAAAGCGTTGTGAAGTGTTCACAGATCACAAAAGTTTGAAGTATATCTTCACTCAGAAGAAAATTAATATGAGACAAAGGAGATGGCTAGAACTTATCAAGGACTATGACTTAAGTTTGCAATACCACCTCAGTAAAGCGAATGTTGTAGCAGATGCTCTAAGTCGTAAGGTATTTGTGAATGGCCTTACCAAAGGAGAATTGCCAGATGATCTGTGTACCCAATTTAGGAAACTCAGATTGGAGATTGTGCCCAAAGAACATCTCATGTCTTTGGATGTTCAACCCACTTTGTTGTACAAGATCAAATAAGCCCAGAAGATTGATAAAGAAATCAAGGAGATTAAAGAAAAGATTGGCAAAGGAAAAGCCAAAGGGTTCCATGAAGACGAACAGGGTACTTTATGGCATGGGAAACGTATCTCTGTTCCACAAGATCCGGAACTGCGGAAACTAATTTTGCAGGAAGCACATAACTCTCCGTATTTCATTCATCCGGGTAACACCAAAATGTACATGGACATGAAAGAAATATTTTGGTGGAATAATCT
This sequence comes from Avena atlantica, assembly GCA_910589765.1. Classification (NCBI taxonomy): domain Eukaryota; kingdom Viridiplantae; phylum Streptophyta; class Magnoliopsida; order Poales; family Poaceae; genus Avena; species Avena atlantica. Next base: position 524,912,155 of record OU342739.1, on the reverse strand, counting down.
CAAGAAGGACATCGCCGAACATATTGCTTTGTGTGATGTGTGTAGTAGAGTGAAAGCGGAGCATCAGAAACCAGCAGGGTTGCTTCAACCACTACCTATTCCTGATTGGAAGTGGGATAAGATTGGTATGGATTTCATTACCGGATTACCAAGGACCCGGTCAGGATACGATTCTATTTGGGTAGTAGTAGATCGCCTAACTAAAGTGGCTCACTTCATACCCGTGAAGACAACCTATACAAGTGCTAAGTTAGCCAAGATCTACATGAGTAGAATTGTATGTCTGCATGGAGTACCAAGAGTATTGTGTCTGATAGGGGAACTCAATTCACTTCCCATTTTTGGAGACAGTTACATGAGTCATTGGGAACGAGGTTGGAATTCATTACTGCTTTTCATCCTCAAACTGATGGACAAACAGAAAGGACTAATCAGATTCTCGAAGACATGTTGAGGGCATGTGCCCTAGACTATGGAGCCAGTTGGGATGAAAGTCTGCCTTACGCAGAATTCTCTTATAACAACAGCTATCAAGCCAGCATTGAGATGGCACCGTTTGAGTTTCTCTACGGAAGAAAATGTACCACCCCATTGTTATGGAATGGTGTGGGATAAAGAAGTTTATTCGGGCCAGCTCTTATCAAAGAAGCCGAAGAGAAGGTCAAGTTGGTTAAAGACAGGTTGAAGATAGCACAGTCCCGACAGAAAAGCTACGCAGATCCTAAGCATAGAGAAGTTACCTACGAAGTTGGTGATAGAGCCTATCTTAGAGTGTCACCACTTCATGGAGTGAAAAGATTCGGAGTCAAAGGAAAATTGGCACCAAGATATGTTGGGCCATTCAAGATTCTGAGTCACAAAGGAGAAGTTGCCTATGAAATTGAACTCCCATAATCATTGTCAGCTGTCCATAATGTGTTTCATGTGAGTCAGCTTAAGAAATGTCATCCAGAAATGGAAGAAACTTCCTTGAAGGATATTATACCTTTGGAGGAGGTTCAACTAGAAAGTGATCTCACTTATGAAGAGAAACCTATCAAAATTCTTGAGACTGCAGAAAGAGTCACAAGGACTAAGACTATCAAGTTCTGCAAAGTGCAGTGGAATCATCATTCCGAAGAGGAAGCAACATGGGAAAGAGAAGATGATCTTCGGAAAGACCACCCTCACCTATTTGCTAGCCAATCCGAATCTCGAGGGCGAGATTCACCTTAAGGGGGTTAGATTTGTAACATCCCTAAAATCATGATTTCAAAGATTGCATATCATTCATGTATGCATATAGTTTTGAGATCAATTTCAAACCAAATTCAAGAAAACAGAAGCACATAGTGCTATTATTTTATGTGAGCAAACTTAAATCAAATGGCCATCCCCATTTGAGAGCTTGAATGTTTTAAACCAAGTTTGTTTGTTTCCCTTGTTGATTGGTTTGAGTGTGGAGTTAGAACAAAATTATACAAAATAAAAATGTTTTCAAAACCACTTTCCAACATTTGCAAACCAAGTGCTATGTCACTGTTATTTTGTCTTTCCAAAAATGATCAAGCCAATTCAAAGTGACCACATGGTTTTATGCCTAGGATTGTGACTGTTGCACACTGCAAAAATCCTGAAAAGATTTGAATTCAAATAGAGTTTGAATTCATTTGAAAATCATTCCAGAAAATCAAATTAGAAAAAGAAAAGAGTTAAAGAAAAGGAAAAGGGCCGGCGCTACTAATCTTGACCATCAACAGAAATAGCCCAACTAGCCCACCCGGGTCCCCTCTCTCCCTCTCTCACGCGCATACGCACCCAGCGAGCCACTGACACCCAGACCCCACCTCCCTTCTGTTTATTTCGCTGACAAGTGGACCCGTGACCCCGTCGTCGTCTTCGTCAATCACGCGCGCCTGTGCTGCTCTCGCCGCCGTTACTCGCCGCAGTCACTGCCGCGTTAAATCCCCTTGATTCTGCGAGTAACTCCACGTCCCGCTCCGGCTATAAGAACCTCTCCCCCTCGCGGTCATTTTCCCCCACACTGCACACCCTTCTCGCCACCAGGCTGCTAGTATTCGCTCTCGCGCCGCCGCAGACAGAGCCTACTCCGGCGATCAATTCTGGTAAACCTCGTGCGCCCCTTCCTCTCTGGTTCATGCGAGCAGCTTCGCAACTTCCTTGTGCACCTCCTAATCCTCTTTGCCCGTCTGTTTGTGATCCAGAGCTTCGTCTTCGATGAGCACCGTGAGCAACCGACGCCGTCTCCAACTCCGTCGAACGATTAAGGTAAAATCCGACCGCCCCGTGCCTCCCCTTTGACGCTGACTTGTTCGCCTGAACTATGCGCACACACTGATGCCCTCCGTTTTTGTTAGGGCGAAGCAGAACGTCGCCAACGTCGCCGTCCACCGGAGCCCGACCCTGTCATCCACTCCGACGAGATCCCACGGCCACTACAGCGCGCCCCTTTCCAAGCCACCGCCACGTTAGGCTTCGCCTCGTCACTGCGATTCTGGTGAGCACACTCTCCCCTCCCCGGGCAACCTAGAATGCCGGCACCGCCACTGGCAGAGCGCTCCGTCGCTCGCCGTCGCCGCGCGCCGCCAGAACTTGGTCGTTTGATCAAGAGCCGTTGGATCTAGATCCAACGCGTGTAATAGAATCACTTAAACGAAGCGGTACGTTAGATCTGAGCCGTGCACGTTCACTTAAATCCAACGATCTGCGTTGATCGATCCGCCCGAACCGGTACGGGCCAATAGGAAACAGACGCGTGGCAGTGAGTTAGATTTAAAACAGATTTTGAATCAGAATTTAGTTCAAATTTGTTTTGTTTGTAACTTTTGATTCCCACGTTAGATTTTAGCAAATTTTATACCATTGGAATCAGGAAGACAAGCCCTTTCTAAATATGCAATGTGTTTAATGATTAGCTTCTGTTAAAATGGGTTCTTTTGCAAAAACATGTGTAGGGCTTATTTAGTTGTATGATTTGTTTAGGATTTGTTTTAGTGTTAAATAAATTTTGGTTTGGCAAAGTTTTGACTTGTTTAGAATTCAGTTTTCTGCACTTGCTTGGTTGAGTTTTAAAAATCATCCCCTAGCATCTTTCATGCATGCATATATATTTTTGATTGTATATGTTTTGTATGTGATTGTGGCTATGCTCTATGTGTAGATTTTGGTGCTAGTGATTGTGATTGTGAAGAGTGCTACTCTCCCAACTACCAAGGCAAGTGGTACTTCATGAATATTCATATCCCTATGTTTTTATACAAGCATTAGAAATATTTTGCTAAGTCTTGCATGTTACTATTTTTGCCAAATGCCATGTTGGGAAATCCTAAGTAGTTGTAGAATTGCTAGGAAATTTCTAAGTTAAGTTACTATCTATGCCATGCTTAGCCTAGCTAGTAGCAAACAAGGGTTGGTGAAATATACATGCTATGAAGAAAATATTTCTAAGTCTTTGGACTTATGTTTTTCTTAATAAAACAACTAAGTCAATGAAACACCTGGGTGGAATGGGACTTGATTGGTGGTTTTTGGTTGAGTGGTTACACAAGGCCCATGGCTATGGTTTACCCACTTGTGGAAAGCCACGCGGGAACAAAGGGATTTTAGAGGCCAAGTGTTGAGAAGCTTCTAGTGCAGCCACTTGGCAATATGGGCTCTGCCTGGATCACATAGGTTGCTAGAACTTAGCCATTTGGACAGTTGGTGGTAGTGGGAATGATAGGTTGGAACGTGTCCATTTGGTCTAAGGGAAGGCTTCTGAAAGGTCCTGTCTTGGTGAAACCAAGTCTGGTGGGGAAAGTGCACAACCTCTGCAAATGGAAAAATCTAAGTACTTAGCCAAGTCCATGGCAATGGACAACTTAAGCATCAAGACATGGAAGCTATCAATAATCTCATCATTCCAACTTCTAAGTAAAACTTGTGGGTGAACAAGGGTGAAGGATCTCAATGTCTATTGATGGTTCCTTGGGAAAAGTTTTGACAAAGAAAAACTTAGTGATTTCAACTAATAGGCAAAACCTATTTTGAGCAAAGCAAGCCAAGCTACACTTAGCGAAATTTGCATATAGAATTTAGTCCACTTAAAATATACTAAGGTATCACTTGCCAATACTATTTCAAAGTATTGACCCACTGTGGCTGTAACTTGTGATGTTGCAGGTTACTCTGATGAGGATTTGGAGTCATGAGTCTACACTCAACATGTTTGCCTGTGGCACATGAAGATGAAGACTTATATTTAATTACTTATTCAAACTCTTGTATTAGGCATGTGGCCTTTGAGTTGTAAAGACTATGTTATCTCTGGAATGGATGTAATAAATGACCTTTGTATCTGTGTACTTCATCTTAAACTGTGGATGCTAGCATTGATCCAGGGACTAGCATTGCAATCACAGGGATCCTTTTTCCTTTATAAAGGAGGGATCTTACAAAAAATTTGTGGTTGAACAAGGGTGAAGGTTCACCAATGTCTATTGGTGGTTCCTTGGGAAAGTTTTGACAAAGAAAAACTTAGTGTTTTCAACTAATAGGTAAAACCTATTTTGAGCAAAGCAAGCCTAAGCTATACTTAGCCAAAATGCATATAGTATCTAGTCCACCAATATTCTACTAAGGTATTACTTGCCAATACTATTCCAATGTATTGACCCACTGTGGCTGTAACTTGTGATGTTGCAGGTTATTCTGATGATGATTAGGAGTCATGAGTCTAGACTCAAAATGCTTGCCTGTGGCACATGAAGATGAAGACTTGTTTATCTTATTACATATTTAAACTCTTGTACTAGGCCTGTGGCCATGGAGTTGTAAAAGACTATGTTTGTCTCTGGAATGACTTGTAATAATGACCTTTGTTTCTGTGTACTTCATCTTAAACTTGGATGCTAGCATTGATCCAGGGACTAGCATTGCAATCACAGGGATCCTTTCCTTTACAAAGGAGGGATCTTACACTGACGCTGTTTTCAGCAGAATTACCTTGGTGTCTTATTTTTGTGCAGAAAATTAACTATCACGAAAAATCCCGGAAACTATGCCAAAAATTATATTTCACCAGAAGACCCACGGAGCCAGAAGACGAGATGGAGAAGGGGCCTGGGGGGGCCACAACCCTACCAGGCGCGGGCCCACCTTTGGCCGCGCCTAGGGGGTGCAGCCACCCCAGGCACCCCCTCGGCCTCCCTCTGCCTAGAAGTTGCCTCTCGACCTAAAAACCGAGGGGGGTTTGATAGTTTTCCAGAAAGAGTTCAGCTCCACCGCCGCCACCAGAAACCAAGATTCGGATCGAGAAACTCCGTTCTGGCACCCTGCTAGGACGGGGAATTTGGAGAGGATCATCACCATCGTCATCACCAACGCATCTCCATCAACCATCGATGTTTCCTTCATCCATGAGTGAGTAATACCCCGCTGTAGGCTTGGGGATGGTAGAGATTGGATGAGTTCTATCATGTAATCGAATAAGATTTGTTAGGGCATAGTGCCTAGTATCTCTATTAGTGCTATTTGACTTTGTTGCAACTTGTTGTGCTTAATGCTTGTCACTAGGGCCCGAGTGCCATGATCTCAGATCTAAACTTATTATTGAATCATTATGATAGTATTGTTTGTGATCTTATCTGCAAGTTGTGTACACATATCATTGTCCTGATCCAAAGGCCCCGAAGTGACAATAATTGGAACAACCGGAGGGGATGGCTGTGGTGTGAGGATCACATGTGTTCACAGAGTGTTAATGCTTTACTTCGGTGCTCTATTAAAAGGGGCACCTTAATTGCCAGTAGTTCCCTAGAGGCCCCGCTGCCACGGGCTGGCTGGACAGAAGATGTTGGGAAAGTTCTCATTGCGAGCATGTATGACTATTTATGGAGCACGTGCCTAGGATTGTTTAGTACTTGGATGCTTGTTAGTATTTATCTACAATGCCCTAGATCTTGAAGTTACATGTTTAGACTCGTCTATGCAACACCCGTCCATCCATCCCTATGCCTACCGCACTCGAATCCCACTGTTTACTGTTACTGTTACTATTGATCCTGTTCTGTTGTTGCTGTTGCTTTGCTGTTACTACTATCAAACTGTTGCTACTGATAAACTTTTGTGAGCAAGAACTATTTCTAGGTGCAGTTGAATTGATAACTTAGTTGTTAAGGCTTGCAAGTATTCTTTGGATCCCCTTGTGTCGAATCAATAAATTGGGTAATACTACCCGCGAAGACTGTTGCGATCCCCTACACTTGTGGGTCATCAGCTATTATGGTTTATGTGATATTGGTGCTAGTTCTAGTGTTATCCCTTATGAGATTTACATGGAAATTATGCATGAAATTGGTCCTTGTGAGCTTGAGGACATTGATGTGGTTATTCACCTTGCTAACAAGGAAACCATTTGCCCTATTGGTATTGTAAGAGATGTGGAGGTTCTTTGCGGTAAGATTAAGTATCCTGCTGATTTTCTAGTGCTTAATTCAGCAGCTAGCAAAACTTGTCCTATCATTTTTGGTAGACCTTTCTTGAACACTTATGGAGCTATTATAGATTGTAAGAAGGAGAAAGTTTTAACTAAGTCTTATGGATATTCTTATGAGATTAACTTTTCCAAATTTGCTAAAGCTCCTTGTGAAAACAACTTGCCTAAAGAAGATTTCAGGGTGGAACAACTTGCTTCTGTTGATCCGGTTTATGACCTTGGACCTCTTTTTGATGATTGTAAGTATGCTCATTCTGATGATAAAGTTGTTTCCTGTGACAGTTATATTGTCAACTTTATTCAAAGTGATACTGAAAGTTATTATGAGAGAGGGAAACACGGTTTTATGCACCTCAATAATATTAAGTTTCACCATTTTATGTTGAAAGCTTTGAAGTTGCATTTTTTTGTCTTCCCGTGCTAGTGCCTTTTTGTTCCAATAATTTGTTTTCTCATGAGACCCCCTTGCATAGGAGTGGTTTAGACTCAAATGTGTTGGATATTTTCTTCTTGATGCTCTCTTTCACTTCAAATATATATCTCCTAGGTGAGCATGTTTGAAATTATCAAGCCTAACTTAAAGGCAATAAAGAAAAGTACTTCTTGGAAGATAACCCAATAGTTTTGTTGAGTCTTGGAAGTTATTACCCCACTAATAACCGCTCCTTATCCTTTTTGTTTTGGTTTTTGTGTTAAGATCAACTACTTTTGATAAGTAGAGGAGTTGTGAAAAGTGGCTGTCCTGGGACAGATTTTTTGTGCTGCATTGTAAAAATTCATGAAGTATCTCAGTACAATGAATGGAGATGTATTTTTCTGTGCTTGTTCTTCAAGTTGTTATTCAACTTTCATTAGTTTTGGACCTTTTGATTTGAGCAACAGAAGTTTTTCGAAAAAATCGATCTTTACCTGCTGGTCTGTTTTGACAGATTTGTGCCATCATTTGCATTTGCTTCTTATATTGATTCTCTTCAGTTTCTTTTTGGGCTTTTGGAAAGGAGTTGCTACAGTAGCTTTTGTTTTGATGGATTTCAGTTGAAATTTGAACCTAAAAGGCTTTATTGATTTGCATACACTAATGTTACCATTGAGGTTTGTGCAGGGCCTTGTATGAAAGGAACTTTCAGGAGATAGAGAAAAGGAATCTGCAGAGTCCGTCTTTGAGTAGGTAAAAGTGGTGAAAACTAAAGGTTCGTGAAAGCCTAATTTTTTTATATTTTTGATGTTTTTATTACATACGGAAGGTTACGAGACGAAACAGAGGAGAAAACGAAAGCTAGGGTGGCCACACCCACCCTAGGCGCGGGCCCCAGCTGGCTGCGCCTGGAGGGGGTGTGAGCCCCCTAAACTCCGTCTCCGCCTTGTTTTCTCATAATACCTTCCTTATGCATTGAAACTTCAAAATATATAACCCCCAGATCCCCCGAGGTTCGTATATCGTGTTCTCATCGTGTTTTCGTTTTGATCTGTTTCTGTGAGGAAATCTTCTCAAGTTTAGAGCACCATGGTCTCCGCCAACGACAAAGGCAAGAAGCCTGAGGAAGATGGCCCTCAAAACCCCAAGGAGGATGATATCTTGGTTGGGGATGAGGAGGACATGGAGGAGGACGAGCATCCGGACACCCGCGCTACCGTTGCAAGCATTGGACTGGTGGCAAACCCTACCAAGCTTAGGAGGACATCATAGATGTCTACAGGCACGTCTTGTCTTCTCTCAACGGTCACCTCCTTCACACACCAAGAACCCTTTCCATACTCTCTTAATTGAGCGACAATATCAACAGGTGCCCAAAGGGGACTTGCCCTCTGTCTGGGATCTGCCTCGTTCTAACCATGAACGAAAGGAACACTCTAAGAAGGAAGAGTGGGGGGGAAGAATAGCAAGGACTGGGATTCTCGGTCCGACATGATCATGAACCGCATTGACAAAAATTCAGAGTTGATTCGTACTCTAACCTTCGAGATTGAGGAATTAAGGGAACTGATTGAAGAGCTTATCAAGAGAACACCACCGCCACTGAAGGAGTAATTCGTCATCAGGTTTGGCTTCCCCTTGGCTTGTTCCAAGCTTGGGGGAGTGCCACGGTATCACATCATTATCTTTTATCTTTTACCTTTTTAGTAGAGTTGTGTCTTTGGTAGAGAAGTTATCTTATAGGTTGGTTTTGCATTGTGGAAGTATCTCTCCTATGTATCCCTTTGTGTGAGTGCCATTATGGAATATTAATGAGAAGCTTCATCTTTTACTTTTTGCACTTCTTATTCACTACAACAGGAACCCCCCTTCAGCAACACAATGATGTGTTTCCAAATGTCTATATAAGCGTTGCTAGGGCTTATACCAACGGATCTATAATGTGTTGCCGTTGGTGGCGTTGCAAGGTTCTATGGCAACGCATATACATGTGTTGGTAACCTATACGAATATGCGTTGTAGGATAGCAACATATATAGTTAGGGCCTAACAACATATCATATGCGTTGGTGGTTTCAGTAGAGGAATGCGATTTAAATGGATATGTAGATCATCAGATTGCTTAGAGGGACTATTACATATCGGGAGTAATTTATGACATTTACATGTTGCCAACAAAGATTATTTGGTCAATGTCGATGAGCTTCTATATAGTGAATATGAAGACATAATATATTAAACCAACATTTTCATATTACAGATAACACGATCTAGAGAATAAATATTCTCTTCTAAACATTGACCATGAAAAATGACATCCTAAGCCACAGTGTAAAACTATCTAGTAGTAGCAACATCATCATCCTTGCTATCAGCATCTCAGCCATGCATCATCCATTTGTCTTGGCGACCTGCAACCACAAAAAGATATATCTCGGTAATGCACCATTAGAAAGAGAAATGAAGTTAATTATTTAGTGAATTTAAAGTCGAGCAACATACAAAGCTTGAAATAAATCTTCCTTCTGCATGACTAATAATTTCAACCTTTTGGAATGGTCATATCAACTAATCGTGTTTTTCTAATGTAGCATGAGCATGCACTACCAGGAATTCGTTTCCTACTTAGAGTCCTCAATCTTATATTATGGGTCGCAGCTTATAATTATGTCAAGAGAAACACTCTCTTTTAGAATTTTTGAGCTCTTGAAATATATATAGTTCTAACCTATTACATACTTTAACTATAGCAGGACGCATGCTTCATGATTGCATGTTCCCAAGAGGGAGAAAGATTTTCTTGTTCTTGTTGTGAAGCGCAAGAGATGAGTAATTTTTCTATAAAAATACAAAGAAGAAATAATCAATTCAGCTATGTATTACCATGAGATTATTATGTTTCCCATCAGTGCCAAGTTCTTGATTAAGGATCACAATATACTCTTTGCTGATTGAAAACAAAATAACAGTAAGATCATGTTTACTTAAATGACTTGTAATTTTTATTAAACCTTCCTATCGATGCATAACTTGATGTAGATATTTGACCCAATGAATCATATAACACCAAATAACATATTTTAGGTAACATTTTATCTAAAACTGCGACAAGTAATTTGGATCAGAGGGACTAGTACATTTATCAAATAGTGGAACAGTTATTTCAACTTATCCGTATTTCAGACTTACCAATCTTCTCGTTTAGTTCTAGAATTTTAACATATTTTTTTCCATGTGTTGTTCAATCTTTTCTATCTAAAGGCTAACCGATAAATTATGCATCCTCCAATGAAGTAAGGTCAATAATCTGAAAGTGCCATGAAGATGATACTATCACTTACATAAGCACACACATGTTGATACATGTTGGCATCGCATAATTGTCCTTTTTCTGCAGATCTGCACTCTGAGTACAAAGCCAGAAGAATAAGTTATGTTCTCATATAGTCAGCCAAAGCAACTTTTGCTAGCTGCATGAGAGCAATCGCTTGAAATTGAAACATATGGAAATTTTCTACTCTTTCCGACCCAAATTAGTTAACTTAAATTTGTCAAAATATGAATGAATCTAATATTAAATCATGTCTAGATACAATCGAATTTAGACAAATGTAAGTTAATTAATTTAGGTCGAAAAGAGTACTATATAAATATTTATAAAACTATTTCGCAAGAAAAGAAACAATTAAGGTTTCCCAGATCATGGAATTGTAAGTCATACCATAAGCTAGTACCACAAGTAACCACACTTAGGGAGATCGATCCATCTAACAGATATGACCAATGATCCATCTAAAAGATACGACCAATGATCGATCCATCTAGAAGTTACCACATCGTAAGCCCAACATCACAAGACGACCAAGCTGCAAAGAAAATAAAGAAGTGACAATCTGCACCGCAGAACCAGACATGCAAAGAAACTTCAACATGGAGGAAAATATGCACATAGAAATATCTGGAAGGCACTTAAAGTGTGTTTGGTAGACCGGTCACTTCGAATTCACACTCCCACTTAAGATATCTGAGCGCATACATGCTGCCCCAAGATTTGTGGTGTGTTTGGTTTAGACCGGTTGGGTTGAGATATCTGAACTCGTACGCTGTTTGGTAGCCTGTATGGACTGAGATTGGCCTAAAAACTGAGAAATCACAAAACAGTCCAAAGTTTTACACAGAGGCCCCTAAACAGAAAAAGGAAAAGCAATCAGGCCCTCGTCTTCACCACACCGCGTGCTAGGAGCTGTTCGCCGCCGATGGCGACCGGTGGGGTGCCGGCGGTGGGTGCTGAGCGGTGGGACGACGTGGTGGTAGGAGGCGCACGTGGCGGTGGGCGGCGGCGCGACCTGCTGCGGCTCATTGCGGCACGAGGAGCTCGGGGTCGGGGCAGCGCAATGAGGAGCTTGGGGTCGGGGTGGCGCTATGAGGAGCTCGGGGATGCCGGCGGGAGCGGAGGATGGCGGCGTCAGAGCGGACAGGTGGTTTGCGGGGCGTCGGGGGAGGTTCTATCCGGCCGCATCGGGGCGGTTGGCGGCGTCGGGGAGGATAGTGTGTCGGTGCAAATGGGGGAAATGAGGCTGAGGAGAGAGAGGTTGGGGATCGGGCAGGGTGGGGACCATGGTCGCTGCGGGATGGACTCAGCCCGGGCGAGTTGCAAAGCTCGATTCGAGCTTCTCTCCTCAGCTCGGCTGGGAGCCCTTTTCGGGGTGAGTTGGGCAGTGCCCGTCTGAGAGAACAGCTAAATTCTTAAAAATTTGTGTTAAGATGAGAATTGTTGGGTTGGCATGACCTACCAAACACACTCTTAGCACTTTGCGGCGGTGTGGTTGGTCGGTATTCCAGTTCCTGTCGGAGAGTGCCAATATGCGGCAATTGAGAAGCGATCATCATCGCAAGAATTCCAGACAAACTAGGAAGCACCGACCTGTAGAGAAACGAATAAAGTGTGACTTGGAGATCTCGATAACCGAAGAAATTCCAGACAAACTAGGAAGCACACTGTGAAGCGAACTTACAGATTTTGAGAAAAAAAATTTGGAGATCTCGATAACCGAAGAAATTACCAGAACCTGCAGTGAGATCACGAAATCCCGTTGATATTTTTTCATGAAACCAATCAATCATGGTAGACGACAACCTCATCACCAAGTTTCCCTCGACATCAACAGGGAACTTGCAGCGGCAGTCTCATGCTATCCGAGAGCGCGACGGCAAGGGTGCGTCGACTGGAGGCGAGGCGTCTTGGAGGTGGAGCGATATACGAGGATGGTTTCTTTACTTGAGATGTGATTAGTACGGGGGAGTTATGGGCCACATCTTATCTCCTAAAATTAGGCATCGATATTTATTCTTTTATCTTGCAAAAGGGCGTGGAGTGGTGGGGAGTTGCCGGGTTGGATAAACTGCAACGTATATTTGCTACCGTTGGAAGGAATGCGTTGGCATAGGGGGATTGATGTTGTAGTGATTTTAGTTTGCAATATTTATTATATAATGATTGATCTTGTTGATCAGTATTAGTATCACTTTGGGAGCATCAGGTAGATCTAAATTGGTTTTGAAAAACCGAGCTCTGGTCAGTAGCAACACTTTTTAAGGTTTGAAAGGAAAAGAGAAAAAGCTTACAAGTATTTTGTATCATTTATTTTCTTTCTTGATTGGCTCATAAGCTTAGTATTCTTTATTTAAGATTTCTGTGTCTTCAAGGAAGATTGCATGTTTGGCTTTATCACTTATAGGTTTGCTTGTTTCTTTCAGCTCTTTTGCTGTCTACCCAGCCTTGCTAGCCAAAAACCTGTTTTGAGAAGACATACTTCTCATGCTTCCAATCCCTTTAAACCAAAACATATGACATTTGTGTCCACCATACCTAACTATTAGCATTATTGCTATTCCAAGCAAATTCTCAAGCTTCATCTATCTTTCGAATTAAAAATTATTTTATTATGTGTAAACAAGTTAGTAAAGCTCTCACGAACTTGATGGCACACCTTATTTTCCTGCCCCTAATAGACTTGAACCATTGTGTCATCGAAGTTGTATATGCTTGCATTTATATATTGGGATTAGCAGAACCGTGCTGTCACGGGGAACGCTTTCAACACTTATGGATACTTATCTAGTTGATACCATGCTCTTTTGTTTGCGGATGTCGTCGGTGTGAAATAAAAGGAGAGATTGTAAGTCCATGGAGTTATGTATGTGTGTTAGAGAAACGCCTAGGCCGCTAGCCTAAGTCATGCTTAATCATGGTGGAAACTTGCAGCATAACCATAGTGAGCAATCTGTGAAGCATCCTCAATAAAAACCTATGCAAAGAGCAAATAAAAAGATCGTTGATGTCTACACACTTCTATTCTCGTAGACAGTTGTTGGGCCTCCAAGTGCAGAGGTTTGTAGAACAGCAACAAGTTTCACTTAAGTAGATTACCCAAGGTTTATCGAACTCAGGGAGGAAGTGGTCAAAGGTATTCCCTCTTAAGCAATCCCGCAATCAAGATACAAGAAGTCTCTTGTGTCTCCAACACACCCAATACACTTGCCAGGTGTATAGGTGCACTAGTTCGGCGAAGAGATAGTAAAATACAAATGGTAACGGTGCTAGAAAAGATCTTGATGGTGAGGTAAAGACTAAAGCAATAAGAAGGAAGCAAGCAAACATGCAACAGATCTAGTAGAAAACGATGTTTCAATGCTTAGAAACAAGGCCTAGGGATCATACTTTCACTAGTGAACACTCTCTCATATAAATATCCTCTCTTCATGATACTACTCTTAACTACTCTCCAGTTGGACACTCTAATCATCGGTAGGGCTATAACAGCACTCCTCAAAGTATAGACAAAGCAAAGCAAAGTGGATACAAAACAAGCATGGAGCATCAAAAATTATAGATACGTTTCTGAAGTATCAATCGCTGAGATGCTCACTGTCTGCTTGCCACTACAAGAAATGTGTTAACTTGTGACGTTTTGGTAATGACCATCTACAAAATCGTCTTAGATTTATGAAGATTCCACACCGGATGGTCTTAAGCTGCTTGGGAGGGCCAAAACCTCAATAAACTATGACGATTTTGCTCAAAAACGTCGTAATTTCTTTCAGTGAAATCGTCATAATAGCTAGAAAGGTCTAAATGCGAAGGATAGCAAGATGGGCCATTGGATGTGTATAGGATGGACGGACAGGATGTTGATTCGTGCGAACTTGACACGGATAGATGGCGTGGCAAGGTACCCACCCTATTCACGCACGTAGAGACCGAATATTTCACCATCGCGCGCGTGCCAGCCAAAATCTCCATGCCCCCTCCCAGCGAACTCCTCTCCCCTCCTTTCTCGGCTCCCCAACCCTAATCCTACCGCCCGCCGCCACACACAAGCGAGCTAACGTCGCCACCCTCTCCCTTCCTTCTCCAGCGAACGCCTCTCCCTTCCTTCTCCATCGATATCTGCACGTGCCGCCGGCGCCCTCTGTTCAGGATCCTCTTCCCCGCTCGCTCCAGCCGCTTACCTCATTCTCCAGTGAGATCCACACCCCCTCCAGCGAGATCCACAGACGGCGTGTCGAATGATGGACGAGGCAGACGGCGACGGTTTCATCAGCCTCGCCGAGTTCGCGGCGCTTGTCGAGGATGACATCATCCTAGCCGAATACGGATCTGACATTTTTGTTGTCTGGTTTTTTAGGTGCGGTGGCGGCCGGCGAGCTCGTGCGGAATTTGGGGGTCGACCTCACTGGCAGGTATGAACTATGTACTAGAACCCACCCTCTGCACTGATCCAATCTCCCCAACAACCGTCGTGTCTCGCCGATTCCCTCCTCCCTCATCGCCCTACGCGTCCCCAGTTTTTAGGTTTCATCGACGAGGGAGCTCAGCATAGGGCGGCCCTATCCTCTCTCTCTCCGGCACGGCATCCCCGCAGCCAGCAGGAGGACGCTGTCGTGGCGCCACCGCCATCCTTCCTCCTCGTTCTCCGGCCAAGGTCAGCGCCGTAGGAGGATGCGGATCTCGAGACTTTCTTGGTCACAGCGGCAGAAGGCGAACGGTGCTAGAAAGTCTGTCCGCCTCCATGACTTCGTGCGAGGTCCAGATCCAGAGCCGATACGCCATCAACCTGTGAGTCCCTTCCTCTCCCATCTCCCCAAAATCCCTAGCAAACCCTAGAAAACCCTAGCTAGTGGCTTGTTCATGTTCGTGGCATAACTAGTGGCTTGTGCATTCTTCTATGGTTTTACTGATACATATCTGATGTGCTTAAATTAGAGGGAGGGGATGAAAATTGTTCAGCTTCTTTTCATATTCTGTTAGACTATGCAGAGTAGTGTTCTTTAAGTGTGTTCTGTAACTTTGTGCTTGAGCTGTAACAGCAAGAAATAAATTTATTCATAGATTGATATCAACTGTATGGGTGATATTGTTCTAGAAATTAATCTTATATCAGGTTTGCTTTATGTCTTATTAATTGGTAGGTAGTAGCTAGAAGGTTGTTGAATTATGCCTAAAATCCTGGGATGACCTTTAGAAGCTATGTTATGTCCTTCTGAAGGAAAACACCATGCTTATAGGTAATCTGAGGCGCTGGTTATTTAAAATCTTGATTAATTTGCCCGTATTTGTTCGTGTGCATGTACAAGCCCTTATTGATCAGATGCATTCACCATTCCACTATACTGTTGACTTGATTAAGTGATAATCGGTAAGTATATAATGCATTCTACTATAGATGTTATAACTAAAAAGCTTTACACCAGAACAATTTCATGAATGCGTGTAACACCCTTAGAATCGACCCTATGCAAGTTTCAGCGATTCCCGCCAAACCCGCATAGAAACGATTCAAAGGTGCCCACCAGGCACTTTCGTGCGGGTGGAAAACAAAGTAATACCATTACACAATAGTCCATGATGGAACCCACAGAATAGATATTTACAACAGTGACTCAAAGAGTCAAGAATACAGATATACAATACAAAGATCCAAATCACCTTTAAAACAATACGGTGTCCGAGTACGGACAAGATGCAAATCGAGCTAAGAGCCCTGAAGAATAACCAATGGCGTCCATAACCCTGCCCAGGCCAAGCCGGAAGGGTAACCCTGCTAACGACGTCAATCTCAAAACCTGCTTAACAAAAGGGGTGCCGACAAAGGGCAAAGGAAAAAGAGAGCGATCAGTACTGAGGCCACTACACGGCGAGACTAGAATTCGGCGGTCCTCTCCTACATAGGTATGGTGGACTAAAGCGGCAGCATAGCATGCACTAAACAACCTATAGAGACTCAATACAACTGGCGGCTATCAGATAGGGATAATAAAGACCTATTCGGATCCAACCTGAAACTATCACCAAGCATACCCATCCTGGTATTTCCCCCTCGAGACCAAACGAGGAAGTCAACCGAGGTACTCACACAGTTGGCAGTTTTATTCATTCTGTTATAGTTGCGGCAATTACTAGTCAGATATAGATAGCATGAGTCATCCTGATATAATAAGCAGTGGGTAGTTTTAGTTAACCATTCCGTTGTAGTAGCAATACTTACTAGTCAGATACAATGGTAACAGGTGACAACCCAAACCAGCAGTTGTTGGCACTTTTATTTAGCCATTCCATTATAGTGAAGCTGATTACTAGTAATAATAAAGTCAAATTTATAGCACTACTTTAGTTATAGTTGTCTATGATTGAGATACTGTGCTCCAAGTCGTCCATAACCGCGAACACGGCGTTCAGAAAGTTTTACCCTGCAGGGGGGCACAAATAGCAACACACGCACGATCAACCTCAAGAAAAAACAAATGAAAACCCAAAGAGGCATCACGACAGAACATTCGCAAGATTCATATAAGATTTCAGGGGGCCACCCTACTAAGCTACCCGCGATGAAGTTGGCCGGCTCCGAAACAGACCTAGAGGTTTGTGACGACGGCTGTAAACGACTAGGAACCCAAAAGTGTGACTGGGCTTGTCGATACCGCGAAAACGTGGCACGGGGTTCCAAAATAGTACAGGCGCTCCACGCGCAATCGTAAATAAAGCAGTAAAGCATGGCAAAAGTACAGGATAGTAATAAAGCCCCAAACTACTTTGTGGCCCCAAGAAATTAAATATGACTCAAGCTAGGGTTAGGGGGATTCATGGTCCCACATGCGGATAGTGCGAATATTCAAAGAATAGGTATCAAGTACTCGGGGTCCTACGGGACACAAGTGGACGGTTAAAAACCAAATGACATCTATTGCCCACCTGTGCCTCTGCATTAGTTGCCTACTTCAATTTTAGTTATTAAATGGTAATTAAAGCCATGATAATCTCCAACATTAAACATGCGACATTACTCCAACAACTGTGGTACTTGACGACACGCAACAGCACTTGAGCAAGCGACTACGACACGCAAGTCCAACTATCTACCAAACAACATGTAATAGGATGTGTCCAAGGCAATATAAGGCTGCAAGGGATATCACGGGTACGAAAACTAGAACATCGCAACACAAATAGCAATAGATCAACATGAGGAAATAAAGACTATAAAGTAAAATAGGTGGAAAGAGGGAGAATCCTCGCCTGAAAAACATTGCCGAAGGTTCATCCGAAGATCGGGTCGACTCTCGCATCAACTCATCAGCCTAATCTGTGAAGAAGCAAAGCTCTAGAAGAAACACCAGATGCACTATTTAATTCTACGGCAAAAGATCGGGCATGATGCATGTATGATGTATGACATGGCAAAGATGTGATGCAATTAGTTGATATTAAGCGGAACCGGGGTCCCGACAATTATTAGGTTCATGTTGTTTAGATACCCCGCAATTTAAATGTTGTATTAACATGGGAAAATGTGGTATCGGTTCGATGAACAAATTTAAATGGGATTAATATTGGACTAGAATCGCCCGTATATGACCTTCATATTTAATTACGAGGTGAATCAGCATAATGCCCCCAAACCACATGATATGCGTGCGACATGAACAATTTAGATGCAACAAGTCATAATGTCATAGATTATAAAATATAGGGCTCGCAAGAGGGGTCACACATCTTGGATCGAAGATCTTGGTTCATAGGTTCGACGGGTTCGGGCGCGGCAGGATCGGTCTTCGGGATCGGGGCTTTAGGGTCTCGACCATCGGATCCGGGAAGAAGAACTTGGCGGTTCCAAGGGTTCGGATTCTGCCCTCGGTTCATCAGGTTCGGGAAGGCGGTTTCCGGGAATCTTCGGGCCTCGTTTCGGGTCGGCCTCGGATAAGTTGCGGGCGGACAAACCGACGCACAATTCCATCCAATCTTCGTCAACGGTGCACACCACCACATCCTCGCAACAACAACACAAGCATCTAGTGTTAGCTACCATACGGCCACCCACCATATTTTAGGAACCAAGGAGACGCAAGAGGACATACTTTGCAGGAACGAAGGGAGTGGCGCTTCAAAACGTAGACATGTGAACCAGGATGAGTTGCTGGCATTTGCATCGAGCAACAGCCACTAGAGCTCAAGCAGAGACGAGCCTATGAAGGAGAGGCAGAGGTGCACGCAATGTTGGGGACGGGGCCACGTCGCTCGCTGGCGGTGGTCGCTGCTTGCGGGAGGGCACGGCGCACTGGGATCCGGCGACGCGGCACCATTGATGGGTGGCCTATGGACAACGTGGCAGCACCGGGTTAAGGAGGAGGCGGCCAAGTCGGCGTGCGGCAGGGCCGGCCGGAGCTCGCTGTGGCATCCCGCAAAACCACTACTAGAAAATCGCGTTGAATTTGTGCATTGCATCGTCATCATCATATGTTGTTTGTCAAAACTATTTTCGCAAAGCCGTTTTGTTTTCTAGAACGCCCCATCTTTATTCAAACGCCAAAATCCGGGTCGCCGGAATATTTTGTTTTGCCGGTATCGGTTTGCAAAAGTCTTGTTTGAAATAAATAAAATGTTAAATTAATTTTAGTGGGGCAGTCGAACGGGCCAACTTGACCCGATCGACCACCCCAGGAATAACAAACGGTCCACCTATCTGCCCCATCTAATCCTAAACCTACCAATAATTCTACCCTCCCCTAGCAGCCACATCACCTCAACCTATCGGTGCTCGCCACCTCAGCTGCCCCTCTTCCCCCTCCAATCATACCCTGCCACCTCCTCTTTTTCTCCCTCCCCCTCTCTCTCCCCTTTCTCCTCACAGCCAGCCAGCCGCCGGGCCCCACTCGGCCTCCCCTGTCCCTGCCCCGTGGGACCCCTCCCCACTCAACCCCCACGCCACCCAGACCCCTCCCACGCGCCCCTGGCCCCACCCCACGGGCCCGCCACTCCCTCCTTTCTCCTTCCCCGCGACCCCCTCTGCAGCTCCCCGCCCCCTCCGGCAACCACCCTTCCCCGCCGCCTCTCGCCGTCCTCCCCCCTCAAGCGGCAGCTCCACCGCCGCCCGCATCTCCCTCATCGTCGCCGCGCCGCCCGCTCTCCTCCCCGCCCCCACCAACCGCTCCGGCCCTCGCCACCTCTGCCTCCCGCCGACATGCGCGCCGCCGCGCCGCGGGGCCTCTCCGTCGCCCTCCCGCCTCGAGCCGCGCCAGCGCCGCCGTCCTCCGCCCCGCACGAGACCGCGGCCGCCTCCCCTAGTCGGCCCTCACGCCTCCGTGTGCCGCCGCTCAGAACCGCCTCCGCCCCGGTGGTCCCCGTCTGCCTCCGCGCCGGCGAGCTTCCCCTCTTCGTCGCCGGCCACCGCAGCCCCGCCCCGCTCGTCATCGAGCCCCCTCTCCGTCGCCCTCCGGTTTCCCTCCGCCAGCGCCTCCTCCAGCCCACGCGCCCGCCGCGTCGCCGTCCGTCCGCCCTGGGCTCCATCCGGCGAGCTCATGCTGCCGCGGCCCTCCATCTCCGCCTCTGGGCCTCCTTCCTCGTCGCCGTCAGCCTCGTGCCTCCTGCGTGCCTCCTCTGGATCATCCCCGGGGCAGCACATGTCGCGGTCCGTCCCTATGAACAGTCGTTACCCAGCTTGTTGTAGTCTATGTGGTTGCTCGTGTGCTGGTACCTGGTGCATGTTGGATGTTTGGGTACTACGTCTGCCGCGGCCTATCTCGTGTGTGGGTTGCAAGCTTGGTCACCTTCCTTCTCCCATGTTGATCTGAAGAATGCGCATGGCATTAACCGAGTACCTCCAAGTCGACCTGGGTTCGCCACCAACACCCGAAAACTCCAACAAGAACGCCACCTGGAAAACCGAACCCCTCAGTTTGTCAAGATCTTCGTCCTGGACCCTGAAGACCGATCCCGGCGCCCGAAGCCGAGAACCCCGACAAGAACCACGACACGGTTGCTCCGAGTTCTCCATCGAGGAAACCAAGGTCGTCGCCAAGGAACCCCAGAACGACAAGTACCTCACCCCGGACGCCAAGTCCGACCCGACCCGTGAACCCGACAAGATCTGCGCAACGGCAAGAACGGCACCGACCCGGAAGAAACCGATGCGCCCCGACACTGATACAAGTTCTGCCCCCGGACATCGAGGCCCCGATGCGACAAGATCTGCCCCGATACCGAGAACGATCCCGGAACCCGAGAACGCTTCCCCCGAGAACGTGCCGTCGAACCATGGACCCCGAGACCGACCCCGAACCCCGGAACCCAAGATCGTCGAGAACCCTGATGTGTGAACCTCTTCCCGCAAACCCTATTTTATAACATAACAACTTGATTGCATAATGAAATGTCATATCGCATGCATATCTGTGGTTTGGGGGCCTTATGCCGATTCACCTAATAATTAAATATGGGGCCCATATGCGGGCAAACCTAGCCTTATATTGGCCTCATTTAAACATGTGTAGCAAACCGGTTCCATCTGTTGCATTGCTAAACAACATATAATTGCGGGGTAGCTAAATAACTTGAACCATTTAAGTAATTGTCGGAACCCCGGTTCCGCTTAATATGACCTAATTGCATCGCACCTTTGCCATGTCTTCCATCATACATGCATCATGCCGATCTTCTGCCGTCGTATTAAATATTGCATCCGGTGTTTCTTCTAGCGTTTTGCTTCTTCGCGGATAAGGCCGTTGAGTTGATGTGAGCTTCGCCCCGACCTTCGGGTTAACCCTTCGGCAATGTTTTCAGGCGAGCATCTTCCCCTTTCTACCTATCTTACTTTTATAGTATTTACTTCCCTCCTGTTGATCTATTGCTATCTGTGTTGCGGTGCTTTAGTTTCCGTACCTGTGATATACCGTGCAGCCCTATATTGCCTTGGACACATCCTATTACCTGTTGTTTGGTAGATAGTTGGACTTGCGCGTCGTAGTCGCCTGCTCAAGTAATGTTGCGTGTTGTCAAGTGCCACAGTTGTTGATGTATTGCCGCATGTTGTTGTTGGAGATGATTCTAGCTTTACTTATCGTCACTTTAATTTCTGTTTAACAACTAAAAGTGATTAAGCAGAGGCATCGGTGGGTGATAGATAATATTTGGTTTCCGAACGCCCACTTGTGTCCCGTAAGACCCCGAGTACTTGATTCCTGTTCCTTGATTTATCGCGCTATCCACATCCGGGAGGTATATGGGACCCCCCTCAGCCAGAGCTTGATTCCGTCTTATTTCTTGGGGCCACAAACTAGTTTGAGGTTTTATTACTATCCTGTACTTATGCCATGCTTTACTGCTTTATTTACGATTGTGCGAGGTACTGCACACTGTACTGTTTTGGATAGTGGCACGATTCCGCGGTGTCGACAAGCCCCGTTTGGGGTTCCCAGTCGTTCACAGCCGTCCCCACAGACCTTGAGGCCGTCTCGGAGCTTGCTTACTCCGTTGCGGGATCTACTTAAGGGGTGGCCCCCTGAAATATTTCTGAATCTTGTGATTGCTTTGTCGTGAAAGCCTCGTTGGGTTTTGATTTGGTTTTTCCGAGGTTGATCGAGTGTGTGTTGCTATTGGTGCACCCCGGCCGGGTAAAACTTTCTGAAAGCCGTGTCCGCGGATATGGACGACTTGGAGCACAGTTTCTCGATCATAGACAAGCATAACTAAAGTTTACTGCTATAAATTTGATTTATAATGACTAGTAATCAGCTTCACTATAATGGAATGGCTAATTAATACTGCCCACAATTGCTTGTTTGGTTGTCGCTCGCGACAATTGTATCTGACTAGTAAGTATTGCAACTACAACGGAATGGCTGAATAAAAGTACCAACAACTGCTGGGTTTTGGGTTTATCTCATGCTATCTGTATCTGATTAGTAATTGTTGCAACTATCACGGAATGGTTAACTAAAAGTGCCCACTGTTTACTTTATCAGGACGATTATCTAAACCTGACTAGTAAAGTGCCGCAACTATAACTGAATAAGTAAAATTGCCAACTGTGTGAGTTCCTCGGTTGACTTTCTCGTTTGGTCTCGAGGGGGAAACACCAGGATGGGTTTGTTTGGTGATAGCTTCAGGTTGGATCCGGTTAGGTCATTCTTATCTCTCTCTGATATCCGCCAGTTGTATCGAGTCTCTGTAGATTGTTTAGTGCATGCTGCCGCTGCCGCTTCAGCCCACCATACCTATGTAGGCGAGGACCGCCGAATTCTAGCCTCGCCGTGTACTGGCCTCAGTACTGACGCTCCTTCTTTTTCCTTTGCCCTTTGTCGGCACCCCTTTTGTTTAAGCAGGTTTGAGATCGACGTCGTTAGCAGGGTTACCCTTCCGGCTTGGCCTGGGCAGGGTTATGGACGCCATTGGTTATTCTTCAGGGCTCTTAGCCCCATTTGCTTCTTGTCCGTAGTCGGACGCTCTACTGTTCTCAAGGTGATTTGGATCTTGTATAATATATCTGTATTCTTGACTCCTGGAGTCGCTGTTATATATATATCTGTTCTGTGGATCCCATCGAGGACTGTTGTGTAATGTTATTACTTCGTTTTCCACCCGCACGAAAGTGCCTGGTGGGCACCTTTGAATCGTTTCTATGCGGGTTTGGTGAATTTTGCCCAAACTTGCATAGGTCCGATTCTGAGGGTGTTACAGAGTGGTATCAGAGCTCAGCAGTTGCGATACCCCACAAGTCCAGCCTGTAGGATAACCTAGCTAACGGCCGAAGTAGAGTGACAAAACTATTTTGCAAAACCGGTTGGATAGTTCTGATTAGGTCTGATTTTACTCCTTACCCCTCTGCTATTCTCCTCTTATCTCGACGTGTTTTGAATCCGCTCTCATCTCTTTCTTCGAGTCCAGGATTTCTCGTGGTTGGGTTTCCGTCGTACCTTCAGGGTTTCGCTTTCTTCCTTTTGTAACGGAGGTGCTACGATCATCGATCTGCAACTTGTCTGTTGTACCCTTCATCCAATCTTTTGTCCTTGAGCTCTTTATCTATATGTGTTCCTTGCTGGGTATCAGTGTCGTTGAAAAACATATGAGAAGGACGAGCTTTGGTGAAGTTGGGGTTAACCTTGAGCATGTGTTGTTCATGCCAACGGAACCATCGCGAAACCTAATCATTGTGTCTTTCATACGATTTCTGCTGGCATCATCCCTTTGTTCTGGATACCGCCTGTGAAGATCTTCAGTCTGATTCCGAGAGTTGGTTGCTTAATCCGTCTATTCGTGTGCAGAGTAATGGTTTGAGTGCGGGATGGAGTAGCTACCCTACCACTGCTCTTATCATTCGCTCTTGTACATCGAATCAGTGTATCCAGCAACTTTACTCCGTCCACGGAAGTTAAGGGTGGCTTCATTTGCGATACCTCTACCTTCGACCTTTTGTTTCCGGAGTGTTCCCTCGACGATCAGGAGCAACGACCCTTTGTTGGTGGTGTCGCCGATTCCGAGATGAAGAAGGGACCCTCGTTAGTGGTGTCGCGAGGATCTACGCAACGCAAGAAGACGGAGAACGCCGACCTTCCTTCCGGTACCATGAGGCGGATCTCGAGGGCGAGATCCCTTGTTAGTGGTGTCGAATTGTGGCATCCCGCAAAACCACTACTAGAAAATCGCGTTGAATTTGTGCATTGCATCGTCATCATCATATGTTGTTTGTCAAAACTATTTTCGCAAAGCCGTTTTGTTTTCTAGAACGCCCCATCTTTATTCAAACGCCAAAATCCGGGTCGCCGGAATATTTTGTTTTGCCGGTATCGGTTTGCAAAAGTCTTGTTTGAAATAAATAAAATGTTAAATTAATTTTAGTGGGGCAGTCGAACGGGCCAACTTGACCCGATCGACCACCCCAGGAATAACAAACGGTCCACCTATCTGCCCCATCTAATCCTAAACCTACCAATAATTCTACCCTCCCCTAGCAGCCACATCACCTCAACCTATCGGTGCTCGCCACCTCAGCTGCCCCTCTTCCCCCTCCAATCATACCCTGCCACCTCCTCTTTTTCTCCCTCCCCCTCTCTCTCCCCTTTCTCCTCACAGCCAGCCAGCCGCCGGGCCCCACTCGGCCTCCCCTGTCCCTGCCCCGTGGGACCCCTCCCCACTCAACCCCCACGCCACCCAGACCCCTCCCACGCGCCCCTGGCCCCACCCCACGGGCCCGCCACTCCCTCCTTTCTCCTTCCCCGCGACCCCCTCTGCAGCTCCCCGCCCCCTCCGGCAACCACCCTTCCCCGCCGCCTCTCGCCGTCCTCCCCCCTCAAGCGGCAGCTCCACCGCCGCCCGCATCTCCCTCATCGTCGCCGCGCCGCCCGCTCTCCTCCCCGCCCCCACCAACCGCTCCGGCCCTCGCCACCTCTGCCTCCCGCCGACATGCGCGCCGCCGCGCCGCGGGGCCTCTCCGTCGCCCTCCCGCCTCGAGCCGCGCCAGCGCCGCCGTCCTCCGCCCCGCACGAGACCGCGGCCGCCTCCCCTAGTCGGCCCTCACGCCTCCGTGTGCCGCCGCTCAGAACCGCCTCCGCCCCGGTGGTCCCCGTCTGCCTCCGCGCCGGCGAGCTTCCCCTCTTCGTCGCCGGCCACCGCAGCCCCGCCCCGCTCGTCATCGAGCCCCCTCTCCGTCGCCCTCCGGTTTCCCTCCGCCAGCGCCTCCTCCAGCCCACGCGCCCGCCGCGTCGCCGTCCGTCCGCCCTGGGCTCCATCCGGCGAGCTCATGCTGCCGCGGCCCTCCATCTCCGCCTCTGGGCCTCCTTCCTCGTCGCCGTCAGCCTCGTGCCTCCTGCGTGCCTCCTCTGGATCATCCCCGGGGCAGCACATGTCGCGGTCCGTCCCTATGAACAGTCGTTACCCAGCTTGTTGTAGTCTATGTGGTTGCTCGTGTGCTGGTACCTGGTGCATGTTGGATGTTTGGGTACTACGTCTGCCGCGGCCTATCTCGTGTGTGGGTTGCAAGCTTGGTCACCTTCCTTCTCCCATGTTGATCTGAAGAATGCGCATGGCATTAACCGAGTACCTCCAAGTCGACCTGGGTTCGCCACCAACACCCGAAAACTCCAACAAGAACGCCACCTGGAAAACCGAACCCCCTCAGTTTGTCAAGATCTTCGTCCTGGACCCTGAAGACCGATCCCGGCGCCCGAAGCCGAGAACCCCGACAAGAACCACGACACGGTTGCTCCGAGTTCTCCATCGAGGAAACCAAGGTCGTCGCCAAGGAACCCCAGAACGACAAGTACCTCACCCCGGACGCCAAGTCCGACCCGACCCGTGAACCCGACAAGATCTGCGCAACGGCAAGAACGGCACCGACCCGGAAGAAACCGATGCGCCCCGACACTGATACAAGTTCTGCCCCCGGACATCGAGGCCCCGATGCGACAAGATCTGCCCCGATACCGAGAACGATCCCGGAACCCGAGAACGCTTCCCCCGAGAACGTGCCGTCGAACCATGGACCCCGAGACCGACCCCGAACCCCGGAACCCAAGATCGTCGAGAACCCTGATGTGTGAACCTCTTCCCGCAAACCCTATTTTATAACATAACAACTTGATTGCATAATGAAATGTCATATCGCATGCATATCTGTGGTTTGGGGGCCTTATGCCGATTCACCTAATAATTAAATATGGGGCCCATATGCGGGCAAACCTAGCCTTATATTGGCCTCATTTAAACATGTGTAGCAAACCGGTTCCATCTGTTGCATTGCTAAACAACATATAATTGCGGGGTAGCTAAATAACTTGAACCATTTAAGTAATTGTCGGAACCCCGGTTCCGCTTAATATGACCTAATTGCATCGCACCTTTGCCATGTCTTCCATCATACATGCATCATGCCGATCTTCTGCCGTCGTATTAAATATTGCATCCGGTGTTTCTTCTAGCGTTTTGCTTCTTCGCGGATAAGGCCGTTGAGTTGATGTGAGCTTCGCCCCGACCTTCGGGTTAACCCTTCGGCAATGTTTTCAGGCGAGCATCTTCCCCTTTCTACCTATCTTACTTTTATAGTATTTACTTCCCTCCTGTTGATCTATTGCTATCTGTGTTGCGGTGCTTTAGTTTCCGTACCTGTGATATACCGTGCAGCCCTATATTGCCTTGGACACATCCTATTACCTGTTGTTTGGTAGATAGTTGGACTTGCGCGTCGTAGTCGCCTGCTCAAGTAATGTTGCGTGTTGTCAAGTGCCACAGTTGTTGATGTATTGCCGCATGTTGTTGTTGGAGATGATTCTAGCTTTACTTATCGTCACTTTAATTTCTGTTTAACAACTAAAAGTGATTAAGCAGAGGCATCGGTGGGTGATAGATAATAATTGGTTTCCGAACGCCCACTTGTGTCCCGTAAGACCCCGAGTACTTGATTCCTGTTCCTTGATTTATCGCGCTATCCACATCCGGGAGGTATATGGGACCCCCCTCAGCCAGAGCTTGATTCCGTCTTATTTCTTGGGGCCACAAACTAGTTTGAGGTTTTATTACTATCCTGTACTTATGCCATGCTTTACTGCTTTATTTACGATTGTGCGAGGTACTGCACACTGTACTGTTTTGGATAGTGGCACGATTCCGCGGTGTCGACAAGCCCCGTTTGGGGTTCCCAGTCGTTCACAGCCGTCCCCACAGACCTTGAGGCCGTCTCGGAGCTTGCTTACTCCGTTGCGGGATCTACTTAAGGGGTGGCCCCCTGAAATATTTCTGAATCTTGTGATTGCTTTGTCGTGAAAGCCTCGTTGGGTTTTGATTTGGTTTTTCCGAGGTTGATCGAGTGTGTGTTGCTATTGGTGCACCCCGGCCGGGTAAAACTTTCTGAAAGCCGTGTCCGCGGATATGGACGACTTGGAGCACAGTTTCTCGATCATAGACAAGCATAACTAAAGTTTACTGCTATAAATTTGATTTATAATGACTAGTAATCAGCTTCACTATAATGGAATGGCTAATTAATACTGCCCACAATTGCTTGTTTGGTTGTCGCTCGCGACAATTGTATCTGACTAGTAAGTATTGCAACTACAACGGAATGGCTGAATAAAAGTACCAACAACTGCTGGGTTTTGGGTTTATCTCATGCTATCTGTATCTGATTAGTAATTGTTGCAACTATCACGGAATGGTTAACTAAAAGTGCCCACTGTTTACTTTATCAGGACGATTATCTAAACCTGACTAGTAAAGTGCCGCAACTATAACTGAATAAGTAAAATTGCCAACTGTGTGAGTTCCTCGGTTGACTTTCTCGTTTGGTCTCGAGGGGGAAACACCAGGATGGGTTTGTTTGGTGATAGCTTCAGGTTGGATCCGGTTAGGTCATTCTTATCTCTCTCTGATATCCGCCAGTTGTATCGAGTCTCTGTAGATTGTTTAGTGCATGCTGCCGCTGCCGCTTCAGCCCACCATACCTATGTAGGCGAGGACCGCCGAATTCTAGCCTCGCCGTGTACTGGCCTCAGTACTGATGCTCCTTCTTTTTCCTTTGCCCTTTGTCGGCACCCCTTTTGTTTAAGCAGGTTTGAGATCGACGTCGTTAGCAGGGTTACCCTTCCGGCTTGGCCTGGGCAGGGTTATGGACGCCATTGGTTATTCTTCAGGGCTCTTAGCCCCATTTGCTTCTTGTCCGTAGTCGGACGCTCTACTGTTCTCAAGGTGATTTGGATCTTGTATAATATATCTGTATTCTTGACTCCTGGAGTCGCTGTTATATATATATCTGTTCTGTGGATCCCATCGAGGACTGTTGTGTAATGTTATTACTTCGTTTTCCACCCGCACGAAAGTGCCTGGTGGGCACCTTTGAATCGTTTCTATGCGGGTTTGGTGAATTTTGCCCAAACTTGCATAGGTCCGATTCTGAGGGTGTTACACTCGCAGGGTCGACATGCTCAGCGGGGACGGCCGCTACAGAGGATATGGGCACCGCGAAGGAGAGGCAAAGGCCCGCCCGGCTCGCAGAGGCGCGGCCGTGGCGTCGCTCAGGAGGGGCGTCGGGGTGCTCGGGTGGCGGCGGCTGGGAGACGAGATAGGCGCAGCGAGGGTGAGCTCGCAGCATCGCGAGAGGAAGATCCGAGGAGGGGAGGCGGCATAAGGCGATGTTGCAGGGCAGCGGGAGAGGAGGCGCCCGGGGAGGATGTTGGCTGCGGCGACGCTCGCAGGTAGCAGAGGAGAGACCAAGCGGGGTGGGGTTTGGGTGAGGGAGGCGTCGGGTGTGGGTTGGAGATCGATAGGAGGAAGGGGTCACGAGGCGCGTGTGTCTCGCGTTGGGGTGGGCCAGGGTAGAACCAGGGGGATCCCGATGCGGGACGGGAGGAGCGTACGGGAGCGTCGTGTTGCGGGGGGCTCTACTCGGTTTGACCCGGGGTGGAGTGGTCGCTGGCGGTAGGACCAAGCGGGGATAGGTGGGGATAGGGCTACATGCGTCGCGCGCTGCGGTGCTAGGGAAGAGTGGCGGTGGGGGTTAGGGTTAGGGGTGGTCAAAGTTTGGTCTAGGGTTAGGGTTTGGTTTAAAACAGGTTGGGCGGGTAGTAGGTGGCCTGGCCTAAACGGCTAGGCTACCTCCCCGAATAAAATATTTTATATTTCATTATAAAAAAATATTTTAGATTTATTTTAAAGGCTTTTATAAATAGTTTTTAGTCAAAACAAAAATAATTGGACGAGCCCGGTTTTGATTTGAGATAAAAGACAGGGGATATTTAGAAAAGAAATATAGGCTTTTAGAAAATAGATTTATAAAAACGATGCATGATGACGTCATGATGATGCACATAATAAAAACAACAACGATTTTCTTGTAGTGGATTTACGCGGGGTGCTACAATTCGACACCACTAACAATGGATCTCGCCCTCGAGATCTGCCTCATGGTACAGGGAAGAAGGCCGGTGATCT
Source organism: Avena atlantica (assembly GCA_910589765.1). Lineage (NCBI taxonomy): Eukaryota > Viridiplantae > Streptophyta > Magnoliopsida > Poales > Poaceae > Avena > Avena atlantica. Next base: position 524,883,013 of record OU342739.1, on the reverse strand, counting down.
GAATCTTCTCGCTTCGTGTAGATCGTTGCGACACCACTAACAAGGGTTCATTCTCCATCTTGAAATCGGCGACACCACCAACAAAGGTTCATTGCTCACGTTCGTCGAGAAACACTCCAGATAAACAACAGACGAAGTTAAAGTTAAGGCCACCTGTAACTTCCATGGATGGAGTATGAATTGCATCGATCTACCATTCAATATACAAAAGCAAATGATAAGAGTAGTGGTATGGTCACGACTCCTTCCCGCACTCAAAGCATTACTCTATACACGAACAGATGGATTATGCAACCAACCCTCAGAATTTAGACTGAAGATCTCGATAAACGAGGTTCGGAAGCAAAGAAGTGATGTAGAGTCTTTATCGGATCTGATGGATATGAGGTTGTCGCATTGAAAAACACCAGAAGATACAAAGAAAATTTTAGTGAATTTTTGGTCCACTGAAGGTACACATAGGGAGATTCCTCAGATGGCATGAAGACAAAATGTCGAAGCACCGTTACAAGAGGAAGCGAAACCCTGAAGGTATGACAGAATCCCGACCACGAGAATTCCTAGACTAGAAGAAAAGATAAGGGGTATATTCAAAACACGCAAAGGTAAGAGGAGAATAACAGAGGGGTAAGGAGTAAAAACAGACCTAATCAGATCTATCCAACCGATTTTCCAAAATAGTTTTGACACTCTACAACGTCCGTTAGCTAGGTTATCCTACAGGCTGGACCAGTGGGGTATCGTAACTGCTGGGCTCTGATACCACTCTGTAACACCCTCAGAATCGACCCTATGCAAGTTTCAGCGATTCCCGCCAAATCCGCATAGAAACGATTCAAAGGTGCCCACCAGGCACTTTCGTGCGGGTGGAGAATGAAGTAATACCATTACACAATAGTCCACGATGGAACCTACAGAACAGATATATACAACAATGACTCAAAGAGTCAAGAATACATATATACAATACAAAGATCCAAATCACCTTTAAAACGATACAGTGTCCGAGTACGGACAAGATGCAAATTGAGCTAAGAGCCCTGAAGAATAACCAATGGTGTCCATAACCCTGCCCAGGCCAAGCCGGAAGGGTAACCCTACTAATGACGTCGATCTCAAAACCTGCTTAAACAAAAGGGGTGCCGACAAAGGGCAAAGGAAAAAGAGAGCGGTCAGTACTGAGGCCAGTACACGGCGAGACTAGAATTCGGCGGTCCTCGCCTACATAGGTATGGTGGACTAAAGCGGCAGCATAGCACGCACTAAACAACCTATAGAGACTCAGTACAACTAGCGGCTATCAGATAGGGATAATAAAGACCTATTCGGATCCAACCTGAAACTATCACCAAGCATACCCGTCCTGGTATTTCCCCCTCGAGACCAAACGAGGAAGTCAACCGAGGAACTCACACAGTTGGCAGTTTTATTCATTCCGTTATAGTTGCGGCAATTACTAGTCATATATAGATAGCATGAGTCATCCTGATGTAATAAGCAGTGGGCAGTTTTAGTTAACCATTCCGTTGTAGTTGCAATACTTACTAGTCAGATACAATGGTAATAGGTGACAACCCAAACCAGCAGTTGTTGGCACTTTTATTTAGCCATTCCATTATAGTGAAGCTGATTACTAGTAATTATAAAGTCAAATTTATAGCACTACTTTAGGTATAGTTGTCTATGATCGAGATATTGTGCTCCAAGTCGTCCATAACCACGGACACGGCTTTCAGAAAGTTTTACCCTGCAGGGGGGCACAAATAGCAACACACGCACGATCAACCTCGAGAAAAAACAAATAAAAACCCAACGAGGCATCACGACAGAACATTCGCAAGATTCATATAAGATTTCAGGGGGCCACCCCACTAAGCTACCCGCGACGAAGTTGGCCGGCTCCGAAACGGACCCAGAGGTTTGTGACGACGACTGTAAACGACTGGGAACCCGAAAGTGTGACTAGGCTTGTCGATACCGCGAAAATATGGCACGGGGTTCCAAAACAGTACAGGCGCTCCACGCGCAATCGTAAATAAAGCAGTAAAGGATGGCATAAGTACAGGATAGTAATAAAGCCCCAAACTACTTTGTGGCCCCAAGAAATTAAATATGGCTCAAGCTAGGGTTAGGGGGATTCATGGTCCCACATGCGGATAGTGTGAATATTCAAAGAATAGGTATCAAGTACTCGGGGTCCTACGGGACACAAGTGGACGGTTAAAAACCAAATAACATCTATTGCCCACCTGTGCCTCTGCATTAGTTACCTACTTCAATTTTAGTTATTAACGGGTAATTAAAGCCATGATCATCTCCAACATTAAACATGCGACATTACTCCAACAACGGTGGTACTTGACGACACGCAACAGCACTTGAGCAAGCGACTACGACACGCAAGTCCAACTATCTACCAAACAACATGTAATAGGATGTGTCCAAGGCAATATAAGGCTGCAAGGGATATCACGGGTACGAAAACTAGAACATCGCAACACAGATAGCAATAGATCAACAGGAGGAAATAAAGACTATAAAGTAAAATAGGTAGAAAGAGGGAGAATGCTCGCCTGGAAAACATTGCCGAAGGTTCATCCGAAGATCGGGTCGACTCTCGCATCAACTCATCGGCCTAATCCGTGAAGAAGCAAAGCACTAGAAGAAACACCGGATGCACTATTTAATTCTACGGCAGAAGATCGGGCATGATGCATGTATGATGTATGACATGGCAAAGATGCGATGCAATTAGTCGATATTAAGCAGAACCGGGGTCCCGACAATTATTAGGTTCATGTTGTTTAGATACCCCACAATTTAAATGTTGTATTAACATGGCAAAATGTGGTATCGGTTCGATGCACAAATTTAAATGGGGTTAATATTGGACTAGAATCGCCCGCATATGACCTCCATATTTAATTACGAGGTGAATCGGCATAATGCCCCCAAACCACATGATATGCGTGCAACATGAACAATTTAGATGCAACAAGTCATAATGTCATAGATTATAATATATAGGGCTCGGAAGAGGGGTCACACATCTTGGATCGAAGATCTTGGTTCAGAGGTTCGATGGGTTCGGGCGTGGCAGGATCAGTCTTCGGGATCGGGGCTTCAGGGTCTCGACCATCGGATCCGGGAAGAAGAACTTGGCGGTTCCAAGGGTTCGGATTCTGCCCTCGGTTCATCAGGTTCGGGAAGGCGATTTTGCGGTTTCCGGGAATCTTTGGGCCTCGTTTCGGGTCGGCCTCGGAGAAGTTGCGGGCGGACGAACCGACGCACAATTCCATCCAATCTTTGTCAACGGTGCACACCACCACATCCTCATAGCAACAACACAAGCATCTAGTGTTAACTACCATACGACCACCCAACATATTTTAGGAACCAAGGAGACGCAAGAGGACAGACTTTGCAGGAACGAAGGGAGTGGCGCTTCAAAACGTAGACATGTGAACCATGACGAGTTGATGGCATTTGCATTGAGCAACAACCACTAGAGCTCAAGCAGAGACGGGCCTATGAAGGAGAGGCAGAGGTGCACGCGATGTTGGGGACGGGGCCGCGTCGCTCACCGGCAGCGGTCGCTGCTTGCGGGAGGGCACGACGCATGGGGATCCGGCGACGCGGCACCACCGATGGGAGGCCTATGGACAACGTGGCAGCACCGGGTCGAGGAGGAGGCGGCCAAGGCGGCGAGCGCCAGGGCCTGCCGGAGCTCGCAGGGTCGACATGCTCGGCGGGGATGGCCGCTGCAGAGGAGATGGGCACCACGAAGGAGAGGCAAAGGCCTGCCCGGCTCGTAGAGGCGCGGCCGTGGCATCGCTCAGGAGGGGCGTCGGGGTGCTCAGGCGGCGGCGGCTGGGAGACGAGATAGGCGCAGCGAGGGTGATCTCACGGCATCGCGAGAGGAAGATCCGAGGAGGAGAGGCGGCCGACGGCGATGTTGCAGGGCAGCGGGAGAGGAAGCGCCCAGGGAGGATGTTGGCGGCGATGGCGCTCGCAGGTAGCAGAGGAGAGACCAAGCGTGGTGGGGTTCGGGTGAGGGAGGCGTCGGGTGTGGGTTGAGGATCGATAAGAGGAAGGGGTCACGAGGCACGTGCGTCTCACGTTGGGGTGGGCCAGGGCAGAACCAGGGGGATCCCGATGCGGGACGGGAGGAGCGTACGGGAGCGTCATGTTGCGGGGGGGGGGGCTCTACTCGGTTTGACCCGGTGTGGGGTGGTCGCTGGCGGTGGGACCAAGCGGGGATAGGTGGCGATAGGGCTACATGCGTCACGCGCTGCGGTGCCAGGGAAGAGTGGCGGCGGGGGTTAGGGTTAGGGGTGGTCAAAGGTTGGTCTAGGGTTAGGGTTTGGTTTAAAACGGGTTGGGCGGGTAGTAGGTGGCCTGGACTAAACGGCTAGGCTGCCTCCCCGGATAAAATATTTTATATTTCATTATAAAAAAATATTTTAGATTTATTTTAAAGGCTTTTATAAATAGTTTTTAGTCAAAACAAAAATAATTGGACGAGCCCGGTTTTGATTTGAGATAAAAGACGAGGGATATTTAGAAATATAGGCTTTTAGAAAATAGTTTTAGGCAAACGATGTATGATGACGTTATGATGATGCACATAATAAAAATAACAACGATTTTCTAGTAGTGGATTTACCCGGGGTGCTACAATGCGCATAATTGGTTTCTATTTGAAAAGGAAAACATGGTCCTTGTTTTGTAGGAACAGTTTCATAGACTCCTTGTCTTGTATATGTCCTTGTGTATAGACGCTTGATTGGTCATATTTTTCATGAAACAAAACAAAACAGAATGGACGCAAAGCTTAATATTTCTGTTACAAAATTAAAGGGGGGGAATTATATCACCTACTGACCTAGAAATGAGTTATACATTCTTGAACCAGTGTTCATTTGCATAAATTGATATGAATCTGTTGTGATCATTGATAGTACTATCATGATATAACTATGTACATTACTTGATTTCCTATTTGATGCTGAAGCAGCAACATCCTTGATGCTTACTGACAGCTAATTTGTTTGGTTGTTCTCACAGGTTGACCTAGTTCTGCTGCGGCATGAGGTCGCGAGCACAGGAATTCGCTGGGCTCGAGACGCGTTGGCCAGCCTCTGATGGAGTCTTCAAGGGCTTCTAAACCTTATCCTTCTCTTGCTTTTTCAGATGCTTAAGATGAGTACCATATTTTTAGATAGTTGGGATTGCATCACTACAGGTTATAATGTATGTATAGACTGTCTTTATTTTGCAAACAATACCTGCAGCTTGTTGTGCTTTTGTTTAGCATTTACTTGAATATGATGATTGAAGTTCTTATTTGTGCATCTAAATCTGTAGTTTTTCTTGCCACTGTAGTTATTTATACTATTTTTGTTTTGTCATGTACCAACCTGTTCAACTTTTTGAGTAAGTTTAGGTGGTTCATATAGTTTCTACTTTCTAACATGAATAGCCTGTAGTAATTTTATCTAATATTTGCCTTTCTATGCTCCAGCTTTTTCTTCGAAATGCTATGCTCGAGCTTGTTGTATAATCTGTCAATGCTTTTTACAATCCTTTCATAGATATATGTTTAGAATATTGTACTGTACTTCTCTATTACTAGCTGGCAATACTGTACAGTCTACTAATATGATATGTTTCATAGTGTGAAAATATTCGCTGGCTAATGTCATCAATAGTAACTATGGTGGATAAACACACTATATTTGTTAGATTTAGTATCTATAAATACACTAGTTAATGTATATCTAGGTAGTACTTCCTAGTTAGGTAAACTCATCTTAATTTCAATATATGTTCAATGTATACCTGACATACATGTTCCAAGCAAAATCCTTGAATCCACCTAGAGCATGCTTTAAAATGAGATTGGTGTTGATACATGTATTGTCTTATTCGATATGTAACTACTACTACATCTGTTTATTTTTTGAGCCGATCTATGTTATTTTTACAAGACATTGCTTTATTTTCCAACTGACAGCCATTACCACAGGAGCTCCATGATGAAGGTATAAGAAGCAGAAGCTTCATAGTCAGCAAAGAGTTGATGCTAGTTGTAACTTCCTGGGAGTTTATGGCTAGTTGTATGTTTGTGGGTGTTTTGTACTATGGAATAGTTGTAGTATTCTTGGGTTTTGTTAATTATGTCTAATTGTATAGCTGTATCTACATTTTACTTTTGTAACTATTTTGTATTCCTGGTTTATGTTTGATTGTAATATACTGAATGTGATCTGGGCCATGCTTATCGAAATATCGATTATTTAATGCCTATACTTTAGAAATGATCTGAATGTCATTTGGGCTCTAAAAAGGCCACGATCAAAAAAATAGTGGACTGGAGCAGTGAGTAATACCAGAAAAATGGTTGAAATAAAAAATAACTGAAAGCTAAAAAGGCCTTGCCCACGAAAATAAAAGGGCCAAAATATTGGGCTTGGCCCAAGCAGCAAACGAGAATTGCCAAGAAGAAATTAATGGACTAAATTTTGGGCTTGGCCCATGTAAACTATTGGAATGGACCGGGCTGATTCTATGCCACATAGGATCTGCCATGTAGGATCTAACGTGTCTAGGCTAGATGTCTCGTGACGATATTGGATCGTCATAGAGGTTATGACGTTGCGAGATCGTCATAGACGATTATGACGATTTAGCAAAAATCATCGTTATAGTTCATCTGCGACGACCAGCTTTCGACGATCTCAAAATCGTCATAGAATCATCATAAATGGACTACTATGACGATTCTGTGACAAAAATGGAGGGTCATATATAGACAGATTCCATGTAGTGTGTCTTGTCATTTTGATATGGGATATCTCATGTATCATGTGCAAGGGGTACCCTGTTGGCGATTCTTTATGATACACATCTACTTACAATGACAAGAACTTACCAGTAACTAAAGTTGAGTAGCATGAGGAGAGGTCCTCGTACTCAAGGGACATGAGATTGCCAACTTATATTTCGTCAAGCATATACTCCACATTTGTTCACTTTAACCTTACACCTCAAGATTCTGATGATAGGGGCAATGAGAGCTCAAAGCTAGTAAGTACCATAATATTTTGGAAGCTCTTTATGAACTTGAAGTCTCTGCTTCCCTCTATGAAGGGCCTTTCTCCCACTTCTAAGTTGAGTCAGTAAACCTATTTCCTCTCCATCTCCAGCAAGCATTTGAGTTGTTGTGTTTCAAGCATTCATATGATGATTTATTCAATCATGTTCTTTATCTTCCTTGTTTGCACAAGAATCTTATCTATTTAGTATTACTTTGAAAGCCATCATTGTGAAAAACCTTTTATGTTTGAGCAAAGAGTACTCTTGTTGTGAAACTTCTTCAAAAGTTTTTGTGAAACTGTTTGCCAGCTGTTCTCTGACAAAGAACAAAAGTTTGCCAATTCCAATTATGATTTATCTTTATGCATCTCTATTGTGACTCCTATACCTGTTGCAAGCTAAGTTATATAATGGTGAGTTGCTTTCTTCTATGAGTTGTGTAATGGTAAGTGTGATGCTTCTTGTCCGTATTCTTTTATCGACACTTCACTCCATAAACCTATGGGTTTACTGAGCTAATTTTTCGCTTGGGGACAAGCGAAGGTCTAAGCTTGGGAGGGGGAGTTGATACGTCCAATTTGCATCACCATTCTATATCATAATTTGCCTCTATTCATTGATATATTTCATATTAAGAGGTGTTACTTATGTCTTTTCATTTGTTTCTTCATGTCGGATGATTCTTGGAGGATGAACTACCGGAGTCAGGATTTGATGGAAAAAGAGGTGTTTTGATGTAATTTCGCGAAGATCAGAAAAATACTAGAAAAATTAAGGAAAATCCTATTTTCCCAGAATACGAAGAATGCCAGAAGGGGAGGTGGAGATGGGCCACAGGGTTCCCACACCCCCCCAAGCGCGGGCCACCCCTAGGCCGCGCCTACAGGGGGTGTGGCCCACATGGACCACCTCTGGCTCCACCCTCTCGCCTATATCTTCTCCTCAAAACCCTAAGACTGTTGGAGATATGCCCAAGAGGCAATAATAAAGTGGGTTATTATCATATCTTCATACTTATGATAAATGTTTACATGCCATGCTATAATTGTATTAATAGGAAACATTAATACTTGTGTGATTTGTAAACATAAAAGAGTCCCTAGTAAAGCCTCTTGTTAAACTAGCTTGTTGGTTAATATATGATCATGGTTTCCTGATCATGAACATAGAGATGTTATTAACAACAGGGTCATATCATTAGGAGAATGATGTGATGGACATACTAATATAGATAAGCGTAGCATAAAGATCAAGTCATTTCAATAGTTCAATTGCTATATGCTTTCTGATACATAGTAACCTAATTCCTTCGACCATGAGATCATGCATATCACCTTTTCCGGATGGATGCTTTGATTACATCAAACACCACACCGTAACTGGGTGGCTATAAAGGTGGCATTGAGTGTTCGGAAAGTATTGGTTGAAACACATGGATCAAGAGTGGGATTTGTCCATCCATATGACGGATAGATATACTATGGGCCCTCTCGGTGGAATGTCATCCAATTAGCTTGCAAGCATGTAACTGGCTCACAAGGGATCACATATCACGGGAACGAGAAAAGAGTACTTATCGGTAACGAGGTTGAACTAGGTATGCAGAGATACCGACGATCATGACCTCGGATAAGTAAACTATCGTGAGACAAAGGCAAATTGGTAGCGTATGTAAGTGGTTCATTCGATCGCAAAGTAATCGTAGAAATATGTGGGAGCCATATGAATTTCCAGATTCCTCTATTGGTTATTGTTCGGAGAAGTGTCTCGATCATGTCCGCATAATTCACGAACCGTAGGGAGACACACTTAAGGATTCGACGTTGTTTGAGTAGTTATGGTATTATGAGAAAGAGACTGAATGTTGTTCGGAGTCTCGGATGGGATCCGGGATATCACGAGGTGATCCGGAATGGTCCGGAGAATAATATTCATATAAAGAAAGTCCCGTTTCGGAGTTCGGGAATGATTCTGGTGTTTTCATCGGGAATGTTCTAGAAGGTTCCGGATTGTCCGGCACTCCGGGGGGGAAGGGGTACATGAATGTGTCATTACATATTGGAATGATTGCATCATGTACTAAGTGTTCTTGCTGTTCCAAATAAAGGATTAAATTGAATCCTAAAACATAAAAGTCAAATGTCCAGTTTGAAAGTCAAACGGCTAAAACAAGAAACTGTGGGAAACAAGCAAGAGGAGGTTGAAACCAACTTGGAGGAGGAGTCCCTCTCCTCCAAGCCGGCGGCCAGCCTAGGCCAAGTTGGGGAGGGACTCCCCTCCCCTTCCCTGGTGCGCCAGCCCCTCCACCTATAAAAGGAGGGGCAGGGCCTCCTCCTCTACACACAAGTTTCTACCTCTAATCTCCGGTTTAGAGCCGTTTTGGTTTAGAGCTTCTAATTGCCCTAGCCTTCGGTTTAGAGCCTTCTAATTGGTGTTTCTAAACCCTAGACCACTAATAGTTCTCTCTCTCATACTCCACCATACCCGCTCCGGCTTAAGGCGAAGCCCTGTGGGATCTCCCCTCTACTTCCGGTACCACGCCGTTGTGCTGCCGGAATCGCGAGGAGAGTGCTACAACCTCCGCTGCCTGCTGGAACAAGGGAGAGGAAGGTCTTCGTCGAATACCGAACGTGTGACCGACTGCGGGAGCGCTACCGGAACGCAGCGCCGGAAGGATCGTCTACGCGATCTTGAGATCGGAAAGAGTACGACTACATCACCCACGAAAATCTGCTCTCGTTAACCGCTTTGGAATCTTCGAGGGTAAGTTATTCCATTGACTCGTTGCTACAATCTAGTATATAGATCTTGGCCTGTTTTTTTGTATGCGATAGAAATTTTTTGTTTTCCATGCTACGAACCCCTACAGTGGTATCAGAGCCGTGTCTATATGTAGATCTGTTGCACGAGTAGAACACAATGGTCATTGTGGGCGTTGATGCTTTTATTGTCGATTGCTTCTTGTGTACTTTGCATCTTGCGGTATGTTGGGATGAAGCGGCCCGGGCTAACCTTACATGACATCGTTCATGAGACTTGCTCCACGCTTGACATGCAACTTGTATTGCATAAGTGGCTTTGCGGGTGCCTGTTTCTCCTAGCATAGTTAAGATCCAATTTACAACGGGTGATTAACAATACTAGTATCAATGTTGTGGTTCTTGTTCGTAAGTTAGAACGACACTTATTGAAAGCCCCAAACCACGTAAAATATGCAAAGAAAGTAGAGGCGTCTAACTTTGTTTTGCAGGGGTGTGCAGTGATGTGATATGGTCATGATTGTGATTATATTTGATGTATGCAATGTTCCTTATTGTAAGTTGGCAACCGGCAGGAGCCATATGGTTGTCTTTAATTTCTGTTAAGACCCGCGTGTCTATTCAAAGTAGTTGTAATAGTTGAAGCCGGTGGACGACAACCATGGAGAGGCATCATTGACCTTGATGCAATGTCGGTGATGATGGAGATCATGTTCGTGCTGGAAGATGGAGATCGGAAGCACAAAGAAGAAAGGCCATATCATATCACATATTATGAATTGCATGTGATGTTAATCCTTTATGCATCTTGTATTGCTTAGTAGACGACGGTAGCATTATAAGATGATCCCTCATGCACATGAATTTCAAATCATAAAGTGTTCACCCTTAGTTAGCACCGTTGCTAAAGCTTGTTGTTTCGAAGCACCACGTGATGATCGGGTGTGTTAGATTCTGCAAGTGTATACAACGTGAGCAAGCCAGATTTGCTCATGCGGAAACCAAGGTTTGATCTTAACGAGCCTAGCATGTACAGACATGGTCTCGGAACACGGATTACTGAAAGGTAGAGCATGAGTCATATAGTAGATATGATGAACATGTTGATTGTTCGCCATTGAAGCTATGTCAACTCTCGTGATGATCGGTTTTGATATGGTGGATTTGGTTCGTGTGATCACTAAAACAATGTGAGGGATATTGTTTTGAGTGGGAGTTCACCTAGATTAATTTAATTATTAATTAGAACTCAATTTATCATAAATTAAATCAAAGTGAATTTGCATAGTTGTTGTAGTCATTGGCATCCGTTTACCACCTTACGCTTAGTTATAATTGAGATGATAGAACTATAGAATTCTGGTTAGTTACTTTACGAACTGGTATCGTATTGTTTTGAAGTGTTAATCTAAAGTTTAAAAGTCCTATTGCAAACTTTCAGTAAGTTCCGGTTACTCCATAAAGTTTAATAATTGGTATTAAAACAAGAGTGACAATTCCAAAGTGTTAGTATATGAGTATCATGTTTGTCTCCATGATTCTTGATATTCAAAAGATTATCTTAATATCAAGGTTATCTATGATCTGAAAGAGTTGTTTCAGAAACCATGATGTGTGGAAGATATTGTGATATCTGAAATGAAGTTTTGGTTACAACATGATTGAGTATAATATGGCAAAGTTCATGTTCTCATATTTTGATGAGAATTTGCAAAAGGTTGGAGACACTTGTTGTCCTAATCCTCCAAAAGGTTTTGGATAGCAACATTATACTCGTAATTCATCGTTATAAGCTAAAAGTACCTTGATCATGGACGATTCCATGATAAGGATGAATAATTGATGTAGGTAAAATGTTTACGACACCAAGAGATTACTAAATAAAGGAATTTGAAAGAACACCAAACATTTGATGATGGTGATCTACTTCAAAGTGCAAGTCCAAAGACATTGGTATTTAACTATACATGTTTTGGACTATGTGTCATATGTATGACTCCACTATTGATCTTGATAGATTCTTTCAAACAGAAAAGGAAATACTAAAAGAGAATCTCATAAATATATGGCAGAAAAGAAAAGACTAGAATTGATCAGTTTAAGTATATAGATGATATACATGTTATGGCTATATTCTTTGCTTATTAAACAATGTGGTTCTTAAGTATTTGATACTGAATTTGTTGGTATGAATCGTCATACAAAACAACAGAATTCATGAACTACAGTGGCCTAAGTAATTAGCAAAAGAATATGTGATGATGTTCATCGAGAACAAATAAAGGGTTATTGTGTTGCTCGTTAAACATCAAAGTTTGCCTTCAAGATTTGTTTTATCAGGTATAATGAGAACAAAAGGGTTGTTCAAATAATTGTCGTAATCCATAAAAGATGGATGATTCACAAATCTCGTTGGAGAAATCACATCCATAAAACTAGTGCTAAAAATGTCGAAAGACAAATTGATTGAAAGATCACTTAGGAAGTGACATCGCTGTTTAAATTATATTTGAAAGAAAACATGAAGAAACTCCATGTGTATGGAATTTTGGAGTCTTTTGATTTTGATCAAATGACGCTTGTGAAGCTTTCCTAGAGATAATTGAAACTTCGTTCATAGGCCAAAAGGGAACGAAAGACTAGCTTGTTGGAATTTGTACATATTGTTGTACGAAGTCCATTATGTGTAGTCAAGAGCGATGGTTTTCAACTTCATATGCTTTCTCCGAAAATTTGAGTGAATATATGAATATTTACTTAATAAGGATGAAGTATGAAACATTTGAAAAGTTCAAAGACTTTCAAGATGAAGTGCAAAATCATTGTAACAAGAATATAAACAGTTTATGATAAAGATCATAAAGGAAGATATTTGAGTTACAGAGTTTAGCATAATACCTAAGATTTAAGGAATCGTTCCGTGGATTTGCATTTCCCGAAACACCATAAGAGTATGGAGCATTCGAGATATGTAATTAAACCTTGTTTGACATGGTAAGATCGAAGGTGTAATTCATAAAACTGCCATTGTATTTTAAAGATTAAAAGCTTTAGAGATTACCGTTTTTCCACTGAAAAGAGCTCCATCATAATCCGTTGAAACGACACTATATAAAATTATGGTTTGGGATAAAACCCAAGTTGTCCTTTCTTAAACATTGGTATGCTATGCATAAGAAAGATGTTTGCAACCAAAGTCGGATAAACCTGTCTTTGTATGTTATTTCGAATAACTGTTAAGTATTCCTCCATAACACCGGAGACAAAAGTGTTTGTCGCTTAGAACGTCAAGTTTCTTTGAGAAGGAATTTTTGTGAAAAGTTAAGTGGGAGGACAATAGAACTTTGATAAGGTTAAAGGAACCTTAGCTATATGTGAAAAGTTGCGCAGCGCCGAAAAGTGTTCCGGAGGCAGCAACAATGCTCATGGCTCACGTACCTCAAAGGTTGTGGTTACAATAGTCAAAGTTTCTATTGAAACAAGTAGGTCGGGTAAACAATCAAATACCAAGATTTGAGGGTTGAATCATTATTTGAGAATAATGAACCGACTACATGCAAAGAAGCGATGATGAGCCCTGACTCCGTCAAATGGCTTGAAGCCATAAAATCCGTGATAGTTCCATACATGAAAAATCAAGTTTTGAACTTGAAGGACCCTCGAGAAAGGTGTAAGACCTTACAGTCGCGTTTGGATCTATAAAGAAATAGACATGGATGTTTTACATCTATGAAATAGTCGACATGTTGGGAAAAAGTTCACAACAATGTTCAAGGGTTGACTATGCCAAGATTTGATCTTTCATAGCGATATTTAGTCTAGACGGATTAATGTAGCAACCACTACATATAAATTTGTTATGTGGTAGTTGAATAAACAAAACAAGTTCTTCTAATAGAATTGTTACCTAGGACATGTGCGTAACACAGTCCATAGGGTTTTGTTAATTCAAAGGATGCTAAAAGCATATGCAAACTTCAATGGTTGAAGTAAGCATAGCGGAGTTGGAATCTTCACTATGATGAAACTGTTAAAAGAGTTTAATTTCATCAGAGACAATGAAGATGCTTGCATTTGCAAGAAATTAAGTGGGAGCGCTAAGACATATTTCTAATACATTATGTGGAGTACATATTGTTGATTGGAAAAGATGTATATTTTATTAACACATATTAAGAATTTCATCCTGATGAAGGACTTAGGCAAAACCCAAATATTAGGCATGAATAGACGCTAATATGGTTGTGCCAGAAGTACATAGACGAGATATTGAATGAGTTCAATATAGAAACTACAATAAAGTTTCTTGTCGCATAGAAAGGATTGAATGAGTTTCAATGTTGATGATATATTCAAGTGTATTGACATTTGGTAAAGTGAAACAAATAATCAAGTATAGATTGATACTTGATGTATGAAATCACAAAGAGTATTTATATCAATCATACTGTGATATGTACAAATCCAGATATGTCCTATGCTCTAAATGTTGTGAGCATATACCAGAATGATTCGTAAGATGATCATCGGACAATAGTAAGGATATTCTTATGATCTTTTGGAAGAACTAAGAGTATAATATTTGTAGAAGTGACAAATAGATGGTTAGTTCATTGTAAAAGTACTACATTGATACTAGTTTTGTCACAAAGTACAAATTAAGTTTATCTCAATCTAAACTAAGGGTGGCACAATATAATGGAAAGTAAGTTCCATAATGGATTTGGATGAGTTCCAAAGTTAAGACATTGTGACAGATACTACAACAAAAGGCTAAGTATATGACTGCTATTATAGCAGCTAAAGAGGGCATTTGGGTCAAGTAGTTTGTTATCAAACTAGGTTTAGTTCACAGAGGGATAATACTATGAAGATATATTGTGCGACAATATTATCAACATGTTTTAACCCCAAAGAACTAAAGGTCACACCGACAGACCAAATTTATACAAAGCCATCTCATTAGAGAATGAGTGATGCGTAGAGACGCAAAGACATGCAATTACACACGGACCTGAAAGTGTCAGATCCGAAGATCAGTTGACCACTAGCAATCGTGTACATACAACACCGGAAAGCCATAGGTGTTATATACACAAAAGTTTGAAACTAGATTATTGACTCTGGTGCAAGTGGGAGACTGTTGGAGATATGCCCAAGAGGCAATAATAAAGTGGGTTATTATCATATCTTCATACTTATGATAAATGTTTACATACCATGCTATAATTGTATTAACAGGAAACATTAATACTTGTGTGATTTGTAAACATAAAAGAGTCCCTAGTAAAGCCTCTTGTTAAACTAGCTTGTTGGTTAATATATGATCATGGTTTCCTGATCATGAACATAGAGATGTTATTAACAACAGGGTCATATCATTAGGAGAATGATGTGATGGACATACTCCTATAGATAAGCGTAGCATAAAGATCAAGTCATTTCAATAGTTCAATTGCTATATGCTTTCTGATACATGTAACCTAATTCCTTCGACCATGAGATCATGCATATCACCTTTGCCGGATGGATGCTTTGATTACATCAAACACCACACCGTAACTGGGTTGCTATAAAGGTGGCATTGAGTGTTCGGAAAGTATTGGTTGAAACACATGGATCAAGAGTGGGATTTGTCCATCCATATGACGGATAGATATACTCTGGGCCCTCTCGGTGGAATGTCATCCAATTAGCTTACAAGCATGTGACTGGATCACCAGGGATCACATATCACGGGAACGAGAAAAGAGTACTTATCGGTAACGAGGTTTAACTAGGTATGCAGAGATACCGACGATCATGACCTCGGATAAGTAAACTATCGTGAGACAAAGGGAAATTGGTATCGTATGTAAGTGGTCCATTCGATCGCAAAGTAATTGTAGAAATATGTGGGAGCCATATGAATTTCCAGATTCCTCTATTGGTTATTGTTCGGAGAAGTGTCTCGGTCATGTCCGCATAATTCACGAACCGTAGGGAGACACACTTAAGGATTCGACGTTGTTTGAGTAGTTATGGTATTATGAGAAAGAGACCGAATGTTGTTCGGAGTCTCGGATGGGATCCGGGATATCACGAGGTGATCCGGAATGGTCCGGAGAATAAGATTCATATAAAGAAAGTCCCGTTTCAGAGTTCAGGAATGATTCCGGTGTTTTCATCGGGAATGTTCTAGAAGGTTCCGGATTGTCCGGCACTCCGGGGGGGAAGGGGTACATGAATGTGTCATTACATATTGGAATGATTGCATCATGTACTAAGTGTTCTTGCTGTTCCAAATAAAGGATTAAATTGAATCCTAAAACAGAAAAGTCAAATGTCCAGTTTGAAAGTCAAACGGCTAAAACAAGAAACTGTGGGAAACAAGCAAGAGGAGGTTGAAACCAACTTGGAGGAGGAGTCCCTCTCCTCCAAGCCGACGGACAGCCTAGGCCGAGTTGGGGAGGGAATCCCCTCCCCTTCCCTGGCACGCCAGCCCCTCCACCTATAAAAGGAGGGGCAGGGCCTCCTCCTCTACACACAAGTTTCTACCTCTAATCTCCGGTTTAGAGCCGTTTTGGTTTAGAGCTTCTAATTGCCCTAGCCTTCGGTTTAGAGCCTTCTAATTGGTGTGTCTAAACCCTAGACCACTAATAGTTCTCTCTCTCATACTCCACCATACCCGCTCCGGCTTAAGGCGAAGCCCTGCGGGATCTCCCCTCTACTTCCGGTACCACGCCGTTGTGCTGCCGGAATCGCGAGGAGAGTGCTACAACCTCCGCTGCCTTCTGGAACAAGGGAGAGGAAGGTCTTCGTCGAATACCGAACGTGTGACCGACTGCGGGAGCGCTGCCGGAACGCAGCGCCGAAAGGATCGTCTACGCGATCTTGAGATCGGAAAGAGTACGACTACATCACCCACGAAAATCTGCTCTCGTTAACCGCTTTGGAATCTTCGAGGGTAAGTTATTCCATTGACTCGTTGCTACAATCTAGTAGATAGATCTTGGCCTGTTTGTTTGTATGCGATAGAAATTTTTTGTTTTCCATGCTACGAACCCCTACAAAGACAAGGGGGGCGACCACAGAAATATTCCGCCACCTCTGCGGGGCGAAAAACACCGAGAGATAAAGAGCTCTCCGGCAGACAGATTTATGCCGGGGAAATTCCTTCCCGGAGAGGGGAGATCGTCGCCATCAACACCATCATCAAGCTAGACTTCATCGGGATCATCATCATCCACACCATCATCTCCACTAGCACCATCATCACCACTCCATCCTGCTGTAAAAATTGTGTTGAATACTTGCATAGTTCTTAGGGGAAACTTTCCCGGTGTTGATTACTATTATAGTTGATGCTTGTGAGTGGAACCATTGGATTATTGTTTATGTTCAGATTGTTATCCATCACCATATCATCTTTGATATTGATCCATATGATGTCTCGTGAGTAGTTCGTTTAGTCCTTGAGGACATGGGAGAAGTCATGTTGTTAGTAGTGGATTTGCGTTGAGATATTATTCATTGGTTTAGTATTTAAGTTGTGGTACTATTCTTCTAGTGGTGTCATGTGAACGTTGACTACATGATACTTCACCATTTATGGACCTAGGGGAATGCATTGTGTATTTGACTACTAATTGTGGGGTTGTCGGAGTGACAGAAACCTGAACCCCCGTTAGGACACCATTTCACAAGGGAGTGTAGGATCTCAGAGTTTAAGGTTGTGGTTAGGTTTATACCTTAATTGCTTTCTTATAGTTGCGGATGCTTGCAAGGGGTTTAATCACAAGTATGTATTAGTCCAAGTAAGGTCGGTACATTAGCACAGGTTCACCCACACAATACTTACAAAACCAAAGAAGACTACTCAGCTATTCGAAGCGTAAGCACTTGACAGAATTCCCATGTGTCCTCGAGAATGTTTGGTCCTTATAAGTATTTACATCGGCTTGTCCTTTGCTAAGAAAGGATTGGGCCACTTGCTGCAATTGTTTGCTATCTTTATTACTTGCACTTTATTTCCTTGCTTATTCAGAAAACCCCTAAAAATTCGTTTGCTAAGTATTTACAGAGATTTCCTGCTCCATACCACTAGTCAACACCTCCTGCTCCTTGTTGGGATCGACACTCCTATTTATCGAAAGTACTACGATACACCCCCTATACTTGTGGGTCATCAGAAGCCCAAGAGGGCATGGCCGCCAGCCATAGAGTGTGCCCCCACCTCTCCCTCATTCATGTGGTGGAAGCTCCACTCACATAAAGATGACCCTCCATTTTCTCCACTCAAATTCCCATTAAATTTCCACAAAATTTAATGTAATCGCTCTTTAAATAAAACTCCGTTTATTTATTTATTCAGAATTTTTTTAATTACTTTAATTAACAAACATTCACATAAAACCCCTTACAATATTTCAATTTCACATGCAGAACTAATTTCAGCAATTTCAACCGAAACAATTTCGGTGTCTAGTGAAATAAATTCTTGCGCTTTCTTTTTCTTTCTCTAGCATATTATTTGCTCCAAATGGTGTCGGTATCCCTTAAGTGTGTCACCCTACGGTTCTCGAATAATGCAGACATGATCGAGACCCCTCTCCGATCAATAATCAGCAGCGGGACCTGGAGATTCGTACTGACTCCCACACATTCAACGATGACTTCTATGATCATGTGAACCTTATATGCATGTAACTCAATCCCTTTGCCTCGCGATATATTACATGTCCGAGATTCGATCATCGGTATCTCCATACCTAGTTTGATCTCGTTACCGACATGTACTCTTTTCTTGTTCCCGTGATATAACATTCTAGTGATCAAATCACTTTCTTACAAGCTAACTAATGTGATATCACCGAGAGGGCCCGGAGTATATCTCTCCGTCACCGGGATGGACAAATTCCACTCTTGATCCATGAGCCTCAACATAACACCTTCGTAGCACTGAACCCATCTTTATAGTCACCCTGTTACGGTGTGACGTTTGATGTTATCAAGATACTCTTTCGGTGTTAGTGATTGACATGATCTCATGGTCTAAGGACTAAGATTACTTCGTATGATGTTATAGCAATATAAACACAATGACCTTGATCATAATGCTATACTTCGGATGAATATTCATCACATCATTCCAACAATGTTGTGACCTCGTTATTAACAACATCCAATGTCCATGATCAGGAAACCTTTGATCATCTTGTTAATCAACGAGCTGGTTTATAAGATAGGCATAACTAGGAACTTTCTTTTTTGTTTATTAAACACACATGTATTAACGTTTCCGTATTAATACAATATATCATGCAAAATAAGCATTTATCATAAACAAGGAATAAGATAATAAACACTTTATTATTGCCTCTCGGGCATATTCCCTTCAGTTCCATGCTTGTTTAGTATCATTTTTGCTTTGCTTTGTCTAAACTTTGAGGTATTTCTATACACTTTATGGGACTAACTTATAAACAAGATGCCATAGTGCCTGTTGCTTGTTCTATGCTATTTTTGGTTTCAGAAAAGCTAGTAAGGAAATATTCTCAGAATTGGACGGGACAAAAGCAAAAGTCAACATTTCACCGGAACAAACACAAAGACCGAAGGAGAGACGGAGGGGAGCCACAGGGTGGCCACACCCCCCCAGGCGCAGGCCCACCCTAGGCCGCACTTGGGCAGGGTGTGACCCCCCTGGCCGCCTCCCTGCCTCGCCTCTTCGCCTATAAAATCCCCCGATGCCAAAACCCTAAGCACCCGATCAGATCTCCACAAAACAGTTTGTAGCCGCTGCCACCATCGTCCCTAGATCGGAGGGGGGGGGTCTGAAGCTCTTCCCGGCACCCTGACGGAGGGGAGAGATCATCCTGGAGGCCTTCTTCATTACCATGCAAGCCTCCGGTATGATGCGTGAGTAGTTCACTCTTGGACTATGGGTCCATACATTAGCTAAATGGTTATTTCTCCTCCTTTGTGCTATCATGTTTAGATCTTGTGAGCTCCGTTCATGATCAAGATCATCTATTTCTAATCATACATGTTTTGTTTGCGGGGATTCGATGGATATTGAGATTGCTATATCAGATTGATTATTCATTCTATCATGTCTTATTGATTATTGATTATATCATGTCTGTGTTGTTTGAGATCTTGCGTGCTCTCCGTTTCTAGTAGCTATCTTGGCCAAGTAGATGCTAGTGACTCCAATAGGGAGTATTTATGCTCGATAGTGGGTTCATGACTCTATTGAATCTTGGGAAGTGACAGAAATCTCTAAGGTTGTAGATGTGTTGTTTCTACTAGGGAGAAAACAACAATCTTTTGTTCATGGAACAATTGTATTGCTTACTTTACACACATTGGTTAATACAGTTATCTGTTGCTTGCAACTTAATACTAGAGGGGGTTCGGATGATAACCTGAAGGTGGATTACTAGTCATAGATGAAGTTGGATGGCGGTCTATGTATATTGTTGTAATGCCCAATCAAATCTCATAGGAATCACGAATGTCTAGTATTTGCATTGTTATGCCTTGCTCAGTCCTGTCAATTGCCCTGCTATAATTTGTTCACCCAGCATGTTATGTTATTTATCTTAAGGAGAATACCTCTAGTGAACTGTGGAACTCGGTCCAATATTTACCATTGTTACATCATCTACTGTTACCGTTTACTCTCTAAAAGCAACCATTACCTTTTACACTATACGTTTAATCCTTTGTTTTCAGCAAACTAGTGAGATTGACAACCTCACTGTAAGTTGGGGCAAAGTCTTAAGTTTGTGTTGTGCAGGATTCCAAGTTGCTAGCAACACCTTGGAAGTTGTTTTCTTCCTCCTACTGGTTCCATAACCTTGGTTTCATAACTAAGGGAAAACTTACTATTGTGCTCATCACACCTTCCTCTTGGGGTTTCCCAACGAAGCTCTACAGTGATCTGAGCTCATTAGTAGGATCTTAGAGCATCTCCACCCGCATTCCCAGGACGATGTTCCCATGGCATTTTTTTCTTCTGAACGGCGAATTTTTGCCCAATCGTGTTCCTAGAACGCCGATTTCGTCTGGATCCGGCCCAACTTTTTTCCGGACTTCCCAGGCCTATCCCGGGGTCATGGGAACGCCGGACGAAGTGAAAATGCAGGTAGGACAACCCTGTCGGCGTCTATAGGCCTAGCTCCCGCCCTTTTCTCCTCCCGCCTTTTCTCCTCATTCCCCCTAACTCCTGCCAGTTTGCTGAGCTCCCGCCCGACATGCCGCCCAAGGGTTTCGTCAAACCTCGATCCAACCTCGGCGAACCGGAGGTGAAGAAGGAGAGGAAACCGAGAGCACCGACGAAGAGGACAGAAGGCTTGACCAACGCCGAGTGGCTTGCCCTTGTCTAGAAGAGGAAGTACGTGTCGGACGAACATAGGGAAATTAAGGAGAGGGCGAAAGCGGCGAAGGATCTCGCCGAGACCTAGGGCCTCGCCGAAGAGTAGACGATGAGGGCAAAGTAGGCGGCGGCATCGCACGCGACAATGTCACACCCGAGGCCGGTCGTTCCCCCGTAGTATGACGCCCACTTGGGGAGCCAACCAAGCGTCAGCTTGTCGGCCGGGTTCTCACCGATCTCGCCGGCCGGCTTCTAGGAGAGCCAGGCAACCCGCGCCAGAGGTACTCCTCATCCCCTGATTTCGGCGGCGGGTTTAACCCGAACGTGATCTTCCCCTGCCCCGCGCCTCGCCCTCCTCTGCCCTTCAACATCGACATCAACGTCCCCTACTCCACCTCTTCGGCGTACGTGGGACCTTTGTCGTCCATGCGCCGTGGCCCCCTTCCTTTCGCCGGTAGCTCATCGCCCGCAACCTTCGGCGAGGCTGACGCCCACAACATGTTCGGCGCAATGTCGACCGAGGCGTATATGCAAGACATAATATCCTCAGGTTCGGCGGCGACTGGCAACACCTCGTTCTTCACTCAGGAATAGTCCCGGGCCAAAGCCAAACACGACATCGAGTCTCAGGATTTCGCCGAGGGACAGGACGAGCAGATGCAGGCTGAGGACATGGAGGACGCCGAAGGGGATGCCTTGGCTCCGGCAAAAGCCAGCGGAAAATGCAAGTCTGCGTAGGAGTCTAGATCAAGTGGACAACGCTTGAAGACCTTTGCCTCGCTGACGCCTGGAAATCGGTGAGCATGGATCCCATCACCGGTGCCAACCAAAACTCAAACAATTATTGGAAGCGCAGCCTTGGCGAACCAAAGTATAGTAAGATTCGCATGGAGCGAGGGAAGAAAGCCATGACCAACCATTGGGGCCTCATCCAGCAGGCGTGCATCAAGTGGCACAACTGTCTCGAGGAGGTCGACCGCACACCCGTCAGCGGTGAAAGCATGGATAGCAAGGTATTTCGCCGCACACCCATCAAACATTGGGGACTCATTCATGTCTGTCTTGACACACTTTGCCTTGACTTTGCAGCTCCTCCGCACACTCGGACTCTATCGGGACGACACCAAGACGGAGTTCAAGTTTCACCATGTGTTTTCCATGATAGAGAAATGCGAGAAATGGCAGGACACTCGCCTAAGCCTCGCCAAGACCAAGGACGATGTGTACAAACCGAAGGCTCCTCCCCTGCTGCCGACGAAGGAAGGCCGGAGCTCGGACAAAAGAAGGCAAATATGCTAAAAGCCGCAGGACCTCCCGCCGAACGTCTCCATGCTTCAATGGAGAAGTGCATCGCCGACACCAAGGCCCATGCCGAGAAGAGTGAGGAGAATAACATCGAGAGGTGGGCGCAGCTACTCCAGAACCAAGACCGAAAGCTCGACCTTCTCAAGGCAAACTACGCCGCCAAGAAGAGGAACACAGATCTCCAGTTCCTAGGCGGCGAAGACACCTCGACGATGAGCACGCCGGTCAAGGCCTGGTGCGCGCCGCAATGCTATTCTCCAGGAGGACAACGCCACCAGCACGCCAAGCTCTGCGCCGACCGCTTCCGCCCCCATGGCTACGCCGAGCTCTGCTTCCACCACCTCCAACCAGTCGGCCGGCAACGCTGCCTATGCACCCATCCCCGTCGCACCGGACACGGTGTGACCGTCGTACCGTTTTGCCTAGTTTTGTAATAATTTTGTCGCCGAAATTGTTGGGCGTACTTCTGTCGAACACCTTGTGCCGGATATTTCGCCGACAGGAACAAAAATATTCAAATATGTTGTAGTTTTTCCTCCGTCTAGAAACTCGGCCTGGAAATGCGAGTGAGAAACTCGGCGTTCACATGCTAAAAGTTATGTCCGTCCGACGCTACTTTGATCCGAATTTCGGCTTGGGAATACCGAGTGGAGATGCCTTCCTTTTACATGTAGCTTAACGATCTTATTTACGAGTTTTTTTTTTTGAGACAAGGATCTTATCTTATTTACGAGTGATGAGCATCCAAATGCAATGCAAGTGCGCAGGTCTAGAGACACAAGGCCCGCAATAATCCATCACATAGGTCACGATGTGCCCATAGACAAGGCCCACATAATAATTCGTGAAAGAGATCATAATTTTCTCAAATCAAACAAGATTAGAAAAAACAAGGAAAAGCCAATCAATTCATTGGTAGGGAAAGGGGAAAAGCGAGCGAGCGAGAGTAGACGCGACCGTCGAAGGCGAGGCCGCGAGCGAAGCAGAACAGAAAGCAACCCAGCACCAAAGGCGACGAGGGGGAGCTCGACGGAGAGCCCATCCGGTTCGCCACCGGGCCCCCTCCCATCCTCGCCTGCGTTCCGAAGGTATACCCCGCCCTACTCTCGAATCCCCAAAGTTTCCTGACCAAATCCGCGCGATTTGCTATTTAGTGCGGTCAAATTTGTCGGTAGATCCATCACCTGTAGCCAAATCAGAATGTTTCCTCGAAGTGACGAGCGCAATCTAACTGCTCCTCCCCGAATTTCAGAGGTTTCATGGAGGATGCCCCTGACCATAGCGTCCTGCCTGTTGGGGAGTGCGAATGGAGGGAGGAGCTCAGGCAACAGCAGTCCCAGGTCGAGGCGCTGCGCGATAGGCTCGTGGAGGTGAAGGTCGGGATGATGCGCTCCGAGGACGATTCCTGCCGGGAGCTGGAGCACCTGTGCCGCAGGGTGAAGACCATCGCCACCCTGCTGGCGTACCTCAAGTCCAAGGCCAGGATCATGGCGATACCGCAACTCGCGCACACGTCCTGCGGGATCAGGAACCAGGACGGCGTGGGCTTCGTCGACCGGCACGGGGTGCCGCTGGCCGATTGGTCCAAGGTTGCTGACTCCGGTTCCTGTGACGATAACAGAGCGGTGGTAGAGGGCGGCGGCGGTGTTCCCAAACACGGCGATGCCAACGAGGGGGATGGAGATGTCGATGATATACTGAAGTCCATCCGTGTAGTGACCGATGTCATGGAGTCACTTGTGAAGAGGGTGATTGTGGCTGAATCTGAGACTGCTAATGAGAAAGAGAAGGTGAGAATTGGGTTGGAAGAGATCAGGAGGAAGACGGTACAGGTCGAGTCCATGTCAGTAAAAGTCGAGGAGATGGAGAAATTTGCAGTGGGTACGAACGGTATGCTGAATGAGATGAGGCAGCGGGTTGAAGATATGGTGCTGGAGACCACTCGGCAGAGGCAGCGCGCTGCTGAAAATGAGCTGGAGCTTAGCCGTGTGAAGAATGACTTCGAGTCGCTCAGGACTTATGTCAGTACGCTTGTTAGTGTCAGAGAAACTCTTCTTTCATCTGAGAAGCAATTCGAAACAATGGAGAAGCTTTTTGACAGGTACTTTCACAAATATTGTGCTGTTTCTAGTAATTACTTTCTGTCTCAAGTGTTTCTCGATGGTTCATTTTCCTTGCAGAACCTGTATAGCTTGTTAAAGATAACTCTTAAGAAAATGGCGGATTAAGGAAGAGTAGAAATACTTAGTTTCAGCCTCCCAATTTTCAGCAAAGCAGCAGCCTAACCATTTATTGCATAAACATGCACATGTTATGATATGCTTCTACTGTCGCATGGTTTGTACTGCCTCCATTCCGGTTTATAAGGCAAATACGTACTTTGAAAAAATAGTTTGACCGTAAATTTAGTCAATAAAATATAAACTATATTTAACAAAAATTATAGCAATAGATTCATATTCAAAATACGCTTCCAATGGTACAATTTTTATGACATATGATTCATATATTGTTGACCAAATTTACGGTCAAACTATTTTCTTGAAGTACGTATTAGCCTAATAAACTGGAATGGAGGTAGTACTCTGATGCACTAGTGACTGAGTAAAGTCATGGCACACCAGTGGCGGAGCCACCTCCTGGTGACCCCGTGCGGCTGCCTTGGCTGGTCCGGCAAACCACATTTAAAAATGACATTGTCCTAGCTATGGATGATGGTGTTTTGGGGAAAACTTCTTACAACATAGCAGTAGTGTAAGTCTGCCCAGGCGGCAGACTGTTAGTTACCATGATTACCGTCTTAACAACATATTCAATCAGCTATGCATTGAACTAGTTTGTAACATGGTCAGCACTGGTATCTCCATGATGCACACAAAAATAGTCTTTCTGCAGGTATATGATGCTAAGCTGCTTAGTATTATACGATTCTTCTGTTAACAATTCCAATTTATTTTTTACTTAATGGGCTCTACCTTATCTATGAACTTTAGGGCACACAATACATCTTTTCTGTTTTAAATTAGCACTTAAATGGCATGGCCAGGCTTCTTTCGCTATCGCATATTGACATACTGTCATCCACTCCAACTTTTATGAGGGGGATTTGGTAAGATGTTTGCTGGTGCCTTCTACATTTATGTTAACCATGTATATATCATGCAAAACCATTGTTTAAAACAATTACTACTCTTTATCACTCATTGACATCTGATAGAGATTGTTGCCATAAAATGTTTCAAATAGATTTAATGTACTGCTCTCCTAAATGAAGCACTTATGCACTCTGATCATGTCCAAAATGTTAATGGATATTTAGTGGTCAAGTAGATGCAGAAAGATTATGTAAGCGTAGAAATCTGGTTTTCTGTTGGTGTATTTGGTCCAAAAGTTCAGTTCTTGCTGCTTTCTGACCGGTAGGTCATTCAGTTCCAGATTGACATTTTGGATCATTAGTCTTTGATCTTTCTACTGCTTTCATTGCATTTGAACCGGAAAATCTACTCAAGGGAATGCAAGCAGTTGTTTTTCCGGCAGAAATGGATTGGAGCTGTGCTATTCAATTAACCAAGAAAAGGAGTTTATGTACATAAGACTCCCGGACCACATCCGTGGATAAATCAGATGCCTGTGTTGTCTTCTTTTACTTCCTTCTTGTGCGGTGTACTTCATACTAGTACCATATCATAGTCATAGAATTATACAGAGAAGTCTTGTGATGAACAGGCGGCTCATTTATCTTGGGAAGAGATCAACCGTAGGTCTTTTACTATGCTTTGCCAGGCAGTGCAAGTGAGGGCGATAAGTTTTTTTGGTTTGTTAGGTTCTATTCCCTCCGTTTCAAAATATAAGATGTTTTAGCTTTGTGAAGCAAATGTATCTAGACTATTTTTAATATGTAGGTTCACTCAGCTTTGGAATGAATCTGCACACTAAAAAAAGTCTAGATACATTTTTTTCACAAATCTAAAACATCTTATATTTTGAAACGGAGGGAGTAGGTCTTGTTTCCTTTTAAAAGGGAGTCACATTGTAAATATTAACCACTCCCTCCTTAATCAATAGGCAGTGCTCCTGCCTTTTTCTTCAGAAAAAAAAAGTCCTCATCCTTTCCTACCTCCATTCCACCAAAAATAGGTCGTTGGCTCAGATTTACGTATACCAGAGATCATGCATTCACTAGTAACCGACAACTTGCACTGTAGGTAATTTAGGATTAGTCAGGCCAGTCTAGCATGTACAGCTAGCAAGTATCCAATGGGCTATCTATAACCAAAATCCAGTACTGAGCTTCTTATGTTTGTGAACAGGCTAGTCGCAAGGACGAACCAGCTCGAAACTGAGAAAGCACAGAAAGAAGCCGAAGTCCAGAAGGTGATGGAGGAAAACGTGAGGCTACGTGCCATGGTAGACAAGAAGGACGCGCAGCTCCAGGCGATGAGTGAGCAGTGCAAGTTCATGGCTCTGAACCATCCAAACTAGTGGCAGACACACCAAGAAAACCTGTGCAACTGATGTCACCTACAGAATTACAGTTATGTTGACACGACATCAAAAGAAGAAAATACCCCTGGCTGTCCCGAATAACTGACAACTGACGATGCTGTCAAGTTCCAGGGTGTGTGGTTCGTGGTGCGAAAGCCTGCTGTGAATTGTTTTTACCTTAGATGTGGTGTGCTGACATTGCAACCCTGACATTTGTATCTTGAATGTGTGTAAAAGGCTGGGCGCATTGGTCCGGTTCCGTAGTAAAAAAAATCCATAGAGATGTATAACTGCAGTTCCATCTTTCTGCCTGAACGCTGATTCTGCTGCTGTTGTTACTGTGGTGCTTCTAAAAATAACTGAATTGTTCTGCTCTTAGGATTGTGCTTATTCGCCTCAACCTGCTTAAACCCTGCTTTGCATAGCTGTTTCGCCACTTCGACCGGAGTTTGAGCACATGGGATAAACATCTGTTCGCACTTTAAGATCGGCCCAGGCCTTCGGCCTTCATGTGGGATACACAGTTGGCATCCATATGACAACACATTTGCTGAGTTGTTTTTTGCACTTTCAGTTGCACTACCTGTTCAAGATTGGCATGTAGAAATTGTTTTTTGCTATCTTGCTTTTGAGCTTGTGT
This sequence comes from Avena atlantica, assembly GCA_910589765.1. Lineage (NCBI taxonomy): Eukaryota > Viridiplantae > Streptophyta > Magnoliopsida > Poales > Poaceae > Avena > Avena atlantica. The sequence goes on along the minus strand of OU342739.1, from coordinate 524,855,364 downwards.
GTGCTAAACAGCACCAACAGTAGTGGACAATGCTGTTGTGTATGCATTTGTTTTCCAGTGGAGATCTTCATACTTACATACGGAAAATACAGTGTGGAGATTTTCGACTTCGGAACCCCAACGATCCATTTTTAAAATTGAAAATCATATTTGCAAGTTTTTAAAAAATGGAAAAATGCAGATATAACCAATAATGTATCCCACAAACGTGCAAAATATCAATTTTAAGTACTACTTTGTATTCTACGCTACATAAAAATGAGAAAAGCGTGGAACTAAGTATGCATATATTCAAATCTCTAAATTTTATCATTCTTGTGTACTCCACAATACAAAGAATTTCGAGCTGTGAATTTGCATGCTGGAAGGATACAGCATTAACTATATCCATAATTATTTTTAGTTTTTTTAATTTGTAAATATAATTTTTGAACTTTTTTAAGATGAGGGAGCAATGTATCTAGGAGCCAAAGACAATTTCTTAGTGGGCCCCATTCGTCAGAGGAATCGTGATGTCCTGACACTGAATTGAATGTGCCCAAAAAGGATCAACAAACCCGAGGAAAAAGAATGGAAAATTCCAACGCGGCAAGTCGATGACGACGCCGGCTTCCATGTCATCCCATCTCACTACAAGCCGTGGACCTCGTGGGCAGCAACTCTCTCCACCTCTACTAGTAGAGCCACACCACGTCCACCCCCGCAAAAACCCAAGACCACCACCACCAGCGACACCACCTCCTCCATCGCCCCTGATCCGATCTGACCCAGCCGGCCATGGCGGTTAGGGTTTGGCTCTCCGCCATCCTGCTCGCCTTCCTCCTCGCCGCCTCCCCCTTCGCCCAAGGTAAACGGCGCCCATCCACTCTGTCCCTCCTCTCGATCTCCGCTGCCCAGATCCGCTCGGTTCTCTAGCTCTCTCTCGAGAATTCCGCCTCGGTGTAGCGGTAGATCCGTCGGCTGGGCGCCTCCGTGGCCCGGAGATGGAGCTGATCGGGCTCTGTAGAGGGTAGCTTTGGGGTTGCGCCGGAGCTGGCTGGGATTCGGAGCGAGCGGTCTAAGCTGGATTAGATCGGCGCGCTCGCAGGGGTTTAGCGGCGTTTGTGGGATGCGAGGCGGGTTGATGCTTGAGAAGAGTTGCTTTGTAGGGGTTTTGAGTGGAATCTACCCATGTTTGCATGTTGAGGTAGTGGGCCTTTGTGTGAAATCAACTCAGCAGCTTCCGAAATGTTCTGGTTCTCATGTATTTTATGGTCAGCAATGCGTCAGTAGATTGGTGTATGTATATATAATAGATGCTGCATCGTAAATTTTCAAGGATAGATCAAGTGGTTTGAATTTTGAAGACGCTGTCCTAAGAAGTAGTTTGCGTTAGGCCAGTAGCAGCTTGCGTTGAAAACTTCTTAAAGCGTGAATAAGGAGCAGTGCTCACGTGGTGGGTCTGTTAACCTTAACCAGTAGATTTCGTTGCAAACTTGTTGCATGTTTCTGTTGCTGAAGAATCCCTTATCCGTTGCATGTCCTAGTATTGATAGTGTTGCTGCATGGACAAATTTTGGTGACCGCCATGAATATACATTTGCCATGGCTTTATGGATCTGTATGCGTGATAATTTCATATTGCTCAGTTTCTTCAGTGATAATGGTTACATGCATGGTTGTTTCCTGCCATGTTCCATCTATAGATTGCTTGATACTTTTCATCTGTTCTTACAGTTGCTGGAGCTCAGTCAGAGGAAGATGCTGCTATGGCAGAAGTTGTTGAAAATGCTGATCTAGGATACGTTGGTGATGATACTCCGGTTTCCAGTGATGCACCTTTGAGCCCTGCTCCTGGTGTGGAGACTGTATGCGTCTTCCCCAAAAATGCTGGCAAAAGTAAGTAGATGATAAACTAGCTACTTATATTCATCTGAAAAGATTTCATGACTATCCGTGAACTTTAATGTATATATTTCTAATTGCATGCCAAAATGTGAAATACTTTCTTGAGAAACCGTTCTGTTGAAAATCTGCACTATATCTTTCTTGAGCTCATTAATCAAGAATCTGTTCATTTTATTGTTTGGTTGCAGTTGTACCAGCAGGTGAAGAAACTGAACTATTGGTTGGCCTGCAAAATGATGGTAACTTATGATGTTTCTTCCAAATTCCAGTTCTTTTCTATGGCACTCCGAGTTCGCTAGGGTTACTAGTGGGCTGGGGATACCTCCATTTAGCTTTTTCGCAGTGGTTCTGTTTCATCCATGCACATGTGCTGCCAGTTGTTTGCATTATGTCTAATAACTTATTGCAAGTTTGCCAACCTTTGGTTGCTATCATCTATATTTGATTGGTTTGTAGTGCATGATATTGTTTGAATAGTTCATTACCCTAGTTTTTCGTCATCTACTACCATATTACTGTTATTTAACTGCCATTTTGTGACAGAATCACAGTTTTCTCGCACTTAATATTTTATTATCTTGTTAGTTCCTGTTGACTGGGCTCACACCCTTTGTACATTGTGTTAACAGGTGAATCAACTTTGAATGTTGTTGCTGTTCATTCAACTCTCCATCTTCCTTACGATCATCGTATGTATGGCCAAAACCTTACGGTCCAGGTGAGGAAATATATGATCCTTGTTTACTTCTTTTATCTTATATACTAGCTGAAGTAAATGAAAACTTGCATTTGTGGCTGGACATACCAGCCGACTGTCCTACCCAGCTATCATCATTTACTTAATTCTGATTGCCCAAGAATTAGTTATTACCTTTGTAATACTGAGAAATAGTAGTGAAATTCTTTGGATTTTTGGATTCCTTGTTGATGTGCATTTATGGTCTTTTTTCCTCTTGAAGTTGTATTGATTTGGACAAAGAGGGTAGAGGCCCTAGAGATCTGTACTTGATGGGCGTGACTCGGGAGTAATTATATATGTACTTGATGGCATATAGGAGCATGTAGCTTGATGTGGGGAGTTGTTCTTGTGGGAGCAAGGGTAGTAGAAATTTGTGGACCCTACTATGATTGTAGCAAATCTGAATGCTGAAACTATTTACATGACATAAGTATAGTGATCTGGCTCTTTGGGTAATCTGGTATTGTCCGTGAGATGAACAGAGGTTCAATAGCAAAAGATAGAGGCAGTGCATGGTGATTAGGATTTATAGGGCCAAGCACCTTTTAGAAATCAAATATATACTTTTGGAAGATTTCATGTCTTCTTTCTTGCAGAGTTTCTACAATGCATCAGTCCCTGTCTCTGTGCAAGCAACCTTTCCCTATACATTTGCCGTGAGCAAGTTCTTGCAGGTTTCACTCCGCAATCTTATCCTTTACTTTGAAACAACCCAATACTGAAGATGATCATTGTTAGTTCTTAGATCTGATGCTCGTGTCCTTGCAGCCTGGCGCATATGATCTTGTTGGCTACATAGTGTATGAGATTGATCAGCACCCATATCAGAATGTCTTCTACAATGGCACCATTGAGGTTGTTGAGGTTGGAGGTTTACTCAGTGTTGAATCTGTGTTCCTTATTACCCTTGGAATTGCACTTCTTGGTCTCTTTGGATTGTGGGCTTATGGCCAAGTGCAACAGCTCTCAAAGGTAATTTCCCTTCTTGAGAGTTATATGTTATTATGCTATATGCTGAACTGGTTTTAAGTCTGTACACTGGCATTTCTCCACTTATTTCGGTATCCTTTCTGCTGTTGGTTTTCCTTTTCTTCTGGCGATGTGAGATGTCCATTGAGCAATAAACCATCTGGAACTGACAATCCAGGCTACTCCCCGGTGACTGTTTAGATCCAATAGCTGTGAAATTACTAGCATGGACACAGTTACAGTCCTGAATCCCCTTAAGATCTAGTAGCTGTCATGTTATCAGTAACTGTTCCTTGACCCTTTCATCACCAGATATTCGTTGCAGAAGGGGTTAAAGTAATTAATGGGCACATGTCTTACACGTACTATGGGAATTATGATTTGCGTTCAGCATTCATCCTAGAGTTGTGTATTTATCTCACCAACTTGTTTCTGTGCTGTAGAAAACAAAGAAGAGCCCGAAGGTGGAACTGGGAACCGGAACAAATGATGCCAACATGGATGAGTGGCTGGAGGTATATATTTCGATCCACTGCCAATATCTTTGTTCAGTGTGCCAAAGATTAAGTAATAAGATAACATCAATTCGTTTTCCCTTGCAGGGCACTGCGTTTGCAAAGGAGAAAGCCAAGAAAAATAAATAGATTCAAGGTTGTTGAGCCTAGTTAATCATGTGAAAGCATCTAGAATGAGACAATTGAGGGTAGCCCTTGAACAAGTAACTTGGATAGATGAGAAAGCGGAGGTGTTTGAATTAGTCTCGTGGCTGCACATGTTGTTGACGCCATTTTCGACCTTGTTGTGTACTTTACAGAAAGTTTTCTTGAAGCACAATTTTGTTGAAGGTATATGTTATGAATGGGATTTCTGATCTTAGTCGATCATAGAGCTGCATGATTTCACACATATTTGTTTGTATTGCACTAGACAGTTTCTCCTTTGACCATCTGCCCGTTCTTTGTCAAATCTATACATTGATAGTACTAAGTCTGTTCCTGCACAAGGAGAATTGTTCTCTTACTGGACATTTTAGTTACTCGAGTCAAATTAATCTATACATTGCTTATTTTGCACTTTGGTTTCTATCCTCTGCCTTGCCCCACCCTCAACGTTCTCTCAACGTATTGTCGTCGCATTAGCTCTTATTGTCACCCCTACCTCTGTTCCAAATTACCCCATCTCTTTCAAAATATAAGATGTTTTAGCTTTTTTCTTAAATGTGTATCTAGATGTAGGTTCGGAGCAACAATGAGTGAATATACACACTAGACCCTGTTTGGATATAAAATTTTGACATTTGAATATAAGATTTTGACAAAACTTGTTTTATGACTAAAATAACCGTGCAATGAATTAAAATCTTGTTTGGATGCGGCAACAAAAATGTGAACTGATAAAACTAGATCTCTGCAGAACCAAAAACTGCGTGTTAACAAACACGAATATCATCTGTTTTTTGTGAAAACACGATCAATTAAAACGCAATAGCAACTATCGCTCCTTCCCTATTCTCAATAAACTCCTCACACACGCGTCTATTTTGCCAAACAAGGAGTTGTACACTATAGTTTAAAGATTTACGGATCTAAACATTGTTTTGTGTATACACGTTCCTAACCGAATTATTAGCAAAACTGGTTTTCTATTTTCTCTCTCCTAAAACCGGTTTTGCTAAAACGTAGGGCTAGTCTTGTACTATATCGAAACAACCACTGAAAACGTGTTCCAGAAAAAAGCTAAAAATGTCTTATATTTTAGAACGAAGGGAATATATAAGACAAATAGCCTACTAAAACATCTTATAATTTGGAACGAAGGATGTATTAATGAAGTTTTGGTGGGAAATTATGTTGCTAAACATATTGTAGGAGTACAATCTTTACTACTCTTTGTCTATATGTTTTTTCTATGTGCAAGAGTCCTTGTCGGGGCATCTTCACCGGCGCGACCCAAACGGTCTGAGCCAGTCCACGCGGACAGGAGGACAGTCGAATCATGGCCTAGCAGTGCGACTCAAATGAACCGACGCGCGCAGACCGACCCATTCTCCCACCAAATTTGTGTTGCGAATGCGTCTGGCGGACAACATGCTCGTTCTCCCGTCTCCTTCCCCTTGACATGCTTGGGCCCTCTCGCCAGTGGCACACAAGCCACTACTTTCCCTCTAAAACCTCACCCCACAAATTCTCCAGCGACTGCGGAAGCCCTAGCTAGCGATGGAGACTGTCGCGAGCCAAACAGTCTAAGCCAGTCCGAGTGAACAGGAGGACAGCCGAACCACAACCCAGTAGTGCGACCCACCCGGACCGACGCGCGCAGACCGACCCATTCATCCACCAAATTTGGGCTGCGAATGCGTATTGCACGTCCTTTCCCTTGACCTTCCCGGGCCCTCTTGCCAGTGGCACAGAAACCACTCATTTTCCACCAAATCCTTGCCCAAAATTTCACCGGCGGTTGCGGAAGCCCTAGCTAGTGATAGAGACCGCCGCTGGCCGCGCAACCAAGAAGCTTCCCAAGCCGAAGGAACAGGCGTTGGAGGATCAGTCGCTCGATTCGTCAAAGCGCGCAGACCAGAGAGAGGCTGTCAAGGCTCGGGCATTGGCTGCCAGGCTCGAAGCCGAATGAGAGAGATAGGCGGAGCGCATCCTCGCCGTTCCTGTGGAGGCCAACGCCGACGCACTGGCCAGGCAAGTCGTCGCCCAGGCCGTCATCTACTTGAAGTAAGAGGCGCTCACAGTCGTCTTGGGTTTGGTTGTTGTACCTATGGTTGTTACTGTCCATGCCATGGACATCACACCCTAGACAAGCTTGGTCTCGTTCATGCCGAGCGGCCGGCAGCCTCTTCAACCAAAGGGGCCAGCCTCGCATACGTGAGGCACGGCGACACCCTCCCGGCTCGGCGCTTTCTGTGGAGGTCGCGCCGGTGCCGCACGCTTCATCGTCTTACAACGCGTTGCAAATGGCATATACAATGCCAGATTTTAGCGCCACAGTTGAAGATGGTCTAAAGGAAAGTGCTTGGAAAATAAAATTCTAAATAGACCAGTTTTTCTTTTTTTCCCTCGTCTCTTGTTTTCCAATATTTTTAGGCAAGATGCTATCCCAGGTGTAGGAACCAACAGTGCTGGAAACTGGAAACCGCATATTGGCCCAATGCGCCAATAGTTTTCGAGTGCAATTTATCCGCACTGACCAAAAGATGTATGGATCTTTCTTTTATAATTGAGCCAGTGTCTACCTGATCGAGCAGAGAAGCATATTTGAGGGTATATATATTCAACGAACCCCTTCCTATGAGCCAGTCGATTAGGTCTTCCTCGCCTCATGCCGGCGCCGACGCCGATCTGCCCCGCCTCTATGGCCTTTGGGCCATGGAGGTATGGTGGATCACGACCCTCGTCGGCGGGAGGGCTCCGCCCCCTGTTTTGAGGGCTCTGTACTCAGTTTTCAGGGTCAAGTTTTGTAGCGGCGGCGCTCAGGTGGTGGTGGCGGCGTCTTGTGCAATAAGATCTCTTCGGCTTCAACCCCATCTCAGCGGCAACGTCGAGAAGCTTGTGGGAGTGGTGTGGTCTTTGAGGGTTTCGTCTGGCTGCGGGGATCTTTGGATCCTCAAGGAGCTTCATCGACAGTTCATCGTTTTTCTTCGTCTTTGGGACGGATGTGGTCTTCTCGACCCGTTTGGCGACTTCTTGTTCGCAACCAACAACGTTAGGCCAACTCAGGGAGGAGCGGCAGAGGCGGCGCGCCATCGACACGGTCTAGAGGTTGAAGATAAAGGGCTTCTCAAGAATCTCGTTGTAATTTTCGTTTTTCTTGCGATGCTTTGTACTATTCATTGTTTCAACTTAATGCCAGTGTCCTATTCGCAAAAAAAACCTCCAACTAAATGTATTTTAAAAAAAGAAACCCGGTTTTCCGCAAAGCCCATAGAAGAGCCCGGCTAGACAAAAGTGCAACTTCTTACGTGCCTACCGCTTGTCCAAAATATCAATTTTTTCAGAATAAAAGTACATACTAATATACTTGTATTTTTCTTAAAAACCTGCATTGCGGTGACCCAACATTATCACTGCATGTGTAGTACACTATAGTCGTTGACATGACATCCACAGAACACCGTTTCGTAAATATCACATCTCTCATAGTGTATTTTTGACAAATCTGACCAATCTGAACAACTTCAACCACGTCTGCCCCCCGGACGAAACTAATTTAGAATCTCACCCCTCACATCGGCGCCACTTCAAACGGCACCAACATAACACATGTCGGAGATGGCGCCGAACTTGCCACTAGGGTGGGCACCTGGCTGACGTGGCCGCTATGTCGGCGCCATTTCAAACGGCGCCAACCCTAGGGTTATAGCGAATCGACCAGTTTCCCTTTCCCAGCCCTCCCATTTCCTCCTCCCAGCCGCCACAAGCTCTCTCTCTCTCTCTCTCTCTCTCTCTCCTGTTTTTCGCCCCTCTCTTCAATTCTTGTTGAAACTTCAAGATTTCTTGGATTGGGACCATGGCAAGTCTTCTTAGAGGTAATCTCTCTCTCTCAAATCCCCTTTGATTCCACCTATTAGAATGTCTAATTTGATCTTATTCATCTCTTTTTTGTTGAAACCCTAGAAGATCATAGATATCTTATTTAGATATCTTTGTAAATAATATTTGTTTGAATAAATTGTAGCTAGTGTATGTATGCATTTGATAGGAGCTTTGTCTTAGTGTTTGCTATTTTAGTTTACATATGACAAAACCAAAATATGCACATGTGGAAATATATTTGTAGGATTCATTTCTATAGAGTTTACTAGTGTTTGTATGCATTGGATATGAGCTTGTCTTAGTGTTTGCTAAGTAGGGAAGCACTTCAATGGAAAATTAGCCGGTTGTATGATAATATAGCTTAGGACATTATAAGTGATAGTGTTTGCTATGTTAATTATCCCAATGTTTGTAGATTCTCCGGACATGTGGACGGAGATTGCACGTCAGATAAAGTTTGCGGGAAGTACCAAAGGCAAGTATCCCAATATGTCATCGAAAGATGCTCTGGTGCTACCAAGATATACGGTACCAAATTGTTGTTGTGGTAAAACTTGTCATATACAACAATCTAACTACCACACTACTGCTGGCCGCGCATTCTACCGTTGCCCCGATACACGCGTGAGTTTTGTTGTCTTGTGACTTGGTATCTATCATACTTGATTGATTGTTGATTGTTGATATGGTAAAGTTTATTTGACAGGAACATTGCACATGCTATTTCTTTCAGTGAATCGATGGCCCCGAGTGTTATGATGACTATCTTCTTTCATGGGATATTAGCATTCTTTTGGGCCCAAAACCAGCTAAGAGGTGGAAACGCATTATGCGTCCTCCTCCATCTTCACCAAGTATTGGAAATTACACGAGACCACACTCAAGGCTCCTCCACTTGTTTGGTGTGAGAACCGTCAAGATATGACACGGTGGTGTCCCCTTTACGGCCCCGACACTTTAGATGAGTCTTGGAAGGTTTTCGATGAGGAGAAAAAGAAGCATGAGGATGAAATAAACTTGGAGTTGCAAGAGATTGAAAAAGCACAGAAGGAGCACTCAAGGAAGTACCAGTTAGAAGCTAAAAGGAAGAAATAAGAAGAGGCAAGGATTAAAGAAGAACAAAGGGAAGAGAAGAGAAGGAAAGAGTGGGAAGATAGCAAGGCTTGGTTGAATAAGGAAAACACAAAGTGGAAGCTGTGGAACTAACTATTGAGCACATTCTGATATCATCATGTATTAGGCTTGGTTGTAAGTTGTGGAACTAATTTGGCACCGTTTTCATTATGTTTGTAATGAGTACTTGAGATAAAATATTTGCAACTCAAATTGTTTTCTACTGAGATGATAAGTATATTGCATAGCATGAAATGATGATAAATTGCTAGACGGTACAATTTATTTGTTGCTACTGCTGGTGCTCGGGGAATGGAAACCATTGACCCCTCTAAATCGAAGATACAAGAGCATCATTTTGAAATGGAAACTAAATTAAAAGGAAATACGAGTGTCTAGAAATTTTCGTACTCATCCTAATTGTTTTGTTTGTTGGCCATATTTTTAGCACACCATTCCTCGAACGCTTTCTGGTTGTGCTGTTTGTGCTCTCTCTTTCTTTTCTCCTCTAGCTCCTTGGCCTCTTTTTTCTGCACATATTTTTCTCCATACCAGTAAACTTCGTACTGTCTTTGGTCTTCAAACCAGAAATCCTTGTCGCATCGCGATCCCGCCTATTGATAATATAGATTTTTAGCTTAAACATAGCAGTGTGCTATCCAAATCACATCTTCTCAGTGTTTCAATGTTTCAGTGCTACTAGCAGCAGTGTGTAGTCACCATCAACAGTGTGTAGTACTACTAGCAGCAGTGTGCTATCCAAATCACACGTGCTCAGTGTTTTAGTGTTTCAGTGGTACTAGCAGCAGTGTGTAGTCACCATCAACAGTGTGTAGTACTACTAGAAGCAGTGTGCTACCCAATTCACATGTGCTCAGTGTTTCAGTGCTCAATGCTTAGTGTTTTAGTGATAAATAATTTCCATTGCTCAGTGTTTCAGTGCTCAATTATTATAATGGTTCAGTGAATCGCTGACTTCCGCCACTTAGTCACAATAATTTAAATATTCAATGATTCACTGACTCAGTGACTCAGTGCACATTAATTTTAATGGTCCAATGATTCACTCAGTGATCAATGATTCAATAATTCGTAGCCATGTGAGTGTTGCAGGAGCAATAATTCATCACAACATTGATTCATTGCTTCCCTTTAACTATAAATGTCCATGCACTCTTGCTTTTAACTAACAATTACTAGCACCATGTCCAGAAACCGTGCTCTTCCAGGTAGCTTGGTCAATCCATATGATCCTGATCGTTACCCAAGTATTCCAGGTATACGCTGCCGTTGTCCAACATGGCCAATTGTTAGGTTCGAATATGATTGGTCGTTTGAGAATGTGGGGAGAAGATTCTCAATATGTGCCAAACCAGAGGTACGCGCAGTTAACATCGCCAATTTTTAGGGCTCAATATTCACTATTTATATCATGATCTTTCATTGGTAAGGGTATCGATGCGGCCACTATCAGTACGAAGACGAGGAGTTCTCTCCGAAAGCTAGAGTACTAATTTACAACAATCATATGGAGATTGAAAGGCTGAAGACGCAGCTTCGCAATTTACGTGGAGAACCATAAATTTATGTTCTTGTAAGAACAAGGTTGGGAACCATGTATGTTTTGTAATTCTTAATTTTTCCAATAATTAAATATTCTGTAAGAGAAATCTATGTATTTTAGTGAAAAATTACTAAATTAAATAAATATTTGGTATGGCGCCACTTGAAACGGCGCCGAAGTTGCCTAGTTCGGCGCCAGGTGAAATGGCGCTGAATACTGGGGCTGGATTTGTTCCCCAGACACAGCTTCTGTGTCTGGTGTGGCGCCGACGACGCATATAGGCGCCGAAGTTCGGCGCCACTTGAAACGGCGCCGAAGTTGCCTAGTTCGGCTCCAGGTGAAATGGCGCCGAATACTGGGGCTGGATTTGTTCCCCAGACACACCTTCTGTGTCTGGTGTGGCGCCGACGACGCATATAGGCGCCAAAGTTCGGCGCCACTTGAAACGGCGCCGAAGTTGCCTAGTTCGGCGCCAGGTGAAATGGCGCCGAATACTGGGGTTGGATTTGTTCCCCAGACACATCTTCTGCGTCTGGTGTGGCGCCGACGCTGCATATAGGCGCCGAAGTTCGGTGCCACTTGAAACGGCACCGAAGTTGCCCAGTTCGGCGCCAACACTGGGGATGGATTTGTTTCCCAGACACACCTTCTATGTCTGGTGTGGCGCCGACGACGCAAATAGGCGCCGAAGTTCGGCGCCACATGAAATGGCGCCGAACACTGGGGCTGGATTTGTTCCCCAGACACACCTTCTGTGTCTGGTGTGGCGCTGACGACGCAAATAGGCGCCGAAGTTCGGCGCCACCTGAAACGGCGCCGACGTTGCACTGTTCGGCGCCAGGTGAAATGGCGCTGACAACTGTGCACACTTCAAATTCACAGATTCACATATAGCAAATTCACAGATTCAAAGGTGATAATTCAATTTCACAGATTCACAGATGACAGTTTCATAACATTACATATAGCACATCAAGATTCACAACATTACATATAGCACATCACATTCATCACAGGTAGGTAGCAAAATATGTCCGCACATACATAGTTCAAGTCATACATAGTTCAAGTTTCATAACATGTCTGCACAATCAACACAAATAGGTCTCACTTCCGCGCCTTTCTTTTCTTGACAACACCCTTCTTACGGCGTGGTTTGAGAGTGTCAGTGCTGGGGGTTGTAATATCCGGTGCGCGGCGTGCACGAGAACCCCTACGAGGCATACCTTGTGATTGGCTTGGCTCCGGACCATGATGGACAGTTTGGGAGGAGGAAGCTCCACGGAACATGGACAACGGAGTGTCAGAGTCGATGGAGGTCCCGTCACCTGAGTTGTACATGGATCTGCTGCCACCAGAAGTTGGAGGGCTCGACTGGAGACTCGTCAGGTTAGCAATAGGATCCCAGCATCCAAGCCTAGACACCAACGAGCGGGAACGTTTGACCAATTTCTGCATAATAGAACAATGTAAGTGTTGGCCAAACTTGTAGACACTTGCACAGGGAACTGTTGGAGATATGCCCTAGAGGCAATAATAAATGTAGTTATTATTATTATATCTTTGTGTTTATGATAAATGTTTACATTCATGCTATAATAGTATTAACAAGGAAACATTAATACTTGTGTGATTTGTAAACTTTGAATTGAAGTCCCTAGTAAAGCCTCTATACATCACTAGCTTGTTGGTTAATAAATGATTGTGGTTTCCCTATCATGAACATTAAGATGTTATTAACAACAAGATCATATCGTTAGGAGAATGATATGGTGGACATACTCCTATAGATAAGCGTACCATAAAGATCAAGTCATTTTAATAGTTCAATTGCTATATGCTTTCTGATACATAGTAACCTAATTCCTTCGACCATGAGATCATGCATATCACCTTTACCGGATGGATGCTTTGATGACATCAAACACCACACCGTAGCTGGGTGGCTATAAAGGTGGCATTGAGTGTTCGGAAAGTATTGGTTGAGACACATGGATCAAGAGTGGGATTTGTCCATCCATATGACAGATAGATATACTCTGGGCCCTCTCGGTGAAATGTCATCCAATTAACTTGCAAGCATGTGAGTGGATCACAAGGGATCACATATCACGGGAACGAGAAAAGAGTACTTATCGGTAACGAGGTTGAACTAGGTATGCAGAGATACCGACGATCATAACCTCGGATAAGTAAACTATCGTGAGACAAAGGGAAATTGGTATCGTATGTAAGTGGTTCATTCGATTGCAAAGTAATCGTAGAAATATGTGGGAGCCATATGAATTTCCAGATTCCTCTATTGGTTATTGTTCGGAGAAGTGTCTCGATCATGTCCGCATAATTCACGAACCGTAGGGAGACACACTTAAGGATTCGACGTTGTTTGAGTAGTTATGGAATGATGAGAAAGAGTCTGAATGTTGTTCGGAGTCTCGAATGGGATTCGGGATATCACGAGGAGATCCGGAATGGTCTGGAGAATAAGATTCATATAAGGAAAGTCCTGTTTCGGAGTTGGGGAATGGTTCCGGTGTTTTCATCGGGAATGTTCTAGAAGGTTCCGGAATGTCCGGCACTCTGGAGGGGAAGGGTACATGAATGTGTTATATCAAGTTGGTATGATTGCATCATGTACTAAGTGTCATCGCTGAACAAAATAGAGGGTTTAATCAAATCCTTGTTTGAAAAGTCAAACGCCAATTTGAAAGTCAAACGGCTAATTTTGGGAAGTGGAGGGGAGGTGGAATCCGAGTTTGGGAGGAGTCCCTCCACCTCCACCGCCGGCCCACCTTGGGTTCGAGTTGGGGAGGGACTCCCCTCCCCTGGCGCGCCTCCCTCCACCTATAAGAGGAGGGGCAGGGCTCCCCTCCTAGACACACAAGTTCCCTACCTCTAAACCCTAACCCTAGCCGCCGCCCTCCATAGCCGCCGCCGGCCTAGGGCAAACCGCCGCCGCCTAGGTCAAACCCTAGCCGCCGGCCTAGCCCCCTTCTCAGGATGTCTAAACCCTAGATCATCGAGGGATTCTCTCATAGTCCACCATACTCGCTCCGGCTTAAGGCGAAGCCCTGCGAGATCTCCCCTCTACTTTCGGTACCACGCCGTTGTGCTGCTGGAATCACGAGGAGAGTGCTACAACCTCCGTTGCCTGCTGGAACAAGGGAGAGGAAGGTCTTCGTCGAGTACCGAACGTGTGACCGACTGCGGGAGCGCTGCCGGAACGCAGCGCCGGAAGGATCGTCTACGCGATCTTGAGATCGGGAAGAGTACGACTACATCACCCACGAGAATCCGCTCCCGTTAAACACTTTCGAATCTTCGAGGGTGAGTTATTCCATCAACTCGTTGCTACAATCTAGTAGATAGATCTTGGCTTGTTTGTTTGTATGCGATAGAAATTTTTTGTTTTCCATGCTACGAAACCCAACAGTGGTATCAGAGCCGTGTCTATATGTAGATCTGTTGCACGAGTAGAACACAATGGTCATTGTGGGCGTTGATGCTTTTATTGTCGATTGCTTCTTGTGTACTTTGCATCTTGCGGGATGTTGGGATGAAGCGGCCCGGGCTAACCTTACATGACACCGTTCATGAGACTTTCTCCACGCTTGACATGCAACTTGTATTGCATAAGTGGATTTGCGGGTGCCTGTTTCTCTTAGCATAGTTAAGATACAATTTACAACGGGTGATTAACAATACTAGTATCAATGTTGTGGTTCATGTTCTTAAGTTAGAACGACACTTATTGAAAGCCCCAAACCACGTAAAACATGCAAAGAAAGTAGAGGCGTCTAACTTTGTTTTGCAGGGGTGTGCAGTGATGTGATATGGCCATGATTGTGACTATATTTGATCTATGCAATGTTCCTTATTGTAAGTTGGCAACCGGCAGGAGCCATATGGTTGTCTTTAATTTATGTTAAGACCCGCGTGTCTATTCAAAGTAGTTGTAATAGTTGAAGCCGGTGGACGACAACCATGAAGAAGCGTCATTGACCTTGATGCAGTGCCGATGATGATGGAGATCATGTTCGTGCTTGAAGATGGAGATCGGAAGCACAAAGAAGAAAAGGCCATATCATATCACATATTATGAATTGCATGTGATGTTAATCCTTTATGCATCTTGTATTGCTTAGTAGACGACGGTAGCATTATAAGATGATCCCTCATGCACATGAATTTCAAGTCGTAAAGTGTTCACCCTTAGTTAGCACCGTTGCTAAAGCTTGTTGTTTCGAAGCACCACGTGATGATCGGGTGTGTTAGATTCCGCAAGTGTATACAACGTGAGCAAGCCAGATTTGCTCATGCGGAAACTAAGGTTTGATATTGACGAGCCTAGCATGTATAGACATGGTCTCGGAACACGGATCACCGAAAGGTAAAGCATGAATCATATAGTAGATATGATGAACATGTCGATTGTTCGCCATTGAAACTATATCAATTCTTGTGATGATCGGTGTTGATGTGGTGGATTTGGTTCGTGTGATCACTAAAACAATGTGAGGGATATTGTTTTGAGTGGGAGTTCACCTAGATTAATTTTATTATTAATTTGAACTCAATTTTTCATAAACTTAGTCTAAACTATTGCAAATATGTTGTAGATCAATGGCAGCCCCTACCATCAATTTTAATGCGTTCCTAGAGAAAGAAAAGTTGAAAAACAATGGAAGCAACTTCGCGGATTGGTTCCGCAATTTGAGGATTGTCCTCACAGCTGGTAATTTGACCTATGTGCTGGTGTTGGAATTA
Organism: Avena atlantica; assembly: GCA_910589765.1. Lineage (NCBI taxonomy): Eukaryota > Viridiplantae > Streptophyta > Magnoliopsida > Poales > Poaceae > Avena > Avena atlantica. Next base: position 524,839,784 of record OU342739.1, on the reverse strand, counting down.
TGCCCTAGAGGCAATAATAAAGATGTTATTATTATAATTCTTGTTCATGATAATGTTTATATTCCATGCTAGAATTGTATTAAGCGGAAACTTTAATACTTGTGTGGTTTGTGAACAACACCGTGTCCCTAGTACGCCTCTATGGACTAGCTCATTGATTAATGATGGTTAAGGTTTCCTAACCATGGACATGAGTTGTCGATTAATAATGAGATCATATCATTGGGAGAATGATATGGTGGACAGACCCAAACTAAGCGAAGCAATTAGATCGTGTCATCGTGTTCGTCTTTGCGAAGCTTTTCTTATGTCAAATATTGTATTCCTTAGACCATGAGATAATACAACTCCCTGGTATCGGAAGAGAGCTTTGAGGTCATCAAACATCATCCTATGAGAGGGTGATCATAAAGGTGTCTCTCAGGTGATCGGAAAGTATCTGTTGGGTTGTATGTATCGAGATGGGATTTGTCCCTCCCAAGTCGGAGAGATATACTTCGGGCCCACTCGGTAATCGATATAAACACCGCTTGCAAGCATGTGGTTAAGGAGTTAATCACAAAGTGATATCGGATTACGGAACGAGTAAAGTACTTGCTGTGAACGAGATTAAACTAGGTATGACGGTAACGACGATCAAATCTCGGGCAAGTAAAATAGCGCGAGACGAAGGGAATATATATATGGGATTGATTGAATCCTGGCATCGTGGTTCATCCGATATGATCATCGATGAATGTGTGGGAGTCAATATAGGTTTTCCAGACCCCGCTGTTGATTATTGATAGAAGATCATGTCTGCATATTCTCGAACCCGCAGGGTCACACACTTAACGTGTCTCGACGCTAGGATAGATTGGATAATTGGTTTATGAGTTTTTGTTCGGAGTCTCGGATGACATCCGGGACATCACAAGAGGTTCCGGAATGGTCCGGAGAATAAGATTCATATAAGGCAGTGCAGTTTTTTGGAGTTCGGAATTGTTCCGGGTTAATCGGTATTGTACCGGAAGCTTATAGAACCTTCCGGAAGGAGACCAACGTGGCCCCACCTTCCGGGAGGGGGCATGGTCCTATGAGGGAGTGCCCTGTACGCATTGGGCCAGGGGCACAAGGCCCCATAGGGCCCAACCGGCCAGCTAGGGTAAAACCCTAACTAGACCTTGTAGAAGGGGGGGGGGGTTCCTTGCCCCCCACTCCTCCTCCTTGTGGCCGCCGGTTTGGGCTTGGGGGAGGGGCTAGGCCAGCCGCCCACCCCTCTATATAAAGAGGGCTGGGGCGCACCCCCCCCCCACACCTTCCCCTCCAAATCTAGCCGCCCTGCTGCCCTCCTCTCTCTCTCCCTCCCGACTGCGTGTAGGCGAAGCCCTGCTGCAGAAACTCTCCACCATATACACCACGCCGTCGTGTTGTAGATCCAATCCGTCTCTCCACCATACTTGCTGGACCGAGGAAGGAGGAGACGTCGAGGTGCTGCACGTGTGCATCTCACGGAGGCACCGCCACTTGTGGTGCTATATTGGATCGGATCGGATCGCGAGGAGGAGAAGCGAGTACGACTACATCACCCACGTTCCGACGAACGTTCCGCTGTGCGAGTCTTCAAGGGTATGAAGATCTAATCCAATCTCTCTCTTTGTTTGCATCTCCTAGATTAGATCTTGGCTTTCCCTCTGTTCGCATCCATAGAAAATTTTGATTTACTATGCCGCGAAACCCTTCAGTGGTATCAGAGCCAGATCTATGCGTAGATGTGTTTCACGAGTAGAATGCAACATGGTTGTTGCGGGCGTTGATTTTTTCTGTTGCAAGCCTCTTGTTTGTGTTCTTCTTATGACGCGTGATAGTGAGATTGAAGCGGTCCAGGCCAACCTTACGCGACGTCGTTCGCGAGACCGGCTCCGCACTTGACGTGTGGCTTGTTCCACACATGCGGCTGGTGGATGTCAGTTTCTCTCACTATAGTTGTCATGGGATTAACACCGGAGTTTGGCAACCATAATATCACCGTAAGAATCGTTCTTAGCATCTACTCCCATAAGCCACGTAAAACATGCAACAACAAAGTAGAGGCGTCTAACTTGTTTTTGCAGGGAGTGTTTTCTGTGATATGGTATGGCCCAAGATGTGATGTGTATAATGTATGCGATGATCATGTTTTGTAATGTTTCACGACTTGCATGTCGATGAGTACACAACCGGCAGGAGCCATATGGTTGTCTTTATAATTGTGTATGACTTGTGTGTCAACTTCTTATGCGTCATGTAATAGTTTCACTTTATCGCTAAGTATTTAGCAATAGTTGTAGTTGCTATTCGTGGTGGAGGAAATCATGGTGGAGTGATGGAGATCATGCCGGCACGCACAAGATGGAGATCATTGCGCGAAGATTGGCTATACCATGTCACATAAAGTTATATGCATGTGATGTTTATCCTTTTATGTATCTTATTATGCTTAGATCGCGACGGTAGCATTATAAGATGATTCCTCACTTAAAGATCAAGATAAAAACTGTGTTCTCCCCAAGTATGCACCGTTGCGAAAGTTCGTCGTGTCCAAGCATCACGTGATGATCGGGTGCTATAAACTCTACGCTCACATACAACGGGTGCAAGCCAGTTTTTGCACACGCGGAAATACTTGGGTTTGACTTGAAGAACCTAGCATGTACAGACATGGCCTCAGAACACATGAACCGAAAGGTTAAGCATGAGTCATATGAATGATATGATCGACACTTCGTTGTCCAGCATTGAAGCCACATCTCTTCTCGTGATGATCGGACTAGGTGTGGTGAATTTGGATCATGTTCACTAAACAACTTGAGGGATGTTGAATTTAGTGGGAGTTCATCTAGTAATTTGATTAAGTTGAACTAGTTATCATGAACATAGTCTAATTTGTACTTGCAAATACTGTAGATCACATGGCTAAGTCCAACTTCAACTTCAACGTTTTTGCTGAGATAGAAAAGCTTAAAAAAAATGGGTCTAACTTCACCAAATGGTTCCGCATTCTAAGAATCATTCTCGCTGGCGGAAAAAAGGACTATGTCCTTGAGAAAGCGCTAGGTGACGCCCCTGCTGTAGATGTGCCGGCTGATGAGAAAGCTGTTTATCAGTCGCACAAGGATGATTATGATTTGATTAAGATCGCCATGTTGTATGCTATGGAATCGGATCTTCAAAATCGTTTTGAGGAGTTCGCAGGGCCCTTTGAGATTATTGAGGAGCTGAAAACTATGTTTCAGACTCAGGCCCGTTCTGAGAGATATGAGATCTCTAAGAAATTATTTAACTACAAGATGGAGGAAGGGAGTTCCGTTAGTGAGCACGCCATTAAGATGTCGGGCTACACTTAACGCCTTGAGCAACTGGACTACAAGATTCCAGAGGAGCTCAAGATTGACAGAGTTATGCAATCACTCCCTCCTAGCTACAAAAGTTTTGTAGTTGCTCACAATCAAATTGGTTCCACTGATATGATCACTGAGCTCTTAGTTAAGATGAAAGTAGCGGAGGTGGACATCAAAAAGAATAATCATATGTTGATGGTCAACAAGCCCCTCACCTTCAATAAAGGTAAGGGTGCAAAGAAGCCCTTCAAGAAAGGCAGCGGCAAGCGCGTTGCCCCTGCTAAGAAGAAGCTCAAGTCTGGTCCCAAGCTGGACACTGAGTGCTTCTATTGCAAGGACAAGGGTCACTGGAAGCGCAACTGTCCGAAGTACTTAGCGGACAAGAAGGCTGGCACCATCAAAGGTATATTTGATATACATGTTATTGATGTTTTCCTTACTAGCCCTCGTTGTAGTGCCTGCGTATTTGACACCGGTTCAGTTGCTAATATTCGTAACTCGAAACAGGAGCTACGGAATAGACGTGTAACACCCTCAGAATCGGCCCTATGCAAGTTTCAGCGCTTCCCTCCAAACCCGCATAGAAACGATTCAAAGGTGCCCACCAGGCACTTGCGTGCGGGTGGAAAACGAAGTAATAACATTACACAACAGTCCCTGATGGGACCCACAGAACAGATATATATACAACACGACTCCATGAGTCAAGAATACAGATATACAGAACAAAGATCCAAATCACCTTGAAAACGATAGAGCGTCCAGCTACGGACAAGATGCAAATGGGGCTAAGAGCCCTGAAGAATAACCAATGGCGTCCATAACCCTGCCCAGGCCAAGCCGGAAGGGTAACCCTGCTAACGACGTCGATCTCAAAACCTGCTTAAACAAAAGGGGTGCCGACGAAGGGCAAAGGAAAAAGAGAGAGCGGTCAGTACTGAGGCCAGTACACGGCGAGGCTAGAATTCGGCGGTCCTCGCCTACATAGGTATGGTGGACTGAAGCGGCAGCGCAGCATGCACTAAACAACCTATAGAGACTCGATATAACTGTCGGCTATCAGAGAGGGGTAAGAAAGACCTATCCGGAGCCAACCTGATACTACCACCAAACATACCCATCCTGGTGTTTCCCCCCTCGAGACCAAACTAGGAAGTCAACCGAGGAACTCACACCGTTGGCAATTTTACTCATTCCGTTATAGTTGCGGCAATTAATAGTCAAATATAAATAGCATGAGTCATCCTGATATAATAAGCAGTGGGCAGTTTTAGTTAAACATTCCGTTGTAGTTGCAACACTTACTAGTCAGATACGATTAGCATGAGACATCCCAAACCCAGCCGTTGTTGGTACTTTTATTTAGCCATTCTGTTGCAGTGAAGCTGATTACTAGTCATATCGGATACAAGTCAAATTATAACAGTAAACTTTAGTTATAGTTGTCTATGATCGAGAACTGTGCTCCAAGTCGTCCATAACCGCGGACATGGCTTCTCGAAAAGATTTAACCCTGCAGGGGTGCACCAAAGTTCCCACACGCACCTACATCCTTGTTGTCAGATCAGGTAGGTACAAGATCACAAAACATACACCCAACAGTATGTCGACGGGGTTTCGGACACGACGTTTCCCAGACCCAAAGCAAGCACAGGGGGCCACCCCACTAAGCTACCCGCAACGAAGTCGGCCGGTCTCCGAGACGGACTCAGGGTTTGTGGAGATGGCTGTAAACGACTGGGAACCCGAAAAGATGACTGGGCTTGTCGATACAGCGAAAACGTGTCACGATCCTAAACAGTACAGGTGCAGTACCTCGCACAATTTAAATAAAGCAGTAAAGCATGGCATAAGTACAGAATAGTAATAAAGCCCCAAACTACTTGTGGCCCCCAGTACAGTACTTGGAATCAGGTACTAAATCGATGGGGTGCCCATACATCCCACATGTGGTTAGCACGCTCGATCTCGGAAAAGGTGTCAAGAACTCGGGGTCCTACGGGACACAAGTGGACGGTTAACAACCAAATAACATCTATTTACCACTTGTGCCTCTGCATTACCTACTTCAATTTTAGTTATTAAACAATAATTGAATTAAACGATAATTAAAGCCATGATCATATCCAACATTAAACATGCGGCAAAACTCCAACAACTGTGGTACTGGACGACACGCAACAGTACTTGAGCAAGCGACTACGACGCGCAAGTCCAACTATCTACCAAACAACAGGTAATAGGATGTGTCCAAGGAAATATAAGGCTGCAAGGGATATCACGGGTACGAAAACTAGAGCATCGCAACATAGATAGCAATAGATCAACATGAGGGAATAAATACTATAAAAGTAAGATAGGTAGAAGGGGGAGGTGCTCGCCTGAAAACATTGCCGAAGGTTCATCCGAAGATCGGGTCGACACTCGCATCAACTCATCGGCCTAATCCGTGAAGAAGCAAAGCACTAGAAGAAACACCGGATGGATTATTTAATACTACGGCAAAAGATCGGGCATGATGCATGTATGATGTGTGACATCGCAAAGGTGCGGTGCAATTAGGCAAGATTAAGCGGAACCGGGGTCCCGACAAATATTTAGGTGGTTCATGTTGTTTAGCTACCCTGCATTTTAAATGTTGTCTTAACATGGCAAAAGATAGCACCGGTTCGCTACACCAATTTAAATGGAGTCCGGAATAAGACAAAGATATCCCGCATATAGACTCCATATTTAATTATGAGATGAATTGGCATAATGCCCCCAAACCACAGACAAGTATGCATGCATGAACAATTTAATATGCAACAATATCAATATCATATATTATAAAAATATGAGGGGTCTCGGAAGAGGTTCACACATCTGGGTTCGGGAGATCTTGGGGTTCCGGGGTTCGGGGTTCGGTCTCAGGGTCCGGATCTAGGGTTTGGCCTCGGCGGGATCGTTCTCGGATAACGGAGGTATATCTTGGCATTCCGGGAAGGAGGACTTGGTTTGGCGTCGGGGTGCATCGGATTCTTCCGGGTCGGTGTCGTTCTTGTCGTCGCGAAGGTCTTGTCGGGTCCGCGCCATCGAGTCAGTCTTGGCATTCAGGGTGAAGAACTTGGCGTGCGACGTCGTCAGCATCGGTGCGGGAAGGAGGTCTTGCCGTTCCGGGAAGAAGGACTCGTCGCTCCAGGAGAAGATCTTGGGGTTCCGCGTCGAAGGCCCTCAGGTACGGGGTCTCGGCGAACTTGGCGTGTCGAGGCGTGGTCTTCGTACCTTCAGATCTAGGGTTCTCGAATACACGATGGAGGACTTGGGGTTCCGTGCAGGAGAACATGATGTTCCTTGATGAAGAACTTGATGTTCCGAGTCGAAGCCACGGGTGTCCAGGGTTATCTTACTCGTCGATCATGATGCCCACGTGATCAGACGGACTTGTCTCGTTGGAACAATAGCACGAACACCTTGAGCGTGCAGGGGCAATGTATTGCCAAAAAAAAGAACGGGTCAGAGGCGTCGTCCTGCAGACCGGAGCAGAGGGGAAGGCTTGATGCAGGGGGTGGCAAGCCGCACGGGACGCTCGCAGGCGGTAGAGCGCGTGCAACCAGGGAGGGAGGGAGGAGGTCGAGGGCGACGAGCGAGTGGGGAGCTCGGGGAGGCAGGCGGCGCCGGCGGCGAGGGTGACGGGGCAGGGTTCCAGGGCCAGACAACGGTGAGGCCGGCCGCGCATGGTCTGCAGGCGGCGAGGACCTGCCGGAGCAGCGGAGCGCAGGAGGTGTAGAGGTCGGCCGCGGGACTCCCGGCGGCGGAGGGCATGCGGGACGACGTGGGTTGAAGGGGCGGTCGCGGCCAGCGATAGGAGGGGTGGCGACGCCAAAGCTCGCAGGTTCGACGGTGATGGGCGCGGCCACGGCAGGTGCTCGGGGACGAGGCCCAGGGAGGACGCGACCGGGGTCGGGGAAGGGAGAGGGGTCGCTGGCGGTGGCGGGGGCGTCGGGTCGAAGGCGGTATCTGCGTCCGCCACAGAGGAGGGAGCCGGGGAAGAGGTTGCGAGAGGGGCTGGCCGGAGGCAGAGACGAGGACGGCTCGGGGGCGCTCGGCGCAGAGCAGCTCCTGGCAGCGGCTGCGTCGTGGCGACGGAGGTCGCGGCCGGGAAGGCGGCCAGGGGAGGCCGGTGGTGGCGAACGGAGCTCAGGGTAGGGGGGGAGGAGGGTCGGCGGCCCGGCGAGGAGCTTCACGGCGGAAGGGGCGAGCGAGGTTGGGCCAGCGGCGGACGAGGCTGCAGGCGAGGGCGATCTTGCGGAGGCAGGGCAGAGGCAGGCACGGCCGAGCGGCGTCGACCCGAGGAGGAGGAGGAGGTCGCAGAGGAGCCGGGCGACGCGGCGGGCTTGGGCGGAGGGGCACGTGGTGGGGGATGAAGCGGGGCTCGGGGAGAGAGAGAGAGAGAGAGAGAGAGAGAGAGAGAGAGAGGTGGGCCCGGGCACCGCGGCAGGGATCGTGTGCTGCGAGGCGTGTGTGCTGCTGCGTGTGTGTACGCGGGGTGGGGGAGGCCAGACGGGGGAGAGAGAGAGAGGGGGTTGGGGCAGGTGGGATTTGGGGCAGGTGGTTGAGGGTGTGGAGAAGAGGTGGGACCAGGAGGCTGAGGTGGCGGGCTGGGATAGGATAGGGGGAAGGGAGTGGTGAGGTGGAGGGAGGGGATTGGAGGGGGTGAGGTGGCTGAAGGGTGGGTAGAATAGGACTAGGTGGGAAAAGGGTCTGGTTAGTCTGGTTTTGTACTGGGGTGGCCGACTGGGTCGGATCGGCCCGGTACGGCTGCCCCTAAAAAGAAACTAAATATTTTATTATTTAAAACGGGGCTTTTGAAATCCATTGGTCGACAAAACAAAATATTCCGGAGACCCGGGTTTTTTTGGATTTGAAATGAAGACGGGAGTATTTAGAAAACAAAACTAGGCGTTTCGAAAATAGTTTAGACAATACCATGCATGATGATGACGATGCTCAAATGCAATGTGGCATGATGACATGAGCATGCGGTCATGATGATGCAATGCACAAAAACAACGCGATTTTCTAGTAGTGGTTTTGCGGGGCGCCACAATTCGACACCACTAACAATGGATATCGCCCTCGAGATCCGCCTCATGGTACCGGAAAGAAGGTCGGTGATCTGCGTCTTCTCGCCTCGTGTAGATCCTTGCGACACCACATACAAGAGGTCATTGATCTTGTTCGTCAAGAGAACACTCCGGATAACAACAGACGAAGTTAAAGGTAAGGCCACCTCTAACTTCCATGGAAGGAGTAAGAATTGCATCGATCCACCATTCAATATACGAAAGCGAATGATAAGAGTAGTGGTATGGTCGCGAATCCATCCCGCACTCAAAGAATTACTCTGTACATGAATAGGAGAATTATGCAACCAACTCTCAGAATTCAGACCGTAGATCTCGGCAAGCAAGGTTCGGGAACAAAAGAATGATGCAGACTCTGCATCGGATCTGGCGTAGATGATGTCGTCGCGTCGGAGAACACCGGAAGGCACGAGAAGGAACAAAGAGAAGTCCACCAGACGAAGGATTCCTCGGATAGCATGAAGACCAGGTGTAGCAACACCGTTACCAAAGGAGGAAGCGAAACCCTGAAGGTACGATGGAACCCAACCACGAGAAATCCTGGACTCGAAGAGAGAGAAGAGAGCGGATTCAAAACACGCAGAGGTGAGAGGAGAGCAGCAGAGGGTAAGGAGTAAAATCAGACCTAATCAGAACTATCTAACCGATTTTGCAAAAATAGTGTTGACACTCTACTTCGGCCGTTAGCTAGGTTATACTACAGGCTGGACTTGTGGGGTATCGCAACTGCTGAGCTCTGATACCACTCTGTAACACCCTCAGAATTGGCCCTATGCAAGTTTCAGCGCTTCCCGCCAAACCCGCATAGAAACGATTCAAAGGTGCCCACCAGGCACTTGCGTGCGGGTGGAAAACGAAGTAATAACATTACACAACAGTCCCCAATGGGACCCACAGAACAGATATATATATATATATAACACGACTCCATGAGTCAAGAATACAGATATACAGAACAAAGATCCAAATCACCTTGAAAACGATAGAGTGTCCAGCTACGGACAAGATGCAAATGGGACTAAGAGCCCTGAAGAATAACCAATGGCGTCCATAACCCTGCCTAGGACAAGCCGGAAGGGTAACCCTGCTAACGACGTCGATCTCAAAACCTGCTTAAACAAAAGGGGTGCCGACGAAGGGCAAAGGAAAAAGAGAGAGCGGTCAGTACTGAGGCCAGTACACGGCGAGGCTAGAATTCGGCGGTCCTCGCCTACATAGGTATGGTGGACTGAAGCGGCAGCGCAGCATGCACTAAACAACCTATAGAGACTCGATATAACTCTCGGCTATCAGAGAGGGGTAAGAAAGACCTATCCGGAGCCAACCTGATACTACCACCAAACATACCCATCCTGGTGTTTCCCCCTCGAGACCAAACGAGGAAGTCAACCGAGGAACTCACACCGTTGGCAATTTTACTCATTCCGTTATAGTTGCGGCAATTACTAGTCAAATATAAATAGCATGAGTCATCCTGATATAATAAGCAGTGGGCAGTTTTAGTTAAACATTCCGTTGTAGTTGCAACACTTACTAGTCAGATACGATTAGCATGAGACATCTCAAACCCAGCAGTTGTTGGTACTTTTATTTAGCCATTCCGTTGCAGTGAAGCTGATTACTAGTCATATCGGATACAAGTCAAATTATAACAGTAAACTTTAGTTATAGTTGTCTATGATCGAGAACTGTGCTCCAAGTCGTCCATAACCTCGGACACGGCTTCTCGAAAAGATTTAACCCTGCAGGGGTGCACCAAAGTTCCCACACGCACCTACACCCTTGTTGTCAGATCAGGTAGGTACACGATCACAAAACATGCACCCAACGGTATGTCGACGGGGTTTCGGACACGACGTTTCCCAGACCCAAAGCAAGCACAGGGGGCCACCCCACTAAGCTACCCGCAACGAAGTCGGCCGGTCTCCAAGACGGACTCAGGGTTTGTGGAGACGGCTGTAAACGACTGGGAACCCGAAAAGATGACTGGGCTTGTCGATACAGCGAAAACGTGTCACGATCCTAAACAGTACAGGTGTAGTACCTCGCACAATTTAAATAAAGCAGTAAAGCATGGCATAAGTACAGAATAGTAATAAATCCCCAAACTACTTGTGGACCCCAGTACAGTACTTGGAATCAGGTACTAAATCGATGGGGTGCCCATACATCCCACATGTGGTTAGCGCGCTCGATCTCGGAACATGTGTCAAGAACTCGGGGTCCTACGGGACACAAGTGGACGGTTAACAACCAAATAACATCTATTGCCCACCTGTGCCTCTGCATTACCTACTTCAATTTTAGTTATTAAACAATAATTGAATTAAACGATAATTAAAGCCATGATCATATCCAACATTAAACATGCGGCAAAACTCCAACAACTGTGGTACTGGACGACACGCAACAGCACTTGAGCAAGCGACTACGACGCGCAAGTCCAACTATCTACCAAACAACAGGTAATAGGATGTGTCCAAGGCAATATAAGGCTGCAAGGGATATCACGGGTACGAAAACTAGAGCATCGCAACACAGATAGCAATAGATCAACATGAGGGAATAAATACTATAAAAGTAAGATAGGTAGAAGGGGGGAGGTGCTCGCCTGAAAACATTGCCGAAGGTTCATCCAAAGATCGGGTCGACACTCGCATCAACTCATCGGCCTAATCCGTGAAGAAGCAAAGCACTAGAAGAAACACCGGATGGACTATTTAATACTACGGCAAAAGATCGGGCATGATGCATGTATGATGTGTGACATGGCAAAGGTGCGGTGCAATTAGGCAAGATTAAGCGGAACCGGGGTCCCGACAAATATTTAGGTGGTTCATGTTGTTTAGCTACCCTGCATTTTAAATGTTGTCTTAACATGGCAAAAGATAGCACCGGTTCGCTACACCAATTTAAATGGAGTCCGGAATAAGACAAAGATATCCCGCATATAGACTCCATATTTAATTATGAGATGAATTGGCATAATGCCCCCAAACCACAGACAAGTATGCATGCATGAACAATTTAATATGCAACAATATCAATATCATATATTATAAAAATATGAGGGGTCTCGGAAGAGGTTCACACATCTGGGTTCGGGAGATCTTGGGGTTCCGGGGTTCGGGGTTCGGTCTCAGGGTCCGGATCTAGGGTTCGGCCTCGGCGGGATCGTTCTCGGATAACGGAGGTAGATCTTGGCATTCCGGGAAGGAGGACTTGGTTTGGCGTCGGGGTGCATCGGATTCTTCCGGGTCGGTGTCGTTCTTGTCATCGCGAAGGTCTTGTCGGGTCCGCGCCATCGAGTCGGTGTTGGCATTCAGGGTGAAGAACTTGGCGTGCGAATTCGTCGGCATCGGTGCGGGAAGGAGGTCTTGCCGTTCCGTGAAGAAGGACTCGTCGCTCCAGGAGAAGATCTTGGGGTTCCGCGTCGAAGGCCCTCGGGTACGGGGTCTCGGCGAACTTGGCGTGTCGAGGCGTGGTCTTCGTACCTTCAGATCTAGGGTTCTCGAATACACGATGGAGGACTTGGGGTTCCGTGCAGGAGAACATGATGTTCCTTGATGAAGAACTTGATGTTCCGAGTCGAAGCCACGGGTGTCCAGGGTTATCTTACTCGTCGATCATGATGCCCACGTGATCAGACGGACTTGTCTCGTTGGAACAATAGCACGAACACCTTGAGCGTGCAGGGGCAATGGGTTGCCAAAAAAAAAGAACGGGTCAGAGGCGTCGTCCTGCAGACCGGAGCAGAGGGGAAGGCTTGATGCAGGGGGTGGCAAGCTGCACGGGACGCTCGCAGGCGGTAGAGCGCGTGCAACCAGGGAGGGAGGGAGGAGGTCGAGGGCGACGAGCGAGTGGGGAGCTCGGGGAGGCAGGCGGTGCCGGTGGCGAGGGTGACGGGGCAGGGTTCCAGGGCCAGACAACGGTGAGGCCGGCCGCGCATGGTCTGCAGGCGGCGAGGACCTGCCGGAGTGGCGGAGCGCAGGTGGTGACGAGGTCGGCCGCGGGACTCCCGGCGGCGGAGGGCATGCGGGACGACGTGGGTTGAAGGTGCGGTCGCAGCCAGCGATAGGAGGGGTGGCGACGCCAAAGCTCGCAGGTTCGACGGTGATGGGCGCGGCCGTGGCAGGTGCTCGGGGACGAGGCCCAGGGAGGACGCGACCGGGGTCGGGGAAGGGAGAGGAGTCGCTGGCGGTGGCGGGGGCATCGGGTCAAAGGCGGTATCTGCGTCCGCCGCAGAGGAGGGATCCGGGGAAGAGCTTGCGAGAGGGGCTGGCCGGAGGCAGAGACGAGGACGGATCGGGGGCGCTCGGCGCAGAGCAGCTCCTGGCAGCGGCTGCGTCGTGGCGACGGAGGTCGCGGCCGGGAAGGCGGCCAGGGGAGGCCGGTGGTGGCGAACGGAGCTCAGGGTCGGGGGGAGGAGGGTCGGCGGCCCGGCGAGGAGCTTCACGGCGGAAGGGGCGTGCGAGGTTGGGCCGGCGGCGGACGAGGCTGTAGGCGAGGGCGATCTTGCGGAGGCAGGGCAGAGGCAGGCACGGCCGAGCGGCGTCAACCCGAGGAGGAGGAGGAGGTCGCAGAGGAGCCGGGCGACGCGGCGGGCTTGGGTGGCGGGGCACGCGGTGGGGGATGAAGCGGGGCTCGGGAGAGAGAGAGAGAGAGAGAGAGAGAGAGAGAGAGAGAGAGAGAGAGAGAGAGAGAGAGAGAGAGAGAGAGAGGTGGGCCCGGGCACCGCGGCAGGGATCGTGTGCTGCGAGGCGTGTGTGTTGTTGCGTGTGTGTACGCGGGGTGGGGGAGGCCAGACGGGGGAGAGAGAGAGGGGGGTTGGGGCAGGTGGGATTTGGGGCAGATGGTTGAGGGTGTGGAGAAGAGGTGGGACCAGGAGGCTGAGGTGGCGGGCTGGGATAGGATAGGGGGAAGGGAGTGGTGAGGTGGAGGGAGGGGATTGGAGGGGGTGAGGTGGCTGAAGGGTGGGTAGAATAGGACTAGGTGGGAAAAGGGTCTGGTTAGTCTGGTTTTGTACTGGGGTGGCCGACTGGGTCGGATCGGCCCGGTACGGCTGCCCCTAAAAATAAACTAAATATTTTATTATTTAAAACGGGGCTTTTGAAATCCATTGGTCGACAAAAAAAATATTCCGGAGACCCGGTTTTTTTTGGATTTGAAATGAAGACGGAGTATTTAGAAAACAAAACTAGGCGTTTCGAAAATAGTTTAGACAATACCATGCATGATGATGATGATGCTCAAATGCAATGTGGCATGAAGACATGAGCATGCGGTCATGATGATGCAATGCACAAAAACAACGCGATTTTCTAGTAGTGGTTTTGCGGGGCGCCACAAGACGACGGCTTGCGAGGTATGAGGTGACGATGCGCGTTGGCAACGGATCAAGAGTTGATGTGATGGCCGTCGGCACGCTCTCCTTAGTTTTACCTTCGGGATTAGTTTTAAACCTTAATAAATGTTATTATGTGCCTGCGTTGAGCATGAACATTATTTCTGGATCTTGTTTATTGCAAGACGGTTATTCATTTAAATCAGAGAATAATGGTTGTTCTATTTATATGAGTAACATATTTTATGGTCATGCACCTATTGTGAATGGTTTATTTCTTCTAAATCTCGAAAAGGATGAAACACAAATCCATAACATTGAGGCTAAGAGATGCAAAGTAGATAGTGATAATACTACTTATTTGTGGCACTGTCGTCTAGGTCATATTGGTGTAAAGCGCATGAAGAAACTCCATTCTGATGGACTTTTGGAGTCTCTTGATTTTGAACCATTTGACACATGCGAACCATGCCTCATGGGCAAGATGATCAAAACCCCGTTCTCCGGTATGATGGAGCGAGCAACGGACTTGTTGGAAATCATACATACCGATGTATGCAGACCGATGAGTGTTTCGACGCGCGGTGGATATCGCTATTTTCTCACTTTTACCGATGACTTAAGTAGATATGGGTATATCTATTTAATGAAACATAAATCTGAAACATTTGAAAAGTTCAAGGAATTTCAGAATGAAGTGGAGAACCATCGTAACAGAAAGATTAAGTTTCTACGATCCGATCGTGGAGGTGAATATTTGAGTTATGATTTTCTCACGCATCTTAAAGCAAGCGGAATCGTTTCGCAACTCACGCCACCCGGAACACCACAGCGCAATGGTGTGTCTGAACGCCGGAATCGAACCCTATTAGATATGGTCCGATCGATGATGTCTCTTACTGATTTGCCGTTATCATTTTGGGGTTATGCATTAGAAACCGCTGCATTCACTTTAAATAGGGCACCATCTAAATCCGTTGAGACGACACCATATGAACTATGGTTTGGTGCTAAACCCAAGTTGTCGTTTCTTAAGGTTTGGGAATGTGAAGCTTACGTCAAGAAGTTGATGCCAGACAAGCTCGAACCCAAAGCGGAGAAATGCGTCTTCATAGGATACCCTAAGGAAACTATTGGGTATACCTTCTATCACAGAACCGAAGGCAAAGTGTTTGTCGCAAAGAACGGTTCCTTTCTTGAGAAGGAGTTTCTCTCGAAAGAAGTGAGTGGGAGGAAAGTAGAGCTAGACGAGGTTATTGAACCTTCTCTTGAATTGGACAGTAGCGCAGCACCTGAAATTGTTCCAGTGCCGCCTGCACCAACAATAGAGGAAGCTAATGACAAGGATCATGAAGCTTCGGACGATGCTGCTACTGAACGTCGTAGGTTGACAAGGTCGCGTGCCCCTCCTGAGTGGTACGGCAACCCTGTCTTGACTGTCTTGTTGGTAGAAGACAGTGAACCTACGAACTATGAGGAAGCGATGATGAGCCCAGACTCTGAGAAATGGCTAGAAGCCATGAAATCAGAATTGGGATCCATGAGCGAAAACCAAGTATGGACTTTGGTGGACCCTCCTAGCGACCGTAAGGCCGTTGAGTGCAAATGGATCTTCAAGAAGAAAACGGACGCGGATGGTAATGTTACCGTCTATAAAGCACGGCTTGTCGCGAAAGGTTTTCGACAAGTTCAAGATGTTGACTACGATGAGACTTTCTCTCCCGTAGCAATGTTTAAGTCCATTCGGATTTTATTAGCAATTGCTGCGTTTCATGATTATGAAATATGGCAGATGGATGTCAAGACTGCGTTCCTCAATGGCAACATTGATGAAGAGTTGTATATGATGCAACCCGAAGGTTTTGTCGATCCTAAGGATGCTGATAAAGTATGCAAACTTCAGCGTTCCATTTATGGACTGAAGCAAGCATCTCGGAGTTGGAACCTTCGTTTTGATCAAGTGATCAAGAGCTTTGGATTTGTTCCAAATTTCTACGAAGCTTGTATCTACAAGAAAGTGAGTGGGAGCTCGGTGATGTTTCTGGTACTATATGTGGATGACATATTGATTATTGGAAATGACATCAACATGCTTAATGATGTGAAGAGTTATTTGAATAAGTGTTTTTCAATGAAAGACCTAGGTGAAGATGCTTATATATTGGGCATCAAAATCTATAGGGATAGAAAAAGACGCCTGATAGCTTTAAGCCAGAGTACATACCTAGACAAAGTTCTGAAAAGGTTCAGAATGGATAAGGCAAAGAAAGGTTCAGTGCCTATGTTGTCAGGTAAGATATTGAGCAAGGCTCAGTGTCCAGCTACGGTAAATGATAGGGAAGCTATGAGAAAAGTGCCTTATGCCTCGGCCATAGGCTCTATCATGTATGCCATGCTGTGTACTAGACCGGATGTGTCCAATGCTCTTAGTTTGACGAGCAGATATCAAAGTGATCCAGGAGTGGAACACTGGACAGCCGTTAAGAACATCCTAAAATACCTAAATAGGACTAAAGAAATGTTCTTAGTCTATGGCGATGATGAACAGCTTGTCGTAAAGGTTACGTCGACGCTAGTTTTGACACCGACAAGGATGATTCTAAATCTCAGACAGGATACGTGTATATTTTGAATGGAGGAGCTGTGAGCTGGAGAAGCTGCAAGCAAAGCGTGATCGCGGGATCTATAGTAGAAGCGGAATACATGGCTGCTGCAGAAGCGTCAAGTGAAGGAGTTTGGATCAGGAACTTCATCACTGAGCTTGGCGTGGTTCCAAGTGCATTGGACCCACTGGAGATATTGTGTGACAACACTGGCGCCATAGCACTTGCTAAGGAACCAAGATATCATCCAAAGACCAAGCATATCAACCGCAAGTTTCATATAATCCGAGATTATATAGCAGATGGAGATCTGAATATTAGCAAAGTACATACAGATCTGAAGGTCGCAGATCCATTGACTAAACCTCTTCCACGTGTAAAACATGATCAGCACCTCAGTGCCATGGGTGTGAGATTGTTGCCAGATGTAAACTAGATTATTGACTCTAGTGCAAGTGGGAGACTGTTGGAATTATGCCCTAGAGGCAATAATAAATATGTTATTATTATAATTCTTGTTCATGATAATGTTTATATTCCATGCTAGAATTGTATTAAGCGGAAACTTTAATACTTGTGTGGTTTGTGAACAACATCGTGTCCCTAGTACGCCTCTATGGACTAGCTCATTGATTAATGATGGTTAAGGTTTCCTAACCATGGACATGAGTTGTCGATTAATAATGAGATCATATCGTTGGGAGAATGATATGGTGTACAGACCCAAACTAAGCGAAGCAATTAGATCGTGTCACCGTGTTCGTCTTTGCGAAGCTTTTCTTATGTCAAATATTGTGTTCCTTAGACCATGATATAATACAACTCCCTGGTATCGGAAGAGAGCTTTGAGGTCATCAAACGTCATCCTATGAGAGGGTGATCATAAAGGTGTCTCTCAGGTGATCGGAAAGTATCTGTTGGGTTGTATGTATCGAGATGGGATTTGTCCCTCCCAAGTCGGAGAGATATACTTCGGGCCCACTCGGTAATCGATATCAACACCGCTTGCAAGCATGTGGTTAAGGAGTTAATCACAAAGTGATATCGGATTACGGAACGAGTAAAGTAATTGCTGTGAACGAGATTGAACTAGGTATGACGGTACCGACGATCAAATCTTGGGCAAGTAAAATATCACGAGACGAAGGGAATATATATGGGATTGATTGAATCCTGGCATCATGGTTCATCCGATATGATCATCGATGAATGTGTGGGAGTCAATATGGGTTTTCCAGACCCCGCTGTTGATTATTGATAGAAGATCATGTCTGCATATTCTCGAACCCGCAGGGTCACACACTTAACGTGTCTCGACGCTAGGATAGATTGGATAATTGGTTTATGAGTTTTTTTCGGAGTCTCGGATGAGATCCGGGACATCACGAGAGGTTCCGGAATGGTCCGGAGAATAAGATTCATATAAGGCAGTGCAGTTTTTTGGAGTTCGGAATTGTTCCGGGTTAATCGGTATTGTACCGGAAGCTTCTAGAACCTTCTGGAAGGGGACCAACGTGGCCCCACCTTCCGGGAGGGGGCATGGGCCTATGAGGGAGTGCCCTGGCTGCATTGGGCCAGGGGAACAAGGCCCCATAGGGCCCAACCGTCCAGCTAGGGTAAAACCCTAACTAGACCTTCTAGAAGGGGGGGGTTCCTTGCCCCCCACTCCTCCTCCTTGTGGCCGCCGGTTTGGGCTTGGGGGAGGGGCTAGGGCAGCCGCCCACCCCTCTATATAAAGAGGGCTGGGGGGCGCACCACCCCCACACCTTCCCCTCCAAAGCTAGCCGCCCTGCTGCCCTCCTCTCTCTCTCCCTCCCGACTGCGTGTAGGCGAAGCCCTGCTGCAGAAACTCTCCACCATATACACCACGCCGTCGTGTTGTAGATCCAATCCGTCTCTCCACCATACTTGCTGGACCGAGGAAGGAGGAGACGTCGAGGTGTTGCACGTGTGCATCTCACGGAGGCACCACCACTTGTGGTGCTAGATCGGATCGAATCGCGAGGAGGAGAAGCGAGTACGACTACATCACCCACGTTCCGACGAACGTTCCGCTGTGCGAATCTTCAAGGGTATGAAGATCTAATCCAATCTCTCGTTGTTTGCATCTCCTAGATTAGATCTTGGTTTTCCCTCTGTTCGCATCCGTAGAAAATTTTGATTTACTATGCCGCGAAACCCTTCAGCTGGATGCACCGCTGGGTGACCCACCTGCAACTGATGCTGCCGATGAAGTAAAGAATGTTTACCTCACTCGGAAGACTCAATACTCCACAGTTCAGTGTGCTATCTTGTATGGTTTAGAATCAGAGCTTCAGAAAAGGTTTGAGAATTCAGACCCATATGATATTGTCGAGGATCTCAAATTGATCTTTGAGTCTCATGCGACAATTGAGAGCTATGAGGCTTCTGAAAAGTTCTTTAACTGCAAGATGGAAGAGGTCAGCTCCGTCAGTGAGCATGTGCTTAAGATGTCTGGGCACGCAAACAAACTTCAAAGCTTGGGTATAGTGATTCCTAATGCTTTGGGGATTTACCGTGTCCTCCAATCACTACCACCAAGTTACAAGAACTTTGTGATGAACTACAATATGCAAAACATGAACAAGCAGTTGCCAGAACTGTTTGCTATGTTAAAATCTGCAGAAGTGGAGATCAAGAAAGAGCACCAAGTGTTGATGGTCAATAAGACCACCAAATGCAAGAAAGGCAAGTCTATGCAGAAGGGACACTTCAAGAAGGGTGGTAAGAAAGTTACCACGCCAACGAAGAAGACCAAGGCTGGACCTAAGCCTGATACTGAGTGCTTTTACTACAAGGGAGAAGGTCACTAGAAGCGGAATTGCCCAAAGTACTTGGCGGATTTGAAGAACGGCAACATCAAGAAGAAAGGTATATCCGATATACATGTTATTGATGTGTATCTCACTAGTACTCGTAGTAGTGCCTGGGTATTTGATACTGGTTCGGTTGCTCATATTTGTAACTCGAAACAGGTGCTGCAGAATAAACGGAAGCTAGCAAAGAACGAGGTGACGATGCGCGTGGGAAACGGATCAAAGGTTGATGTGATCGCGGTCGGCACGCTACCCCTTCATCTACCATCGGGATTAGTTTTATACTTAAATAATTGTTATTTGGTGCCTGCGTTAAGCATGAACATTATATCGGGATCTTGTTTATTGCGAGACAGTTACTTGTTTAAGTCCAAGAATAATGGTTGTTCGATTTATATGAGTATGCACCTTTGATAGATGGTCTATTCTTATTGACTCTCGATAGTGGAAATACACATATTAATAACATTGAGGCTAAACGTTTGAAATCGAGCGATAACTCGACCTATATGTGGCACTGTCGTCTTGGTCACATTGGAGTGAAGCGTATGAAGAAACTCCATTCCGATGGACTTCTTGAATCACTTGATTTCGAATCACTTGAAAGATGCGAAGCATGTCTGATGGGTAAAATGACTAAGACTCCATTCTCTGGTATGATGGAGCGAGCTACGGACTTATTGGAAATCATACATACCGATGTGTGTGGTCCAATGAGTGTAGCATCGCGCGGTGGTTATCGTTATGTTCTTACCTTCACGGATGACTTGAGTAGATATGGTTATATCTATTTCATGAAACATAAGTCCGAAACTTTCGAGAAGTTTAAGGAATTTCAAAGTGAGGTAGAGAATCAACGTAACAAGAAGATCAAATTTCTACGTTCTGATCGTGGAGGTGAATATCTAAGTTACGAGTTTGGCGAGCATTTGAAGAAATGTGGAATACTTTCACAATTGACAGCGCCGGGAACACCACAACGTAATGGTGTGTCCGAACGTCGTAATCGAACTCTCTTAGATATGGTTCGTTCTATGATGTCACTTACAGATTTACCGCTATCATTTTGGGGTTATGCATTAGAAACAACCGCATTCACTTTAAATAGGGCACCATATAAATCCGTTGAAACGACACCGTATGAATTATGGTTTGGGAAGAAACCTAGATTGTCGTTCCTTAAAGTTTGGGGTTGCGAAGCCTATGTAAAGAAGTTACAGCCAGACAAGCTTGAACCCAAAGCGGAAAAATGCGTCTTCATAGGATACCCGAAGGAAACTATTGGGTATACCTTCTATCATAGATCCGAGGGCAAAATCTTCGTTGCCAAGAATGGATCCTTTCTAGAGAATGAATTTCTCTCGAAAGAAGTGATTGGAAGGAAAGTAGAACTCGACGAGGTTGTCGAACCTTCTCTTGAAATGCGAGTAGCGCAGCACCGGAAGAAGTTCCTGTGGTGCCTGCACCAATTAGAGAGGAAGCTAATGATGATGATCATGAAACTTCGGTTGTTTTCTACAGAGCCTCGCAGGTCAACGAGAACTCGTACCACTCCAGATTGGTATGATCCCGTTATGAGTATCATGTTGGCGGACAACACCGATGACCCTGCGACATATGAGGAAGCGATGATGAGCCCAGATTCCAATAAATGGCAAGAATCCATGAAATCCGAGATTGGATCCATGTACGAAAACCAAGTATGGACTTTGGTGGACTTACCAGATGGCCGGAAGGCTGTCGAGAACAAATGGATTTTCAAGAAGAAAACAGATGCTGATGGTAATGTTACTGTCTATAAAGTTCGACTTGTCACAAAGGGGTTTCGACAAATTTAAGGAGTTGACTACGATGAGACTTTCTCACCTGTAGCGAAGCTAAAGTCGGTGAGGATTATGTTAGCAATCGCTGCATATTATGATTATGAGATATGGCAGATGGATGTCAAAACAGCATTCCTCAATGGAGACATTGATGAAGAGTTGTATATGATGCAACCCAAAGGTTTTGTCGATCCTAAAGATGCTAACAAGGTATGCAAACTTCAACGGTCCATCTATGGATAGAAGCAAGCATCCCGAAGTTGGAATCAACATTTTGATAAGGTGATCAAAAGTTTTGGTTTTATACAAACTTATGGAGAAGCTTGTATTTACAAGAAAGTGAGTGGGAGCTCTGTAGCATTCTTAATACTATATGTAGATGACATATTGTTGATTGGGAATGATGTAGACCTTCTTAATAGTGTCAAGGAATATTTGAATAATAGTTTTTCAATGAAAGATCTTGGCGAAGCAGCTTACATATTAGGCATAAAGATTTATAGAGATAGATCAAGACGCCAAATATCATTGTCACAAAGTACATATTTGGACAAAGTTCTAAAGAGGTTTGGAATGGAAGATAGCAAGAAAGGGTTCTTGCCCATGTTGCCCAATACGACCTTGAGTAAAACTCAAAGTCCGACATCGGCAGAAGATAGAGAAAGGATGAGTAAGACTCCCTATGCCTCGGCCATAGGATCTCTAATGTATGCCATGCTATGTACTAGACCCGACATTGCATATGCTGTTAGTTTAACTAGTAGATATCAAAGTGATCCAGGAGTGGATCATTGGACAGCGGTCAAAAACATCCTTAAGTACTTGAGAAGAACTAAGGATATGGTTCTTTCTTATGGAGGTGATGAACAGCTCGTTGTTAATGGTTACACCGATGCTAGTTGGAACACCGATCCGGATGATTCTAAATCACAATCTGGATACGTATTTATTTTGAATGGTGCGGCAGTTAGCTGGAGGAGTGCAAAGCAAAGCGTTGTGGCGAGATCTTCAACTGAATCGGAATACATGGCTGCTTCGGAGGCTTCACAAGAAGCGATATGGATGAAAGAGTTCATTACAGAGCTGGGTGTGGTTCCTAGTGCGTTGGACCCAATGTCTATCTACTGTGATAACATGGGCGCCATAGCCAATGCGCAAGAACCAAGGTCACACAAGAAGATGAAGCACATCAAGCTACGTTTCCACGCTATTCGAGAACATGTCCAAGATGGGGACATAAAGATTTGCAAAGTACACACAGATCTGAATGTGGCGGATCCGTTGACTAAACCTCTCCCGAGGGCAAAACATGACCAGCACCAAACTGCCATGGGTGTTCGGTATATTACCATGTAATCTAGATTAGATGACTCTAGTGCAAGTGGGAGACTGTTGGAGATATGCCCTAGAGGCAATAATAAATGTAGTTATTATTATATCTTTGTGTTTATGATAAATGTTTACATTCATGCTATAATAGTATTAACAAGGAAACATTAATACTTGTGTGATTTGTGAACTTTAAATTGAAGTCCCTAGTAAAGCCTCTATACATCACTAGCTTGTTGGCTAATAAATGATTGTGGTTTCCCTATCATGAACATTGAGATGTTATTAACAACAAGATCATATCATTAGCAGAATGATATGGTGGACATACTCCTATAGATAAGCGTAGCATAAAGATCAAGTCATTTTAATAGTTCAATTGTTATATGCTTTCTGATACATAGTAACCTAATTCCTTCGACCATGAGATCATGCATATCACCTTTACCGGATGGATGCTTTGATGACATCAAACACCACACTGTAACTGGGTGGCTATAAAGGTGGCATTGAGTGTTCGAAAAGTATTGGTTGAGACACATGGATCAAGAGTGGGATTTGTCCATCCATATGACAGATAGATATACTTTGGGCCCTCTTGGTGAAATGTCATCCAATTAGCTTGCAAGCATGTGACTGGCTCACAAGGGATCACATATCACGGGAACGAGAAAAGAGTACTTATCGGTAACGAGGTTGAACTAGGTATGCAGAGATACCGACGATCATAACCTCGGATAAGTAAACTATCGTGAGACAAAGGGAAATTGGTATCGTATGTAAGTGGTTCATTCGATCGCAAAGTAATCGTAGAAATATGTGGGATCCATATGAATTTCCAGATTCCTCTATTGGTTATTGTTCGGAGAAGTGTCTCGATCATGTCCGCATAATTCACGAACCGTAGGGAGACACACTGAAGGATTCGACGTTGTTTGAGTAGTTATGGAATGATGAGAAAGAGTCCGAATGTTGTTCGGAGTCTCGAATGGGATTTGGGATATCACGAGGAGATCCGGAATGGTCCGGAGAATAAGATTAAGGAAAGTCCTGTTTCGGAGTTGGGGAATGGTTCTGGTGTTTTCATCGGGAATGTTCTAGAAGGTTCCGAAATGTCCGGCACTCCGGAGGGGAAGGGTACATGAATGTGTTATATCAAGTTGGTATGATTGCATCATGTACTAAGTGTCATCGCTGAACAAAATAGATGGTTTAATCAAATCCTTGTTTGACAAGTCAAACGCCAATTTGAAAGTCAAACGGCTAATTTTGGGAAGTGGAGGGGAGGTGGAATCCGAGTTGGGGAGGAGTCCCTCCACCTCCACCGCCGGCCCACCTTGGGTCCGAGTTGGGGAGGGACTCCCCTCCCCTGGCGCGCCTCCCTCCACCTATAAGAGGAGGGGCAGGGCTCCCCTCCTAGACACACAAGTTCCCTACCTCTAAACCCTAACCCTAGCCGCCGCCGGCGGCCTAGGGCAAACCGCCGCCGCGTAGGTCAAACCCTAGCCGCCGGCCTAGCCCCCTCCTCGGCGTGTCTAAACCCTAGATCGTCGAGGGATTCTCTCATAGTCCACCATACTCGCTCTGGCTTAAGGCGAAGCCCTGCGAGATCTCCCCTCTACTTTCGGTACCACGCCGTTGTGCTGCCGGAATCGCGAGGAGAGTGCTACAACCTCCGCTGCCTGCTGGAATAAGGGAGAGGAAGGTCTTTGTCGAGTACCGAACATGTGACCGACTGCGGGAGCGCTGTCGGAACGCAGCGCCGGAAGGATCGTCTACGCGATCTTGAGATCGGGAAGAGTACGACTACATCACCCACGAGAATCCGCTCTCGTTAAACACTTTGGAATCTTCGAGGGTGAGTTATTCCATCAACTCGTTGCTACAATCTAGTAGATAGATCTTGGCTTGTTTGTTTGTATGTGATAGAAATTTTTTGTTTTCCATGCTACGAAACTCAACAGGAACGAGCGGGAAACATACGTACATTTGCCAAACTTGTGAACTTTGCTAGTCGTTACCTCGAGACACTTGCGCAGGGTAGACTCGGCAGCTGGACTTCCCGGAGTAACCCTCAGCGCCACTTCAGCTTCTTTGATACCTCGTACAAGCTCACCGGCCTACAAAGCATGACACATATGAACATCATCAACGAGAACTAGCAAATAATTCAGTGCTTGATATTACTATGTTCTTACCACACGGTTTCGCACGGGGCCATGGTCAACACGCTTGTCCATCCGGACCTCTTCATCAGACTCATTTGGCTCGTCGGATCCCTCTTCTAAGCAATCGACGTTGGTCCAGCTGGGCTTGAGATGAACCCGAGTAGCTTTCTGCAGCCATGTCTCGTAGTCTCGGCAGTTGTTATAATCCCAACTCTGCTGGAGGATATCCTTATGAGATGCCTTGTCATTCCATTCCCGGATATACTCCCAGTGATGATGTTCCCAATCAGTAATTGACTTGTTTTTCCTTCTATCAAGCCTATCAAAAAGCACATAGAGGATACAATGAAGAACCAAGGAGAAACATATATGCGACAGGATAAAGGCATTTGCGCTTAAGGAATCTTACTTGTGCAGATCAGACGAGGTGGAGAAGTGCTCCGGGGGCAATTCCTGGACCTTACCAAACTGCATCCCGACTCGGTGTGGAAGGTGGTACTCGACCGCGTAGAAGCAAATGAGCGGGCACCTCTTCGTCCACATATCCACGTCTTGAGTGCACATCAGGTTTAAGTTAAAGTCCTCGCCTAGCTCACTCACAGTGTACGGCTGCCATGTAACCTATGAGTGAAATAAGAAGATGTTAGGCAACAATGACAACATACATTAAGCAAAATCGATATGACACTCACCTGCCCCTGACGCAAGGAGTCAAAATCCTCGGTGTATGCTCAATACAGATTATCGGAGGGCCCCCACTTGGTAGATACATCCTCATAAAAGTACACAACGGTGGGTGAACGGTCTTGTTCCGGGTGTTCCCAATCCCTGGGTGCGTATGTGGTGGGTCGGCCTATGGGAAATCTAAGCCAGCTCCAAACCTGAAAATAAGCAAATAGGTTATGCAAAGCTAGATGGTTATGCAAAGCTAAATGGTAATGCAAATAATTATGTTGGTCAAAGCAAACCAACCTGTAAGACCAGAACACAACCACCCATGTTTGATGTACCCTTGCTCCTCCTACAAGCCTCATCAAGTTGTCGATACAAGTAAGCCAACCTAGCCGAACCTCAGCTGTATATCCCAGCATCGTCCCAGTCACGTAGTAGAGTCAAATACATCCATGAGACGTCGCTACCCTGGAGTCTGAAAAAAGCACCTTCCCAAACACATACATCACATACGCTCGAGCATACCGTGATACGGTCTCCTTGTTGGCATCGAGGGGAAGATGCCCAAAGTGGTGTTCTATCCAAGTCAATCTCAGCCCACCTATCTGAAGGGTTTCGCAGCATAGTAAATCAAAAAAAATCTACGGATGCGATCGGGAAAGCCAAGATCTAATCTAGGAGATGCAATCAACGAGGGGGGATAGATGAGATCTTCATACCCTTGAAGATTCGCACAGCGGAACATTCAACGGAACGTGGTTGATGTAGTCGTACTAGCTTCTCCTCCTCGCGATCCGATCCGATCCGATCCGATCCAACACCGCAAGTGGCGATGCCTCTGAGAGATGCACACGTATGGCACCTCAACGTCTCCTCTTTCCTCGGTCCAGCAAGTGGGGTGGAGAGATAGATTAGATCTAAAACACGATGGCGTGGTGCAAAGGTGGAGAGTTTTTGTGGCAGGGCTTCACCTACGCGCAGTCGGGAGAGAGAGAGAGATCTGGAGGGCATCAGTATGGCGGCTAGGGTTGAAGGAGTGGGGAAGGAGGGCTGCGCCCCCGCCCTCTATATATAGGGGGCTGGCCGGCCCCCTTGGTCCCTCCTCCAAGCCCTAGGGCGGCGGCCCCAAGGGTTGGAGTGGGGGGCAAGTTTTCCCCTTCCTTCTAGAAGGTTTCCCTAGGGTTTCCCTAGGGTTTTGGCCGGCTGGGCCTATGGGGCCTTGTGCCCCTGGACCAATGCGGCCAAGGCACTCCCTCGTAGGCCCACTCCCCCTCCCGACAAGTGGGGCCACATTGGTCCCACTCCGAAAGGTTCTAGAAGCTTCCGGTACAATACCGAACATTCTGAAATCCAAAAACTGCTTTCCCTTTTATGAATCATATTCTCCGGACCATTCCGGAACCTCTCGTGATGTCCTGGATATCATCCGAGACTCCGAACAAAAACTCATAAACCAATTATCCATTCTATCCTAGCGTCGAGACACGTTAAGTGTGTGACCCTACGGGTTCGAGAATATGCAGACATGATCTTCTATCAATAATCAACAGCGGGGTCTGGAAACCCATATTGACTCCCACATACTCATCGATGATCATATCGGATGAAACACGATGCCAGGATTCAATTAATCCCATATATATATTCCCTTCGTCACGCGATATTTTACTTGCCCGAGATTCGATCGTCGGTATCGGCATACCTAGTTCAATCTCGTTCACAGCAAGTACTTTACTCATTCCGTAATCCGATATCACTTTGTGATTACCTCCTTAACCACGTGCTTGCAAGCGGTGTTGATATCGATTACCGAGTGGGCCCAAAGTATATCTCTCTGACTTGGGAGGGACAAATCCCATCTCGATACATACAACCCAACAGATACTTTCCGATCACCTGAGAGACACCTTTATGATCACCCTCTCATAGGATGACGTTTGATGACCTCAAAGCTTTCTTCCGATACCAGGGAGTTGCATTATCTCATGGTCCAAGGAATACAATATTTGACATGAGAAAAAGCTTCGCAAAGATGAACACGATGACATGATCTAATTGCTCTGCTTGATTTGGGTTTGTCCATCATATCATTCTCCCAATGATATGATCTCATTATTAATTGACAACTCATGTCTATGGTTAGGAAACCTTAACCATCATTAATCAATGAGCTAGTCCATAGAGGCATACTAGGGACACGGTGTTGTTCATAAACCACACAAGTATCAAAGTTTCCGCTTAATACAATTCTAGCATGGAATATAAACTTTATCATGAACAAGAATTATAATAATAACATCTTTATTATTGCCTCTAGGGCATAATTCCAACACTATCTTGCTCCCCTTCGTCCCAACAATTTTCTCTGGTGGCCTTACTCCTAGAAGCTCTTCAACCATGTCCCTGAATCTGTCTGCATGTATCTTTCCAGTCACAACCCATCCTGAGATAGGCAATGCGGTCAACATCGCCATGTCTTGCAAAGTTATAGTCATCTCTCCACATGGAAGGTGGAATGTGTGTGTCTCCATGTGCCATCTATCGACTAGCGCTGTAAGGGCGACACTGTTGTAGGTCGACAGCCCGCGCTCAATCATGGTCACAAAGCCAATCAGATTCGCCCTCCTAAGTATGGTGTGTGCCTCTTATCAAAAACCATCTGCTCTGTATTGACCTTGTGTCCACGTATGCGAAGGGGTAGTAGAGCCTGCCAATATAGCGATTAACATTAGTTAAGCAAGTAATAAAAAGTAATAGAGAACAATAATTAATTTAGTGATGATCATGTTATACAATACGTGCATACCTGGGTTTCCGAGAGTATGCGACCTCAGTGGCTCTCCTCATACTCCGCCTCAAGAAGATGGTACCGAGCCTCCATCCTGCAAAGACAATGTTTTTTTGTGAGTTTCAGAAACATGCAGTTATAATTGAAAGATAATTTATAGCATAAAATTGAGGACACCTAACAAGAATAATGTGTTAAAAACAGAAGTAAACATGCATAGGACAAAATATAACCTTTCTAGCCCATTGTAACACCTCAACTAATTTCCCTATCACCTTTGGACGATGGCGATAACCTTTCATATGTCTAGTCCCTCGAGGCCTCTTAGGGCCTCTACCACGCCCGCTTTATGAAGGGTTACTAGCGACCACGACGGCAGTGGCTTTTGCCTCTGCTTTTTCCGCGGCTAGTTTCTTCTTCCGATCCTCACAACTTAGATTTTTTGTGTTCTTGTGACCTTCTTCGCCGCATACCGAACAACGGTTCTTCATGGAGTCCTCCATAAAATCATCATTTGGACGGGGGCGCTTGAAGGTTGTACCTCTATCGTCTTGGTCCATGTCCATCTTGAACCGCTTAGTCGCTCTTCGCCCTTTTGTGTCGATCATTAGCTTGCTATCTGGTAAGTACACCGGCCCGGTATACTTAGGCCATTGGGCCATGTATAGGTAAGGCTCGAATCTACCAGCCCATGTGTGATATAGCTCTTCAAGATTGTAGAACCGTGAGACAGAGTTGTATGGGTCCACGGCCCGAGCACGACACACGGTTATTATATGAGAGCATGGTATATGGATTTGTAAAGGCATGTGGCACGTGCAAGAGTACTGAGAAAGCACAACAACATATTTTCGACCACGATACTGCTCACCACCTGAGTTGGTACCTCCTACCTCCGAAACCTCATACTTCCAGACCTCCTTATCAAAACAAGTCCATGTTTGGTCATGAGATTTTGTGGCTTGGTATCCAAGTTCTTCTTCAACAGTCTTTGGCCATATTTTGTTGGCATTAATTAGCACCTTGACTTCGTCGCTCCTCGTGACCCAATACTCGTTGCACTTGTCAAAATTAAAGGATGCGATGGCAGTTACCGGTAGCGTGTGGATACCCTTTAGCACCTTATTGAATATCTCGGCCATGTTACTTGTCATGTGACCATACCAAACTCCATCCTGATCGAAAGCTTGAGCCCATAGGTGTTTCTTAGGCAAATTCTCACTAAGAAAACCCTTCCCCTTCTCATTTGTCAAGCCATACAACTCATTAAACATCTCTTCAAATACAGCCGAATCGAACACCAAGGTAAGCCTACGGAGATACTCAGTCATTTCTCTATTACGACAAGCATGGTAGAAATTACCTGCGAAATGCCTTATGCACCAACGGTGCTTAACAAGGGGATGCTCAGGTATTTCTGCCCTCATGGCATTCAATATGGCCGGATTGCGATCAGAAATGACACAGACTTCTCTTATGGGGCCAACAATCGTAGTCCTCACCAAGTGCATGAACCAGTTCCAGCTGACGTTGTCCTCCTTTTCCACAAGAGCAAAGGCAAGCGGGACCAATCGGTTGTCCGCGTCGCAAGAGATAGCAACAAGAAGGGTGCCCCTAAACTTACCTGTAAGGAACGTTCCATCCACACAAAGAAATGGACGACAATGCTTGAATGCTTCAACACAAGGGCGGAAGCACCAAAATGCTCGACGAAACACTTGGTACTTGACACCTTCGACCGTGCGAGTCTCAATTGGATGGGGCTGCACAATGTGTGTCATACCAGGGTTCTGATGTGCCATCGCCGCCAACAACCTAGGGAGCCTCCCATATGCTTCCTCCCAATCACCATAAACCATCTTCATAGCCATTTGCTTAGCCATCCAAGCCTTTCCATACTTGATATGATAGTCAAATATGAGTTTCACAAATTGGACCAAAGAGGCCACTTGCAGGATAGGGGTAGCTTTGATGGCATTGGCACACCAGTGTGCAATAAAAGTAGATGTCAGTTGCCGGTGCTTGTTTCCCTCCAGGACGGCATTGCCACATGTGTGCGGACCTTCATACTTACTTATCTTCCACCAACCTTCAGGTTTCTTCTTCCTTGCCCATACCTTCCATGGACAATCTTCATTCTCGCATATCAAAACATATCTTTCATTTTGGTCGGACTTGAACACTATGTAGGGTCGATGATGACTTATAGCGTACTCCTGGAACCATACTTGCATGCCCAACATAGCCTTGAATTTTAGCCCCGGGTATATCAAAGGCCGTTCCCTAGGTCGACTCTGTGCCTCGTCTTCGGTGAGGGGTCTAAGCCGCTCCGGCCCACACTCCCACAGGTTCGAGTCTGCCACGGCTAGGTGAGCCTGCCTAACATCCTTGAACTCATGAACATTAGGATCTTTGCCCAACACCTTGACAAATGCATCGGTCTCCTCTAAAAACTTGGGAACCGAACGATCATCATACGAGTCCGTAGCGTAAGCATGTTCATACCCCTCATCCTCTTCATTGTCATCTTCATAGGTATATGGATCTCCCTCAAGCATCGAGGATGCCACCAAAGGTACACAAGGCGATGATGGAATGTTGATTGGCGAGACAGCTACAAAGTCTTCCTCGATCGGCTCTAAGGTTTCAACATTCATTTTCTCCTCGATGATCTATACTCGTTCTCTTTCAACATAACTGGGCTCCTCCATAATCTCCTCCAAGTAATCTTCATCTTGTTGATTTTCTGTGTCCCACACAGGCGGTTGGCTTGGACCCGCATCATACACATCCTCAGGACGGTCATCGTTGCTTCTTTTGATAACCGAGGGCCGCTTGTTCAAGTCGATGAGAAGATGGGCATGCCCGTTGACCTTGACGGCAAACACGTCCAAAGATTTTATTTGCGAGTTCTCCACTAGATCTTTGTATAGATCCCACTCATTGTCATCATTGATCGGGATCATCTCAGTATAATATCTAGAGCTACCCGCATCGTATCTTCCTTCCAAAACAACTTCATCGCCTTTGTCACTCCATCCAAGGGCAGCTCTAACCTTGACAACAACATCACTAAGACTAGGACTAGTCGGAAAAAATATCACAGTCTTTGCCATATCCACAAACTCAACACCACAATACGATTGCACAACACGCCCACCGTGATGCACATGAAGGACTTTTGCATAAGCCATCTATATTAATAGCCAAAAAATACCAAAGCATCCATTAGAGAACGCAATACCCAACAAAATGCGACAATGTGAAACCAATAATACCATGCCATCTACAATCACCCTAAAATACCATTTCTCCATTGCTCTAACCTACTCATTTTGCTACAATCACCCTACACAAACTAGCCAATATCATTCATATATGTTGCACATGCTTACAACACACACACAAACTAGCCAGTACCAATCAATCTAGCAACTCCTAACAACTCCTACAAAAAACTCCTACAAACAACTCCTAAAAAATATCATCTAAGTGAAATATCTACAAGCTCAAGCACATGTATCTGTATCCTACAAACAACTCCTACAAAAAAAACTCCTAGAGGTGGAATAATTACATCATATGTATAATTACTAAGTGAAATATCATCTAAGTGAAATATCGACATTACTATCTACATTAGTCATTAGCAATATGTTACATCATATGTTAGCCAAACTTGTAGCAATATCATCTAATTGAAATATCTACATTAGCAACACTTGAATAATTACAATTAACTAGAACATGTGCTTCACATACAACATAATTACATTGTATAATTACATTGTATGATTACAATTAACTAAGTTTACATACAACATTAGTTTACATACAACATTACTTTGTACATACAACATTAATTTACATACAACATTGTATAATTACATTGTATGATTCATCTAAGTTGAATAATTTTTCTTCCATACAATCCCCCAAGAAGAGGGATCGGGTTCCATTATCATCAGACAACGGAACAACAACCACACATACCGTCATAGTACTGACCCACCTAGGGGGTCAAACAGGGAAACAGAAGTTCAACTTACACACTAATCAAACTAGACAGAGAATAGGAGGGAAGATGGAGACGCAAGAACACCGCCCGCAGGCTAGTGGGAAACTGTCCAAAACAGAACATCACCAAAAGGAACTAAAGAACTGAAAGCAACACCGACGTCAAGCTTATCTTCCAGTTTTCCTTCTCTTCTCCCTCCCTCTTTCCAGTTCCGGAGCTTCACGACCACGATCTCCAGGAATTGCAGGAAGACCCAAGAAAGGAACAGGGGCCACATCCATAGCTGTTGCATCAGCCAACGCGTTCTGCTGAAGAGTATCTGCTCCAGCTTGCAGCACCGCCCGGTCGTCCTCCCCATGCAAACCTGCCCAATAACGAATGAATACACAAGCATATATGATCAATTCAACAGGTGAGTTAATGAGATTTTTTTCAAAGCAAGCTCTATTCCTAAGTTTCCACATAGCCCAGCATATAGCCGCCACCACCGTAATCTGCACATTCCTACTAACCCCCACATACTGAGAAGCCCACCAAAAATACTGGGAAAAAGAGCCAGGTCTATTTGCAACACCAACAGCTCTGGCAACCACCCCCCAAACATATTTAGCAGCCACACACGAAAAGAACAAGTGCCCAATGCTCTCATCCTTCCTACAAAACCGACAAGTAAAATCTCCAATCCATTTCTTTCTTCTCATATTGTCTTTGGTGAGAATAGCATTATGCCAGATAAGCCACAACCAAATCTTAATCTTTAAAGGGATTTTTGCTTTCCACAGATGTTTAAAACTTCTATCAATCCCCACATTCGACAGATGCGTATACATTGACTTAACAGAGAACTTGTCAGATTTACTCCACATCCACACTGGCCTGTCTTTTTCCTGATTCAGACACACCCCAGATAACATTTCTCTCAACTGCTCCTGATGATTCAACCCATCAGTATCCAACCATCTCCTAAAAGAGAGACACCATCTTTTGTTTGCCATGTCTGCCACTGTGATTCTTTGGTTCTGACAAATATCAAATAAATCAGGAAACCTATCCTTCAGGGGTGAGTCCAAACACCAAGAATCATGCCAGAAATCAGTCAATTCCCCATTACCAATCTTCATTCTCCTACCAGCCAAGTAGAAGCCCCTAATCTTAATCAAATCCTGCCAACATGGAGAGTCACTCTGCCTGTGTTTCACATTACTAATCCCACCTTTTTTCAAATATTTTTTCCGCACAAAAGCTTGCCAGGGACCTTCCTCAGCTTCGAGGCGCCACCACCACTTACAGAGCAAACAAATGTTAAAGAGCCTGAAATTTTATTCCCTAGACCACCCTTTTTCCTGGGTATACACACATACTTCCATTTCACCAGATGATATTTCTTCTTGCCCACTTTCCCATACCAAAAGAAGGCCCTAGTCTGTTTCTCAATTTCTTCCACATTCGACCTATGTAAGAGAAACATAGTCATAGGATAAACAGCCACACTAGATACACAAGCAGTGATTTTAACATGTCTCCCTCCCAGGGACAAAGCTCCCCCCATCCAACCATCCAATTTTTTCTTCAACCTATCACCAACAAAGCCCATTTCAGCCACTGAACATCTCCTGCTACAAACGGGCAAACCCAAATACTTAATAGGCCAGCTACCCTTCTGACAGTTAAACATCTCAGCATAATTGGACAATTTCTCCTCATCCTCTAACACCATCAGCACCTCACTCTTCTCAAAGTTAATCTTGAGACCAGACATGGATTCAAACAAATATAACAGCAATTTTAAGTTTCTAGCCCCCTCGGGATCTTCCTTAATAAACAGAATGGTATCATCAGCATATTGTAAAATGGCAATTCCTTTATCAAACAAATTACCAACCAGACCTATAAACAACCCACCAGCCTGAGCATTAGACACCATCTTAGCCAAACATTCCCCTGCCAAATTGAACAAAAAAGGAGAGAAGGGGTCCCCTTGCCTAACCCCCTTAAAACTGCCAAAGTAAGGACCAGTTTCCCCATTGACCTTAACACTGAGAGTACCCTGAGTCACAGCACTTTTTAGCCAAATCATCCAATCATCACTAAAACCTTTCTGCTTACATCAATAGAACAAAAGGTCCCAGTTGACCTTGTCATATGCTTTCTCAAAGTCAATTTTCAAAATCACACCCTGCTGTTTTTGACTTTTCGACTCTTTCAAAATCTCATGCAATAGAGTCACACCATCTGCAATAAACCTCCCCTTAATAAAAGCAGTCTGACAAGTATCAATTAATTTCCCCATCACAGGCTCAGTTCTAACTGTCAGAGTCTTGGTAAAAATCTTAAACAACACCTGGAGCAGACAAATAGGCCTATACTTCTGAATCCTATCAGCATCATCACCCTTTGGCAGCAGAGTAATCACCCCATAGTTAATGCTTCTCAAATCAATCTTATGAGCAAAGAAATCATCAAACACAGCCATAACATCTGATTTAATAACGACCCAACAATGTTGATAGAATTCAAAAGGGATCCCATCAGGACCAGCAGCCTTATTTTTCTCCATCTGATCAATAACCTCCTTAACTTCTTTCTCAGTAAAAGGCACTCCCATTTTCTCCCTATCTTCATCATTAAGTTTCTCCCAGTCCTGCCAATTATCATCTGCAAGCCGAATAGAAAACCCACCAGCAGGCCCAAACAAAGATTTATAATAACTAGTGGCATGCTTCAGGAGATCACAGGTCCCCTGAATCTCATTCTCCCCATCTTTCATTGAAAAAATCATTTTCTTTCTCCTCACCCCATTAGCAATCCTATGAAAATATTCAGTATTATTGTCACCCCTAAGCAACCAATTGTCCCTCGACCTTTGCTGCCAAAATCTCTCCTCATTTTCATACACCTCCAACAACTCTTTCTGAATAACTGCTTTTCTTTGAAGTTGCTCAGCAGTAAGTAAAATCAATTCCTCAATACTTTCAAGTTCCAGCAGCTCCTCTACCAACCTCTTCTTCCTTTTCTTTTCCTCTCCCCTTAAATGGACCCCCCAACCTTTCAAATCATTTCTGACATTTTTGAGCTTTTTCTGCAATCTATCCAGACTGTTCTTGCCATTCACATGTTTTTCCAAACTTTCTCCACTCTGGCCAAAAAGTCATCACACTGTAACCAACTTTTCTCAAATCTGAATTCTCTACCCCCTGGTTCTTGCCCTTCCATAGTATCCAGGATCAAAGGACTATGATCAGAAACCTCCCTAGACAACTTGTGTACTGTAGTGAGAGGAAACAGCTTCTCCCATTCTCTACAAACTAAGATTCTATCCAGTTTCTCCAAAGTCGGATTCTTCTGATTGTTAGACCAAGTGAATTGCCCACCAGACATACAGATCTCTCTTAACCCATGAGCATTGATAATCGAATTAAACATGTGTCCCCACTTGTTCAAAACATGACCTTTGTTCTTTTCAGAAACACGCCTGATCACATTAAAATCACCTCCTACCAACAAAGGAATAGTTTGATCCTGACAAACCTCAGCTAACTCAACCAAAAATTCCTCTTTATTCTCCTCTTGGGCAGCCCCATACACAATCACCAGATGCCATTGAATCTGTTTCAAAACATCAAACACCTTCAACTTAACATGAAACTTACCCACAGACACACCAACCTGAGTCAATTTAGAGGAACGTAGGCCCCCCAAAATGCCCCCAGATTTTCCAACAGATGGCAGCCAACTCCAGGAAAATTGATTCATAGGATCAATCCTCCTGAAAAAAGCCTCAGAATAGTCCTTCTTAATAGTTTCCTGTAAACCAATAAAATTCACCCTCTCCTGCCTCAACAAACTATTCAAATAAGCACCTGCACCTTTCTTCCCCACACCCCTAATATTCAAAATAGCACCTATCATAAAACAGATTTTCTCTCTCTTGTTCCAGTCACAATACCACTCATAGGGTGGTAATTGTGAACCTTCACAGCAGCAGCCTTTAACTTTCTCTCCCTCATAACAGAACCAATTCTCAGCTTTTTCTTTTGTCTCCTAGAAACCACGGGAGTGAATTCTTCTTCATCATTACTAGCCTCCTTCCAATCCAGAAACAAAACCTTCTCATTCATATCAGGAGCACATTCATTCACTACCTGCCTCCTATCCTGCAAACTATGCCTAGCAATCTCTAATTCTTTTAAAGAGTTAATATGTTCCAAAGATATAGAAGAAGCATCTATCCCCATTTCCAACGCTCTATGCATAATAACATCATCATACAGAATAGCAAAAGAATTATGTAAATTTAGATTTGTACCTGAAAGGTCTCTAGGATTCTGTTGAGCCAAATGTCCTTCAGCCATGTTTCTAGCACCACCTTGATCAATCACCCTCGAGCTCCTTCTAATACCCTGTTGTTCTTCCACATCAACCACCTGATCAGATTGAGAATCCACACTTTCCTGGGGAGAACCATCAGGCTGAGACAAACCAATAACCACTGTTTCCTGATCCTGATTGACAGCATCCATGTCCTGAGCACCCTCCAACCCAGAACCCTCAACAGCTCCTTTTTTCTCACTATCAAAAGAGGACCCAAACGAAGCATCAGTAGAAGCACTGTCATTCCTTGCCTGTGCACCCTCCTCATGCTCATTCTCCTCCTCCAACATATGCCCATATTGCTTCATGAGTTCATAATGTTTGTCACTACTCTTATCCTTCAACAGCCCCCTGATAAAGTCATCAAACCTCTGGGGACCAGCAGCAACCTCAATATTGACCTCTTTAACCACCTCAGAAGATGGATCTTGCTCCACATCCATGAGATTACTACCCAGCCCATCTCCCCCCAGCACATTTTCCTGAGAATCAACCTGCATTCCCACAACAGCTGATCTATTTTGATTACCCGTCCCACCACCAGCACCAGAGCCCCCTGCCACATTCTCCCTAATAACTAGTCCCCTCGAACGACCAACACCTCCCTCACTAGCCCATATGTTAGCCATTTTAGTCCCAAAAGAGACACCCCCAGAGTCCTCCTGCTCCACCACAACCTGTTTTCCTTTGTCCAATCCAGCTTCACCAGCACCATTCCCACCATGTTGACGACCCCCAGCACTTCCAACATTACTTGCACCAGGAACAGTTCTTTGCCCATTATCATCAACAGGTCTCCCAAGCACATCTTCACCCTCATTCTCCTTATCCACCCCAACATTACCATCCTGTCCATCAATCCCCACAGCAGAAGGCATATTTGATACAGCATCTGGAGCAAAAATCTCCCTGGTATACTTGAATTCATAAATCCCACCTTGCATCTCCCCCCTTCTGGTATTAGGAACCAAAGAGACATCTAAACAGGCAATTTTCACTCTCACATAAGTCAAGTTCCTCAAACTATTCCTGTCCAGGGCCACAGGCTTGCCCACTAAAGAAGCAACATAGAAAACAGTTGATTTCTCCATGTACTTCATAGGGATACCCACAATTCTGAACCAGGCTTCTTCCAACCATTCAACAGGTTGCAAATCCCCATTCCACTTAGACAACTGAATCACAGCATCAGGAATTGTTTTCATGAAGACCTTCCCAAAATGGAAATCATCAATAGACCTGGCAGAAGGAAACCTCATCAAAAATTCCACATCATTAATGGACCTGGCATTGAATCTCCATCCAGATCCCATAGCATCAGCCCAAATTTGAAACTCCTTCTCCAGGTCCTTGCCAGTTACATCACCCCTCACCACACTTATATGAGCATAATGCAGCTGCTCCATAGACTGAACATTGGACTCCACCACAGGAATAGAATGAAAACCCTGCTCAAAATCAGTACTGCCAAAGAAGAGAGGAACATACTCCCATGGTTTCCTCTCTTGATAGACCAAAATGCTATGATCCTTCCCACAATTATCACAAACAACCTCTTCCTCAATCACATCAAGCAACTGCACATCCCCAGAACCACCAACCACAGCACCATCCCTCGGCATACTCACTACTGGTGGTGGTACAGAGGACCCCACCAGAGTAGTAGCCACAGCATCCGACTGAGTAACTGATAAGATTGGAGACAAATTCACAGGACGATTCCCCCCAACAGGCACATTAACAGAAGTGGACGCCGAGGTGTTTATACCAGAAGCAGATCGAGTGGTAGGTACAGAAGTGTTCAGCACAACTCTAGGCACATTAACTTGCTCAACAGTTCGTGCAAAAACCGGCTCCCCCCTTCTAGGATTCGAGTCAGAATTACCTGATCTGCCTGGGAAAGACGTCGCATCAGACCCAGAGCCTTGCTGCATCTCCGGGCGATGGCTCCACCGACCCCGATTGCGAGCCTGTTCCGCTTCATGACGGCGAGCCTCTGACAGTGCACGCTCCCGTGCCAGAGCCTCCCTGCGCTGATCCTCCAACCTGGCTTCAATTTCCGCCTGCCTCAACTCATCACGATGCCTCATATCACGACGCCGAGCATCCTGCTCCTCACGGCGCCGCTCCTGCTCACGGATCCACCCACTCTCCCTAGGATCCCCCTCCAAACCTCTACGATCAACAGGAAAGCGGCCCTGTCCATACCCAGATCCGAATCTGCTCGCATAGGGACCAGATCGGACTGGGGGACGAGAAGGCGACCCACGCCCACCACGAAATCTCCGATCCATGTCAAAATCCGCAGCCACCACCTGAGCAAACAATCTAGAATCACCCGAAACAACACCGCTCCACTTCACCGGAGCAGCAACCCGCGGCGACGATGGTTAAAGGAGAGGCGGTTCCCGGAAGAACAC
This sequence comes from Avena atlantica, assembly GCA_910589765.1. Lineage (NCBI taxonomy): Eukaryota > Viridiplantae > Streptophyta > Magnoliopsida > Poales > Poaceae > Avena > Avena atlantica. The sequence continues at coordinate 524,800,926 of OU342739.1, read as the reverse complement.
CACACCACACACACCGCGAGATCTAGAAATGGCGAAAGGGGAAACTGCTCTCGATTTAGGGTTAGGGAAAACACGAATTGAGGGCGAAACTGTCCGCGGATCGCACTCCGTCGTATTAGTACTCCGCAGCTCCCCTGGCAGGTGGTCCTCCCCTAGCGCAGCCCCACCGTCAGCGCACACTTTTCTCCCACAACCACCAAGTCGTATCACCCAGCACGTACGCACGTAGGGCGACGCACCGGCGACACCGCTAGAAATTGCCCGCGCCACCACCGGCGGACCCACGAGAATGTGCCATCGCTCATGTACCAGGCGTGTCCCGTACGAAAAACTCGCCACCGAACACCAACTCGTTAGGAACTGTCCCGAAGCATCCCACAACGACACCTGTCCCGAGCGCTCTCTCGAGATCTGGCCCCGTCGGCAAGGACTAATCAGATCATCAGCCACCTCACGAATTATGGCCCTCCAGCTCCCGATCAGCCCCCGACGATCATCGGAGCAAACCACCGTGGAGGTAGGAAGGAGAGAAGGAGAGACGTGGAGAGCCATCATCCCTGCTGTGAATCTCTAAGTTGAATAATTACAATTAACTAACACTTACATAACTACATACAACATTTTCACAACATTTTAGAATAGAGGGAGGGGATTTGAGAGAGGAGAGGGAAGGGGAGATGTACCTGCGGCCAGAGGGGAGAGGTGCGGGACAAGGATATGGCCGGAGAGGGATCAGCCCATCCTCCATGCCGGAGGGAGGCAGCCCACCCGCCGGAGCGGCCGGCGGCCTGCGTGCTGCGGGCGGCGACCTGCGTGCGTGTGGACACGGCGGCCGGCATGCGGGGTGATGGAGGAGCGGATGGAGGTGGTCCGGAGATGGGCGGAGGTGGAGAGAGCGGAGGAGGAGCGGCGGGAGGTGGTGCGCCAGCCGGCGTCGTGTGTGAGGGCGGAGGCGGCTGTGATGGTATGATTGGATCGGGGAGAAAGGGAACTGGTCGATTCGCTATAACCCTAGGGTCGGCGCCATTTGAAATGGCGCCGACATAGCGGCCACGTCAGCCAGGAGCCCACCCCAGTGGCAAGTTCGGCGCCATCGCCGACATGTGTTAGGTCGGCGCCGTTTGAAGTGGCACCGACGTGAGGGGTAAGATTCCAAATTAGTTTCGCCCGGGGGCAAGAGCTGGTTGAAGTTGTTCAAATTGGTCAGATTTGTCAAAAAATACTCTCATAGTGGTACAACAGAAACATTGCGGGTCCATATTACAAACATACACACATTATTATTATTACAATACCAGAAGTTCTAGACTTCAAAAGATTCAACTTACAAACCAAACTTAAACTGTTTCAGCGGTAGATTTAAAGTTTCAAACTTATACTCCAAATTGAGCTCACCAACTTATTATATAAGGTTTTTGCTGCTCGGCTCAATTAGTTACTAATAACTATGGCAACTATTCAGACTTGTTGCCCTCCACTCCATAACGTATCTCATAGTCCACCCCTTCCACTCCTCTGGACAGATCTGGCTCCTCGCAGTAGACATCCTCTTGGCCTTCAGCTGCGTATAATGGAGTATCTTCTAGCTCCTCAGAGTCTAAGAAGGGGATCAAAGAAAAGATTTAGTAACAGCATTACCTAGCAAGTTCATTATATGCAAGGTGGGGATTTTGATGATCTATCTACCACCTCGGACTATTAGTCCTTGGCATTATGCAGTTTTCATAAACCTTTCTTCAAAGATTGATTTTATTATCAAAAAACTATGCCCATTAGGCTTCACAAGTTAACCAGAGCTTTCATGGAGTTCCTTTCCTGCCGCGTTCGTAGCTCCTTCCCGGACCAGGGAGTAACAAGTTACAGTTCTTACACTCTGCAGGGGTGCGTTACTTTACCCATGAGAGATCAAATCCTTGTTGCACAATCGGGCGTACTTTCTCGTCCACAATTCCGTGATGTGGGGCCTAGTAGATGATCTAAGCCAATCACTGCCCCCTTTGCGACCCCGCATGTCTACTTGGTGTACGCCATGCCCACACATTGAATTATGACAATGATTGGTACTGATCGTTCAGATACCAGAACTATCGTGGGACGTTGAGGGTTCCCACCCATATGCTGCATATCCTCTACGAATTACCAATTAATGCACGCTACGAGGATAACAGCCACGACTTGCGCATACGGCTACATACAAGAGGAAAAAAATACAGCTGACTTCTCTGTCCCATTCCAAATCTCATGGTTAACGTGTAATATACGGCGCTAGAATTAGTGATGTCATGGGTTGTTAAGTCCTAGGTGATTAATCTCATTGCAAATGGAAACCTAAGTTCCAATGCTCACCTTATCCATATCACCACTTAGGATGATATCAACAATTTATTTCTCAAATAACATTTTCTATCTCTGAGACGTAGATGATAACACACAATTTTGCAAATTACTTTGATAAAGATTCATCAAAGGACATGAGCAAGTGATGAACTTGCCTTGAGATTGCCAGGTAGTGAAGTCGGAAGCTTGCACTCGACCTTGAGCTTCTATTTCTACAAAACACCATTATTGCCCGGTATGGATAATATTTAAAGAAGCAAAAATGATTATGCATAGTAATATAATGCATCATTTATTATTTATCTTCTTTGTGTGTTTTACCAAATTATATTAATTTCTGGAATTTCTTTATGTAATAAATAATTTTTAAGGAACATCCTTTAATATTTTGTAAATATTATATTCAATATTTTTGTAATATAATATATTAGTAATAGAGTTAAAAACTAATTTTTATTTATTTTTAACCCTTATTATCATTTTATTAATATTATTTTTAAAGAATAAGTCTTTTAATTTAGAAGATTTTATTTTACTACCTTAAATAGTAAGTTAGTATTTTTATAAAATACTACACTAATTAAGAATGCTAAAAGTATTTTTATTTTTTAGGTATTTTATTTATTTTTATTAAATTTCATAAGGAATATATAGTATAAAAATCTTTAACTTAAAGTTATTCTATTAAAAACAGAATTCTTAATTTTATTAGGTAGCTTGTATTATTATGAACCTAAAAATATATTATTTGTATTTTTTAGGGATTTTATTTTATTTATTAGAATTTATTAAATCCTATGTGTATTTTGGTCTTTTATTATTTCTAATTTTCTACTTGCAAACTGGACCTAGCCCATTGGGCTGGCCCAGCCCTGACCAGGCCCACTTGGGCTGGTCAAACCCACCCGTAACAAGTGGTACTGTCCCGTACCGACCCAATACACTTGTTCCTCTCTCTCTCTCTCGTCCTTTCTTCTCTCTCGACCCCGTAGTGGCGTTGTGCTGCCGATGCCGTCGTCGTTCGATTCACGCTGCCCTGGGCCTCCCCGGCCGCCGCAGTGGTGTAAGGCGGGGTAGTCGACACCGCTCTCTCGTCTGGTCCAGTTTGATTCGTATCTAGGCCCTTCTTTCGGCCAGGCTGGCTCCACCCTGAACCCTAGGGTTTGGTGGTTGCCGACAATGTACCTCTTCGCCGCTCCTGTGGTACTGTGATGTGCTCTTGGTGGTGTGGTGGCGTTGTTTGACCACTGGTGTTGATGTGGCCTCCGCCATGGCTTGGCGCGGGTTGTAGCACCCTCGGGTGCTCCTCGTGTCACCGTGTGCGTTCGTCAGCCCCGCTGCTTCCTCTTCCAATCATCAGCGAGGACCACAGTAAGTAGTCTTCTTCTCCCTCTCTGACTCTCTATCATGTACCTCTCTTGTTAGGTTCTATGTACTTCTAGTGGCAATCCCTAATTAGGGTTCCTGGTTCGATTAGGGTTCATCCCTCTGGTTTGATTATGATGATTGAATTATAACTGGTAGTGGTGGTTATACAGTTCTAGATGATTGTCTACTAAGGATTGTAAGGTTGTTAGTGGATCTGTTAACCTTATTCCAAATAAGTGATTGGATACTGTCTAAGTAATGATGCCACTGTGTTAAGCTATTGCCTGTTGACTCTAGTGATGTGGATTTCACTAATGTTCCAGGTTCTTAATACTGGCAGTGGTACTGTTAGTAATGGTTCACTATGTTTGATACATTGACCTGTGTTGATATGTTCAGATTGGAGTCTATATGTTACTTCATGATCCTCTGATTGTGTATATGCAAACATAATTATGATTCCTGATTGATGTTTCCAGGAAAATGATTAGTTACCTTCTGCAATTTTACTTGTAAAAATATGAGTGTAGGATTTGCTTGGTTTAGAAATTATACTTATGACACCTTCTTTGAAATGGTACATAAGTGTAATTCTAACATTGAGCTAATTTCTACTTGTGTCCAAGTGTGGCTTGGCTAAATGAATTGAAATTTCCTGCTGGATTTATTATCCACAGATGCTATACTTCTCTTAGCCTGTGATGCTGGTCTGAGGCATAAATAGGTAAAACTAAGTTTGTTACTAGTTGTCCTTCATAGATGTGTTCTGATGCATGGTATCAACTAATGATTCTTGAATTTATTAATAAAATGATTGGCATCCTCACCGTTTAATATAGATCCTTAAGATCTGTTTATTTCTGAGGTGCTACTTCTTAAGAGATGTGCCCAGAAATCTTGATCTAGGGATGCTGTTATATTGGGATGTGCAGATATAGATTTATATCAAGGATCTATGATGCACAAGATGAGATCCTGGATTTGTGTTTAAAGATTGGTCATTGGCTTTTAGTTAAACTTCCTTTTGTGATGGATACACCCCACTTGGGTGTTTTTCTGAGAAGAAAATATCATATGATCTGATGATCTGATATAAGTGGATCATGTGATTGTTGTATGTATACTCATCACACAATTTAGTTGTTGATGATGATGTTATCGTGCTAGCTTGTTTTTGCTGGCTTGCTCTGGTTCACTTGTTTTGGTTGGCTTGATTTGGCTCTATACCTCATGGTGTTGTTCCTGCTCCTCCTAGCTGATGATCTTGATCTTGACCTTGCTATCCACCTGCTCACCCCCTCCTTATGTCACCATCTTGTAGATGGTTGGATGATTTGTTGTGTATCTTGGCTGGTGGTTTAGTTTGGGCTTTGGCAAACTCAGTGTGTTCTTGGCTTTGTGCTTGAGAATGGAAAGATGAAATCCTGGTAGTTGTGCTATGGTTGTGCACTTCCTTTTTGGACTGCTTGTGCTGTTACTGTTGTGTAGACAGCACACTACATGCATTTAGGTGACTAAGCTATTTGGCTGCTTGGCTGGTTGTAGATCATATCAAGTGAATTGACTTTCACTTCTATCCGTTTACTAATTACTGCTCTGGTGAAACTTACCCCTTTTACTGTGCTAATGATGTGGATCTGAAGCTCTTTTGTTTGAAAAGAACAGATTCTATATATTGGTGAAATTTGCCCCTTTTACTACTCAATGATGTAAGTTTGAATGGTGCACTTCACTGTTCTCTACTGAGAGTAGTCTTTTATTCTCTTTGTATTTGTAGGTACAAGATCTGGATGCTCAAGATGTAGTATAGGAATAGATAAATTTATAGGGTTTTTTATTGTAATCTTCATTTTATTCTTTTGTAAGAATCTTGTAATAATTTCTTTATAATAGAATTTCATTTTTTGTAATTCTCTTACTGTAATGAATTGCTTTATTTGTTGTATCAGCCTCATACTGTAATATGATTATGGAATAAAGAAAAGAAATAAGAATTCCTTTCTTATTTGAATTTCTTTATTTTAAATTCCTATTATTGTTTAATATATCTTTAATATAAACAAACAATATTACTAAATAATTTTGGAAAACATTTTAAAATATTAGCTTCTAAATTTTAAATATTTTCCAAATGATTCAAATTTCAAATTTGAATTCAAATTATTCCCCCCAAAACACATAATTCATAAAGTCATGTCAAAATTTATAACAATCACTATAAAAAGTTATTCCCGCCTCTCGATAGTGAAAGAAACTCTGATCACTTTAGGTTTTTGTTTGGCGAAAAATTTACCCGTATTTTACAGATGAATGCATGCACATGCACAAAATCCTATTTCTACCCTTTGTTGGTTTCTAAATGCTGGGGTGTTACACGCATATACATTTTGATACCCTTTAACTTCGGGAAACAGGCTAGTATAAAGAAAATAGCTTCTCCCGATTTTTAAGAGCTCATCTCTTAACAAAGGGAAATGAACTTTCTCTTTCTTTGTTCTCTCTTCTATTTAGACAAAAAGTGTAACTTTAAAACACCCCTCCTGTATATGCCCTAAGGTACATTTCCACATTGGCACATTAGTACACTCATATTATACTTAGCACGGTCCCTAAAATTTGATCACTCATACCTCCTTCGTCCCGACCCCAAGGAAACATAATGTTGCCAGGACTAGATGTAAGTAAGTCAACATTATAATGCCCTTTACCCTCTCTAGTTTTAAAACAAATCAACTAACTTTTCTAAAACAATCAAAGTTACCTGATTTTATTGAACTAAAGAGGGTAGAAGATATCCTAATGTTGACCCACTTATCTCTATCCACCCCCTGCTCATAGGACTTAAGCGAGAATAGAGCAACAACTAGGCGTAATGGCCACACAATTGTACATGCAATGACGAAGCTAACATTACCCAAGCAATGATGAAACATCCACTGAAATATATCAAGTTCAATATCAAACGTTTCACCAATAAGACACAACAAAACAAAGAGAGTTCTCACTCAATATTTGAAGCTTCAGCATGATAACTGTAATTAGCATATATGCCACATGCTTTCTTTACTAGGTTCAATGGATAAAGCATATTCAGCAACTAGTTTCCACCTTGGCATGATCAACGGGATGTTCGAGGTCATACATTAACATTATTTCGAGGAAGAAGTATAGATAACCCCCCATAAGTTTTGGAAAAGGGACAGAGAACCCGTGGATATATTGGCGTGCTGCCTTTCTGTGGCCGTGTCATTGGGAGTACTACTCCGGTGAGCTATTGTCGGCTTGCATCTAGAAGTTTGCATGTTGAATGTCCCTAAGGCCATCTCCACAGGAGGAGACCCAAATAGTTCTGACCTGTCTGTTTTTGTCCACCCGAACACCCGGACTGAAAAACAGCCCCTAGCGGGAGAGCCAAACGAACCCGTAATTAGCATATATGCCACAAGCTGACTTTACTAGGTTCGGTGGATAAAGCATATTCAGCAACTAGTTTCCACCTTGACATGGTCAACATGATGTTCAAGGTCATACATTAACATTATTTCGAGAAGGAAGTATAGATAACCCCATAAGTTTTGGAAAAGGGACAGAGAACCCATGGATAAGTTGGTGAGCTATTGAGCTTTCATCTAGATGTTTGCATGTTGAATGTCCATAAGGGCATTTCCACAGGAGGAGACCCAAACAGTTCTAACCCGTATGTTTTTGTCCAGCCAGACATTCAGACCAAAAACATCCCCTAGCGAGAGAGCCAAACGGACTGACTGTCCACACACGACCCATCTATATGCCAAATTTGGTCCATCAGTGATTAAGCCGAACAATCATGCTGTCTTTCCTCCTGCCAATCTAGCCCACCAGCCAATCAAGTTTGTCCGCCAAATAGAGAACAAAATGGTTCTCCTTGCTATGGCACTGCTCTGGTAGAGGCAGACAACATCACAAATATTGTCTATTTGGATCCCTGATTTGCGTCATGTTGTTAGGGTGTGTTTGGTTTTGGAACCAAGTGTAATGGGATGGGACCATTCTAGCCTTTTTGCTCGTTCCTGTGTTTTTTTGAAAATTGAAATAAAATCTACCCGTTCCTTTGAAGGAAATATACCCTCTATATTTAAAATTTACCGGTTCCACCGATTTGGTGGAATGTGGTGGAATCTGTATGTTGCTCTGGCTAACCACGCACAAATATCTCCCTCACCCAAACAAAATTAACCCACACACACCCATTTCCCCCGTCTCGGTACGTTTCATTCGTCCTCCCCATCTCTCCCATGGCGGCGCGGCTGCACAAGCCGGTGGCGGCAGGTAGGAAAGAGGAGCTATCGGCGGGGGAAGCTAGCAGACGGCAAGCAGGAAAGAGAAGATGCCGATGGGGAGGATAGAGGGGGTAGTAGTAGCGGGCTAGAAGGCGGCAGCGAGCGGTCTACACGGCGTGGCGCTGCTGCTACTCGTCTGGGTCGCGTTGGCCGCAGAGCATCTGTCGATCTGGGTGTGGCCTATGATGAAGAAGAGTTGCTGATAACTTTTATGTAGTGATGATGATCCTCCGCAATAGGCCAGCAGCTAGATTAGTGCTCATTCATGTGCTTTTTGTTGAGATTGGCATTGATTTTATGCCTGATTAATATTGGGCACCTAATTTTAGTCCAAAAAAATTGGTGTTATTATAATTATACATAGCAGCAGAACATACGATTGATACACTATGAAATTGCTTAATGACAAAGATAAGTGTAACTCTTCCTACAAAAATGTTTAATTTGAAACCGCTTGATGGAGTCGTTCCATTCCATTGCACCTCGGACATTCCATTCCACTTGGTTCTAAAACCAAACACACCATTAGAGATGCAAACAAACCATTTGGATTGCCGATGATTTGGGTTATGCCGTTAGAGATGCCCTAACAACGACAGAGATGAGCCAAAACTCATTAGGCTGACAGAGGTGAGCGGCGTCATGGCAAGAAGGCAGTACAAAGCTCTCGTTAGGCTGACAGTTATGTCACATAGGAGGTTGCAGTGAGTCAATAAAGATAATTATGATCCAATTACTATTTCCTTTGATCTAAACGAATAAACTCAAATTTGTTAGATTCAAATGTATCTAGACAAATTTTAGGGCTAGACATCTAAAACTAAACAAATCTAAGGCCATTAATTTTAATTTGGTTCAAGGAGTATAAAAACCACCTTGCATGTTTCCGAAGGATTATTTGTCCGGTTTTACAAACCTGTGGATTATTTGACTGGTTTTACAAATTTGAAGGGATTATGTGAGCCGTTTGAGTTGAGGGGTTTCTTTGTCCTTTTACAAAACTTATATGGGGATTCTGTACTTCTTACTTATTTCGAGCGTAAATACTAAATCATCTGGAACAACAATGTTTTTAGGGTTCCCATATGCGATATGTACAATTGTTGCACTTGACGAGATGCGTAGAAGGTAGCAGCGACCGAGATCCTTCAACCATCGTGAATCCGACCCGAAGGACCTGGAGAGGTCTCGAAACCCTGGATTCTGCATGCGCACAACATATAGGTACTCCATTCAGAAATTTAAGTTGGACTTCGCCTACTCACAGTATCCAATGCAAGACTTTGACTAACATTTTTTTAGCAAAACTTTGACCAACATTTTATTTTATTAAAATATACTACCAACAAAGAAAATAATAATAATTCGTCCGTCTCAAAAAATAGATATCACAGATTTATTAAAATTTAAATAAATCTAGACACTGTTCAGTATATAGATTTATCTAAATTCTAATAAACCTGTTGTATCTATTTTAAAACGGAGGGAGTACATTGTATTTTTGCAACATGCTATTTTTCGTAATTAAAAATCCTAAAATACTCAGCCAAGCAAGATAAAACTCACAAGAAAAAAACATAGAAAGAAAGATCAACAAGAAGCAAAGAATCGAGACTTAGAATAAAAATACGCGAGGTGCAGAAGAGGATTGTGCATCAGAGTCATGGAAGTAGAGCAACACGGCTTGCTTCGCAAAGCCAGCTTCTGCTCCTTAAGCAGGTTATGCATGTCGTCATCTGCACCAAATCCCCAATCCACAACAGATTGTGTGACAAAACAAAATCGCATAGAAAACACGCAAGTTGATCGAGAGAGTAGATAAACGCAAGTGGATGCATACAATACTAATTTGTTTCAACAAGAGAGAGAAAATAGGGGTAAAGAATGGAGATGCAGGGGGAACAGGAATGGTGGGGTGAAGCAAACGGCGGCGGCGGCTGTGGGTGAAGCCCTGCTTGCTTGGTGGTATTTATTGACGGAAGTGCCAGGCTGCCAGCTAGGGTTCAGCGGGTGGCCTCTATCGGCCGTCCGATCTGCGAGGCCCTCCGGTTGAGATTGAGTTTGAATAGGTCACACCTGCGCACACTGCGCACCACGTGACACGTATTTCCCCAGAACCTACGAGCTTATAAAATTCTAAAAAGGAGCACCGGGAATGAAGCTAGTAGCACTCCGTATTAGTTTTTATGAACATATAAATGGAAAAAACAAATACTCCCTCCATCATAAAGTCTCTATACATATACGCATTTTAATATTACTTAGATGCATGTATAAAGTGAAATCAGTTAATTTGAAACGAAGGGAATAGAAAAACCGGATATCACAAGATAATTATTCTACCCGTCTGAAATAAGCTGCCCTAAATTTATCTAGCTACATGCGAATCTAAAAAGAGCACCGTGAATGCAGCTAGTATTAGTTTTTATGAACATGTAAAATGGAATACAAATAGAAACTGGACACTACAAGAAAAAAGTCCACTCCCTCAGTCTAGAAAAAGATGTCTTCAAATTCGCATGCTACATGCAAATCTAGATAAATATGCGATAAACTTTTTTGAGATAGAGTCATATAAACATATAATATGTGTTGTTTACAAATACAAGAATTTTCTGATGACTAGATGTATATCATAGTTGTCATTGAAAAAAATCACGATGTAGATTTTTTAAAAAATACACAGAAAGTAGATCTTGGAAAAAACTGAAAAGATTTACTATAACTATATAATCCACTAACTACATGCGAATCTAATTGGGTTTAGTGCGTGCCTCCTAATGTGCCTTTTCCATACCTCACTAATGTGTTTCGAGTCAGTTCAAAAACAAAATTGCGACTTGGACATACTCTACCTAGTATACTCAGAACATTGAAATTTTATGCGGGAGCATTTTTGGATTTTTCAGAATGTCAATTTAATTTGCATTTCAACCAAAACATACGACACGGCCTTTAGTTTCTAAAGAAGCATCACCCACATCCAGGTGGGTGCATTCTAATTACACGCTAACAACCTTTAGTTTCTACTGAAGCACAGAGTACCAGGATATGCACAGTTCTAATAGTCAACCGAAGAAACATTGTCAATCTTCGGCCCAGAAATGAAGCAAGATGACCAAATTCACTTCTCATCATTACACGTAATGGAGCGAGAACTTCAATGTTGACAACTCATTGAGAAACCAGATAAGCTGAACAACAAGCAAGATCGGATCTTTCACGAGCACCCGAATTGTCATAGATGCCCATGAACAAAACAGTTCCTAATCTTACTGTCATCTTGCAGCAAAATTTACACTGGAGTTATTTTGACGACCAGAACCATATGTACAACTACAAAGACAGAGACAACTGTATTGCCATTTACACCCCCAAACCATCCTGGCAAATTGGGGTGGAACGAGCCAACAACCAACAACGCTCCTTCGCTTCGCTCTATAGTACACAATTTACTAGCCAAACAGAAGCACTACTACCCTGTGGATTGTACTGCCTGATCAGGCTGCTTCCTTGGTCCTCGCTTGTCACACAAATAGTTGAGGACATACAGGTTACAAACAGAGCGTACAGTCAAGAGGGTGGAGATGCTCCCTAAATAGAGACAAGAGCAAATCAATCAGTTGACTGCGCAAGAAGCATGAATCAAAACCACCAAGAAGAAAGTTTGTTCTTCAGAATATTACCTCATTAGCTACTTTATTTGAGGGACACCATCACTGCAGAACTTCTTGAAATTTTGGCACTCGTCAGCCAGGAAATCACTGTAAATTTGTCGATGAAATGTTAAATTGGATTCTTAAAAAAGGGAAAACCACTGCAGATGGAAGACAGGTAGAATGCAGACTTACTAGATGCGCTCCACCATTTCCGGAGCATCCCATCTAGGACTCCAGGGGTAGTCATTTATTTGAGTTGATGTAATAGGTATCCCTTGGGAATTACAGTGCTGCGAGGAATCAGGAATGACAATGTTATTGCACAAACAGTGAAAAGAACAACATCATGATTCACTTCCACCACCCATCCGAATCTATATGGAAAATCAATAATAGCATACAAGAAAGACCGTTGATGAAGCATGTACATCACAAATAACCATAAGCGGTGAGTATCGAGATAAATACCTGACAACTCTGTAAGGTCAGGATAGGTTGTTGTTTTGGGAACTGAAGGGGGATGATAAAGTGAACCTGCAAGATCACATTGCGTCACAAGTCACTGGTTAGTGGTTAATCCACAAATATGAGGTATAAGAGATTAGAGAATCAAAATAGATGATGCCAAATGCCAAAAAAAAAAATTATAGAAAGCATTATTACAAGGAAAAAGTCTACTTTCAGCCATGAAGTATGGAAATGTTCAGTTTTCAACCTTAAAATCTAAAATTGTTTGAATCGCAGCCTCAAACTAATTAAACAACACTTTTCACCCTTGGGTGGTCTCAAATGTGGCTCTGGGTGACATGAATGTCCACTAACTCACTGAACAAACAAACGCTACAACAACAGTCTATAACAAACTCTACCAATCAGACAAAAAGCTTCCACGGAAAATGCTAGAAATGAAAAAAAAATGGTATACACAGATGAATAAAAGGAACTCGGTGACATGGCAGTGGTGTGGCAGATAAATGGCATCAATGTAAGCCAAAACCTCTTGTGAAACCACCCAATGATAAAAAGAACTCTTTCCATCATTCTAAGTTCAGAATCAAGGGGTTTGGAAGTTTAGGGTTGAAATGTGTACTGCTGATGGGTGCCATAAACGCTTACTAATAACCTAATAATAAGAAAAGTAGGAAGAAATGTGGATAAGGCATTCCATTTTCCACTGCTTTGCACTATCTTCAGCACAAGAAACGGATGTGGCTGCGGTTCAAAGCACCTGCCAATTTTTTCTAACCAAGATACGAGTTAACGGATACTTCCTCTGTTCCTAAATATAAGAAGTTCTGGCAAGTCATTTTGGCTTGTGAAAACATCTTATATTTAGGAAAAGAGGGAGTAGCAGTTTTCTACTTAAAAGTTCATTGTGGTCGAATTAAAGTTTAGATGTGCACTGTCCAAAGTTCTGATTTGATGAGTTCACAGTTGGTGGTTTAGACGCCAAAGCTGGGATTTCACGAGTTCAAAGTTTGTGACTGTTTGAGTCAAAAGTCTGCGACTATATTAGACAAAAGAAAATGGAAAAGGAAGGTAGATTTACGTATTTATGGACATACCAGAAATGTAAAAATCCCTGAAATGGAAAGAACTGTAGCTTTCCGGCAAAGAATCTGATGCATACACAGGGTTGTTAGACGATATGCCAAAAAACACAAAAATGCAAGAAAAGACATTACTAGTACCGGATCAGCCTCTAATGGTCTCCCGAAAGCAGGAGCTAGGGCTTCGATGAAACGTCTTCTGGAACCAATTGAAGCTGATGCCTCAACAACCTTCAATATAGTTAAGAAACATAAATTTGTACTCCAAAAACGAATCCAGCAGTGTCATTAATAGTATCCTAGAAATAAGCTCTATTTAACCAATTAAATGATTCAACCGTAGTGAAGTTTCAAGATTCAAGTGGATTTACATGCTTCAATAAATGAAAAGTTGCACGTCTGATCTCTGTCCATAAAGGTTGAAAAGGAAAAGGTACAATATGGCAGGAGGTCTCCTGCTTACAGCTACCATGTCAGTAATATTGTAAAAACTACTGTCTTTTCCTGATTCCTTTTTCTGCCCATGCTTCGTCCTTCGAACATAGCTAGAAAAAAATCTTGAGCACATAAGTACTCACAGCTTTAACGTGGCAGAACTAATACACATCGCACAATCCCTAACTAACATATCATATTCAGTGTGAATGGATTTGACATGACAACTAAAAGATACAGAAAAATAGCACCACCAACAATAACAATAAATAGTCAGATTAAGACAATTACTAGAAAATGCACAACAATTTACCTGGTTCTTAAGATCATCTTCTAAAGCAAGAATATATTCTGCCATGCACCTTTACATAATTAGACCAAGAAAGAGAGATCATCAGTGACAAAGAGATGCTGCTTCTTTTGATGAAAATTTTACAAAGATGTCACAGGTGCAGTCGGTTTTGACATGTAACATGCTAGACGAGACAATCTTCATGTAACCATTTACTCAGGAGTGTGGCTGTGTGGCAAGTTGACTTACATCCCATCAACCCATGCAGGGAGCTTGACAGCGTCCACTGAGAAAAATGATTTCATTTCAGGGGTTGAGATAAGTTTCAGCCGGGGTGCAGAAGGAACAGAGGAGTAACTTCTGCTAACCGGAAATATGGCCTGCAAAATAACCCAGCAGCCCATTTTCAAATGCACAACAAAACTCCTAAATTCCATCAGATTATCCAAATTATGAAACATATAAAGTGCTGTGTCTACTGCCTAACACTAAATACACTTGTTATATATGTTCACCGCATTTTTTTTGCCGCTACCTGAAAAGCATCTGGAGGGCAAACTGCAATCATATCATATACTTCCAATTTACCACTTGACTGAAATACCACAACAATACAAGACACACTGAAGATAATATTTCTTCGCAACAGTGGGATTGTTGACTTGCAAATCCTGATGCTTTTATTTTTACAAGAAAATATCTGGCCTATTTGCATGTCATATGATGATACAATGCTCTGATAACCATAAGATCCAATAGGCAGAACATTCTAAAGCAGTAAGTATTAGGGGCGTGCTTGGTTTGAACCCAAGGCTGCCCTACCCAAAATTTGGCTATCCAAAACAGGAATCGAGGTTTTTCTTGCCCATGAATTGGCCAATGGTGGCAATGAAAATCAACTAGAATTGGCAGATGGGCATTGGTATGCCAAAAAGTTGGCTGCCATCCAAACAAAGACCATAGGTAACATATGCCCCATAGGTAACAATAGCAGTAGCCTTCAAATGATTTGATATACAGTTATCTTAGGGTTCGAGAAGATGTGGACCGTCTTTGTTACAAAGATGTGGTAAGTATTAATCCAGAATGAAAATATGAGTTAGTGTTATGTAGGTGCCTGTAAATGAACAGCAAGATTTAAACTAGGGAATAGAATTTTGTCAGTTTCTAGCTTATGAGTTGTTGATATCTTATAGGATTAGTTGCTATGCTTAGTTGGTTCATCCCTATCCTTCATATTTTGTAGCAAGTTCTGGCCCTACATAAGGAGCAAGGTGCATGTATTTCAAATTAAGCAAGTAGTTAGTCTATTACTAGTCCCTTTCATCCCTCCCCTTGTGGTGTGGTTGCCATATACCACCTACGTCCTGTGGTTACTCAATCAGGCCTTAGGACCCCAGTCCTATCACGATTGTAGTGTAACAATTCAAGGAGCACAAGGGCATAACCAACTGAAACTTTGCTGATATGAAATATTTCTCAATTATAATCATCATCCCTGCTACTGTTTTTACATGTACAAATTCATGTACAAGAAAGGAGGGGCTTTAGAGGAACCTGCAGATGGATCTTTTGAGGAAATTTCCATGGACATCCAGGCACCAGCTGTTTTAAGTCCAAATCCAGAAGCGGAACAGCAAACTTCACCTCATCTGGCTATAAAGAATATGAAGAATACAAGATGAGAAAAGGCATCAATTTTAACAGAATAAAAAGGTTATGGCATTGTAAACTTACCCGATCAGTCGATGATACCATGCAGACCTCAATCCCCTAAACATGGAAAAAGTTATTTCTCGGTCAAAATGGATTTTAACAGTGAAGCTGATAAAACAAATGGTAATAAGACAGCCAAATCGCTCAACCTGCATCTCATTCGCATGATCATGTCTGTCTCACTATATTAAAAAAACATTATATCAAGAATACCTTTCTAGTTACTTCAGACATTTAGATATGCAGTCAATGCAACAGAAGGCCAAAAGTGGCAACGGTAGCATGCTTACCTCCTTAGCAAGAACTGTGTCTACTTCAAACTTCAGTCTTGTATCATCCACCTCGGCAACCTGCTTCTTTTGGTATTCTATGTATAATAACCTGCAGCAAATTAAGCCAGTAGCAAATAGTTTAGAAGGAAGTTAAGCACAAAAACTAATAGGACAATCACCAGTATGCTTTGCGCACCGACAATCTGGTCAACTCATGACACCATTATTTCAAGTCAACATTGTCACTGGCCCTCCTGATTCCTCTTACTATAACAATACATTATGTTGTGGAAACAGCACTATCTTCACTATATGATGCATGCGTTGTGTATTTGGTAATTTCCAGTCAATAATGGCTAGCGCAACCAAGTGCAAGCCCAGTTATCATCAAGTTGCTGACCTTTTGTTGCAGCTTGTTTACGCTTCATTAAGTTGAGAGTCCTTTAATTACTCCCTACGATCCAGATTACTTGTCGCAGTTTTAGGCAAAATATTGCCTAAAATCTGTCTAGATTCAATGAATCCGTGACAAGTATTCCCTCCATCCCAAATGAACTGACTCGCCTTTGTCTAGATAAGGATGTATCTACACACTGAAACCTTATCTAGACAAAGCTGAGACAATTAATTGGGGATGGTGGGAGTAATTTGGATCAAAGGGAGTAAGTTATTTCGGCAAAATGAGATAAATGTCTTGTGAGTATGTATGTTAACGATAAATGCTTCAGAGAAAATAAAATATTGCAAAGGGGTGACTAGCATGAAATCGATCATATAATTT
Organism: Avena atlantica; assembly: GCA_910589765.1. NCBI lineage: Eukaryota > Viridiplantae > Streptophyta > Magnoliopsida > Poales > Poaceae > Avena > Avena atlantica. The sequence continues at coordinate 524,784,197 of OU342739.1, read as the reverse complement.
GAAATCAAATTATAAGGTTAAATTAATTGACTAGATGGAGCACATTATCAATTCATATGTTTTTTACCGGATAACTTTAGGGGAGACCCCTAAAGTATTTTTTTCCATATATACAACAAGCATTACAACATATTTACAAGGGACAAGCCCTAAACAGAAATTGTAAAAGGAAGCTTGGCCAATCAAGGAGGTTGTTTTGCTTGGGTTTGACCCTAAAAGAGATAAGTAGCAGTTCCCTCTTTAAGAAAATTTCCTCTTGCTATATGAAGAAACAAAGCAGGGCCTTCAATGACTATTACATTGCCTTTACATGGACTAGAGAAAATAGGATAAGCGTCGCCAAAACAAAATACTTAAGAATCACGCATGTTGATTCGTTTAGTATGACACCGGTTATGCAAATTTTCAATTTCTCAATTTGACCGTTTCTATAACCAATTGCTAGCTCCACTCCTGCATATGCATACTGAACGCTGACAACTCCACATCGATACTGCCTCCAGTCTAATCGACATGCATGCAGAGCTATTATGGACAACACGACTAACCACACAATACCAGAGAACAGGAGAAGCAAAGGATCCTGACCGGAGCTCTTCCACGAGGTTGAGTAGTCCCCTTGGGTCGCGGAAATCCCATTGTGCCAGGCAGCTCTTGCCCCCATTCCCGGCATCATCATAGTCGACCAGCGGCTGGAACCCTTCGTCGCCCGGCCCAAACACCACGTCGGGCGCCACCTTCGGGTACAACGCGTTATACAGGAAATCCCCTGTGAAACAGCAGTCAGAGCCACCAAACAGGAACCCTAAACCATTACAGCAAGCGAGCGGGTGAGGTGCGTTACAGTAGACATAGTCGAGGCAGAAAGGGATGGCGAGGGTGAAGCGATCGGCGTAGCGGCCGTTTCGGCATCCGGACCAGATCTGCCCTAACTGCAAGCGGCCGCGGAGAGACGGGGTGAGAGGAGGGAGCGGAATGGTGGGGCAGTAGTGGGCGCTCCATGTACGTACCTTGACAGGGAGACTGGGGTTGGAGAGGAGAAACTTGAGCTGCGCGGCGATGAGGGGCGCGAGCGGTGGGCCGGATGTGGGGGCGGGCGCGGCGGTGTCGGCGGACGGAGACATCGCCGGCGGCGGCGGTGGTTGGCGATGGATTTGGCAGCTCCCCCTTTGCTGTATTTTTCTCTTTGGGTTTCGAAAAGGGTCAAACAAGGAAGTATAGGATAGGCCTACTGAGTACTTACCTGGCCAACGGGCCGGCCACGGCACGGCACGGGCCGGCCCGCTAAGTCAATAGCATGCCTGGCACGACACGATTTACCTGGACACGCTAAGCTAACGGCCGTGCCGTGCCGACCCGCGTGCTTCATCTCGAGGCCCAGGCATAGCACGGCATCTAAACGGGTCTAACATGCAGTCCCGTTAAGACTTTTTATACTGTTTTTATTAAATTTATTATAAAATAATTGAAATAATGGTATAAAAAAATCTTAACAGGCCGTGCCGTGCCGACCCGTGGGCTTGGGGTAGCAGCCGGGTACGGCCTGTTAAGTGGCGTGCCGAGCCGGCTCGTGACGTGCTAAAGCACGCGTGTCCACGTGTCGGACTATGAAGGCATGGCCCGATGGCCAGGTATGGTACTGATGATCTGCCTTCGGCCCTAGGCTTGTGACAAACCTAGCCAACGGGCCGGGCCGGAGCCCGTCAAGACAATGCTGTTGTAAAATGTTCTTTAATAGAAACATTTTGTGACTACGTGACCAACAAATGTTACTATCTTTTCTTCAAGTGTATGTTAGAATCTTAGATCAGACTTTTTTCAGCACATGGCATTATGTATTCCTTCCTTGATATTGTGATTCAAATGTGTACACAGAATATTGTGTATGTGATGGGGTCTGTACTATAAATGAAAGTTATTTAATTGATTTTTGAAAATTAATTTGTATTAGAAATACGAAAAATGCCCCGTGCAAACGATGGAAAATAAAAATTAAGTTACCCATGCTCTACTCACTTCAGGGCGGACAAAATAGATGATTATAACAGATCAAGTGCCTCATTGAAAACAGGGTAAAAGAATAATCATTGGAAATGGTAAAACAACCATTGAGGATGAGGCCTTCACACCAGTGACCGAGACAGGCAATGCAACACTTATTCGTTTCCAATAAACATTTTGACTTGTGTCTATAGGGCCACATTGTACTATTCACTTCATCCCATAATAGAAGATATAATTACAACCAATATATGAAGGATTTGTGTAATAAAAGTTTGAAGGTGTTGAAGGATATATGCAAGTCCGATACGAAGATCCACAAGGGCGGGGGAAGGAGGTGCCAGATCTCCCTTTTTAGGAAGGAACTAGAACTTATGATCAATAAGCAGTTCAAGGCATTGGTCCCTGTTGGCACAAACTTTTCATCAACATATAAGTATGGATATTTCATTGCTTCTACCTGGAACCTGAAGTAAACACGTCCTTTATGCAAGAATTTACATGACCTCTCGATGAAACTTATAGAGACCAATTATACCATTATTGGGATGTCCTACAAGGAACATTTTCGTAATGATCCAAGTCATTGCTCCGTAGGCATGGAAGATATGTTACTACTCTTCATCCCCTCAAGGAACTCCATGCGAGTCATGAGATGCTTCAAGCCATCGCGATTGATGTCCTTGCCTATGGTGCTAGGGTTGCAACCACGATGTGGGAGGTCGCAAGCCCTGCCGCCTCAAAGAGGGTTGGCCCCTCGACTGCAATGACATTCCACGCTGCAACACTTGAGGTCATGTCCACCGCTATGACGCGTCCCCGCCCTTGTCACCGCATATGGGGGAATGAGCCTTTCCCCAAATCCCCATATGAGGCGTCATCTAGCTTGGTTAGTTGGACGACGGCCATCGGTCTTGAGAGGTCAGCCAACCGATGGGGAGATGTGGTGGGCGGGGAGGCGGAGGAGCGTCGACCATGGAGGGCAACGCCAAACAGTGAGAGAGTTGGGTTTTCAGGCGGTGAGTGGAGTGGAGTGGGGAGTTATGCCGAAATGTCCCAGCCGTCTCCTGTGCTTCCCAATGAGTGCAGGGGCGAGGCACACGACGCCCTTCGTGCCTAGCTAAGTGGAAACGTCCAATTTGGACTTTTCTAGCAAGCCAAGATTTAGAGTGCTTTAAGGTTCGTGCCATAACAAATTTCGGTGTAACCTAGGCAACCATGCAACAAAACGGACTCCTAGTCCTCGAAGCTGATCATTCCCTACTTATTCTTTACTGGATAATAATGCACTAAGAGCAATAGCAGTGACAATGGTTTAACTCATTAATGCCCATTATTATTGACTTGGGTTTGAGAAAGAGGGGTGCATTAGAGATCGTATTCGACTAATAGACAAGCAATGCGGGACACGTGATTTATCCAGGTTCAGACCCCTGAAGGAAAAACCATACTCATGTTTGTCTGCTCTTGATTGACGGTGAAACCGAAAGTTACAGGGGGTACGCAAATGAGATCTGGCGGGTGTGTATGCTAGGGTTTTTCGTGTCTAGATCTGTTGTCTATTGTGGAAGCTATTTTGTCCACCTCGTTGGACGCTCCTAGCCTTTATATATGGTGGAGGCTAGGTCTTAGGTACCAATACGAGTAGGTTAAAAGTTAGATTTAAACTCTAGTCTTGAGCTTTTTTTGTCTTGCGTGCTTGGAGTATGTTTCTATATGGGCTTCTTGCCAGCGGAAACGTCATGGACGTCATGGACCTTGGCATGTTGTCGAGTGGACCTTCCGCCGAAACAGACCAGATAGGCCAATAGTAGGTGCCTGTAGGGCATACCTACGTCAAGCAGATAATGCAAAGTGGTTAAACCTGCAAAAATAACTGCCATTTGCAGTTTTGATCGAAAAACCGCACCGAGCAGATACCGTAAAAGTGGTTAAACATGCAATTTTTTGCAGTTTCCTGCATATCAACCCCATGTACCTCATATATCCAATTTTCGTGTCCATTTTTTAGGTAAACTACAAAGCGATCAGCGCTCGTATGGACGGAAATTTCACACCTAACTGCTCCCACCGATGGTCGATTTCACGGTGGTGGAGGCTCAACTTCGGGCGTTCGACTTCAATTCTTGCCGCCAGCGATTCCCATAATCAGTTTTCGATTTTGCCGGACTATCCTCATCTACAGAAGGAAGATGAGAAACAGCCTGAGACATCCATGGACAGATGGAGAAGATCTTGGTGCCGCCAGCCGATCGGAGTCATCGTGAGCAAGAACAATAATACAGCCCACCGTGGGCTATATACTCATGCCATGTCATCTAAAGTTAGCACTAATATGTACTTATACAATAGATTGGCTATTGGATCGGCTCTAGTAAATATTTTAATATTTAAGCTTTGATTTATTAGGCTTGCATGCAAGACTCATACCATGGGCATTTAATGCATGCAGTGGGTCTTAACGCCAGCGCTTGGCTGCATGCCGGCTGCTGGCTCTTGTTTCTTGCGCCACAGCCGGCGACATGTGAAGCCTCCGCTCTAGTATTTTTCATTCTTTCTCTTTCCTCCATCTAAGATTTTGCTGATGTGTATTTGCTTATAGTCGGCTGACTAGGACCTATTGTACTTGCTCTGATGTTGCAAGCTGGCGCTAGCTTGCTCCTGTGTCAGTGTGCATAGCTAGCTCCTGAGTCCTGTCCACGTGCGGAGTCGTCCATGCGGCTGCCAAGCTAGCTAGCTCTTGTCCGCATGCGGAGTGTTCCATGCGGCTGCCAAGCTAGCTAGCTCATGTCCGTGTGCACAGCTCTTGTTTGCGTGCTTGGCCAAGCTAGCTAGCTCTATGCACTTGCGTGGAGGCCAGCGACGGTCTGACACATGACAAGTGGAATGGGGGGCTGTAGGTGGATCGGGGATATGAGAAAGATGGTTTTGCGCTATGCTGCCGTTTTTGGTAAAAAAAAGTTGACGTGAATAGTAAATGAATCCAACTGTTATCTTATTCCATCAATGATCTAGGTATTTATACAAGGTGAATAGACGCAAGAGAAAGAGACGCGTCCCTTCGTAAGACGGTTCGGAAGAAACGTCGGTTGCCTAGAGCAAACCGTACGTGGGAACACAAGGAAGGATTATTCCTTATTTACAATAATAATAAATAAATTCTACCATTCCTCCTAATCCTTGCTTGTCTTGTGATCGATCATTCTGGGAATAATCTCCTCCAAAAACCCTGTGGGAAAAATAGAAGAGAAATACACAATATGCCATAAAAAACTCCTTCCAAAAATCCAGTAGGGAAATAAGGAGAAAATGACATATGTCATCCATGCTTGTACTGATATTGCCTCGTTAAAAACCTTACGTGAGAAACCGTTTAAGAAAAAACTCATAAAGAAAAAGAGTGCAATAACGATGATATGATGATCTTCAACAGGTCTTAACCTGGGAGATTTTTCCCCCTGAACTTTGCAAGTCACGAAGTTTTCTCATACCAATTCCATGTACATATTTGTGAAATAATGAACTTGGTAAGGACTTGGTAAACAAATCAGCGAGGTTATCACATGACTTCGTTTGCAAAATATTTATTTTACCACTCTTTTGTAGCTCATGAGGATAAAACAACTGAGGAGAAATGTGCTTTGTAATATTGCTCTTAATAAAACATGTCTGCATCTGTACAATACAAGCAGCATTATCTTCATAGATAATGGTGGGCGATTCTAGCGAACCAATCCCACTTGAACCTTGGACAAAGTTCATCATTCTACGAATCCATACACATTCTCGTGATGCTTCATACAAAGCAATTATCTCAGAATGGTTCGTGGACGTAGCCACCAATGTTTGCTTTGTCGACTTCCAAGAGAAATTTTTACCTCCGTGTAAGAAGACAAATTCAGTTTGTGCTCTGGCATTATGGGGATCTGACAAGTATCCAGCATCACAATACCCCACCATGGTTCTCTCTTGATTTTTCTGATAGAATAAACCAAGATTTTTGGTGTCCTGCAAATATCTTAGAATATTCTTCACACCAACCCAATGCCTTTTCGTTGGCGATGCGCTGTATCTAGCTAAGAGATTGACTGCAAATGATATATCAGGTCTCGTGCAGTTTGCTAGATACATAAGTGCACCGATTGCACTAAGATATGGGAACTCAGGTCCCAATATCTCCTCATCGTCATCCTTAGGTCTAAAAGGGTATTTATCTTTATCAAGAGACCTAACAACCATAGGTGTTTTAGACGGGTATGATTTATCCATATTGAACTTCTCCAATATCTTTTGGATGTACGCAAACTGGTGAACTAATATTCCTGAAGAAATATGTTCAAGTTGCAAACCGACACAAAATTTGGTCTTACCCAAATCTTTCATCTCAAATTCCGTCTTCAGATGATTACTAACCTCATTTATCTCTTGTGTAGTACCAATGATATTCAAATCATCCACATACACAGAGATTATACAAAATCCATCAGTAGATTTCTTGATGAACACACATGGGCAATCATCATCATTTAAGTACCCTTTCTGCAAAAGGAACTCACTTAGTCGGTTGTACCACATTCTACCCGACTGTTTCAAGCCGTATAATGACCTCTGTAGCTTTACACAATACATTTTGCGATCAGCCTTTGGATCTGGAATCTTCATTCCCTCAGGGACTTTCATGTAGATATCCGTATCCAGCAACCCATATAAATATGCGGTCACCACATCCATCAATTGGATATACAAATTCATTTGCATTGCCAGTGATATCAAGTATCGGAACGTGATTCCACTCATCACAGGAGAATATGTTTTATCGTAATCAATGCCAGGTTTCTGTGTAAATCCTTGTGCTACAAGCCTCGCCTTATATCTCACCACCTCATTGTTTTTGTTCCTCTTTCAAACAAAAACCCATTTCGCCCCTACGGGGAAAACGTGTCGAGGAGTAGGTATCACTTTAGTAAATACCTCTCTCTTGGTAAGCGAGCGCAATTCATCCTCAATTGCAATCTTTCGAACAAAAACCCATTCGGACCAGTCCGAGCATTTCATACACTCTGCCATGGTCTTAGGTTCACGGTCCAATGCTAGGTCATCTGCAATCTTTGAGGAGAAAAATATGTCAACATTTGTAGACTTTCTGTTGAACGATTCTCCTGATTCAACATAGTTTGTGGAAATCTCTTCAATACCTTCAGACTCATCGTGATTTCTCTCAACGATTGAATCGAGGTGTTCCAATGTCCTAGCACCTATATTTGTGTGCGCACTTGTGCTAGGCCCTGGATGATGAACATCCTTTAGGTGTCTTTCTTCAACACTTGGTTGAATGTCAACCCGTGATTGACCTACATTTACTGTTTGAGAGATCCTCGTTCCCCGCGGACGCTTCTGAGAAGCCTTGTCCTTTTTGTCCAGATTTCTCCCCCTCTTGGGCAGTTGAGTGGTCTTTGCTATCTCAACTCTCTCTCTGGGATATTCATAGCAGAAATATGGGATTTAGTGACACCTTTATAGTCAGTAAATGCATCTGATAGATTATTTGCAATATTTTGCAAATTTATGATCCTCTGAACCTCCAGTTCAGATTCATTCGTACGTGGATCTAAAGACTGAATGCCTTCAACATTCCAATCTATTTCCCGGCATTCTTTGTGGTCCTTTTCTCCCCCCTAATGTCAGAAAATTATTCTCATCAAAGATGCAATCAACGTACCGGGCTGTGAAGAGATACCCTGTTAGAGGCTCCAGGTACTTTATAATCGACGGAGAAGTGTACCCCACATAATCCATCTTTCTATGTGGACCCATCGATGTACGCTGAGGTGGTGATATCGGCACGTACACAGCGCAACCGAATCTTCGTAGGTGGGAAATACTTGGTTGATTTCCACGTACTAACTGCAACGGGGAGGCCGTATGGTATGCAGTTGATCGAATTTGTATCAATTCCGCGGCATGTAACACCGCATGTCCCCAACATGAAGTTGGCAGATTACAATTCTGTAGGAGCGGTCTTGCTATCAACTTGATCCTCTTTATAAGTGATTCCACAAGACCATTTTGTGTGTGTACATACGGTACAGAATGCTCCACAGTTATGCCCAAAGCTAAGCAGTAATCATTAAATGCTCGTGAACTAAATTCAGCAGCATTATCCATTCTGATGGATTTTATTCTATGTTCATGATGATTACCTCTCAATTTTATGATTTGAGTAATCAGCTTTGCAAATGCATGGTTCCTTGTCGATATGAGACACACATTTGACCATCTTATAGACGCATCAATGAGTACCATAAAATATCTGAATGGTCCCGATAACGGCTGAATCGGACCACATATATCTCCTTAAATGCATTCAAGAAAATTTAGTGATTCATTCTTGACCTTTCGGTATGAGGGTCTAGTGATTAATTTCCCAGTTGCACATGCAGTGCAAACAAAATCCAAGGATTGCGGGAAATTAGCAACCGTTATGTTGTGTCCAATAGAACCATCAATAATTTTCCTCATTATCCCCACACCAGGGTGACCCAGGCAATCATGCCATATATTGAATTTATCAAGATTTTGGAAAATTATTTTATACGCTAAATGTGGCTCTGGCTTTATGTATGTATAATATAATCCAGAAGATAGAGCAGGAAGTTTCTCAAGGGTCTTCTTTTCGGAACCCTTTTTCTGAGTTATGAGTAGGCTTTCAACCTCACCATCTTCATGAGTTTCTATGTGGTAGCCATTACTCCGGATGTCCTTAAAACTCAGCAATGTACGAGTTGAATCCGGATACAATAATGCCTCCTGGATCATAAGCTTCGTACCATTCGGGAGTGTAAATGTGGCCTGACCAGAACCAGCAATGACGGTGTCGTGACCACCGATAGTCATGACACTCCCTTTACTCTTTTTTAGAGTTTGGAAGTATTTAACCTCCCATAATATTGTGTTAGAGGCACCACTGTCCGCTAAGCAAATTTCCTCCTCCATTGGATTTTCAGAAGATTTCTATAGAGTAAAAAGACTAAAATTTAGTATTTTGTCCAAACTCATATAGAATATACACATACAATACAATACATACTATGTATGTATGCTCACATATTACAATTGAAAGAACATGTTGGGCCCCCATGTGTGGTTTTGGTAATTAATGACAATCCTTATGGACTAATGTGTGTATTAAGTTATACTTGTAGGATTTGTCCATTGGCATCGCTTGGAGCATGTGTTGGCTTCAAGGTCAAATAAATGCAAAGAAGATTTGTTGGGCAAGCTCAATATGCGAGGTCGATGATGAGGAATTAAGGAAGGCGTTCCATCTTGAGAAGGGCAAGATCGTCTACATCGAGCTCAAGTGGAATGCTCAAGGCAAAGGTATAATCTTGATAGATTTTCTCTTTTGCCGGTCTCACGTCATGTGTGTGAGACCGGGTTTAGGATAGATAACCGTACTATCAAGAGAGGCTCTCATATGAGTAATTCGGTCACATCGTTCGGAGAGAGCTCAAACCTTTGCATACTTGCATCATCATATTTGGTTGTTATTTGGTCTTATCCATGTGATGATATAGAGCTTGTGGTAATCTCCATAACAAGCTCTTGTTCATCAAAATCGGATCTTCCGTTTGTATCTTGTTGCGATTTTGATCTTGGCAGCTTTTCGGTTTCTCGCCAAGTGAGGTATCTCACATTATTATACATGATACATTCTCACTTGGTGATAACCAATATTTTCACCTTTCATAGGGTAGCCCACGTCGTCCTTTTTCCAACGCAATTGGAATCGGGTCGATCGGAGTTACCAATCAAAAGTTATAGAGGTTTGAATTTTCCTAGGTACCAAAATGCGGTAGTACCGCATTTTAGTACCTGGCGCGGCAGTAGGTTTTGGAAAGTTGCCAAATGCCACTGCCCTCCTAGGTACCAAAATGCGGTAGTACCGCATTTTAGTACCTAGCATGACAGAAGGTTTTTGACAAGTTTCCAAAAGCCACTGCCGGGCTAGGTACCAAAAAGCGGTAGTACCGCATTTTAGTACCTAGCACGGTAGAAGGTTTTTTACTTCGTCATTTGGATCTATTCTCCCTTTCTGGACTATGATGTTTCTTTGCATGATCTTATAGAGGTTGTTGTCCTCTTCGAAACGAGCCCAAGATCATCGAAATCGGAGTCCGGATGCAAACGTTATGGTTGTTTTCGTTCTGTGATGACCGGTAGTACCGGACCAGGATCCGGTAGTACCGGGGTCCGGTAGTACCGCTTTTTGGTACCGGGGAGCGCAGAGAGAAAATGCGTTTGGAGTCCCAGGAACCCCAGGAAATGTCCGGTAGTGCTGGGAAAGTCCGGTAGTACCGGGAAAAAGTCCGGTAGTACCGGGAATCGCGTTTTTGGGCTGCAACGGTTGGATTTTGGAGGGACCTATATAAGGGGCCTTCTTCCCCAATGGTTCCTCACCTTTTTCTTGCAAGTTTTCCCCTCCATTGTTGACCTTCTTGATCTTGCTTTCTCTCAATCCCTCCAATGATTCTTGCATATTCTTGAGGGATTTGAAAGAGGAGATCTAGATCTACAATCCCACCAATCAATCTCTCCTTTGAGTGAGGGGAACATATTGGGATCTAGATCTTGGAGTCTTTTGTGGATTTCCTCCATTGTTCTTCCTCTCTTATTCCCCCATAATCTTTTGTAGCTTTCGTGGAATTTGGGAGAGAAGGATTTGAACACCTTTGTGGTTTTCTTGCCATTTGCATTTGGTGCATCGGTTTGAGTTCTCCTCGGAGGATTTGGTTTGAATTGCTCATGGAGCTTGTCCCTCTTGGGTTCTTGGAACCCTAGACGGTTTTGTGGCCTTGGTGGCATTGTGGCCTTGGTGGCATTTGTTGAGGCCTTTTGTGGCGTTTGTTGGAAGCCTCCAATTAAGTTGTGGAGTTGTGCCCCAACCTTGTGAGAGGTTCCGGTTGCCACCGACAAGTGCACCAATAGTGGAAGCATGGATCGATCCCATTGGGGTGAGATTCACCGGAGAATAAGGGAGGCCTTTTGTGGCGTTGGTGGTTTGATACCACCCCCTCTCCAAACGAGACGTACTCCATGTTGGGAGGAACTCGGTAAAATATCGGTGTCCCCGCGTGCCTCGGTTATCTCTATACCCGAGCTCTTTACTTATGCACTTTACATTGTGATAGCCTTCGTGCTTGAAGTACTATATATCTTTCTATCACTTTGTTGCTTGTATTGCTTAGCATAAGTTGTTGGTGCACATAGGTAAACCTTAGTTGTTTCTAGGTTGTGCTTTACAAAGTAAACACTAGTTTTATTCCGCCTTTGTTGAGCCACTCTAGGAAAAGTTTTAATCGCCTATTCACCCCCCTCTAGGCGACATCCGTATCCTTTCAATTGGTATCAGAGCCCGGTCTCTCATTTTAGGCTTTACCGCCTTGAGAGTAAAGATGTCGGCTAGGGGATTAGTGGACAAGGACACGCTCACATTCGATGGCACAAATTATGATGTTTGGAAAATTCGTATGCTTAATTTATTTCGGGAAATTCACCCAATTATCGAGGGCTATCTATATGTGGGTTTCTCTTCTCCTATGGATACACAAAACGAATCTTTAGAGGAGAAGTTGAACTCTCATATAGATGCTCTAGTTACTAAAATTCTCTTGCATGTTGTGAGCAATGTAGTTCTTTCGTCTATCATGCCTTATTCAAGCGCTCATGAGTTATGGACAAAACTTCAAGATAAATATGTTGTGTCCAACATTATTGAGGATGATTGTGTTGCTTCCACTTCCGGTCGAGATGAGTTCTCATCCTCTACCACTTCACCAACATGTGACTTTTCACAAGGTAATGATATGGTGAGTGGTGATAGAAATTGCAATTTGGATAGTGTGCTTACTATTTGTAATCCCTCATCTCTATCTAGTTGCAATGATCTATCTTTGGACTTTAACACTTCTAGCACTACAAACTCCTTACATGCTTGTGTTAATAGTCCTTGCATATCATGTAGAAATGACTTTAATAAATCTCATGATGATATGTTTGTGTTGTTTTGTTGCCATGATAAAAATGCTTCCATTTCCTCTAGTGCTTGTGTTGCTAACCATGTAGAGGAAACCGAAGATTCTATGGGCCAAGACATGGTTTTGAATGAAGCCACAAATGCAATCTCATCTTCAACTTCTTCCGGTACCCACCTATGCCTTATGGCTAGGGATTCTAAGGTAATTCCTACTTTGGAACCCATTACCTCTTGTGATGAGGAGGATGTGGATAATGTGGAAGAAGAGCTTGATATTGATGATTTATATGAGAAGGGTGAGATTGTTTATCGTGCCCTTGTTAAAAAGGATATTGCTTGTTCTAACTTTGTTGAAGTCTTGGAATTTGCTATTAAGAGCAAAGAACATATTGATAAGTTAGAAACACAAATTGAGGTGCATGATAACAACGTTGATAAAATGTGTAGTCTTGAGCGTGAGTATGCTAATATAATTGCAAACCTAAATAAAGCTCTAGAAGAGGAACAAACCACCAAGGAATCTCTTGAGGAGACCTTTGCTTTAGAGCTATCTAGAGTAAAGGAATCTCATGATAGAGATCTTGAGGTGGCAAGTGATCTCAAACATAAAAATGATGAGACTCAAGTTGCTTATGCTAAACTTGTTGAGGATTTTGAGCACCTCAAAAATGGATCTAGGGTCATAAAGGGTGAGCTCATCAAACTCACCGAGTCACATGAGCAACTTAAAGCCTCATATTCAAAAGAGCTTGAAAAGTTGCCCTCACCTCTTGCTAATAGTAATGATGCTTGTGCTACTAACTCTATTTCTTGTGAAGCATCTATTTTGAAGGAGAATGTTGAGCTAAAGGCTCAACTTGCTTTGCTAACTAGCAACTATGGGAAATTAGAAGAAAGCCATGATAAGCTCTCAAGCTCGCATGAGGATCTCCTAGTCTCCCATGGTAGGCTAAAGTTGGCTCATGAGGCCATCATGTCAAAGGTAACATCTAGTGGGCCTCATGTGGACATTAGCACTATATCTACTCCAAATGTTATATTGCCATGTGCTAGTCCTTGTAATTCGTCCTCTCACAACCATGCTATATCTCGTGATGAATTACATTCCATGCCTTGTTGCTCTAACAATGTAGCATCTACTTCCTCTAGTACTTGTATTGAAACTAACCATGTAGAGGAAATCAAAGAGCTCAAGGCTCAAGTCACTTCTTTGAAGAATGACTTGAAAAAGGGTCAACAAGGGAAGGTCACGCTCAACAAAATTTTGAGTGTGCAAAAATCCCCCAATGACAAGAGTGGGCTTGGATTCAACTCCAACAAGTCCACTATCAAGTTGAAGCACAAAGACAACAAGAAGAATGGCCATGATCAAGTCAAGAATCCGACCAACATTGTTTGCTTCAAGTGCAAGGAAGAAGGGCACCACGTTAGATCTTGCCCATTGAAGAAAAAGTCTCTTAGTGTGAAGCAACAAGGGAAGCGGCCTCAAGCTCCACCTCAAGTCACTAATGGGCCCCTTCCTAAGAGGACTACTCGAGCTATCCCTCGAGTTGTGGCTTCACCTAAGAAGAAAGATGGCAAGAGTAGAACTTGCTACATATGCCGTGAGAAGGGGCATATTTCTTCCTCATGCACTATCGGTATCTCCTCATCCAACCCTATCATTATTGATGATGCTTATTCTCTTTGTAAGGATGAGGTTGGCAATGTGTTTGCCAAATTTGTTGGTGCTCAACGTGGATTCAAGAAAAGAACCATTTGGGTTGCCAAGCCTATTGTTACTAACCTCTTAGGACCCAACTTGGTTGGGGACCAACAAGCCAAAACTTGATCAATAGGTATTATTGGAGGGGATTGGAGTCTTGGCTACATTATGAAGAATTTAGGGATCTTCATCAATTATTATTGTCAAGCCAAGCCATTTGGATTATCATGATTATATTATATTTCCAATGTTCCTCCTTGTGGTAACATATGCTAAACTCTTTACATTGAAAGTTACTCGCCCCCTTGTGCATGTGTTGGTTTTGTATCTTCCATGCTTTTGTACATGTTGTGCTTTCCACTTAATTATCTTGAGGTATCAAGCATATTTGTGTATGATTAGGTGGCACACCATGTATGTGTGTTTCTTGTATTGGAGCCTTACTTGGTTATATTTGGTATCTTATGTGGCTCTTGTGAGAGATTAATGGACTATCCCATTTTGGGGGAGTGTTATGCTTAGGCATTACACAAACCTAAAAATGTGTGTACATAAGGAATACCACCTAGTATTTATATTGGAAGATTATATAGTCTCTTTGTGGTATGTTTCTCATGAGAAATTTAATTTTATAATGTCCATTTATTATCTCTATTTGTATCATTTTGCCTCGTGTTGGTTTTATGGTAGTATCACATTATGGGGGAGTCATATGCTTAGTGCATACTACAATCCTAGAAAATGTGAATATTCGAGGTTGTGTCACTTAGAATTGATATTGATAATTATCTAGCACCTATGTGACACATTTGCTCATACAAGTTCCAATTTGATTAAATGGCTTTATTGATCTTATTTTGGATCTTGTATATGAGAGTGGTTCTTGGTATGTGTTTCCTCATATTTAAATATTTATATTTGGATGGAAACCATTTGCTTCAAGTTACTCTAATCACTAGTGATTGTGTGACTATTGGAAGCTACCAAGAGTCTTGGTTGAAGTATCATGCTCAATTCCTATATTTAGTTATATGCTTCTTGTTGTGTGTATATGATCTTGGATATCCGTATGAACTACCTAGGGCAAATTATTCCCAATATTTCTTGTCCTTGGACAAGAGTACTCAATTTAAGGTAGAATTTATTGATCATATTCACTTTGGCCTTGCTTATTTTTATTCTATCTTTGGCCAAGAAAATGTTTTGTGTTGTCTCCCAAGCCTTCCTTGCTTCTTGTGGATCTTCTTATTTTATTGATATCCTCTTGTGTTTTACTTATTGTAGGTGCAAGTGATGATCCCATTTGTGTGCATTTTGAATTTAAAAGGAAAATCCTACATAATGCACTATCTATGGGGGAGCTCTCCTATATTATTTAGAACACTCATATTTATGCTTCATTGTTTGATCCATATCGGGTTTTATGTGCTTGGAAGCCCAATCCTTTCGTTTTGGTATTTTGTGCCATCATGAGAAGTTCGGGGAGTTTGGTTTCTTGTTGGAACCTTGATTTTTGTTGGGAGTTGGTTTTTTCTCATTCCTTGTTTCTTGATTTGACCTTTTTAGAATGAGATAAACCCTTGAGCATTTTTATTTTTATCTATCTTTTGCTCTTTTGATCTTAGCCTAGTTCATTTGTTGAACATGTGATCTTTCATGTGTTGGATTGGGTCTTTGATACAATTTGGACACCGCTTGTCTTGTCACACTCTTGTGTGTGCCATCTTGGTTTACTTGGTGTTTTTGTTCAAATTGTATCTCATTTTTGGTTCTTAAAAGCCTTGTGCATGCATATTTACTACATATCTATATTATGGCATGCTTGCTTTATTTGATCCAATATATAAGGGAAACTCCACCAATTCCCATCGGCTAAGTTGTGCATGAAATTCAATTTCATATCAATGTGCACATAATTATGTGGAGTCTCTCCTATGTATTGTAGTTTCTCTAACTACTTTGGACCCAATAAGTTTGGGGACCATTTTGTACTTAATTGTGTTTTAGGTACATTGGAGATATATTGGACGCTTGTCTCTCAATTTTGAAGAAGTGATGCTTAGAAGAAAATTTGAGGCAAGCTATAGGATGATCAACGAATTCATATACTCTACATCCTACCAATTATATCTCGGTAACAAGTATCTCTTTCTCATGCTCATATATCTTGATTTCAACCGGTTGTCGGTTGCCTTCTAGCATGAATTCATGTATTTGTAATTGTTGTAGTTCTAGAACTCTCTATTGTAAATGTGTATAAGTTGAGATGAGTACATATAATTGGGACTATACAAAATCATGCATATGATCCTCCAATCCCAAATATGTCAATCTAGCAATTTTATTGCCTATCATTTCATCAACTTCTCTCATATGCAATAGTGAGATTTTTGCTAGTCTATTTTATCTTATGATACTTGTTTCCTTTCTCCATATATTCCAACTTTCTCCTTTTCCCTTGGTGATAGTTGTAATATATGTAGTGTGTCGGTGTTTGAAGCTCATTAATGTACAATAAGATATATGTGAGCGGCCATGCCTTGAAGCAAAAATCTTAGTGATATATGTTATGACTTCATTTTTGCCTTTCATGCGCTTTCTTGTATTATCTTCCTTGTATGTGCTTGTTTCTTTATGGGCATATGTCTTTGTGATGTCATCCACTTAGAGACATATACACATATGAGAAGATAATTTTAGTTGATTGTTAAATCCTTGGAGACCACCTTTCTATTCCTTTTGATTCTTCGGTGGCTTCCAAATTTAATTGCCTATGAGTGCTTGTTCCTCTTGTTTGCAACTTTGGGCACTCTTAGTTATTCTCTCATGCCTTGTATTGTTAAATGAACTTGGATGAGTGAGGATTCCATGATTATGCACCTTGATCCCAAATACAATTATCATAATTGGTGCATTATCTTTGGGGAGCTCATCTAATTCATCTAATAATGCACATTTGTCTTCTTTCTCGTTTGTTGTGTTTTAAATACTTATGGGGGAGCGAGGATTCCATATTTGTGCAATATGTATTCTAATGCATTTATGTTTAATAGTGCACAAATCTTGGGGAGCTTCTCTATTTGTTATTTAAAGCACTCTCTTGCTCATATCATAATATCTTGTAGGTTCCATTCGAACTCATTTGTTGTTTTCAATTGGTTTGTCGGACCTTGTAGTTGCTTGCATCATTTGACTTTATTTTGGCAACCTTCAGGTCCTCGATATAGTTCTACTCCCTCCAAAGTATTCATCATTGGATATGTGCGAAAGCACACCTTTGGAGGAACTATTACTATATTTGCCTTCTAGAACTTGTCACCCATTTCGGCAATCGATGCCAATGGGGGAGAAGTTTTAGAGGGTTTAAGGGAAGTTGGTTTATGCATTGAGTTTGTTCTTGTGCATTTGCCTCTCATGCTCTTGCATCTTTGTTGTTGCTTAGCATATGGTATATATAGAGGAAACTCCACCAATGATAATGATTGGCAAGAGTTTGTTCTTGTGCATTTGCCTCTCATGCTCTTGCATCTTTGTTGTTGCTTAGCATATGGTATATATAGAGGAAACTCCACCAATGATAATGATTGGCAATATATGCAATGAAATTCAAGTTCATCACACATGCATAGATTATGGGGGAGTTTGCTCTATATATGATGGTGGTACCAATATCACATACTTTTATAGTATTTGATATTGGTATTACCATTTTATTCATTAATATTCCTTATATAAACCCTCTTAAAGGGATTGTCATCAATTACCAAAATGGGGGAGATTGAAAGAACATGTTGGGCCCCCATGTGTGGTTTTGGTAATTAATGACAATCCTTATGGACTAATGTGTGTATTAAGTTATACTTGTAGGATTTGTCCATTGGCATCGCTTGGAGCATGTGTTGGCTTCAAGGTCAAATAAATGCAAAGAAGATTTGTTGGGCAAGCTCAATATGCGAGGTCGATGATGAGGAATTAAGGAAGGCGTTCCATCTTGAGAAGGGCAAGATCGTCTACATCGAGCTCAAGTGGAATTCTCAAGGCAAAGGTATAATCTTGATAGGTTTTCTCTTTTGCCGGTCTCACGTCATGTGTGTGAGACCGGGTTTAGGATAGATAACCGTACTATCAAGAGAGGCTCTCATATGAGTAATTCGGTCACATCGTTCGGAGAGAGCTCAAACCTTTGCATACTTGCATCATCATATTTGGTTGTTATTTGGTCTTATCCATGTGATGATATAGAGCTTGTGGTAATCTCCATAACAAGCTCTTGTTCATCAAAATCGGATCTTCCGTTTGTATCTTGTTGCGATTTTGATCTTGGCAGCTTTTCGGTTTCTCACCAAGTGAGGTATCTCACATTATTATACATGATACATTCTCACTTGGTGATAACCAATATTTTCACCTTTCATAGGGTAGCCCACGTCGTCCTTTTTCCAACGCAATTGGAATCGGGTCGATCGGAGTTACCAATCAAAAGTTATAGAGGTTTGAATTTTCCTAGGTACCAAAATGCGGTAGTACCGCATTTTAGTACCTGGCGCGGCAGTAGGTTTTGGAAAGTTGCCAAATGCCACTGCCCTCCTAGGTACCAAAATGCGGTAGTATCGCATTTTAGTACCTAGCACGACAGAAGGTTTTTGACAAGTTTCCAAAAGCCACTGCCGGGCTAGGTACCAAAAAGCGGTAGTACCGCATTTTAGTACCTAGCGTGGTAGAAGGTTTTTTACTTCGTCATTTGGATCTATTCTCCCTTGCTGGACTATGATGTTTCTTTGAATGATCTTATAGAGGTTGTTGTCCTCTTCGAAACGAGCCCAAGATCATCGAAATCGGAGTCCGGATGCAAAAGTTATGG
The DNA here is from genome assembly GCA_910589765.1 of Avena atlantica. Classification (NCBI taxonomy): domain Eukaryota; kingdom Viridiplantae; phylum Streptophyta; class Magnoliopsida; order Poales; family Poaceae; genus Avena; species Avena atlantica. The sequence continues at coordinate 524,765,594 of OU342739.1, read as the reverse complement.
TTGTTTTCGTTCTGTGATGACCGGTAGTACCGGACCAGGATCCGGTAGTACCGGGGTCCGGTAGTACCGCTTTTTGGTACCGGGGAGCGCAGAGAGAAAATGCGTTTGGAGTCCCAGGAATCCCAGGAAATGTCCGGTAGTGCTGGGAAAGTCCGGTAGTACCGGGAAAAAGTCCGGTAGTACCGGGAATCGCGTTTTTGGGCTGCAACGGTTGGATTTTGGAGGGACCTATATAAGGGGCCTTCTTCCCCAATGGTTCCTCACCTTTTTCTTGCAAGTTTTCCCCTCCATTGTTGACCTTCTTGAGCTTGCTTTCTCTCAATCCCTCCAATGATTCTTGCATATTCTTGAGGGATTTGAAAGAGGAGATCTAGATCTACAATCCCACCAATCAATCTCTCCTTTGAGTGAGGGGAACATATTGGGATCTAGATCTTGGAGTCTTTTGTGGATTTCCTCCATTGTTCTTCCTCTCTTATTCCCCCATAATCTTTTATAGCTTTGGTGGAATTTGGGAGAGAAGGATTTGAACACCTTTGTGGTTTTCTTGCCATTTGTATTTGGTGCATCGGTTTGAGTTCTCCTCGGAGGATTTGGTTTGAATTGCTCATTGGAGCTTGTCCCTCTTGGGTTCTTGGAACCCTAGACGGTTTTGTGGCCTTGGTGGCATTGTGGCCTTGGTGGCATTTGTTGAGGCCTTTTGTGGCGTTTGTTGGGAGCCTCCAATTAAGTTGTGGAGTTGTGCCCCAACCTTGTGAGAGGTTCCAGTTGCCACCGACAAGTGCACCGATAGTGGAAGCGTGGATCGATCCCATTGGGGTGAGATTCACCGGAGAATAAGGGAGGCCTTTTGTGGCGTTGGTGGTTTGATACCACCCCCTCTCCAAACGAGACGTACTCCATGTTGGGAGGAACTCGGTAAAATATCGGTGTCCCCGCGTGCCTCGGTTATCTCTATACCCGAGCTCTTTACTTATGCACTTTACATTGTGATAGCCTTCGTGCTTGAAGTACTATATATCTTGCTATCACTTTGTTTCTTGTATTGCTTAGCATAAGTTGTTGGTGCACATAGGTAAACCTTAGTTGTTTCTAGGTTGTGCTTTACAAAGTAAACACTAGTTTTATTCCGCCTTTGTTGAGCCACTCTAGGAAAAGTTTTAATCGCCTATTCACCCCCCTCTAGGCGACATCCGTATCCTTTCAACAATATATTATGTTCGACTACATAATTATTACAATATCATATGTCTTATGACACAAATATTTTACAACACGCAATATATGTAAGGACATCATCACAATACTTATGACACTACATGGAGTTTAAAGTTGATCTCCATATATGTCACTTGTAGAAGTGAAATCCACTAGCATGTCTTCAGCATGAAGTGTTGTCCTTCCTTTTGCTGAGGCTGATCATGGTTCTCCATGTTCTTTTGAACACTGTTTTGTTGAACACCTTGGGAACTCTCGACCATCGGTCCAGTGAAGTGAGCTTCGTACTGGTGCCCTTGGGCCTTCTTGCCTTTGATTGATTGTTGATACAACGACACCAAATGCTTAGAAGTTGTACACTTCTTTGCAATATGAGTGTTACAACCACATCGATAACAACCTTGAGAATTGTTACCCTTATCATTTCTCTTGAAATGATTCTTGCCCTTTTGGACTCCATGGCTATTCTGATTCTCATTGCGTTTCCACTTTCCCTTAAACCTCATACGGTTCTTCTTTGAACCACGGAAGTTTTGAGCATTGTAAGAATTGAAATGTGCTTCAGGTAGCGGCAATGTTCCTGTTGGACGGGAACGATTATTCTTATCAAGAATTTCATTGTGCTTTTCTGCCTGAAGGAGTGCATATATCAATTCAGAATGCTTCCTATACTTTTGGTTACGATGCTATTCAACAATCAACCTCATATTAGGATGGAAAGTAGAGAGCATCTTCTCAATGAGATCCGCATCCGAAACTGCACTGTTGCAGAATCTCAACTTTGAGTTGATTTGATGCACGACGGAGTTGTATGCCGCAACGGACTTAAAATCCCGGAAGCGGATTAGTGCCCATTGCCTTTCGCTTCAGGCAACATCACCGATCTCTGTTGATCATAGCGCTCCTTTAAGGAGTCCCATAACGATAGAGGATTTTCTTCCATCATGTACTCATCTTCCAGAGCGGGATCGAGGTGATGTCGAATGAAGTGTAAAGCGGCATACTTTGCCGGTTCTGGTATAGCAGGAGCACCTTGAGCAGGTGTGGTTATAGTGCTAATCAAATTCCTGGATGACAAGTTAATATTGACATCCATTGCCCAGGTCAGATAGTTTCTGCCATCAAGTGTAAGTTCAGCAAATTCTTTCTTGGATATGTTATCCATAGCCTGCATGAAAAATATCATGTCCATTAATTTACCAACAAGTAAATTAATTGTGTGTAAAATAGCATGCTTGATTCACTTAAAGGTCTAGGAAAAGCCTATTCGACCCATCATATGACATTCTATAAATAGATAATCACCATATGTGGTGCAGATCATATTTATAGGACACATGGAGATAATAACTACCGAGTAGTGTAGATCTCTTACATGTGTACTTTCATTTTTTGCTTTAAACACAAGGTAATCGCTACAAAGTAGTGTAGATCGACCTCTTATGGTACTTCACACAACCTTGTGTTTAATAAAACACATTGAAGGTAGTCTCCAACTTGGTGGCATAGACCTCGCAGTTGTATATAAAGTAATTCATTGATATTTAACCAATCCATAAGTTATGCGTAAATTTGAAATTTGTCATATTATTTTATCAAGCATAGTCAACATAGAGCGATTAAAAATTGCAAATAGTCTAATGTTGACATTTAAACATGCAGACACTACACTGTTAGTGCTAGAATACTAACAAACACATATTTATAAAAACTGAAGCTAAAAAGCTAAACAGTAAACATGAAAAGAGAATCGAAGTTCTAATGTACTAGACCCAATATGCAGAACCCAATACAGTGACATTTTTTTCGATCTGTTCTTTTATTCTTTCGTAGCTTCACGACCGTACATGACCAGCCAAGTAAGAGCAAGTATAATAAGGTCCAGTCAACTGGCTATAAGAACTAAAATAATATATATGTGCTTAGTTGGAGGAAAGAGAATAGGAGAGAGAAGAGAGATGGGCTCTCATGCAAGAGCCAGCTCTAACACGTGCTCCTAGGCATTGTGTGAGAGTGTCAAGTGGGTCATATATTCAAAGGAGGACACTTTTGTAGCTAACTATTGTATATGTTGACTATAAGGTTGGCTCTAGATGACGTGGCATTGTCTTATAGCCAGCAGCTAGCTTTACTATTGTTCTTGCTCTAACCAAGTCGTACGCAACCTGGATACTTCTGGACAAGAGTTCTCGTGAACCAAATCGACCAAGGACCCAGTCATAGACGATTTTTCTAGGTACATCTCACGAGCGAGCAGATAAGGCAGGGAGTAGTTCTCGCGGAACCGCTCCCCCACGCGCACGCGCTCCTGACGGAAACTGCTCCCCACGCGCACGCACTCCTTCCCTGTTTCTGCGGCGGTATTCAATCCAAAATCACCGCTACCCCTGGCCGCCACTGGCGGCCGTTCACCGGCGAGGTGCGAATGCTCCCGGCGCGCCATCCTCCTCCTCCGAAGAAGAAAATCCGCCGGCCAGGTGCATCCCAGGCACCACTCCATTGGCGTCGCCGTTGGAGAGGCCATGCCTCACCAAGCTCTGCTCTTCCGGCCATCGACCGGAGCGCGAGATGATGAAGCGGATGCGGCGGCTCAGAGGTGGTGAAGGGGTGGCGGAGCTTCCGGCTCCGTTGGCGAATAAATCTCCGAACGAGTTCACCGGCTCCGGAAGGTATCGCCCAATGCTCGTGCTTGACGAGGCAGCACCGACGTTCACCAGTTCATGCTGATAACGTGTTGATGTGAATAGTAAATGAATCTAACTGTTATCTTATTCCATCAATGATCCAGGTATTTATACAAGGTGAATAGACGCAAGAGAGAGACGCGTCCGTTCGTAAGGCGGCTCGGAAGAAACGTCGGTTGACTAGAGCAAACCGTACATGGGAACACAAGGAAGGATTATTCCTTATTTATAATAATAATAAATAAATTCTAACAAAAAAACTGTTTGTGTTACACTGCATGCATCCGCGTTTTGTAGTATCACGAGATGCGGTATCTGCTAGAGATGTTCTAAGGACATGTATAATGGAGTGATGCTAGTGTTCTTTTAGATGTGCCTAGTTAGATCTTTGCTTAGTTGGAGATTGGAGAATTAATAAAAAGAAGATTGTCTTAATTTAGCTAAAGAATAATTGCTTAGATAATAAGAAAGACTATTTTCTCCATTGTACCTCATGCATTCCTTATTAACCCAATTTCCTACTAAAATTTAATTAGTTCTCAATAATTGATAGAGAAGACAATAAGAGATAATCCATCATACGACTTATTTTATTATCTTCGTGAAGGGCTAAGAGAAGACAAACCATCTCTACCATTGTACATGCTCTAATCATGATGTTTAGCTTTGTCAAACAAGACGCATGCACGACCAGACCAAACCCTACCGTTATTTTGTTTCAATAAATGGTTATTGTGAAGTTGTTGTTTTGTAAATAATTTGTATTCCATGATACATTGAAAAAGGAAACATTGGATCCATCATAATCCAGTTTATTCGACATTATTAGGATGTGCAACGTGTTACTTGTAGCTTCTTATTTTCCATAGTGTCCGAGCACTAACTCATCAGTTGTCACCGCAGTCAACAAACTGGTAGTTGACGGTAAGGTGGCCATCGTTTAAACCCTGCCCGTTGGTGTCGATCTTGCTGAACACCGTGTCGTAGTCCAGGTCAAGGCCGCCGTTGCTGCACTGGTCGACGATCCTCGCCGTAATCTGTGCGCCGGTCGCCGTGTTCGTCACCTATACAGATTTAAAAGATATATGAACGGGTGAGCCAATGCGTAGGAAAGCAGGGAAAGATATTTGACACATCCGATGGTTTATGTAAAAAATGTACATAAGCAAACTGTTTTCGGTCCTTACCAATAGGCATTTGCCGCATGATGCCTGTCCGGTGGGTCCAGCGGGCCCGCAGAAGGCGGTCCAGCCGTACTTTGAGCGCCAGGCGAAAGACATGCTGGCGTCCCACGTGGCGCAGTATGCGCTGGCGGTGTTTAGGTCCCAGTTGATCTTCTCCAGGTTGTAGAAGTTGTATGTGGCGCGCACGTTGGACGCCGACTGCGCGGTGGCCATGGCAGCCACCGCGCACAGCAGAACCGCCGTCAGAGCCACACGTGATCCGGCCATCGTGGGAGGAGAGGATGCGTATGCAATGGTCAGTGGCTCCTTAGGAGAGCGATCAGGAGGCTCTGAACCGGTGGCGATGGAAGTAGCATTCTCTGGGGAGCATTATATAGAGTTTGGGGGCATCGGCGCATACGGTGGACTTTTCTATCTTTCTCCATTCAGTTCTTCCACATCTCTGGAATTAGGTACGTACATGTGTCAACAAAAATTCTATACATGTGCCAACAAGGCAACAAGGACGTAGACATCACTGTTTGGCTGGTTCATTTTGACCAGGAGTTTTATGAAAACAAAAGCAGCTTCGATCTCTTTCCGAATTGGTACAATTCGAATTTTTTATATACTAGCACAAAACCCGTGGATTACTACGGTGTCACATTAAATTCAACGAACGATATTTCATATGAAAACCAAAATCGCGCTACTATGTTTTCTTATTAAAGATGCGGCGTAACTTCGATGGCGATGAAACTGAGCTCACAAATCAATTGGTGGCTGACTCATCCAGTTTTTGCAGCGTAGTGGGTCTGCCCGCCTATTATATTCTCAAGCACAGTAGCACCATAGACATTGCTGATCTCGTGGAAAATGATCTTTGGATCCTGTGGCTCTCACCTCTTGGTTGCTCTAGTGGCAGCAGGCGGCCCTAAAAAATAATATTGGTTTATTAATTTTCTAACTACATGCAGTAGACCTGTTTCTATATCCATAGATCACTAAGGTCATAAATTGTAATATTCAATTAAAAACAATTACTCTCTGATCCAAATTAGTTGACTGAAATTTATCAAAATATAGATGTATCTAATACCCATGCCTAGATACAATCGAATTTAGACAAATTTAAGTCAACTAATTTAGGTCGGACGGAGAAATGAGACATGTAGAAAAGAGTATGGTGCAAGGAAAAGCTGAGCGATTGAAAAAAAAGCACCATGCCTGCCTCTTGTACCTAGCCCACCGCGCGCCTCCTCTCGCATGAGCGCCCGCCGCCCCCTCTGTTCTGTCCCAGGCGAGCCCCTTCCTCTCGGTCCCAATCGTCGTCCCCAAGCTCGTGCCACGGCCGCCGCTTTGGCTCTCTCTCCCGCAGCATCGATCCCCCTACGCCACCCTTCTCTCTCTCGCTCACTTTGGACACGTGTTGTCGCCCTCTATTCTGTCCTAGTCGGCGAGCCCCTTCCTCTGTCCCCGTCATTTCCAAACTCGTGCCGCTCGGGTTCTCTCCCAAGGGCCTCGCATCCGGCGAAGGCTACTGCTCCTATTTCTTCTTAAGGCAACCATCGTGTTCCGTTCTATCTCACATCAACTTTTTATTGCTTGGCTTGTTGACAGGTCACCTGCAAAGGTATTTAAACTGATGAAATTTGCTGCGAGGTAGCAGTATGGGACTATTAACCCAAAAATCTATGCGTCTCATCTCGTTTGTACTTCTAAGTGCATGTCATCTACTCCAAGTGCATGTCATCTACTCCCGAACCGACCAAGCTAGACCAGCCAAAAAAAATTCACGCGCTCGCTCGATTATGCGCACGGCCAGGTGGCGTCAGTGGTGTAACTTTTCGAGCAGATATACTCATGGGTTTCGTGGATATGGAGGAAGGACACTGGTGTTGAAGTGTATAAGTGGATTGCACTAGTCCTTTTCATCAGTTCGGACTTTTGGTTGCGTTGGCTAGTGCATGAAGCTTGACATGATATTAGAGCCTAAGGTCTCGAGTTCGAGTCCTGGCTTTCGCAATTTATCCTAAAATTGTTGTTAACCCCTCATTGTCCACGTATAGGCTAGCCCTTTTCATCGGTTCTGACTTTTGGTTGTGTTGGCTAGTGCATGAAGCTTGGCATGGTATCAGAGCCTAATGTCTCGAGTTTGAATCCTCACTTTCGTAATTTATCCTAAAATTGTTGTTGATTCCTCTGTGTCCATGTATAGGCCTCTTGAGTCATACGTGAGTTTCGCGCGCCGTCGTTCTCTTCCGGTTGCAAGTGCTGACTTCTCCACGTCACACGTAAGAGGGGGTTTTGAAGTGTATAAGTGGATTGCACTAGCCCTGACCATCAGTTCGGACTTTTAGTTGCGTTAACTAGTGCATGAAGCTTGACAACTGAAACGTATTGGGCCAGCTGAAAGCCACACAGCATATGTTTGAAGAAAAAAAAGGCCAGCCGAAAGCGTGGTTGACGAACGAGAAAGATAGATACGTACGCTCGTATACTTTTACTTATCGGTGGTATGGGTGCTTAATTTTTTGTTTAGTAGAAGGGCAAAACGGTCAAAAAAGCGTGGCGATGAAAGTACCCTTCTTCGGGGAGCATTATATAGAGTTGGGGGCTAGTTGGTCACGGGCATCATCGGCGCATACGGTGGACTTTTCTATCTTTCTCCATTCAGTTCTTCCACATCTCTGGAATTAGGTACGTACATATGTCAACCAAAATTCCATGCATGTGCCAACAAGGCAACAAAGACGTAGACATCACTGTTTGGCTGGTTCATTTTGACCAGGAAGTTTCATGGAAACAAAAGCAGTTCCGATCTCTTTCCGAATTGGTACAATTCGAATTTTTAGATATATATACTGGTGGACAGTATTTTGTGCACGTTTTCAGCCAGTATACCTTTATTCTGGTCACAAGACAGGATAAGCACGCGATATCGACCACCACAAGATCGATGTTTCCTGCTTCAGGTAGTAAGCTGACAAAACGGGAATTAACTTGCTTGTTATCACGAACAGTACGTTTCAGAAGAGATTAGGATCAGTAGTTCAGTCTTGTCATGCTGAAGCTCCAATCTTAGCTAGGGGGAAGCACGGCATATGCAGCCTCGTGATTCCATCCGCATTCCGCAGTTTCAGAAAGGTTGACCGATGGCTGCTCCTGGTGTATTACTTATTCTTACTATCCAATGAATAAGTCTTATAATTATATTTAGAAATCAAATCTTACTAAGTTTGGCCGAACATTTAGAAAAAAATTAAATGTCTACGATATAAAACATTATAAATATATATATATAATAATTACATTATAAAAATATATATTATGGTGATTATGTTGTCATTAACATGGTATTGCAATGGTTAATTTTTTTCCAAAGAGTACATGTGTCTATTAAACTACAAATAGGAGATGACGGTAGGTCACCCCGGTTTTGTCCCTCAAACTGGTTTCGTCGGTTTTCCTCCAATCGATTGATCGCTATCGAGGTTATGACCCCAAGTACCCCAGAGTTGAGTATAAGTGATTCGGTAGAGGACATGAATAGGGGAGAGATATAAAATGAAGCACAAGAAAAATTAGATAAATAGAAAAAGGAAAAGACTGAGCCGAGTCATCTGCCTCCTGGCCGAGTCAGTTGCCCCTCCAGGCCGAATCTGTCCAGGAATAGGCCCTCCAAGCCGAGTCAGCTGCCCTCCATGATATGGGGTGGCCCGATCTTCTCAATAAACAAGAGTGGAAGATGATGATAGTCGGTGTTGATAACTTGTATGCCGCTCACGAACCTCTCGATCAATCTCTGATGCCAATGTAACAGCTCTTGACCCTTGTAGATATTCGCAACTTCACACACTTGCGCATGAAGCCGCTGACCACGAAGCGGTATTGCAATCTTCTAATTCCCAATGGAACAGCAGATCAAACGAAACTTGAAATTAGCTAAATCCCAATGGAACAGCAGATCAAACAAAACTTGAAATTAGCTAAATCCCAATGGATCAACTAATCACACTTAACTGACAGTAACAAAAGACACCAGATCGATACGAATTGCTGTGGGGAATTCTAGAGTTTGCACTTGGCAACACAAGAACTAAGGTTTATATTAAACGTGGAACGTGGTCTTAACTCTACAATAGGGGCATCCCAGGGCTTATAAGGGCGGCTGGGCCGGCTGTGCTAGCCAGAAACCGAAACTAATGCGCGTACGACTCAAACTGATACATGCCAACTCAGACCAGAATTGGTCGGCGGCCGTACATTCTGGTGTGTTTCGGCTGGACATCCCAGGTCGGCCGGACACTCCGGGTGAAGCACGTCGGACACTCTGGGTCGGCCAGAAACTTTAAAGTTTCCGAGTGGTGTCCGGGCAGTGTTCGATCTGGCATACAGAAGGGTAACACCTCGTTGCTCCTCGGGATGGCTGGACTGTCCGGGTGGAAACAACCGGACACTCCGGTCTCCATAGGGTTTTTGGCCTTCTTTTTGATGATTTTCCCTCGCGTCTTCCTCCCGCTCCTCCCTTGGGCATCCTTTGGGCGATCATCATGTTGGGCTTCTCTTGCGGCCCTTCTCCTCCTCGCGTCATGCTTGCTTCCTGAACGAACCTGATCATACATAAATGCATAGACTTAGGTAGTATAAAGTTCTCATCAATTAAAACACCAAATTCGTTTAGAAGTAAATTCACCTGTTGTTCAATTAGCTTGGCACGGGCTCGAGTGATTGGTCTAATCCTTATCTCATTTGACTTGTTCTTGGTAGCGACATCGACAAATTCATTAGGAGTTGGAGATAGCAAATCAGTACGGATGTCCTCATCACTCCATGGCAAGTTTCAGCAAGCCAGGTCAAGCCCTTCAATCATCTGCCAGTCTTGGGACGCCCCTGGCTCAGACTGGCACATGCAGCATTGTTACGTACGAGATGCTCCCAGATTCTTAGGGATCCTCCCTCGAAAGTCCAAGATGCTCCCTGGTTATCAGGAAGAGATAAGACCAATGACTAGGAAGATGCCAAGAACAAGCACAAGAGGACAAGACAAAAGACATACAAGACCTAACAAGGCTCATGCCTTGTCAGTTGACAAGACCCCAGTAGCACATCAGGAACAGTGCTTGTGGGCCATATTTTGTCCCATGGGCTCCCCTTTATAAGGAGCACCAGGAGGATTGATTCAGGGAGATCCCTGGGAGGGCTCCTCTCTTCTATGCTCGTATGAGCACTTCATCTTCTTCCTCTCACTCTCCGATGAAGGTGATTAGCATGATCTCATGGTCGAAGGAATTAGGTTACTATGTATCAGAAAGCTTATAGCAAACGAACTATTGAAATGACTTGATCTTAATGCTACGCTTATCTATAGGAGTATGTCCTTCATACCATGCTCCTAATGATATGATCTTGTTGTCAACAACATCTCAATGCTCATGATCGGGAAACCACGATCATCTATTAAACAACAAGCTAGTATTTCAAAGAGGCTTTACTAGGGACTCTAATTTAGTTTACAAATCACACAAGTATTAATGTTTCCGGTTTAATACTATTATAGCATGAATGTAAACATTTATCATAAACACAAAGATATAATAATAACCACTTTTATTATTTCCTCTAGGGCATATCTTCAACAGTCTCCCACTTGCACTAGAGTCAACTAATCTAGATTACATGGTAATATACCGAACACCCATGGCGGTTTGGTGCTGGTCATGTTTTGCCCTCAGGAGAGGTTTAGTCAACGGATCCGCCACATTCAGATCTGTGTGTACTTTGCAAATCTTCATGTCACCATCTTGGAGATGCTCTCGAATAGCGTGAAAACGTAGCTTGATGTGCTTCAGCTTCTTGTGTGACCTTGGTTCTTGCGCATTGGCTATGGCGCCCATGTTATCACAGTAGATAAACATTGGGTCCAGCGCACTTGGAACCACACCGAGCTCTGTAATGAACTCCTTCATCCATATTGCCTCTTGTGAAGCCTCCAAAGCAGCTATGTATTCCGATTCAATTGAAGATCTCGCCACAACGCTTTGATTTCCACTCCTCCCGCTGACTGCTGCACCATTCAAAGTAAATACGTATCCAGATTGAGATTTAGAATCATCCGTATCGGTTTTCCATCTAGCATCGGTGTAACCATTAACAACGAGCTGTTCATCACCTCCATAAGAAAGAACCATATCCTTAGTTCTTCTCAAGTACTTAAGGATGTTTTTGACCGCTGTCCAATGATCCACTCCTAGATCACTTTGATATCTGCTAGTCAAACTAACAGCATATGCAATGTCGGGTCTAGTACATAGCATGGCATACATAAGAGATCCTATGGCTGAGGCATATGGAGTCTTACTCATCCTTTCTTTATCTTCTGCCGTTGCAGGACTTTGAGTTTTACTCAAGGTCGTATTGGGCAACATGGGCAAGAACCCTTTCTTGCTATCTTCCATTCCAAACCTCTTTAGAACTTTGTCGAAATATGTACTCTGTGACAATGATATTAGACGCCTTGATCTATCTCTATAAATCTTTATGCCTAATATATAAGCTGCTTCACCAAGATCTTTCATTGAAAAACTATTATTCAAATAATCCTTGACACTATTAAGAAGGTCTACATCATTCCCAATCAACAATATGTCATCTACATATAGTATTAAGAATGCTACAGATCTCCCACTCACTTTCTTGAAAATACAAGCTCATCCATAAGTTTGTATAAAACCAAAGCTTTTGATTACCTTATCAAAACGTTGATTCCAACTTCGGGATGCTTGCTTCAATCCATATATGGACCGTTGAAGTTTGCATACCTTGTTAGCATCTTTAGGATCGACAAAACCTTTGGATTGCATCATATACAACTCTTCATCAATGTCTCCATTGAGGAACGCCGTTTTGACATCCATTTGCCATATCTCATAATCATAATATGCAGCGATTGCTAACATAATCCTCACAAACTTTAGCTTCGCTACTGGTGAGAAAATCTCATCGTAGTCAACACCTTGAATTTTTCGAAACCCTTTTGCGACAAGTCGAGCTTTATAGACAGTAACATTACCATCATCATCTGTTTTCTTCTTGAAAATCCATTTATTCTCGACAGCCTTCCGGCCAGGTAAGTCCACCAAAGTCCATACTTGGTTTTCGTACATGGATCCAATCTCGAATTTCATGGCCTCTTGCCATTTATTGGAATCTGGGCTCATCATCGCTTCCTCATATGTCGCATGGTCATCGGTGTTGTCCACCAACATGACACTCATAACGGGATCATACCAATCAGGAGTGGTACGAGTTCTCGTTGACCTGCGAGGTTCTATAGTAACTTCAACCTAAGTTTCATGATCAACATCATTAGCTTCCTCTCTTATTGGTACATGCGCCACAAGAACTATTTTCGGTGCTGCGCTACTCGCAAGTTCGAGAGAAGATTCAACAACCTCGTCGAGTTCTACTTTCCTTCCAGTCACTTCTTTCGAGAGAAACTCCTTCTCTAGAAAGGATCCATTCTTGGCAACGAATATTTTGCCCTCGGATCTATGATAGAAAGTATACCCAATAGTTTCTTTCGGGTATCCTATGAAGACACATTTTTCCGCTTTGGGTTCAAGCTTGTCGGGCTGTAACTTCTTTACATAAGCTTCGCAACCCCAAACTTTAAGGAACGACAATTTAGGTTTCTTCCCAAACCATAATTCATACGGTGTCGTTTCAACGGATTTAGATGGTTCCCTATTTGAAGTGAATGCGGTTGTTTCTAATGCATAACCCCAAAACGACAGCGGTAAATATGTAAGTGACATCATAGAACGAACCATATCTAAGAGAGTTTGATTACGACATTCGGACACACCATTACGCTGTGGTGTTCCCGGCGGTGTCAATTGTGAAAGTATTCCGCATTTCTTCAAATGCTCGCCAAACTCATAACTTAGATATTCACCTCCACGATCAGATCGTAGAAATTTAATCTTCTTGTTACGTTGATTCTCTACCTCACTTTGAAATTCCTTAAACTTCTCGAAAGTTTCGGACTTATGTTTCATGAAATAGATATACCCATATCTACTCAAGTCATCTGTGAAGGTAAGAACATAACGATAACCACCGCGCGATGCTACACTCATTGGGCCACACACATCGGTATGTATGATTTCTAATAAGTCCGTAGCTCGCTCCATCATACCAGAAAATGGAGTCTTAGTCATTTTACCCATCAGACATGCTTCACATCTTTCAAGTGATTCAAGAAGTCCATCGGAATGGAGTTTCTTCATAGGCTTCACTCCAATATGACCAAGACGACAGTGCCACATATAGGTTGAGTTATCGCTCAATTTCAAACGTTTAGCTTCAATGTTATTAATGTGTGTATTACCACAATCGAGATTCAATAAGAATAGACCATCTATCAAAGGTGCATGTGCATAAAACATATTACTCATATAAATCGAACAACCATTATTCTCGAACTTAAACAACTAACCGTCTCGCAATAACCATGATCGGGATATAATTTTCATGCTCAACGCAGGAACCAAATAACAATTATTTAAGTATAAAACTAATCCCGATGGTAGATGAAGAGGTAGCGTGCCGACCGCGATCACATCAACCTTTGATCCATTTCCAACGCGCATCGTCACCTCGTTCTTCGCTAGCTTCCGTTTATTCTGCAGTACCTGTTTCGAGTTACAAATATGAGCAACCGAACCAGTATCAAATACCCAGGCACTACTACGAGTACTAGTGAGATACACATCAATAACATGTATATCGGATATACCTTTCTTCTTGATGTTGCCGTTCTTCAAATCTGCCAAGTACTTTGGGCAATTCCGCTTCCAGTGACTTTCTCCCTTGCAGTAAAAGCACTCAGTATCAGGCTTAGGCCCAGCCTTGGTCTTCTTCGCCGGCGCGGTAACTTTCTTACCGCCCTTCTTGAAGTTTCCCTTTTTCTTAGACTTGCCTTGCTTCTTGAATTTGGTGGTCTTATTGACCAACAACACTTGGTGCTCTTTCTTGATCTCCACGTCTATAGATTTTAACATGGAGAAGAGTTCGGGTAACGACTTGTCCATGTTTTGCATATTGTAGTTCATCACAAAGTTCTTGTAACTTGGTGGTAGTGATTGGAGGACACGGTGAATCCCCAAAGCATTAGGAATCACTATACCCAAGCTTTGAAGCTTGTTCGCGTGCCCAGACATCTTAAGCACGTGCTTATTGACGGAGCTGCCCTCTTCCATCTTTAAGTTAAAGAACTTTTTAGAAGCCTCATAAGTCTCAACTGCCGCGTGAGCCTCAAATATCATTTTGAGTTCACGGACAATATCATGTGGGTCATGGTTCTCAAACCTTTTTTGAAGCTCTGATTCCAAACCATACAAGATAGCACACTGAACTGTGGAATACTGAATCTTCTGAGCAAGGAAAACATTCTTTACCTCATCGGTAGCATTAGCTGCAGGCGGGTCACCCAGCGGTGCATCCAACACATAGGTCAAATTACCAACATTGAGGACAATCCTCAAATTGCGGAACCAATCCGCGAAGTTGCTTCCATTGTTTTTCAACTTTTCTTTCTCTAGGAACGCATTATAATTGATGGTAGGGGCCGCCATTGATCTACAACATATTTGCAATAGTTTAGACTAAGTTTATGACAAATAGAGTTCTAATTAATAGTTAAATTAATCTAGGTGAACTTCCACTCAAAACAATATCCCTCAAATTGTTTTAGTGATCACACGAACCAAATCCACCACATCAAAACCGATCATCACGAGAGTTGATGTAGCTTCAATGGCGAACAATCAACATGTTCATCATATCTACTATATGACTCATGCTTTACCTTTCAATGATCCGTGTTCCGAGACCATGTCTATACATGCTAGGCTCGTCAAGATCAAACCTTAGCTTCCGCATGAGCAAATCTGTCTTGCTCACGTTGTATACACTCAAAGAATCTAACACATCCGATCATCACGTGGTGCTTCGAAACAAAGAGCTTGAGCAACGGTACTTACTAAGGATGAACACTTTAAAACTTGAATTTTTTTGCTTAAGGGATCATCTTATAATGCTACCGTCGTGAACTAAGCAATACAAGATGCATAAAAGGATTAACATCACATGCAATTCATAATATGTGATATGATATGGCCTTTCTTCTTGTGCTTCCGATCTCCATCTTCAAGCACGAACATGATCTCCATCATCACCGGTATGGCGTCAAGGTCAATGGTGCCGCTTCATGGTTGTCCTCCACCAGCATCAACTATTACAACTACTTTGAATAGACACGCATGTCTTAACGGAATTTAAAAGACAACCATATGGCTCCTGCCGGTTGCCAACTTACAATAAGGAACATTGCATACATCATATATAATCACAATCATGGCCATATCACATCACAACACACCCCTGCAAAACAAAGTTAGACGCCTCTAATTTTCTTTGCATATTTTATGTGGTTTGGGGCTTTCAATAAGTGTCGTTCTAACTTACAAACAAGAACCACAACGATGATGCTTGAACTATCAAGTGCCCATTGTAAATTGAATCTATACTATGATGGGAGAGACAGACACCCGCAAAGCCACTTATGCAATACAAGTTGCATGTTAAGCGTGGAGCAAGTCTCATGAACGATGTCATGTAAGGTTAGCCTAGGCCGCTTCATCCCATCATACCGCAAGATGCAAAGTACACAAAAAGCAATTGATAATAAAAGCACCACCGCCCACAATGACCATTGTGTTCTACTCGTGCAACAGATCTACATATATACATGGCTCTGATACCACTGTAAGGGTTCGTAGCATGGAAAACAAAAAATTTCTACCGCATGCACACAAACAAGCCAAGATCTATCTACTAGATTGTAGAAACGAGTCGATAGAAGCACTCACCCTCGAAGATTCAAAAGCGGTTAACAAGAGAAGATTCTCGTGGGTGATGTAATCGTACACTTGACGATCTCAAGATCGCGTAGACGATCCTTCCGACGCTATGTTCCGGCAGCGCTTCCGCAGTTGGTCACACGTTCGGTACTCGATGAAGACCTTTCTCTCCCTTGTCCTAGCAGGCAGCGGAGTTTGTATTTCTCCCCTCGTGAATCCGGTAGCACGACGGCGTGGTGTTGGAAGTAGAGGGAAGATCCCGCAGGGCTTCGCCTAAGCCGGTGCGAGTTATGGTGGATTAGGGTTTCCCGGAAATCTAGGGTTTGGAAAACCGGGAGGAGGAGGAGGTGTCGGCGGCGGCTAGGGCGGCGGCGGCACGGGTGTGGGGAGGGCTTGTCTCTTGTGTGCTTTAAGGCAGCCCTCCCCCTCTATTTATGAGAGGGGGGCAGCCTTGGGAGGGGTGGGTTTGAATCCAAACCCAAACCCAAGTTGGATTGAGAGAAGGACTTGTTTCTTCTCCCACAAGGAAACCATTGTTCCAGTTTGACTTTTCAAACTTCCCGTTGGACTTTTAATTTAGAGCTTTAATTCTCTCTTGCAAATGCCCACACCAAGTGACCTAGGATATGATCCAATCATTCCACTTACCCATGACACATTCATGGTCCATTCCCCTTCCAGTTTCGTGAACCTTCTAGAACCTCTCCGATGAAAACATCGGAATCTTCCCGAACTCCGGAATCGGACTTTCCTTATATGAATATTATTCTCCAGACCACTCCGGATCTCCTCGTGATATGCCGGATCCCATTTGAGACTCCGAATAACATTTGGTATCCCTAGTAACATTCCATATCTACTAAACAACATCGAATCCTTAAGTGTGTCTCCCTACGGTTCGTGAATTATGCGGACATGACCGAGACACTTCTCCGACCAATAACCTATAGAGGAATCTGGAAATTCATATTGCTCCCACATATTTCTACGATTACTTTGCGATCGAATGAACCACTTACATACGATACCAATTTCCCTTTGTCTTGCGATAGTTTACTTATCCGAGGTTTTGATCGTCGGTATCTCTGCATACCTAGTTCAACCTCGTTACCGATAAGTACTCTTTTATCGTTCCCATGATATGTGATCCCTTGTGAGCCAGTCACATGCTTGCAAGCTAATTGTATGACATTCCACCGAGAGGGCCCAGAGTATATCTATCCGTCATATGGATGGACAAATCCCACTCTTGATCCATGTGCCTCAATCCATATTTTCCGAACACTCAATGCCACCTTTATATCCACCCAGTTACGGTGTGGTGTTTGATGTCATCAAAGCATTCTTCCAATGATGGTGATTAGCATGATCTCATGGTCGAAGGAATTAGGTTACTATGTATCAGAAAGCTTATAGCAAACGAACTATTGAAATGACTTGATCTTAATGCTACGCTTATCTATAGGAGTATGTCCTTCATACCATTTTCCTAATGATATGATCTTGTTGTCAACAACATCTCAATGCTCATGATCGGGAAACCACGATCATCTATTATACAACAAGCTAGTATTTCAAAGAGGCTTTACTAGGGACTCTAATTTAGTTTACAAATCACACAAGTATTAATGTTTCCGGTTTAATACTATTATAGCATGAATGTAAACATTTATCATAAACACAAAGATATAATAATAACCACTTTTATTATTTCCTCTAGGGCATATCTCCAACAGGCCATGAGTCAAATTTGCCCAAATATGGCTATATGACCAAGTGCCCATGATGGCTATGAGTCAAATTTTCCTAAAGATGGCTATATGACAAGTGCCCATGAGTCAATTTTTCCCCAATGAAAGCTATATGATAAATGCACATGGAAGCTATATATCAAGTTTGCACGATGAAGGCTATATGTTGGATTTGGGTCATATGACTCAGATTTGGATCATATAACCCGAATGTAGAATATATATAAGACATTGGGTCAGATGACCCGGATTATGAGTCAAATGACTCGGATTATGAGTGAGATGACTTGGACTTGGATCATATGACTTGGATGGTGAGTCAAATTAGTCGAATTTAATAATAAAACTCGGTTTTTTGAGTCATATGACTCAGATTTGGACATTTATGTCAGAATACAACAGACGGAAAGACTCAAATTCATATGCCTTGGATTTGATTCATATGACTCGGATTTGACATGTATGTTAGAATATGACAGACGGAAAGAGTCAAATTCATATGACTCGGATTTGACATGTATGTCAGAATATGACAGACGGAAAGAGTAAAATTCATATGACTCAGATTTGAATCATATGACTCAGATTTGACATGTATGTCAGAATATGACAGACGGAAAGAGTCAAATTCATATGACTCAGATTTGAGCCATATGACTCGAATTTGACATGTATGTTAGAATATGACAGACGGAAAGAGTCAAATTCATACGACTTGGATTTTGACATGTATGTCAGAATATGACAGACGGAAAGAGTCAAATTCATATGACTTGGATTTTGACATGTATGTTAGAATATGACAGACGGAAAGAGTTAAATTCATATGACTCAGATTTGAGTCATATGACTTGGATTTGGACATGTATGTCAGAATGTGGCAGACCGTGGAGTCAAATTCATATGACTCGGATTTGGACATGTATGTTAGAGTATGATAGACCGTGGAGTCAAATTCATATGACTCGGATTTAGACATGTATGACAAAATATGACAGACGGAAAGAGTCAAGCTCATATGGCTTGTATTTGAGTCATATGGCTTGGATTTGGACATGTATATCAGAATATGGCAGAACTGTGGAGTAAATTCATATGACTCGGATTTGGACATGTATGTAAGAATATGGCAGACCATGGAGTCAAATTCATATGATTCGAATTTGGACATGTATGGCATAATATGATGGACATAAATAGTCAAATTCATATGACTCGAATTTGAGTCATATAACTCAGATTTGGAGATGTATGCCAGAATATAACAGATGGAAAGAGTCAAATTCATATTACTCAGATTTGAATCATATGACTCGGATTTGGAAAGTATGTCAAATTATGACAAGTATATCGGATTTAGACACACATGTCAAATTTGCCTAGAGAGGTTATTTGACAAGTACCCATGAAGGTAGTATGTCAATTTAAGCCTTATGACATTGGTACAACCAAGTGAGTTGTACATCGAATCTAAGAATGTAGATCATGTGTCAACTAAGCCAACCTAGACAGATGAATAACACCGGTGCAATTCATACCGGATATATATTGCAATATAGGCAAAAAGGTTATATATCAATTAGCAACTCTGGGATTTTCTAATATGAAGCCTATGCACGACTTTGCGAGTCCACATAGACTCGGAGACTAATATCGGGGATATGATCCCAGGTACCCCAGAGCTGAGTATAAGTGATTCAGTAGAGGACATGAATAGATGAGAGATATAAAATGAAGCACAAGAAGAATCAAATAAATAGAAAAAGGAAAAGGCTGAGCTAAGTCATCTGCTGTACTGGTCGAGTCATCTACCTCCTGGCCAATTCAGTTGCTTTCTAGGCCAAGTAAGTTGCCCCTCTAGGCCGAATTTGTCCAGGAATAGGCCCTCCATGCCGAGTCAGCTGCCCTCCAGGCCAAGTTTCAGAAAGCCAGGTCAAGTCCTTCAATCATCTGCTAGTCTTGGGACACCCGTGGCTCAGAGTGTCACATGGAACATTGTTACGTACGAGATGCTCCCAGGTTCTTAGGGATGCTCCCTCGAAAGTCCAAGATGCTCCCTGATTATAAGAAAAATATAAGACCAATGACTAGGAATATGCCAAGGACAAACACAAGAGGATAAGACAAATAGCAGATAAGACCTGACAAGGCCCATGCCTTATCGACAAGACCCTAGTAGTCACATCAGGAACTATGCTTGTGGGCCATATCTTGTCCCCTGGGATTCCCTTTATAAGGAGCACTATGGAGATTTATTCAGGGAGACCCCTGGGAGGGCTCCCCTATTCTCTGATCATATGAGCACTTCATCTTCTTCCTCCGAGTCTCCACGGAAGGCCATTATAGGCATAGAGAACACAACTCAATTAGCACCATTGTAGCTACAGTAAATGGCCATGTTATATAAGATCTAGATGTAGGGATAGAGGTTTTATCTCACTAGGAGAGCCTCGAACCTAGGTATATCGTGTCTCTCTATGTATTTGTTTGTGTTCTTCGTGTGCATATTCACTGCATCATCCCTCCCCGGATTCCTCCAGTGTCCAAGCAGCCCCATATTTAGCCTATCCATGGCATCTGCCGTGACGCCACCATGATAATCGCATATCACACAATGGCATCGCCTTGCTCAGCTCTCAGCCTCATTGCGTTCCTTGCCATGCTAGTGCACCATCACCAGCCACGGTTGCTTGTAGCCACTGCACCAATGACCAACCTCACGACCAGAGTGTCCATGATACCCCTAGCTACATCACCAGCCCGTCCGACATCTTCGTGTTCGTCTTCCACGCCCTCGACGCATCCAACCCGGGCAAGTTCCTCCTCGCCACGCGGTTCTGCTCCCCCGACAGAGACGGCAGTTGCTATAGTGTAGTCCGTCCTTAGCATCACCGCCAATGGGTAGCTCGAGCTCACCGATACCACCGACGGAGGCAACCAGGTGCTGTCGAATGTGCATATCCTCGACCGCAAGGACGGGTCTCTACTCGTGCTCCTTGACACCGGCAATCTCCAGTTCCTCGATGATGGCGTGTTGTGGGATAGCTTCTCGCACCCCAGGGACACGCTAGTACCGGGCCATTCCCAAGGGAAGCTCATCTCTAGGCGCATGAACACAGAGTTCACCACTGGACGGATGGCAACGTCGTGCTCTACATGGACCTCATCAGTGGCAATAGCCCGACCAACGCCTAATGGCAGGCCCGTACCGATAGCTCTGGCGGCAACTGATGACTACAAGTGCACAAATCATTTGTAGCTAGTTTGAGTTGCTGGTCCATGCTTAACATAACATGGGATCAACATGGTGATCGTCTGGACATCATTGCTGAATCAAAAACAAAGATAACAGACCAATGTTCTTGGAGATGTTTATGTATGCTGCATGGAGTATTTGGAAAGAAAGAAATAATCTCTGTTTCAATGGCATTTTGCCTGAGGTCAACTCATGGAAGAACAGATTCAAATCTGACTTTGGGCTACTGACTTATAGAACAAAGGATTCTCTCCATCCTATTATTACTGCTGTTTTAGCCTCTTTGTAACCTGCCTTCTATTTGGCTTATGGCTGCTGATACTAGATTTTTTTATTCTTGTAAACTCTGTTTTCCCCTTGAGTGGGGGGCTTATTAATATAGTTCGATAGGCAATAGGAACCCCAAGGGTCCTACTGTCATAATGCTTCAAAAAATCATTTGTAGCTAGTTTCAAAATAAAGATATTGATCCCACAGGGAGCGGGAGTTCTAAAGTCTAATAACTCTTGAATTAAATACTAAAATAGTAATTCTAAATAACGTTCTAAGTAACAAGATAAAATGCGAGTTTTGTGTAAAAAGGTATTTTTGGGTTTTTTATAAGAGAACAATAAGTAAAGTAAAAAAACTGAATACAGAAAGTAAGTATTGCGTATGTAAAAGAGATATGAAACTGCTATGGGAAAAAGTGTTCTCAGGGAGTAGCGGATACACATCTAGCATTATAAAGGGTTTAAGGTAAAGATTATTATCATGAGCATTCTCAACAATGTATGTGTGGAAGGAACTCCGTAATTGGACGAATAGGCAGCAACCATTGCTCACATCATCCTCATAACCATAGCAGACAAGTAATCGACATCAATCGAATTAGTGCGCTATTAAGGGATTTTATCCCATAGGTTGTATCCCGTGGCATGGAAAATGTTCCTTGAGTTCCCCCAGTTCCCAAATTGATACGTAAGGGGTGCTAGCAGCTTTATAGTCACCGTAAGTGCTAGCACACCTCCGTCTACCAACAAGTAGTTCCCTCCATCAAGTCTCCACAAGAGCCAAATATTGAGAGGTCGACTTCTCTCAACATCAATATGAAGACAATATAACACATGGTCACAACGATGAATATCATCATAAACTTTATCTTATTTCAATCTCATGCTAGGGTTTCTCCATCTCTGACATGGTTATACCCCACGGGTACATGATCTCAGCATACCTGGTCCAGCCCAAGGAAGGCCCATGACAATTTTACGCCGGCCCCTGAAGATTTTCGGGTGGCCAAGGCCCATGACGCTTTCGGATCCTTGGAGAGAAAGACTAGAGTAGATAGGAAATTCAAAGGGGTAATACCCTAGAACCTGTAACCGACTAGGTCTATGCCTGGGACCTGCCTGAGTCTATATAAAGGCTAGGAGGGCACGACCTAGATCTTCTCCTCATACTTTCGCATACACACCTCCACGCCAGATTGCATCTGCGCACCCCTGTAACCTTCGGTTCCGCCGTAATCAAGAGCAGACAAGCAGGAGTAGGGTTTCCCTCCGGGGGCCTGAACCTGGGTAAAACCTTGTGTCCCCGTGTTGCTTGTTTGCTAACCGTTCCGCGATCTCCAGCATCCCCATCTTCTCCAAAACCCAAGTCCATAACAATGGGCATTGATGAGATCAAACCTCGTTAATTGGCGCCATTTGTGGGAACTAGGGACGCTGATTGTGCGATCGTGACGGTCCCAACCCGATTGATCTACAACTCTGCAGCGACGGAGCGTCACCTCCTCTTCGGCGCTTTCGACTTCATCGCCCACTCACCGGCCACCATGAAGGACTTCGAGCCCGTAGGCGACGGACTCGAGATCCTGTTCGGGAGCTTCTGCTTCCAGGTGGGGCAAACTGGCACTCTCCGCCTCCCTGAGCGGGTGCCCCTACCATCAATCAAGCCCGCTTCATGGACCCCACACCCTGTTCTACGCACAACATCATCAATAGATGATTCCTACGATAGCAGCAGCTGCAATTCCGACCTGTGCGATCCGCCATCGGATGAAGGGACCTACGGTTCCGGATCCGAAAGCTGTGGCAGCAGCAGACCAATCTACGAACGCTACCAATGCGCCGTAGTCATCCAGAGCGACGTGGACCAGCAGGATCCCAACCCGCCGCCTAACCCGACACCTAACCCGCCATATCGAAACGGCGGGAACAGAAGAAGCCAGTCCCCCCCACCCGAAGGGGACAACAACGGCCATGTCATCCGCCTTAGCAAAGAAGGATGGGCCCAGGCACGCAACGCCGTGGCGGGCAACATAGTCCTGCCTGAAGACTCCTCCCGGGATCTGCTGATGGCCTACCATCTGCTCCTGATCGAGGAGCACAAGAAGTAGGTCAAGATGCAGGAGGTGCTTGACAAACACAAGCAAGCAGCCTCAGAGTCCAGCGCGCGACGAGCCGCGCTCTCCGCCATGGGCATCAGCTCTAGCTCGAACGGCAACCAAGGCAACAAGAACTGCTCTCGGATGGAGAACATGGATCCCAAGGAGCGCCGTGAGGTGACCCGAACCCTCCACACATCCTTCATGGAGATGGACGCCGATGGCAACGTCATCCCGAAAACGCCGCAGGCTGCGATCATGGCAGCCACAGCGTACCTTGCGGCCCACCCACCTCCGGAGGGGGACCCAAAAAGAGCCATGCACAAGTCCGCACTTACCGGACTCGGACTCGTCGGAGCCGCGCTCCACCAGGAAGCTCCTACGGAGCCGAAGAAGAAAGCTCCGGTCAGGTTCGACCGCAGCCCCACCCCTTCATCCGAAGAAGAGGACCATGACCTTCCTCGAAGGAACAAGAGTTCGCGTCACCGCAACCGCGATTACGACGCCAGGGACACGCTCACACAACGCAAAATCGACAAAGCGCGCATGCTCGTATGAATCCGAGATGGACGAAGACGAAGGAGAACTATGCGGAGCCCGATGCTTCAGCAGATCTGTTCGACGAACAAAGATGCCGCAAGATTTCAAGCTTCCTTCGGATACTCCGAAGTTCGACGGCACACATGACCCAAAGGCATGGCTCAGCGACCACCTGTCATCCGTCAAATTGCACGGCGGAAACAAGGAAACCGCCATGCAATGCCTTCAGCTGCAGCTGACAGGAGCATCTCGGATCTGGCTGAGCAGCCTATCTTCAGGGTCCATCCGAAGTTGGGATGGGCTAGCTTACAGCTTCATCAGAAACTTCAAAGGCACCAGCAAGAGGCCTGCCTCAATCGAGGAATTGCGAGCCTGCACTCAACGAACGAGCGAATCCATTCGCTCGTACATACTACGCTGGTCCAACACCAAGAACTCCACAGCGCACATCTCTGAAGAGAGAGAGCCATCGAAGCCTTCAGGGACGGCGTCAAGCGCCAAGACTTCAAGGAGGAACTCGGGCGTGTCAAGCCCAAAACACTCGACCACCTCATGGACATCGCCAACAGGTGGGCTGACGGCGAAGGTTCCATCCACCGAGCACAATCGGAAGAAGAGGACGACTACGGCCGATGACGAGAGCACCGTAGCAAGAGAAGATCGCGCGTATACGACGATCGCGATGGACCCGACATGGTCGCGGCCGGCTACACCAATCGCCGCAATGACGCCAACCGCAACAACGGAGGATACCGCGGAGGAAACTTCCGCGATGGAGGACGCCCAGCACAGTCGTGGCAGCGCCGCGACCGCGATAACGGACCCTCAGCATACGAAAAACTTTCGGGTCCATGCACCATCCACTTATACATCGACAAGCAGGATGGCAAGAAGAAGGCAAACCACATGCTCAAGGACTGCCGCGAGTTCCAGAAACTCAGCGAAAGCATGGTCCAGATGAGGCAGCAAGCTCCACTTCCTGGATTCGGGAACGCACCCGCGCCAGGTGAGATAGCGCATGGAGCTCCTCCACCGCCACCTGTAGGAGGCCCGAACCAACCAGTCGCACCAGCACAGAACAACGCTGGGAACGGGTATCCCCCGCCGAAAGGAGCACTGATGATCCAGAAAGGGCGCCCCACGAATAGGGTGCAGAAGAAAATCACCCGTCAGATCAACCTGGCCGTGGCAACTCCACCCGCCATCCCTGAGTACCTCAGCGGATCGGAGTCCTGCATCACATTCAGTCGTTCAGATCACCCTTGCCAGATCCCTCGCCCAGGTCATGCTGTCCTGGTGCTGGAGGCACAGATCGGAGGTTTCGAGATGAGCCGCGTCTTCATGGACGGCGACAGCGGCATCAACCTGATGTTCGCAAGTACTCTAGCAGCAATGCGGATCCCGCAGTGCAGCCTGGAACAATCAGACACAACGTTCCACGGCATTGTCCCAGGAAAGGGCATATTCCCCCTGGGAAAAATATGGCTCGACGTCATCTTCGGCAAGCCGGACAATTTCCGACTTGAACGGCTCGAATTCGAAGTGGACTGGCCATCACAATACCACGCCATCCTCGGGCGTGTAGCATTCGCAAGGTTCTTGGCTGTCCCACACTACGCATACCTTCTACTCAAGATGCCAAGACCGAAGGGTGTCATCACAATCCACGGGAGCTTCACCCGATCGTACCAATGCGACAGGGATTTCAACAGAATCTCCCAATCATTCTGTAGGGTTTCGTAGCATGGAAAACAAAAAATTTCTACCGCATACAAACAAACAAGCCAAGATCTATCTACTAGATTGTAGCAACGAGTCGATGCAATAACTCACCCTCGAAGATTCCAAAGTGTTTAACGAGAGAGGATTCTCGTGGGTGATGTAGTCGTACTCTTCCCCATCTCAAGATCGCGTAGACGATCCTTCCGGCGCTGCGTTCCGGCAGCGCTCCCGCAGTCGGTCACACGTTCGGTACTCGACGAAGACCTTCCTCTCCCTTGTTCCAGCAGGCAGCGGAGGTTGTAGCACTCTCCTCGCGATTCCGGCAGCACAACGGCGTGGTACCGGAAGTAGAGGGGAGATCTCGCAAGGCTTCGCCTTAAGCCGGAGCGAGTTTGGTGGACTATGAGAGAGCTCCTCGGCGATCTAGGGTTTAGACACACCAAGGAGGAGGTGCTAGGGCCGGCGGCTAGGGCTTGCCCAAGTCGGATCCCTAGTGGGCCAGCGGTGGAGGAGGAACTCCTCCCCAACTCGGTTTCCCACTTCCCCTCCACTTCCCAAAATAGCCGTTTGACTTTTCAAATTGGCGTTTGACTTTTCAAACTAGGATTTGATTAAACCCTTTATTTTGTTCAGCGATGACACTTAGTACATGATGAAATCATTCCAACTTGGTATGACACATTCATGTACCCTTCCCCTCCGGAGTGCCGGACATTCCGGAACCTTCTAGAACATTCCCGATGAAAACACCGGAACCATTCTCCAACTACGAAATAGGACTTTCCTTATATGAATCTTATTCTCCGGACCATTCCGGATCTCCTCGTGATATCCCGGATCCCATCCGAGACTCCGAACAACATTCGGTCTCTTACTCATCATTCCATAACTACTCAAACAATGTCGAATCCTTAAGTGTGTCTCCCTACGGTTCGTGAATTATGCGGACATGATCGAGACACTTCTCTGAACAATAACCAATAGAGGAATCTGGAAATTCATATGGCTCCCACATATTTCTACGATTACTTTGCGATCGAATGAACCACTTACATACGATACCAATTTCCCTTTGTCTCACGATAGTTTACTTATCCGAGGTTATGATCGTCGGTATCTCTGCATACCTAGTTCAACCTCGTTACTGATAAGTACTCTTTTCTCGTTCCCGTGATATGTGATCCCTTGTGAGCCAGTCACATGCTTGCAAGCTAATTGGATGAAATTTTACCGAGAGGGCCCATAGTATATCTATTCGTCATATGGATGGACAAATCCCACTCTTGATCCATGTGTCTCAACCAATACTTTCCGAACACTCAATGCCACCTTTATAGCCACCCAGTTACGGTGTGGTATTTGATGTCATCAAAGCATCCATCCGGTAAAGGTGATATGCATGATCTCATGGTCGAAGGAATTAGGTTACTATGTATCAGAAAGCATATACCAATTGAACTATTAAAATGACTTGATCTTTATGCTACGCTTATCTATAGGAGTATGTCCACCATATCATTCTCCTAACGATATGATCTTGTTGTTAACAACATCTCAATGTTCATGATAGGGAAACCACAATCATTTATTAACCAACAAGCTAGTATTATATAGAGGCTTTACTAGGGACTCTATTTTAGTTTACAAATCACACAAGTATTAATGTTTCCTTGTTAATACCATTATAGCATGAATGTAAACATTTATCATAAACACAAAGATATAATAATAACTACATTTATTATTGCCTCTAGGGCATATCTGCAACAGTCTCCCACTTGCACTAGAGTCATCTAATCTAGATTACATGGTAATATACCGAACACCCATGGCAGTTTGGTGCTGGTCATGTTTTGCCCTCGGGAGAGGTTTAGTCAACGGATCCGCCACATTTAGATCTGTGTGTACTTTGCAAATCTTTATGTCCCCATCTTGGACATGTTCTCGAATAGCGTGGAAACGTAGCTTGATGTGCTTCAGCTTCTTGTGTGACCTTGGTTCTTGCGCATTGGCTATGGCGCCCATGTTATCACAGTAGATAGACATTGGGTCCAGCGCACTAGGAACCACACCTAGCTCTGTAATGAACTCTTTCATCCATATCGCTTCTTGTGAAGCCTCCGAAGCAGCCATGTATTCCGATTCAGTTGAAGATCTCGCCACAACGCTTTGCTTTGCACTCCTCCATCTAACTGCAGCACCATTCAAAGTAAATACGTATCCAGATTGTGATTTAGAATCATCCGGATCGGTGTTCCAACTAGCATCGGTGTAACCATTAACAACGAGCTGTTCATCACCTCCATAAGAAAGAACCATATCCTTAGTTCTTCTCAAGTACTTAAGGATGTTTTTGACCTCTGTCCAATGATCCACTCCTGGATCACTTTGATATCTGCTAGTTAAACTAACAGCATATGCAATGTCGGGTCTAGTACATAGCATGGCATACATTAGAGATCCTATGGCTGAGGCATAGGGAGTCTTACTCATCCTTTCTCTATCTTCTGCCGTTGTCGGACTTTGAGTTTTACTCAAAGTCGTATTGGGCAACATGGGCAAGAACCCTTTCTTGCTATCTTCCATTCCAAACCTCTTTAGAACTTTGTCCAAATATGTACTTTGTGACAATGATATTAGGCGTCTCGATCTATCTCTATAAATCTTTATGCCTAATATGTAAGCTGCTTCGCCAAGATCCTTCATTGAAAAACTATTATTCAAATATTCCTTGACACTATTAAGAAGGTCTACATCATTCCCAATCAACAATATGTCATCCACATATAGTATTAAGAATTCTATAGAGCTCCCACTCACTTTCTTGTAAATACAAGCTTCTCCATAAGTTTGTATAAAACCAAAACTTTTGATCACCTTATCAAAACGTTGATTCCAACTTCGGGATGTTTGTTTCAATCCATAAATGGACCGTTGAAGTTTGCATACCTTGTTAGCATCTTTAGGATCGACAAAACCTTTGGGTTGCATCATATACAACTCTTCATCAATGTCTCCATTGAGGAATGCTGTTTTGACATCCATCTGCCATATCTCATAATCATAATATGCAGCGATTGCTAACATAATTCTCACAGACTTTAGCTTCGCTACAGGTGAGAAAGTCTCATCGTAGTCAACTCCTTGAATTTGTCGAAACCCTTTTGCGACAAGTCGAGCTTTATAGACAGTAACATTACCATCAGCATCTGTTTTCTTCTTGAAAATCCATTTGTTCTCGACAGCCTTCCTGCCATCCGGTAAGTCCACCAAAGTCCATACTTGGTTTTCGTACATGGATCCAATCTCGGATTTCATGGCTTCTTGCCATTTATTGGAGTTTGGGCTCATCATCGCTTCCTCATATGTCGCAGGGTCATCGGTGTTGTCCACGAACATGACACTCATAACGGGATCATACCAATCTAGAGTTGTACGAGTTCTCGTTGATCTGCGAGGCTCTGTAGCAACTACAACCGAAGTTTCATGATCATCATCATTAGCTTCCTCTCTTATTGGTGCAGGCACCACAGGAAATTCTTCCGGTGCTGCGCTACTCGCAATTTCGAGAGAAGGTTCGACAACCTCGTCGAGTTCTACTTTTCTTCCAGTCACTTCTTTCGAGAGAAATTCCTTCTCTAGAAAGGATCCATTCTTGGCAACGAAGATTTTGCCTTCGGATCTATGATAGAAGGTATACCCAATAGTTTCCTTTGGGTATCCTATGAAGACGCATTTTTCCGCTTCGGGTTCAAGCTTGTCCGGCTGTAACTTCTTTACATAGGCTTCGCAACCCCAAACTTTAAGGAACGACAATTTAGGTTTCTTACCAAACCATAATTCATACGGTGTCGTTTCAACGGATTTAGATGGTGCCCTATTTAAAGTGAATGCGGCTGTTTCTAATGCATAACCCCAAAATGATAGCGGTAAATCTGTAAGTGACATCATAGAACGAACCATATCCAAGAGAGTTTGATTACGATGTTCGGACACACCATTACGCTGTGGTGTTCCTGGCAGTGTCAATTGTGAAAGTATTCCGCATTTCTTCAAATGCTCGCCAAACTCGTAACTTAGATATTCACCTCCACGATCAGAACATAGAAATTTAATCTTCTTGTTACGTTGACTCTCTACCTCACTTTGAAATTCCTTAAACTTCTCGAAAGTTTCGGACTTATGTTTCATGAAATAGATATACCCATATCTACTCAAGTCATCCGTGAAGGTAAGAAAATAACGATAACCACCGCGCGATGCTACACTCATTGGACCACACACATCGGTATGTATGATTTCCAATAAGTCCGTAGCTCGCTCCATTATACCAGAAAATGGAGTCTTAGTCATTTTACCCATCAGACATGCTTCGCATATTTCAAGTGATTCGAAATCAAGTGATTCAAGAAGTCCACCAGAATGGAGTTTCTTCATACGCTTCACTCCAATGTGACCAAGACGACAATGCCACATATAGGTCGAGTTATCGCTCGATTTCAAACGTTTAGCCTCAATGTTATTATTATGTGTATTTCCACTATTGATATTCAATAAGAATAGACCATCTATCAAAGGTGCATGTGCATAAAACATATCACTCATATAAATCGAACAACCATTATTCTCGGACTTAAACAAGTAACCTTCTCGCAATAAACAAGATCCCGATATAATTATCATGCTTGACGCAGGCACCAAATAACAATTATTTCAGTATAAAACTAATCCCGATGGTAGATGAAGGGGTAGCGTGCCGACCGCGATCACATCAACCTTTGATCCGTTTCCCACACGCATCGTCACCTCGTTCTTCGCTAGCTTCCGTTTATTCTGCAGCACCTGTTTCGAGTTACAAATATGAGCAACCAAACCAGTATCAAATACCCAGGCACTACTACGAGTACTAGTGAGATACACATCAATAACATGTATATCGGATATACCTTTCTTCTTGATGCTGCCGTTCTTCAAATCCGCCAAGTACTTTGGGCAATTCCGCTTCCAGTGACCTTATCCCTTGCAGTAAAAGCACTCAGTATCAGGCTTAGGTCCAGCCTTGGTCTTCTTCGTCGGTGCGGTAACTTTCTTACCACCCTTCTTGAAGTGTCCCTTTTGCTTAGACTTGCCTTTCTTGAATTTGGTGGTATTATTGACCATCAACACTTGGTGCTCTTTCTTGATCTCCACTTCTGCAGATTTCAACATGGCAAAGAGTTCTGGCAACTGCTTGTTCATGTTTTTCATATTGTAGTTCATCACAAAGTTCTTGTAACTTGGTGGTAGTGATTGGAGGACACGGTAAATCCCCAAAGCATTAGGAATCACTATACCCAGGCTTTGAAGTTTGTTTGCGTGCCCCGACATCTTAAGCACATGCTCACTGACGAAGCTGCCCACCATCTTGCAGTTAAAGAACTTTTCAGAAGCCTCACAACTCTCAATTGCCGCGTGAGTCTCAAAGATCAATTTGAGATCACGGACAATATCATGTGGGTCTGAATTCTCAAACCTTTCCTGAAGCTCCGATTCTAAACCATACAAGATAGCACACTGAACTGTGGAGTATTGAGTCTTCCGAGCGAGGTAAACATTCTTTAATTCGTCGGTAGCAGTAGCTGCAGGTGGGTCACCCAGCGGTGCATCCAGCACATAGGTCAAATTACCAGCTGTGAGGACAATCCTCAAATTGCGGAACCAATCCGCGAAGTTGCTTCCATTGTTTTTCAACTTTTCTTTCTCTAGGAACGCATTAAAATTGATGGTAGGGGCCGCCATTGATCTACAACATATTTGCAATAGTTTAGTCTAAGTTTATGACAAATTGAGTTCTAATTAATAGTTAAATTAATCTAGGTGAACTCCCACTCAAAACAATATCCCTCACATTGTTTTAGTGATCACACAAACCAAATCCACCACATCAACACCGATCATCACGAGAGTTGATATAGTTTCAATGGCGAACAATCGACATGTTCATCATATCTACTATATGATTCATGCTTTACCTTTCGGTGATCCGTGTTCCGAGACCATGTCTGTACATGCTAGGCTCGTCAAGATCAAACCTTAGCTTCCGCATGAGCAAATCTGGCTTGCTCACGTTGTATACACTTGCGGAATCTAACACACCCGATCATCACGTGGTGCTTCGAAACAACAAGCTTTAGCAACGGTGCTGACTAAGGGTGAACACTTTATGACTTGAAATTCATGTGCATGAGGGATCATCTTATAATGCTACCGTTGTTAACTAAGCAATACAAGATGCATAAAGGATTAACATCACATGCAATTCATAATATGTGATATGATATGGCCTTTCTTCTTTGTGCTTCCGATCTCCATCTTCAAGCACCAACATGATCTCCATCATCACCGGCATTGCATCAAGGTCAATGACGCTTCTCCATGGTTGTCGTCCACCGGCTTCAACTATTACAACTACTTTGAATAGACACGCGGGTCTTAACAGAATTTAAAGACAACCATATGGCTCCTGCCGGTTGCCAACTTACAATAAGGAACATTGCATACATCAAATATAATCACAATCATGGCCATATCACATCACAACACACCCCTGCAAAACAAAGTTAGACGCCTCTACTTTCTTTGCATGTTTTACATGGTTTGGGGCTTTCAATAAGTGTATTTCTAACTTACAAACATGAACCACAACATTGATACTAGTATTGACAATCACCCGTTGTAAATTGAATCTTAACTATGCTGGGAGAAACAGGCACCCGCAAAGCCACTTATGCAATACAAGTTGCATGTCAAGCGTGGAGCAAGTCTCATGAACGATGTCATGTAAGGTTAGCCCGAGCCGCTTCATCCCAACATCCCGCAAGATGCAAAGTACACAAGAAGCAATCGACAATAAAAGCATCAACGCCCACAATGACCATTGTGTTCTACTCGTGCAACAGATCTACATATAGACACGTCTCTGATACCACTGTAGGGTTTCGTAGCATGGAAAACAAAAAATTTCTACCGCATACAAACAAACAAGCCAAGATCTATCTACTAGATTGTAGCAACGAGTCGATGGTATAACTCACCCTCGAAGATTCCAAAGTGTTTAACAAGAGCGGATTCTCGTGGGTGATGTAGTCGTACTCTTCCCGATCTCAAGATCGCGTAGACGATCCTTCCGGCGCTGCGTTCCGGCAGCGCTCCCGCAGTCGGTCACACGTTCGGTACTCGACGAAGACCTTCCTCTCCCTTGTTCCATCAGGCAGCAGAGGTTGTAGCACTCTCCTCGCGATTCCGACAGCCCAATGGCGTGGTACCGGAAGTAGATGGGAGATCTCGCAGGGCTTCGCCTTAAGCCGGAGCGAGTATGGTGGACTATGAGAGAGCTCCTCGGCGATCTAGGGTTTAGACACACCAAGGAGGAGGTGCTAGGGCCGGCGGCTAGGGCTTGGGGCTTGCCCAAGTCGGCGGCTAGGGGAGCCCTGGGCGGCAGCGGCGGCAACAGGAGGTGGCGGCGCCGGGCTAGGGTTTTGGGGTGGAGAACTTGTGTGTTAGGAGGGGCAGCCCTGCCCCTCCCTTTATAGGTGGGAGGCGCCGGCCAAGGGGAGGGAGTCCCTCCCCAACTCGGATCCCTAGTGGGCCGGCGGTGGAGGAGGAACTCCTCCCCAACTCGGTTTCTCACTTCCCCTCCACTTCCCAAAATAGCCGTTTGACTTTTCAAATTGGCGTTTGACTTTTCAAACTAGGATTTGATTAAACCCTTTATTTTGTTCAGCGATGACACTTAGTACATGATGCAATCATTCCAACTTGGTATGACACATTCATGTACCCTTCCCCTCCGGAGTGCTGGACATTCTGGAACCTTCTAGAACATTCCCGATGAAAACACCGGAACCATTCTCCAACTCCGAAATAGGACTTTCCTTATATGAATCTAATTCTCCGGACCATTCCGGATCTCCTCGTGATATCCCGGATCCCATCCGAGACTCCGAACAACATTCGGTCTCTTACTCATCATTCCATAACTACTCAAACAACGTCGAATCCTTAAGTGTGTCTCCCTACGGTTCGTGAATTATGCGGACATGATCGAGACACTTCTCCGAACAATAACCAATAGAGGAATCTGGAAATTCATATGGATCCCACATATTTCTACGATTACTTTGCGATCGAATGAACCACTTACATACGATACCAATTTCCCTTTGTCTCACGATAGTTTACTTATCCGAGGTTATGATCGTCAGTATCTCTGCATACCTAGTTCAACCTCGTTACTGATAAGTACTCTTTTCTCGTTCCCATGATATGTGATCCCTTGTGAGCCAGTCACATGCTTGCAAGCTAATTGGATGACATTTCACCGAGAGGGCCCATAGTATATCTATCCGTCATATGGATGGACAAATCCCACTCTTGATCCATGTGTCTCAACCAATACTTTCCGAACACTCAATGCCACCTTTATAGCCACCCAGTTACGGTGTGGTGTTTGATGTCATCAAAGCATCCATCCGGTAAAGGTGATATGCATGATCTCATGGTCGAAGGAATTAGGTTACTATGTATCAGAAAGCATATAGCAATTGAACTATTAAAATGACTTGATCTTTATGCTACGCTTATCTATAGGAGTATGTCCACCATATCATTCTCCTAACGATATGATCTTGTTGTTAACAACATCTCAATGTTCATGATAGGGAAACCACAATCATTTATTAACCAATAAGCTAGTATTATATAGAGGCTTTACTAGGGACTCTATTTTAGTTTACAAATCACACAAGTATTAATGTTTCCTTGTTAATACCATTATAGCATGAATGTAAACATTTATCATAAACACAAAGATATAATAATAACTACATTTATTATTGCCTCTAGGGCATATCTCCAACACATTCGTCATGCAGGAGGAGCTCGTAAGGCTCCGCGAGGTGACGGATAATGGGGCACCCCCAGTCGCACGACAAAACGCACCTGACATGTCCTTCGACTCCACCGTCAACACAAAGAAGGTGCAGGTCCATCCGACAGATGCCTCCAAGACGGCGCTGATCGCCAACGACCTCAGCCGCGCATAGGAAAGCGCGCTCGTCGAATTCCTCCGTGAGCGCTGGGAAATCTTCGCCTGGTGTCCTGCGGACATGCCAGGAGTTCCCAGGGAATTCGCCGAGCACGCACTCAACGTCTTTCCAGACACCAAGCCCGTCAAACAGTCCATCCAGAGACTGTCCGAGCCATGGGACAAGGCCATCGGGAAGGAAATAAACATGCTACTCGCCGCAGACTTCATCAGGGAGATCAAAGAAAGCGAGTGGCTCGCAAATACAGTGATGGTTCCCAAGAAAGACACGGATATCCTGCGGATGTGCGTGGACTTCACGTCACTGAACAAGCACTGCCCAAAGGACCACTTCCCTCTTCCTCGGATCGACCAGATCATCGATTCGACCACAGGATGTGAGAAACTCTCCTTCCTCGAAGCCTACTCAGGCTACAACCAGATTCGACTCAAGGTCGAAGACCAAGAGAAAACGGCGTTTATTACACCGTTCGGAGTGTTCTCCTACAATACAATGCCCTTCGGGCTAAAGAACGCAGGTGCCACGTACCAGCGATGCATGCAGGCATGCCTCAAGGACCAGATCGGTTGCAACGTACAAGTCTATGTCGACGACATAGTCATCAACACCAGGAAGGCAAGAACGCTCATCGACGATCTCCGCGAGACGTTCGATAACCTCAATCGCTACAGGATCAAGCTCAACCCCGAAAAGTGCGCCTTCGGCGTCCCATCGGGCCAGCTACTTGGGTACTTCATCTCTCAGCGAGGGATCGAGGCGAACCCGAAGAAAATCAGGGCCATCATGGCAATGGAGAAGCCAAAAAACCTCAAGGGTGTCCAGAAGCTAGCAGGACGAATAGCGGCGTTGAGCAGATTCATCAGCCGCATGGGCGAGAAGGCCCTGCCATTCTACCAGCTGCTACGCAAGGCAGATAAATTCGAGTGGACACCCGAAGCCGACGATGCATTTGAAAGTCTCAAA
Organism: Avena atlantica; assembly: GCA_910589765.1. Lineage (NCBI taxonomy): Eukaryota > Viridiplantae > Streptophyta > Magnoliopsida > Poales > Poaceae > Avena > Avena atlantica. Next base: position 524,729,918 of record OU342739.1, on the reverse strand, counting down.
CGGCTACTCTCCACCTCGCCCGTTTTGGTCACGCCAAAGGAGCGCGAGCCTATGCTACTGTACATAGCAGCCACACACCAGGTAGTCAGCACCGTGCTAGTGGTCGAACGACCCGAAGAAGGCAAGACCCATGGGGTCCAACGCCCAATCTACTACCTCAGCGAAGTACTGATGCCAACAAAGCAGAGGTACCCTCACTACCAGAAACTCGCCTACGGCGTGTTCATGACGGCTGAGCCATTACTTCTAGGAGCACCAGGTGATGGTCGTCAATGAGGCACCCCTGAACAGCATCCTGAATAACCTAGAGGCCACAAGATGCATGGCCCTATGGGGCATCGAGCTGTCACCCCTAGACATCATCTACGAGAAGTGACTCGCAATCAAGTCTCAAGTCCTCCCGGACTTCCTTGTACACTGGATGGAGCTACAGCTGCCAGACACCCTAGACATGTCGCAGTCATGGACGATGCACTTCGACGGCTCCAAGCGTGAAGCTGGAGCAGGAGCCGGGGTCATACTGACCTCCCCACAGGGCGACCAGATGAAGTACGTCCTCCGGATGAAATTCCGAGCTTCCAACAACAAGGCCGAATACGAAGCCCTCATCCACGACATGAGGATGGCAAAGATCTGTGGCGCAACGCGCCTGGTCATCTACGGTGACTCCAACCTCGTCATCCAGCAGACGATGAACGAGTGCGACGCACACGCCGAAAACATGATCGCGTACCGCGCACTGTACAACGCACTCGAAGGAGAATTCAACGACTACGAGCTTCGACACGTTGGAAGAGAAAGCAACGAGGAAGCCGACAGACTCGCCAACATCGACTCCACCTGCGCAAAGGTGCCACCGGGTGTGTTCCTCGAACAGATCTGCATGCCATCCATCAAGCGGAAATTCCCCAAGGGATCACCTGAAGAAGAAGAACACTCGGGGGCTACGCTTCCCGAAGGACACGAAGGACCCGAGAAACTGGACACAGAGGTTGCTATGGTCAACCTGATGCAGGTCATGGCAGTCGAAGAAACTTGGACGCGACCGTACCTCCAGTTCTTGATAAACGGAGAACTGCCTAACAGCCCGACGGATGCCCGGCGCATATCTCGTCGGTCAAAAGCTTTCACCATCATCAATGGCGAGCTGTACAAGCGCAGTATTACGGGTGTACTACAAAGGTGCGTCACCATCGGTGACGGGAAAACCATCCTCCAAGACATCCACGAGGGCATCTGCGGCCATCACGCAGGCAGCCGCTCCCTTGTCGCTAAAGCTCTATGAGCTGGATTCTACTGGCCAACGGCCATGAGCGATGCAAAGGACATCGTCCGAAGATGCAACGGGTGCCAAAGGTTCGCCGACAAACCACACGCACCCGGGTCAGAGCTCAGACCCATACCTATACCCTGGCCCTTTGCTCAATGGGGCCTCGACATGATCGACAAACTGTCGAAGTCCTCGAAAGGGGGGGGCACATCTACCTCCTGGTCGCAGTCAACAAATTCACCAAGTGGGTCGAAGCCATGCGGTCACCAACCAAAAGGGCAAGACCGCCGTCAAGTTCTTTGAATCCATTGTCTACAGGTTCGGCGTACCGCACAACATCATCACCGACAATGGATCGAACTTCATCTCCAAAGAATTCCAAGACTTCCGCGAAGGCCTCGGGATCAACATCACATACGCATCAGTGGCTCACCCGCAAACGAATGGCAGGTTGAAAAGGCCAACGGCCTAATCGGCGCTAGCATCAAGAAGCGCCTCACGAGCCCACTCGAACGAAAGGCTGGAGCCTGGACGGAAGAACTACCATCCGTCCTATGGAGTTTGCGCACCACGCCAAACAGCTCCACCGGCTACACGCCGTTCTTCATGGTACATGGAGCCGAAGCCGTTCTACCAGCCGAAGTACACCACCAGGCCCCCCGGGTCGTCGCTTACAGCGAAGCCGAATCCACGGCTGCACTCGAAGACGCTGTCGACACACTCGACGAGGCAAGAGACGTAGCAGCAGCTCGATCAGCGGTGTACCAGCAGAGTCTCCGCAACTACCACCGCCGCCGGCTGCGCCCAAGGTCCTTCGTCGAAGGAGACCTCGTCTTGCAACTCAAGCAAGAGCGACCGAAGAAATTCGAGTCACCATGGGAAGGACCCTACATCATCACCGAAGTCATCCCAGGTGGCGCCTATCGCCTCAAGCACGTGGAGTCTGGAGTCGCATACTCCAACCCATGGAACATCGCACACTTGCGACGATTCTACCCCTAGCTACCTACCCCTTTACTTTCAATAAGGCTTTTCAGCCAAGGCTATTCATCCAAACAATGTACTTCCTCCATTACGATATAAATAAAGCTAAGTGTCTCTCCCCAAAATTTCGTTCGCAATTTGCAAATTTACTTCATGCTACAAACGCACTCGGGGGCTCCCCCCACCTCACGATTTCATCGACTGAGGATAACACGTGTCCACCTGAGTAGCTGACAACATCAGGCTAACGAAAAGGACACGTACTCAAACAAAGCACTGCGTGCTCAAACAACAACCAAACCTTTACAACAAAGGGCACAACATGCCCAGTCGAAATATACAAATTTTACATCTATCTCTTTTACAAGTACTACCTATTCTGAAGAATAACTTGAGCACGCTGCTCAAACAAATCTACGACCTGCTCGGCATACTGCCTTACAGCCGCATAATGCGGACGCATATCCCACTCGCCACCATCTGGCCGAAGAGGTGGCCCAGCCGCTACAACAGACAGATCTACATCAGGACGATGCAGCCTAACAAGGGACAACGCAGCCTTCACCCCTGCGACGAGCTGCTGCCTCACCAATTCCTGGACACGAGTCACACTCCGAAACCTAGACAGAAGACCAGACAGGGTTGTTGGCACAGCATCCAGGGGAAACATCACATGTAGAACCGACGAGAGTGAAGTCTCTGCACTTGACGAAGCACCCGCGATACTTGGTGAACACGATCCTGCACCGTTGCCAGAGTCATGGCACAGTCGCGATCCATCCAGAAGAACCCGCCAGCTTCCATGTCCTGTTGAGTCAAACAATTGACCCGAACAGCAACACGCTCTTTCTCCTCCCTTGGAGCAAGGTTAGCACCTGCGATACTCGCACAAAAGTAAGATGCAAGGCCATCAGACGCATCCGAAGAAATGAGCAGCAGCTCGAAAAAACTTACACCGAAGCTGCTCAGACAGTCGAAGCAATTCCTCCATCAAGTACTCCTCTCTGGCCGAACCGCGATCCGCCTTGGACTTCCAAACGTCGGCATGGCCACGCACCCCAAGCAACTCCTTCTCGAGACTACGAACACGGTCTCGAAGGAAAGCAAGCTGCGACGAATCATCCAAGGATGGTCGCAGCCGCGCGGCAGGCGAGTTGTCAACGGGATCAGCACCCGAAGGACCCTAGAGCAGCAGAAAGGCAAAAGAGATGAACACTCAGACGGAGGAGAAACACAACTCAACAAATTCATTAAGTGCATAAAAGGCCACTACGTGGCGCAAGGATTTGTCCATCAACATAATTACAACAAAAGAAGACTACAATTATCCTACAGCTACAACACCTAAGATGCGGCACCCTGAGTAGCCTCGGAGCCGGATTGCCTCTCCTTGGCCTCCCCCTGCTGCCGTAGCGCGTACTCGGCCAGCAGATCAATCAACTTCGGCCCATACCGCTTACAGCGGGCAGAATAAGTAGTGAAGGCTACCTCGGATCCATCCACAGCCGTCGGCATCCGGGAGGTGATCTGGGGAAGGTCCAGCTCCGCTCCAGCCGCCAAAGCCATCGCCAGCCCGACAGATGCGCCGATGTCCTTCTGCTTACGCTTGTACGCCGCAGGCGCTTCGGCCGACAGTGCCTCCGCCAGGGCGTCAACATCATCAAGGGCCGCACCTTTGGGGACAATCTCCTTGTAGAAGCGGCCAAGGACCTCCTTGGCCTTGGCGAGGGAACTGACGATGGTGCTGCAGCGATCTTCGACCACTGCAGTAGCATCATCTAGAGCACTTCCGTGCTCCAGAGCACCGCGATCAAACTCTATGCCCGCGGCATCTGAGACAAAAAAAGAAAAGGAAGAGAAGGAATGAACAAAGCATCAAAGAAGAAAACAAAAAAAGATGCAAGTGAAGATACTTACCCGAAACAGCCTTGGCAGCTGCCATGAGCTTGCCAGCCACCTCTCTTTCACGCGCAGCCGCAGCAATGGCAAGCTGCTCCTCGCGGTCCGTGGCCTCCCGCTGTAGGCGCTCCTTAGCCTCGGCCGTAGTAGCCAGCTCTAGCTCGAGGCGCTACTTCGCACCAACGGCGACCTCGGCCTTCTTCTCCGCTTGACCGAGGCTCTTTTTGAGAGAATCAATCTCACGAAGGGAGGTGTTATGCTCCTCTGCATTCAGAAAATACAAGCATCAGAAAGCAGGACACGAGTACACGAAGAAGCAAAAATCAAAGGCATAACAGTACCTTGCAGCCGTCTGAGGCTGGCCTCCAGCACCAGGTGCTCCTGCACCAGTCGCTTGGCATCCTGCACAAAAGGCTGTAGGAAGAAGACCTACTAGTCAGGAAAAGGACTCGGGGGCTATGCCCAACAGAAAAGAACAGAAGCAAAACACACACGAAAAACGCTCGGGGGATCCCCCCGAGACTCGAAGGAAGAACAAAACAATAAAACTCTTTTACAGATGCTCGGGGGCTCCCCCCGTGGAAGGAGACAGAAATACTTACATGATCCGATGGCGACGTCGAAGGTCCGCTAGCAAAATTCTGAGGTGCAACCATCTGAACCTCCCGCGGAGGAGGGTTCGGAGCAGCGCCCTCAGAAGTTGCCACCGTCTGAGGAGGAGGAGACACAAATTTCGACTCCCCCATCATCTCTCGAGCACCATCACTGGAGGAATCTTTGGAAGAGTGCCTGCACAAGGATAAATTAGCACAAGCACAAAGTCAACAGCACAGAAAAAGCAGTACAGAGGAAACTTACGAGTCCAGCAAGCTCAGGTTGAAGACAGGAGGGGTCCTTCGGACTCTCTTCTCCTCTTTCTTCTCTTCCTTCTTTTCTTCCTTCTTCCGCTTCGCTGGCGGGTGCGGCGCTATAGCCCGCACGGGAAGAGCAGGAATAGGATAGGAAGAGCCTCCATGCCCGTCACTTTGACGCTCAAGACACAAAGGGTTCCTAGGAGTCGGAGGAGTCGAAGCATCTGAAGACTCGCTGGAGCTCCGCGATCGTTTACGCGTGTGGTCCTCGCTTGACTCGTTGGCATCTTCAGCCGGAGATCGCGCCGATGGTAACTCGTACATGGAATCCACCACATCATTATCTGGAGCATCCAGATATACTTGGGTAATGGAGGCGACATACCCGGCACTTTGAAGCTCTGCACAGGAGAAGAACAATTTGTTAGCAAACAAACACAAAACAATGCAGTCGAAAAATAGCGCTACGCGCATAGATCTACACCTGTGGAACAGGAAGCGAAGAAGAAAACAGAGGAGTCAGCGACTTCCCCGGGATATCCTCTCCAGCCTTGAACTTCAGCAGCGAGCGAAGGGCCCTGTTGAGATCTCCCTGGGAGAATTTCTCAGCCGAAACCCTCGTCGGATCACGCCGGCCAGCATAAAAGAACATCGGGTGCGCCCTAGCCTGGAGTGGCTGCACCCGACGCTCGAGAAAGGTGCGGATGATATCCACACCGTTCACTTCCTTCTCCGGAATCAACTGGAGATCCTCCACCCGACGATAGAGAGCCTCTATCTCCGCCACCTCTCCATCCAAGATCTTGTTTTTCCAAGACCTTTTCGGCCCAATCTTTTGGGAGGGGTCGAAAGGAACAAAACCAAAATCTTGCCCAGGTACTACGGAGTCGCGGATATAAAACCATCGCCTCCGCCAGTACTGGACATATTCGGACATGGAAAAAGGAAAGAAAAGCATCTTGGGCTTGAGGGAGATGATGAAACCCCCAATGGGATAAACACCATCCGAACCAGATTGCCTCTTCACGAAATAAAGTTTCCGGAAGAGGCCAAAGTGCGGCTCAATACCGAGCCAGCACTCACAGAAAGTGATAAAACAAGCAATGCGAAGAAGGGAATTGGGGAAAGGATGGTGCAATTGGACACCGTACAGAAAAAGCAGTCCACGAAGGAAGTCATGGACTGGGAAGGAAAATCCGCGAATGACAAAGGCAAGGAACATAACCCGACACCCAGCGGGGGGACGGGGGATTACCTCATTGCCTGGGAGCTTAACGGCCTCCCTATCCTGCGGGATCAGGCCCCGCTCGTGAAGCTTGCGGAGATCACTCTCCCGCGTCTCCGATCGTCGCCAGCCACCGTCGGTGACACGGGTAGCGCGGCACTTTTTTCCCTCCAGCGGCGCTGGTACCAACCGCAGACGACGAATTCTTCGGTTTCCCCATTGTGGTACGGCGTCGCCGGCGACGAGAGCGCAGGATGGAAGAAGGAAATGTGAAGGAATATTCAAGCGCGCAACAAGAGCTCTCAGAACACAAGGAAGCAGTGAAAGCAAGAATAGATGCGGTGAAAACAAACTGAAGTTTTCCCCAATGATTATAAAGACGAAGACGATGCACGACAGCCGTCCATCGAGAAGACCTAACGCCAACAATAGGATCTGGCCATACATGTGTCAGCATCACAACGAACCGTCGCTAACACGCCGTCCACTACGCGCAGAAATCGAGGCGACGCCGTAATTATATCCACGCCACGCGTGACCGGTCAATTCAAGGTCACACAGTGGGACCCATGTTCGTCCAGTCAAGTCATCTCTGGTGCAGCAGACGCTTGAGGTCATCAATCGTCAGCACTGACGTCATCAAAAGCTACACTAGCAACAACTACAATTTCTTCGGCTTCAAAGCTAAGAGTACTCACTCGAATCTACGATTCGACCAATTACTCGGGGGCTACTCCTATCAGGAGCGCTGGCCGCGCACCCGAAAGATGAATAGAAGCGAACTATTACTTCGAGTCCTCCGTCGAGTCTACGACTCCACTATGGACTCGAGGCTACTCCCATAGGGAGGACGGATTTAATCATCCGAATTTTTTTGTGTCCTACGGACTTACAATTGAACAACGTCTAAATTAAATTCTCCGCTCAAGTCTACGACTCGAACAGACACTCGGGGGATACTCCCATAGGGAGCGCTGGTCGCGCACCCTATGAATTCTTCGACCGCGATCCTTCGGATCAGCATGCAAAAACTTTTCGGCAACTCTGCCCCAACTAAACGTTAAGTGAGCAACATTCTCCTTGACCACCCGAAACACCTCCGTGGTGATAAACATTCGGATGCTGTGTCTGTGACACAAAGATAAGATCTACAGATATCATCTGATGGCCTGGCAACGCACACGACTGAGCTCTGCTAGTAAAAACCCGTGCTAACAGGTGCGATGAAAAATCCCGACGGACGCGTTGGGTACATCAATTAAATTCACTGGAATTCCACTCCTGTAAGTCCTCCGCGGCCTGAGTCGAATTACGCTAGCATATGTTCCGGGTTCGGGTTGAGGGACTCCAACCTGAAGAAGATCGTGTTGTTTCGTCCTAAGACAGTTAACTGACCCTGATCCGTCGGGTGAGTCAGGGACACGCATCAATAATCCCTGCACATGAACTATTGAAATACATAGTTGCACCCGAAAGATTGCAGAGTCCTCAGCCGAATCTACGATTCGACTGAACACTCGGGGGCTACTAACATGGTTATACCCCATGGGTACATGATCTCAGTATACCTGGTCCAGCCCAAGGAAGGCCCATGGCAATTATACGCCGGCCCATGAAGATTTTTGGGTGGCCAAGGCCCATGACGCTTTCAGATCCTTGGAGAGCAAGACTAGAGTAGATAGGGAATTCAAAGGGGTAAAACCCTAGAACCTGTAACCGACTAGGTCTATGCCCGGGACCTGCCCGAGTCTATATAAAGGCTAGGAGGGCACGACCTAGATCTTCTCCTCATACTTTCGCATACACACCTCCACGTCAGATTGCATCTGCGCACCCCTGTAACCTTCGGTTCCGCCGTAATCAAGAGCAAACAAGCAGGAGTAGGGTTTCCCTCCAGGGGCCTGAACCTGGGTAAAACCTTGTGTCCCCTTGTTGCTTGTTTGCTAACCGTTCCGCGATCTCCAACATCCCCATCTTCTCCAAAACCCAAGTCCATAACAATGGGCATTGATGAGATCAAACCTCGTCAATCTCCCCAAGAACTAACGATCTACTCAGACATGGAGGCAATCAACATCATGGCAAATACAATGGAATCTATCATAGATGAATAGTACTTGTATAAATCCACAACGAGGACGGAAATGAAAACAAGATCTAGACAAGATGTAGATGAGATGGATGTAGATGGTGGTGATGCAGCGGTTAATGATGAAGATCGATGCCTTAGACTCCTGGATCTGCGTAGGGTGAATATGGATCCCCGGTGGATGTGTTCCCCCTCCAGAGGTGAGGTTTCTATGATTTCTGGTTGTTCTATATGTTGTCTCTCTCTCTTCCGATTGCACGTGGCGAAACTATTTGAAGAGGTAGTGGCGGCGGCAACTATACGGCGGGAACTAGATGGCCGAAAAATATTCCCGCCGTATAGTTGGTCGTTAAAGCCCCTGCTTCCTGCGATCGCCTCAGGTTTTCTTTTGGTGTTATTGATATTTCCCAAATTAGCGATTTACGCTATTTTTGACTCCTTTTTGCTCCAATACAACTGGTACAAGAATTGAGTCCATCGTATCCATCATCTGTCCTGATCCTGGTGAAAATAGACATAAAAGATGCGCACGAACGCCATAAAATACCAAGATCCTACCACTACAGTGTAAAATAATAATATAAAACATGATGCAAATATGCACTTATCAACTTCCCCGAGCTTAGTCTCTTTCTCGTCTCGAGCAAGGTTAGCTTAATGGATGTGATCCTCATATTCATGAAGCTGAGTCGATAAAATAAATGAGTCAGTTGCAGCATATGTTTATCATATATAATACATAGGAATAATTTCATGAATAGTACCTTACTCGAACCATCCAAAAATATTAGCAGGCTTCCACACCTTAGCATTTAACATTTCACAAAATATTACTCTCAATATGATGTAAAAGTGTTTTAGTTCGACTGAATGAGTTAGCGAGGTAGTCCCAAGCATTTTAGGATTAACATATTCACTTGGAATTTAAAATCTCAAATGTTCCTTTATCTCACCACAAGATAGTGGTGTACGCCTATTTGCTCTTTGCATATTTTCTTTACTCTTTTCCTTTTTTATGCTCACACTTTTTTGTTAAGTGCTATGCAAAGGAGCTAACCATACATTCCACTTCATGTAGGAATTCAAAGTTTAACGACCTTAATTACCAAATTCCACTTGTATATGAAGCATCTTTATAGATTAAATACTCTACCTCGTCTTGTTCTCACTCTAATTTGATAGCACTTTTAATTTTCCTTTGTTCAAGGTTTCTTACTTAACTTAACTGATTAGATAATTTATCCCTTTGTAAATCAAACCATGAACTTAGAACATATTGATAAAATCATCTTGCTATCATCGGGTGCAAGTAAAATTATACTCAAGCCATTCATGTATCTAATAAGACAAGCACACACTCAATAATGCTCCATATATGATAATAAACTTGGAATTTTATAAAAAGGATCGACTATTCCTGAAGGGAATTCTAATGATGCAAACTTTATTTGTAAGCTCAAACTAATGCAAAGTTAAAATAGTAATATAAAAATTATAAGATAGATTACAAGGTCTTAAAGATCTTCCCAAGCTTGGAATCAAGCCAGGTGGGATCAAATAATCCCTCATGATTATTTGATACCATGATTATTGTAGTTCATTGTGGCGCCAAGGCATGTAATGCCGCGGTGTGCAGTTTCTTGTTGGTATCCTCTAGGGTAGTGATGTGGCTGTAGCACCTGCGCAAATCAGATTGCAGAGTGTCCACTTTATTTGCAAGTTTAGTAACCAATGGGAGAAGATCATCCTTTTTCTCTATCTCCTCGAGACAACGACATACTTCAACACGATGAAGTAGCTCCTGCTTCTGATATATCTCTAGTGCTCGCACGTGGTCTTTGGTCCTGGGAACAACTTCTTCTTTCTCATCCATAATTGATGGATCAGAGAATTAGAAACCATCCCTCCACTCTTCTTGAGGCTTCACCCTTATATGAGCACCAATGGTAGGCTTCGAGAGTGGCACCGCCGCTTCCTTGCTAGCACCTGCACCAATATTAGGCAATTCCTTATGCTTCAGCGGCCCGGGGTCCGTGGTGATGAACTTGACTGTCTCCACACGCCCTTTTCCATGCGGCTTGTGACCTTCTCTCTCTTGTTGAGATCTCTTCATTGCCGCCAAGTTGATTTCTGGGGGATCATATACATCACAGATGATGTAGATGTCACTCCAATCTTCATCGGGGTCGCTGTTGTAGATGCTTGGATCGATGTACTCCATGTACCTCGGGCTAAACCTCTCCACCTCCTCGTTGCCGTCCTCCATGGACGGGCTGCGAGAGCGGTCCCTGGAAGGAGCAATGAGACCCATGGGTTTTCCCCGGCCTGGGACGAGATAGAGCATGGCTAGATTGGTTCCTGGTGATTATGATTAGAGAGAAACACAATAGAAGTATATAAGGGGGTCAGAGGTCGGTAAAACTCGCGAGAAACACTAAAGTTACGCCCAAGTAAAGAATCTTAATGAAACAGGGAAAGAAATCACGGATTTGGAAAAGCCTAGCTGCATAACGACCAACTATACGGACACGGTCCATATAGTTCCGGTCGTATAGTTGTTTTCGGGCAGATATTTCAAAAATATCTCGAGTCTAGGTCAGTTAGGTTACTGACTTGGAACCGACACATTTTTTTCTTGAATAAAATGAAAATGAACGGATATGCCAGAAAGTTTAACGACCAGCTATACGACGGGAGCAAATTTTCCGGCCGTATAGTTGTGGTCGTATAGTTTCCAGTCATCGAAAAATTTCGCGAACGAACTACCGTTAACTTAACGACCAACTATACAGCGGGAGGATTTTCTCCGGCCGTATAGTTGCGGTCGTATAGTTGGTAAAAACCCTCAGAAACTTCAGAAAAACATGAGGAATTTAAAGGTAAAAATTTTAGGAGTATAAATTGTAAAAACAAATCACTTATTTAGAGAAAGAAAACTTATCTTGTACTTACCATTTATTTAGTCGGGGGTGACAAGCTCTTCTAACAACAAGGACTTCTTCTCTTTTGGAGGAGCTGACCTTAGCTCATCTAATAATTCTCGTAAATGAAAATCATGAGGAATAAAGTTCCTCTCAATAATATTGATGCCTTGCTGGGCAAATATGGATACTGCATCCAATATCTTTATTTCTTGCATCTGCATAATCTGCAACTCAAATATTTAAAGTAAAAGGATCCAACGGATCAGTCTTGGCTTATGAGTTTTCCTCTGAAGGACTTATTTTAAACCATCACGATCCGTACAAAATCTTAATTTTTAATCCACTATATAAGAACGAAATTAATCGCAAGAGAAAAATACAGCAAAAAGTTCTCTTTGTTCCTTAGGATAATTCTTTTGAGCAGTATTAAGAGTTTTACTAGCATGATGTATAATATTAAATCTGCGACCTATATGTTGTCCCAGAGTTACTCCTATAGCATCATCACTAGCTTCACATATTAAAACAAAAGTCATATCTCATATAGGTGGTTTAATGGTAGGAGCATGGGATAAAGCATATTTGAGTTTATCAAAGGCAATAAGACATTTATCATCAAAATTAATCTTACTGCCTTTTGCAAAAGGTTAGTGAAAGGTTTAGAAATTATAGAGAAATTCCTAATAAACCTTCTATAAAAACCTACATGACCAAGAAAACTTCTTATACCTTTTATATCCCTAGGTTGTGGCATTCTCTCTATTGCTTCGACCTTAACTCTGTCTACTTCAATACCCTTACCTGATACCTTATGTCCAAGGACTATACCTTCTTTGATCATGAAATGGCACTTCTCCCAGTTTAGAACAAGATTGGTTTCTTCGCAATGCTGCAAAACCCTTTTGAGATTATCCAAGCAACTAGTAAACGAAGTTCCATAGACAGAGAAGTCATCCATAAATACTTCCATTATCAATTCTATAAAATCTACAAAAATGGTAGTCATGCATCTTTGAAAAGTAGCTAGAGCATTACATAAACCAAAAGGCATGCGTCGGTAAGCATGTAAACCATAAGGACTAATGGAAGTTGTTTTAATTTGGTCATCAGGATGAACATCTATTTGGGAAAAAACAGAGTATCTGTCCAAGTAGCAAAAATGAGTGTGGTTTACTAACCTCTCTAAATTTTGGTCTATGAACGCTAAAGGATAGTGATCTTTCCTAGTTTCATTATTTAATTTCCTGAAATCTATACACATCCTATGTCCAACAATTGTTTCAGTAGGTATCAATTCATTGTTTTCATTAGGAACAATAGTAAAACCGCCCTTCTTAGGAACACAATGAACATGACTTACCCATTCACTTTATTTTATAGGATAGATTATACTTGCATCAGGTAGGTGTACTATTTCCTTTCTTACCACTTCCTTCATTTCGGGCTTCAGTCATCTATTAAATTCGACAACTAGTTTAGCACCTTCCTCCATGAATATTCGATGGATGGCTATCATGGGACTAATGCCCTTCAAATCATCCATTGAGTACCCAAAGGCCTTGCGATGCTCCTTAAGTACTTTCATGAGTTCTTCTTCTTCATCCCTTGGAAGTTTAGCGCTAATAATAATAGGGAATTTATTTATATTTTCCAAAAATCTATATTTAAGATTATCTGGTAAAGTCTTCAATTCTGGGGGTTGTAATTCCTCGTCCCCTCTCTTTTCTGGCTCTTCAAAAGCCTCATCAGTTGGAGGACCTAAAATGGGAAGCAAATCGAATTCACTTTCTAATTCTTCAAGGGACTTGTTCTCCATAATTATTTCTTCATAGTTTGAGTCTTCATTTGCTTCTTATACTTGATTACTAAAGAAGAGAGCTGCCACTCCTCAATAGTTTTTTATTTCTCTTCTTCTTGTATTTGTGGAGGTCTGTCTTTAAATTTGGAAAAGTGGAATTCTTTTTCCGCTTCCCCAAGCTTATGAGACACAATCTAATTTTTGAAACCAACTTTGGCACCTAAATCATTCAAAAAGTTTTTTCCAAATATAATTGGGCAAAGAGTGTCAGCTGGCATATCAACAACTACAAAATCGATAGGAAAATTTTCATTGCCAATTGTGACAGTTGCATCTTCAACTACTTGATGGTGCTGACGTGGAGCACTTCGTTGGAAACCCCAAGAGAAAGGTGTGATGAGCACAACAGCAAGTCTTCCCTCAGTAGAGACCGAGGTTATCGAACCAGAAGGAGGAAGGAAACGTCACACAGGTGTTGCAAGCAACGCGGAGACCTACACAACACAAACTCAAGACTTTGCCCCAACGAACCAGTGAGGTTGTCAAGCTCACCGGTTTGCTGTAACAAAGAATTAAACGTACTGTGTGGAAGGTAATGGTTTGCAACAAGTAAACAGGTAACCGTGGAAGATGTATCAATGGTAAAGATTGGACCGGGGTCCATAGTTCACTAGAGGTGCTCTCCTTAGATAAACAACATGGCATGAGTAGTAAACAAATTACAGCGGGGCAATTGACAGGAACTTAGCAAGGCATAACAATGCAATTACTATCTAGAAAGATCCTATGAGGTTGATTTGGTAATACAAAAAGATACATAGACCGCCATCCAACTGCATCTATGACTAGAATTCCAGCTTCAGGTTATCATCTGAACCCCCTCCAGTATTAAGTTGCAAGCAACAGACAACTGTTTTAAGAAAAGTGTGTAAGGTAAACAGTCCACATGTTCCATGAACAAGAGACCGTTGTTTTCTCCCTAGTATCAACATCACATCTACAATCGAAGAGATTATTGTCACTTCCCTTGGAAACTAGAGGCACGAACCCACTATCGAGCATAAATACCCCCTCTTGGAGTCACTAGCAGCTACTTGGATAAGATATCTACTAACAACGGAGAGCATGCAAGATCACAAACAACACATACATGATAGAATCATAAAGACAAAACCATTAATCAAACCAACATAATAATCTCAATATCCATCGGATCCCTTAAAACACAACATGCATGATTACAAATAGATTAGATCTTGATCATGAACGGAGATCATAAGATCTACACATGAAAGCACAAAGGAGGAGATACAACCATCTAGCTACTACATGGACCCATAGTCCAAGGTGGAACTACTCACGCATCATACCGGAGAGAAGGCCTCCGGGATGATCTCCCCTCCGGCAGGGCGCCGAGAAGAACTTCAGACCCCTTCGATCTAGGGACGGTGGTGGCGGCGGCTAAAGACGGTTTTGTGGAGATTTGATCGGGTATTTAGGGTTTCTGCATCTTGGGCTTCTTATAGGCGAAGGGGGAGGCCGAGGAGGCGACCAGGGGGGTCAAACCCTACCCAGGCGCGGGCCCACCCCTGGCCGCACCTAGGGGGTTTTTTCCGCCCTGGCACACTTCCTCGTCTCCCCTATGGACTTCTTGATCCCCACGGAAAGTAATTAACTTTGACGTTTGTTCCGTCCAATTCTGAGAATATTTCTTTACTAGCTTTTCTGAAACCAAAAAACAGCAGAAAACAGGCATCTGGCACTGTGGCAACTTGTTAATAGGTTAGTACTATAAAACATGTAAAAAGCACCTCAAAGTGTAGACAAGCAAAGCAAAGTAGATACTAAACAAGCATGGAGCATAAAAAATTATAGATACGTTTCCGACATATCAAGCATCCCCAAGCTTAACTCCTGCTCATCCTCGAGTAGGTAAGTGATAAAATAATAATTTTTGAGGTGACATGCACCCTCACAATAAAGATCCAACCATTTGCAAGCATTGAAAGTTGGGATCAAATAACTCTAAACATGTGCATGAAAGATGGAGTTCTCACAATAGGACATAGTAACTATGCATACAACATGACAAGCTACAAACAAAGATAATGAATAACATGCATTGAAAAACGTTTGTTTGTTTCACATACAGAAAACATAGCATAGTGGCAATCAGCTTGTCCCTCATAGAGTAGCAATATAGATGCATAGGACACCTTCAAAGTTCACAAGGGTGACTAGAAACAAATAGCACAAGAACAAGTAATATCACAATATGCATCAATCAATAAGCTTTGGAACACCGCAAATAGAATGACAACTATGGTCTCTTAATGGTGCCTAAAGGTAGAAGGTGGAGACTCAATAATGGTGGAAGAAAGGCCTTTTATTAAAGGAAGCAGGGATTACAAGTTTCAAAAAGAGCTTCCAAAAATTATGGTATTTGTTAGCTTTCAGCCCTCATTGCCCCTATCATAAGCATCTTGAAGTGATTAAGGTTAAAGTGACAAAGATGGAGTATATGCTTGACGAAGTATAAGTTGGCAATCTCAAGTCCCTTGAATACGAGGGCCACACCTCAGGCATACTCAACTTCGGTCACATGTAAGTTCTTGTCATTGTAAGTATTTGCATATCATTGAGAACCGCCAACGGGGTACCCCTTGCACATGGTACAAGAGCTTTCCCATAACCAAAATGACAAGGCAAGCAGATAATGAGCATCTCAACAATCTTTTTATTTACCATATGCATTGCTTTTTATTTAGGATGCTTCATAGATAGCTCACTATGGTGATGCTACAAGTTTTCACCATGATTAGGCATGGCTTAGGCTAGCGGCCCAGGCGTTTCTCTAACACAGGATACAAAATCCATGGACTTACAAGTATCCTCTTTATTTCACACCGGTGACATCCATAGACAAAAGAGCATGATATCAACTGAGTAGAAAGTACAAGTGCAATGTTGAAAACGTTCCCCGTGGCAGCACGGTTCTGCTAATTCCAACGTATAAGTGCAAGCATATACAACATAGATGACACAATGGTTCAAGTTTATTAGGGGCAAAGAATATAAAGTGTACCATCAAGTTCATGAGGGATTTAATCACTAAGTTTTCACATAAAAAAATAGTTTTTAATTGGAAGATAGCTGAAAACAAGAATATACTTGGAATGGTGTAACACACCATGCATAGGAGTTTATAGTGGACACTTTGGAATAAATTGGTTTCTTGGGAGTTGGAAGCATGAGTAGAGCTTACTCATACAAGTGGAGGCTAGCAAAAGACTGTGAGCAACCAAATAAGAGAGCAATAATGGCCATCATCATGTAGTACAACAAAGCATTACTAATCAAAGCATAGAGTGGTACTACAAGTCAAGGACTAAATTATCATAGAGGCTAATGGTGACTTGTCATAGTTATAACATGGTGTGAGCATGTGCCAAGTCAACCCAAGCAAAGCATCAAAAGAGAATACCACAATACTATGCTTTTTCATGCTAAAACAACGCATAATTTCTTCAAGGCACACTAAGAAATCCCAATTGTTTGGAACAAGACATGCTACAACAATAATCACTAAGCATAATGCCAAAACAACACCTAGCATGTCATGCTAAAGTCTAAGTCACAGTCAATGCAAGCTCCTCTTGCACTTACAAGTAAGAACTTACTACTCCTTTCCAACACCAAGCAACTTATTTTCAAAACAACACAACGATAACGAGGGTCCAAACTACTTTATTCAAGCAAAATAAACAACCTAAGACGCTCCATGAACAACACAACTATGCATGAAACAATAAAAACAAAGTGTGTAGACAGACCTGAGCTTTTTATTGATGAAGAAGGGGATGCCTTGTTAATCCCCAAGCTTTGACGCTTGTATCTCTTGGATATTTCTTGGGTGACACCATGGTGTAATCCCCAAGCTTGAGCTTTTGTCCATTCTTCATATCATTGCATCATTCTCTCTCTACACCTGAAATTTTTCCTTCATACAAAACTTCACACAATCTTCATTAGCAACATTAGCTTAAATATTAGACCTTTGGCAAAGCTTTGGAACAGAAAGGCTTTTCACTAAAAACACAAGCTACTGTAGTAACTCCTTCAAAAAGCTCAATTTACCTAAACAGAACTCAAAAGGAATCAATAAGAAGCAAATGCAAATAATGGCAGAAATCTTTCAAAACAGACCAGCAGGTAGAAACCGATTTTTTGAACATCTTCTGTTGCTCAAATAAAAAAGTGTTGAACTAACGAAAGTTATCGAACATACTGGGGGGGTTTATTCGTAAATTTTGATCTCAATACGAGTTACAGAGACTCCTCACGAATTTGTTTGGTGGAGGACAGAAATCTGTTTCGGGACAGCAACTCCCCAAATCTTACTTCCTTCTCATTAAAGGTCATTCTTGGCACAAAAAGCAAACAAAAAGGATAAAATAGAGGTCATTACTAAAGTAATAACTTCCAAGACTCAAGGAAACTCTTGGGTTATCTCCCAACAAGACTCAAGGAAACGCCTTTAAGTTAGGCACAAGAAGCAAGAAGAATCAAGTATTTTCAAAAGAGGAAGCATTAACATCAATACTTGCAAAGTCTTCAACTATGAAAGGTCTCTCATCCAAATGGGTTTTGGAGGATCCCTTCTCATCTCTCTTTGGTCTACTACTTTCATCAAAAAGATTTTCAGGAGCAATCCATTTGAAAATTCTTTTCAAAGGCTTCATGCATTCCAACAAGCTTAAAGGGTATGGGTATCTTAAATTCTTCTCTATGCTTAGTTTTATCAGAAATACCCACAATATCTACACTTGAGCCTAGCATATTGAAACGCTCAAAGGCCTTTTTTTGGCTTCCCTAGAAACATCATGAAATTCTTTTGATAAAGTTTCAAGGATGGATTCTCTCTTTTCAGCATTCTTTTCTTCTTTTAGTTTTAGGAACAAGAATTTGAAGGGATATGAGTAGGATACACTAGCGCAAATCAAAAATTTCTACCGCGTAAACTAGGAATACTGTTTCCATAGATCACGGGATTACCACTAGACGCGCAGTTGCGGAATTGATGAAGCGCGTTGAGGTAGTGCATGCGTTCCACGTCTCCTCCTTGTCCTCGTCCCACGAGAATCTCCCCTTGCGCGACTCGTCCAAGTGCCACAGATGCAGCACCTCCGAGGTATCCACACGTGCGGGGTGGAAGCGTCAGACGCCGGACTGCTAGGTCCGCGCGTGCAACACAAGCGAGAGGTGTGGCGGCTGGATGGAATGGTCTAAGGTCTAACCCTGGTCATCTCGCCCCACCCTCTCTTATATAGGCGTCCCTAGTGGGCTTCTACATTAGCAGCCCATTAGTAGCCTAAGCCTGGTCTAATTCGGATCCAATCCTCATTAGGCTTCCAACCCCTTAAGTGTGTGACCCTATAGGTTCATATACGTATAGACATGACACGAATACACTTATTCTGCCAATAATTGGTAGTGGCCTCTAGCAAGACGTGCCAACTCCTAAACGCATACAAAGATCATATCGGATGAACCATCACAAGGTTTAGTACATGTCTTTCCCTTTGCCTCATGATATTTGGTCTAGCTCCAAGCTGACCTCTCTTTCTCGATACCGTAACTCGGAATCCCTTTACTAGGTTAACTCTTAACCTTATGTAGCACGGACATGCATTTCTGGATCCGATCACTCGAGGGGCCCAGAGATATCTCTCTCAAGTAGAGAGGGGCAAATCCCATCTTGATTGACCATGCCTTGTAGCATGCTTCAGGACAGACCTGAAAGCTACCTTTATAACTACCCTTTTACGGTGCATCGTTTGATAGCCCCAAAGTAGGTCGATCCACATCTCAAGTTCATGCGACAATCTCAGGTCTAAGGACAAAACGTACACGATGTGTAGAGAGAGAGCTGCAACTAATTGCCAGTCTCAAGTTGGGTCAGTCCAACCCCATGTTCATAGAATGTGTCCACATCATTGGTTTGACATCTCCATGTCTATGACTTGCAAAACATAGTCATCAACCAATCAATGTGCTAGTCTAATATCCATGTGTGTCCTCACATGAACTCCGACTAGGGACAACTATTAAATAACCATACAAGTAAAGAGTTTCACAAACAATTCATATACTTGCCAATCAATACAAGTTGCCTGATATGGATATTCAAGGAACATTACAGTAACTCATGGATACATATGAAATATAATCATCTCTATGATTGCCTCTAGGGCATATTTCCTTCAGTCTCCCACTTGCACTAGAGTCAATCTAAAATGTATCTAATACCAATTGCTCTTGTGTGCGCTTCCTGCATGGGCTGTGGGAGAGGCTTAGTCAAGGGATCAGCAACATTTGAGTCCGTATGTATTTTGCATATCATGACACTACCATCCTCAACGAACTCTCAAATCTGATGGTAACGCATGTGAATATGTTTGTTCTTCCGGTGCTGTCTAGGTTCCTTGGCTTGTGCAATAGCACCATTGTTGTCACAATAAACGTCCAAGGGATTGGACGCGTCCCGAACCACACCGAGAGCGATCAGGAAATTCCTAATCCAAACAGCTTCCTTTACGGCCTCCGAGGCATCAATATATTCACCTTCTATTAAAGAGGAGGTCACCGTATCTTGCTTGGAACTTTTCCAGCTCACAACACCCCCATTCATGAAAAACACATAACATGATTGCGATTTCGTATCATCTGAGTCGTTAAGGTAACTCGCATCTGTGTAACCCTTTACACTGAGTTCATCCTCACCTCCATAAACTAGGAACACATCCTTAGTCCTTTTTAAGTAATTAAGGATGTTCTTTATTGCTGTCCAGTGACCTTCACCTGGATCAGCCTGGTATCTGCTCGTAACACTTAGAGCATAGGAAACATCTGGGAGAGTACATACCATTGCATACATGATGGATCCAATAGCCGAAGCATATGTAACTCTGCTCATGCGCTCATGCTCATCAGTAGTCGAAGGACACTGAGTCTTGTTGAGTTTAATGCCGTGAGACATGGGAAAGAACCCCTTCTTAGCCTCTTCCATGCTGAACCGTTTCAACACTTTGTCAATGTATGTACTCCGGCTTAATCCAATTAGCCTTCTTGATCTATCTCTATAGATCTTGATGCCTAGAATATATGCCGCTTCTCCCAAGTCATTCATCGAAAAACTATTTTTCAATGAGGTCTTAACAAACTCGAGCATAGGAATGTCATTTCCAATCAGCAATATGTCATCTACCTATAAGATCAGAAATACCAGTACTCTCCCACTTTCCTTCTTGTAAACACAAGGTTCTTGTTCATTTTTTATGAAGCCAAACTCCTTTAAAACTTCATCAAATCGAATGTTCCAACTCCGAGATGCTTGCTTCATCCCATAAATGGACTTCAGAAGTTTGCATACCGTTCCAGCATTGTTTGAATTGACAAAACCTTCGGGCTGCATCATATACACGTCCTTAGTTAGGATTCCATTTAGTAAAGCCTTCTTGACATCCATCTGCCATATTTCATAGTCAAAATGTGCAGCAATGGCTAGAATTATCCGTATAGATTTAAGCATCGCTACGGGCGAGAAAGTCTCGTCATAGTCAACTCCTTGAACTTGTCGAAAACCTTTTGCAACAAGTCAAGCTTTCTGGATGTGAACATTTCCATCCATATCAATCTTCTTCTTATAGATCCATTTGCACTCGATGGCTTTAAAACCATCAGGCAGGTCAACCAAGTTCCAAACTTGATTGTCTCCCATGGACTCTATCTTGGATCTCATGGCGATAAGCCATTTCTCAGAGTCTGGGTCCACCATCGCTTCTGCATAGGTCGCAGGCTCATCATTGTCTAACAATAATAATTCCCGCACTTCGTGGAGCCTCGCCGACCTTCGTGGTTGTGGTGCTTCTGTTGCCACGGGTTTCTCAACTTGTTCTGCTACAATAGCATCACTCGTAGAAGCATCCCCAACTGGCTCATCTTGAACTTCTTCAAGTTGCACCGACCTTCCACTTGTTCCCTTTGTGAGAAACTCTTTCTCTAGGAAAACACCACTACGAGCGACAAACACTTTGCCTCTTCTCGGTTGTAGAAGTAATACCCTAAGGTTTCCCTCGGATATCCCACGACAATGCACTTATCCGATTTGGGTGTTAACTTGTCCGACTGAAGTCGCTTGACAAAAGCATCACAACCCCAAATCTTCAGAAAAGACAAACTGGGATTCTTTC
The DNA here is from genome assembly GCA_910589765.1 of Avena atlantica. Lineage (NCBI taxonomy): Eukaryota > Viridiplantae > Streptophyta > Magnoliopsida > Poales > Poaceae > Avena > Avena atlantica. The sequence goes on along the minus strand of OU342739.1, from coordinate 524,708,626 downwards.
TAGTCCACATCTCATATGGTGTCTTAACTACGGATTTAGATGGTACCCTATTAAGTGTGAAAGCTGCCGTTTCTAGAGCGTAACCCCAAAATGACAATGGCAAATCCGACTGGCTCATCATCGATCGAACCATGTCCAACAAAGTTCGATTATGCCGTTCAGAGACCCCGTGTCTTTGAGGCGTTTTGGACGGCGTAAGTTGTGGAACAATTCCGCAACTCTTAAGATGATCGCTAAATTCGTGACTCAAATATTCACCTCCACGATCAGATCGCAAGGCCTTTATTTTCTTGCCACGTTGATTCTCTACTTCACTCTGAAACTCCTTGAACTTTTCAAAAGTTTCAGACTTATGCCTCATCAAGTAGACATAACCATATCTACTGAAATCATCAGTAAAAGTAATGAAGTAGTGATATCCTCCTCTGGTTGTCGTGCTCATTGGTCCACATACATCAGTATGTATGAGTTCCAACAAGTCTGTCGCTCTCTCGGGTAAACCTGAAAAAGGCGACTTGGTCATCTATCCAAGTAAACAAGCCTGGCATGTCTCGTATGATTCAAAATCAAACGAAGTTAGAAGACCATCACCATGGAGCTTCTTCATGCGCTTTTCACTTATATGCCCCAAACGACAAATGCCATAAATAGGTAGGACTCAAATCATTAGGCCGAAGCCTTTTAGCACTAACATTGTAAACAAATGCATCATCAAGATTTAAAATAAATAACCCATTCACAATGGGAGCATTAGCCAATAAACATATCATTCTTAGAGATTACACAACCATTGTTTGCACTCGCGAATGAATAACCATCCCTCATCAAACATGAAGGTGATAAAATGTTTCGACCCATAATAGGAATGTTATAATAATTATTCAACTCCATAATAAATCCTGACGGAAGGTGAAGTTGCATGACGCCGACGAACAATGCAGCAACCCTTGCTTTATTTCCGACGCGAAAATCCACTTCGCCTTTCTGCACTTCTCTAGTCCTTATTAGCCCTTGCATTGAATTGCAAATATGAGCAACCGATCCGGTAACAAATACCCAAGAGTTAACATAGGAATCAGCGAGAAGAATGTCCACAACATTTACAACAAGCGTACCTGAGTGGGAAGTACTCTTACTTCCACCCTTCTTCAAAGAAGCCTGGTACTTGCTGCAGTTTCTCTTCCAGTGACCATGTTCATGACAGAAGAAACACTCAGTGTTTTCTACAGGTCCAGCCTTTTGCTTGGGTGCAGGCTTAGGGATCGTATCCTTGGCCTTGCCCTTCTTCTTTCAAGAAGTACCCTTTTTTTGAAGCTAGGCTTGTTCTGCACAGCCATCACATGGCTATGCCCTGCACACTTCTTCATGTCACTTTCTGCTATTTTTAGCATCCCGCATAACTCATTAAGGCCCTTCTCCACCCCATGCATATGGTAGTTCGAAATGAACTGCCCATAGCTGGATGGAAGAGACGCCAAAATGAAGTCAGTGGCCAACTATTGGCCTAGTGGAAAACCAAGTTTTTCCAAAGTCTGACTGTAACCAACCATTTTGATCACATGGGGGCCTACAGCTTCTCCCTCTGCTAGCTTGCATTCGACAAAGGACTTGGCAACATTGTACCTCTCAGTCCTTGCCTGATCTTGGAACATGTCCTTAAGCGCAACGATCATATCGTGCGCATCCTGATCCTCAAACTTCTTTTGAAGTTCAGGTTCCATGCATGCAAGCATAAGACAGCTAACCTCAAAAGAATCATCACATGCTCTCTTGTAGGCGTTCTTTAGGGCAGCAGATGCATTATCAGCAGGTTCATCGGGGATTGGGGTATCCAGAACTATTTCCTTTTTATCAGACCTGAGAACAATTCTCAGGTTACAGACCCAGTCCGAATAGTTTGTTCCATTTAGTTTATCTTTGTCAAGAATCAAACACAAATAGAAAGGTGATGTAGTGTTCGGTGCCATTGATCTACAACAGAAAACATGCAAAATACTAAGCCATGTAACCATGAAAGAGTAAAACATATTAAACAATTTAATAGCATATACTCCCACTTAAATCAATATCCCTCTATTGATACTAAGTGATTCAAGATCCACAATTAACAAGTCGACTAGTGAGCTTTAGCATCACTGCTAGAAGACAAGGTAAATCGGTAAGCAACACTTGCTAATCATATCACATATGACTCTTGTTGTTGGGTGACATCTCTATGTCAAAACTAGGCGCCCAACCTTTATGCCCCAAGGTCCTTAACTGTTAAGATGACCTTGTCAAGCTCACCAACCCTTATGCGTGTAGGTATCCGGTACAAACCCATCCAGCCAAGGAAAACCGCGGCACCCTAATTTCATAGGCCCACCAACGATTGTACATGACATAGGATGGTGCAAGGTTTGGTTGGGAGGGCATGGTTTAACTTAAACTTTGTGAGGGATCATTATACTTCTATCATCTAAGCATGCATAGTAGTAAACCACATAAGAATAGCATTCACATATGATGTGACACACTATGTCCCATTTTCTCATGGTGATCTCCATCGCCATAGAACCTGTCCACCATGATGATCTCCATCTTCATGTTCCATGTGAGCCATCTTCCAAGTGATGAGTCCTCCAAGAACTAATACAAGCTATTACTCCTAACAGCTAGTAATCAAAATTACATAGTATTGGGATCATCACAAGTTGGCACGCAGGCCATTACAATAAATGACAACACATATGGCTCCAGCCGTGTTGCCCTACTCACGACACACAGGTCATGCAAAATTTCATACATGTATCACATACATATATGGGCCATACTGATCACATACATCCTGCAAAACAAGTTATGCATAGAACCGCATTCTACCGGATCATGTGACATCACAACACCTAGTTACCTTAACGAGATACAAAATGGGCTACGATTAAGGGGGGTCTCCCCCTACGGGGTGCGAAGGGGCAGCGCCCCTCGCGGACCGTGAAAAATGAGAGATCGAATCTTCACAATTTTCTTTAAGGATTTTGATCGGCAAATCAAATTTACCATAAAACGACTCCTGTCCCGATTCAATCAAACTCCTTTGATCACGGTACATCGATTTTAGATCTAGGTTCTGATTCGATCAATCATATTGATCTTCGCGTGATTCAACAGGATTTATGTGTCACTGTCTACCCCGATGGCGGAAACCGACCGGTAGGGGTAAGTCGTTCGACAACCTCAGAATCATGATCACAGAAAGCAAGATCATAGATCAATCCTGAACCACCGCCATATAAACGATCACATCATTCATATCAATCTGCATATAGTCTAGAGGAGAGACGGAGAGGCGAACCAGGGCCACCGCACCCCCCTAGGCGCGGGTGGGCCCACCCAGCGCCTGGGGAGGGTGTGGCCCCCCTGGCCGCCTCCCAGCCTCGCCTCTTCGCCTATAAGAAGCCCCGATGCAGAAATCCTAGGCACCGGATCAAAACTCCACAAAACCCTCTATAGCCGCTGCCACCGTCGTCCCTAGATCGGGGGGATTTGAAGTTCTTCCTGGAACCCTGCCGGAGGGGAGATCATCCCGGAGGCCTTCTTCTCCGGTATGATGCGTGAGTAGTTCCACCTTGGACTATGGGTCCATGTAGTAGCTATATGGTTGTATCTCCTCCTTCTGCTTTTATGTATAGATCTTGTGAGCTTCGTTCATGATCAAGATCTAATCTATTTGTAATCATGCATGTTGTGTTTGCGGGGATCCGATGGATATTGAGATTACTATGTCAGATTGATTAATGGTTTTGTATATTTGATACTATCATGTTTCTGTTGTTTGTGATCTTGCATGCTCTCCGTTGTTAGTAGCTATCTTGGCCAAGTAGTTGCTAGTGACTCCAAGAGGGGGTATTTATGCTCAATAGTGGGTTCATGCCTCTAGTTTCCAAGGGAAGTGACAGAAATCTCTTCGGTTGTAGATGTGTTGTTGCCACTAGGGAGAAAACAACGGTCTCTTGTTCATAGAACAAGTGGATTGTTTACCTTACACACTTTTCTTAAAGCAGTTGTCTATTGCTTGCAACTTAATACTGGAGGGGGTTCAGATGATAACCTGAAGGTGGACTTCTAGTCATAGATGCAGTTGGATGACGGTCTATGTATATTGTTGTATTGCCTAATCGAATCTCATAGGATATTTTTGTCTGGTATTGCATTGTTATTCCTTGCTCAGTTCCTGTCAATTGCCCTGCTGTAATTTTTTTACCCTTCATGCCATGTTGTTTATCTAAGGAGAGCACCTCTAGTGAACTATGGACCCCGGTCCAATCTTTACCATTGATACATCTTCCACTGTTACTTGTTTACTTGCTGCAAACCATTACCTTCCACACCATATGTTTAATCCTTTGTTATAGCAAAACGATGAGCTTGACAACCTCACTGATTCGTTGGGGAAAAGTCTTGAGTTTGTGTTGTGCAGGTCTCCGTGTTGCTTGAAACACCTGTGTGACGTTTCCTTCCTCCTACTGGTTCGATAACCTCGGTTTCTTACTGAGGGAAAACTTGTTGTTGTGCTGCATCACACCTTGCTCTTGGGGTTTCCCGACGAAGCACTGCACGTTGACGCAGTGCCATCACCGGCGATGACCATAGATCGGCAGCGAGGACAGTGATAGGGGCTCGCGGGACTACGTAGATAGGTGGGTACGACGCAGGGGAGGATGACGAGCCTAAGGGTGGCGGTGTCACTACTTGTAGGTCAACGGATTACGGCCGGCGACGAGCTTCTGCGGCGGAGGGACTGGTCTCACGCGGCTAGGACGATACAAGGGGAGAGGGAGGAAGGGGAAGGGTCCACGGGGACCAGCGGCTCACCGCAGATCGGGCGGAGGGCTCAGGGAGGCCGCGCGAGTTCTGGAGTGACAGCGATGTCGACGGAGGGCCGGGTGCACGCCTGGGCGGCAACGGCGGCGCGCTGATGCTGGTGGTGGAGGACGGGACAACGGCGGCGCGGTGATGGCCGCGTCCGGGCGATGCTCCTCTGCTTGCTGCGGACGACACAGCGGCGGGGGCGGCGTCTCCTGTGTGTGCATCGATGAAGCAGATAAATGAGCTGGGGAAGAAGAAGAAGAACATGCACGCTAGTTATAAAGGGAGGACATCCCGGTTGGTGGCACCAACCGGGACGTATTCTCCACTATTTTTTTCATATTTTGGGCTGAGCCCAAGCAGCACGCGCAGGGTGCCTTTAGTCCCGGTTGGGGCCAGAAACCGGGACTAAAGCTCCCGTTTTCAATTTTTTCACAAATTATCTCTCTCTTCTTGCCTTATTTTTTATTTTGGGGTTTAAATTTGTAATGTTTTTTAAATGATAATTAATTTGGAATATAAAACTTTAAACATAAAAAGTGTTTGAATTTGAAAACCTAATTCAAAACCATTTTCTGTTTTTAAAAACAATTAATCTAACCATTTAAACTATTAACCATTTTAAATTTAAAATGAATCAACTTATATTTTTTGCATATTAATTTGGAATATTGAAAAACTTTAAACATAAAAATTGTTTGAATTTGAATAAATAATTCAAAACCATTTTCTATTTTTAAAAATAATTAATGTAACCATTTAAACTATTAACCATTTTTAATTAAAAATGAATTAAATTATATTTTTTGCATATTAATTTGGAATATTGAAAAACTTTAAACATAAAAAGTGTTTGAATTTGAATAACTAATTCAAAACCTTTTTTTTAAAATAGTTAATGTAACCATTTAAACTATTAACCATTTTAAATTAAAAATGAATAAACTTATATTTTTTGCATATTAATTTGGAATATTGAAAAACTTTAAACATAAAAAGTGTTTGAATTTGAATAACTAATTCAAAACTATTTTATGTATTTAAAAATAATTAATATAACCATTTAAACTATTAACCTTTTTGAATTTCTTATGCCCGTTTTGAATTTTTCCCATTTCGAACTATGGTCGAACCACGTGCATGAAGATAAGGGACGAGCCTCGTTAGAACTTGCATTGGATCTCTAAAGAAACGACATATTGCGAGTCTAAAAATGTTTTTTTTCAAAAAATCACGGGCGTTAGATCATGTACCTGTAGTACAAACCGGACCCACTTCCTACCGATTCAGCAGACATTTGTCCTTTTCACCCGGGATGGATGGAAAGGTTTGATATCTCCCGGTTGGGAGATAGTCCAAGTAAGATGGTCTAGTATTTTAGAAAAATGGGATGGTAGCATTCTGAAACAGCATTTTGGTGGTTGCTTCACAAAATGGCCCGTTTTTTGTGCTCGGAAAATGGAAAATGGCTTTTCCGTGCGACGAAAAGGAAAACTTCCTCCTGCAACATTGTTATCCATACCAATGTCCACATGCATGCATAATATAGGCACAGTATCACAAACTATGCCGCGATTCAGAACATAACATCGGTCATTTGGACCGAAATCCATGAAACCTCGAACATGATAGGTCATATTGTGAAGGTTTTTTCGAGACATGATCAATATACCAAGTCTAGTATTTTTCCTTGCAACTATGTCACATAATATGAAACCACGCAAAGGATTTACATTGTCTGGACCTTTTTGAATTTCTTATGCCCGTTTTGAATTTTTACCGTTTCGAACTAAGGTCGAACTGGCGTGTATGAAGATAAGGGACGAGCCTCGTTAGAACTTGCATTGGATATCTAAAGAAACCACATATTGCGAGTCTAAAAATGATTTTTTTTTCAAAAAATCACGAGCGTTCGATCATGTACCTGTAGTACAAACCGGACCCATTTCCTACTGATTTGGCAGACATTTGTCCTTTTCACCCGGGATGGATGGAAAGGTTTGAGATCTCCCGGTTGGGAGATAGTCCATGTAAGGTGGTCTAGTATTTTAGAAAAATGGGACGGTAGCATTCTGAAATAGCATTTTGGTGGCTGCTTCACAAAACGACCTGTTTTTTGCGCTCGAAAAATGGAAAATAGATTTTCCGTGCGACGAAAAGGAAAACTTTCTCCTGAAACATTGTTCTCCATACAAATGTCCACATGCATGCATAACATGCGCATAGTATCACAAACTATGCCGTGATTCAGCACATAACATCGGCCATTTGGACCGAAAGCCATGAAACCTTGAACATGATAGGTCATTTTGTGAAGGTTTTTTCTAGACATGATCAATATACCAAGTCTGGTATTTTTCCTTGCAACTATGTCACATAATATGACACCACGCGAAGGATTTACATTGTTCGGACCTTTCTTGAATTTCTTATGCCCATTTTGAATTTTTCGCGTTTTGAACTAAGGTCGAACCGGCGTGCATGAAGAAAGGGGACGAGCCTCGTTAGAACTTGCATTGGATCTCTAAAGAAACCACATATTGCGAGTCTAAAAAATGATTTTTTCAAAAACTCACGGGCGTTAGATCATGTACCTGTAGTACAAACCGGACCCACTTCCTACTGATTCGGCAGATATTTGTCCTTTTCACCCGGGATGGATGGAAAGGTTTGATATCTTCCGGTTTGGAGATAGTCCATGTAAGGTGGTCTAGTGTTTTATAAAAATGGGATGGTAGCATTCTAAAACAGCATTTTGGTGGTTGCTTCACAAAACGACCCATTTTTTGCGCTCGGAAAATGGAAAATGGCTTTTCTGTGCGACGAAAAGGAAAACTTCCTCCTGCAATATTGTTATCCATACCAATTTCCACATGCATGCATAATATGGGCACAGCATCACAAACTATGCCCCGATTCAGCACATAACATCGGTCATTTGGACTGAAAGCCATGAAACCTCGAACATGATAGGTCATTTTGTGAAGGTTTTTTCGAGACATGATCAATATACCAAGTCTGGTATTTTTCCTTGCAACTATGTCACATAATATGACACCACGAGAAAGATTTACATTGTTTGGACCTTTTTTGAATTTCTTATGCCACATAATATGATTGGATTTCTGAAAACTAATGGAGGGAAAGGTCGGGCAACCTATAAATAGAGGGAAAGGGCGGGCAGCCTATAAATAGAGGGAAATGGTTCATCTTTAGTCCCGGTTGGAGGGATTTCGGCAGGCTGGGCCAGGCAGCACTAATGATAGGGGTGAGTATTGACATTATGTCGTGCGGCTTGTACCTTGTCCCGGATGGTGTCGCCAACCGGGACTAAAGATTAACCTTTAGTCTCGGTTGGAGACACCAACCAGGACTAAAGATTAACCTTTGGTGTCGCCCTATAGTACACAACTTCAGGGTCGTCTTCATCATCATCATCATCATCATCATCATCATCATCTTCGTCTTTGTCGTCGTCGTGGTCGTTGCTAGGCGCACGCGGCTGGATCCCCAGCCCAGCCATGGCATATTGTGGGGGCACCTGCCACTCCGGCCTCGGATTCACGACGCGTGGGCGAGGGGCCTCCCGGATGACGACGCCTTCAACATCACCACCCTTCTTATGGATCTATGGCGGCTGTGGGTACTGCAGGCGAAGATGGTCTCCCCCGACGATGTAGCGCATCACACCGATGATAGTCCGGTTCGCCCACCACAGGCGGCGGACGACTTCGTTGTGGTTCACCGGGAGAGGGATCTCACCCTCGTACCTGGCGAGCTCTCTTTCTTGCATGTTAGCAAAAAAGGCATTCTAGGTGTCATAGTTGTCGGGATCCCACTGGGGATCCATCCGCTGCTCCGGCATGAGCTCGTGGTAGAAGTGGTTCGTGATGGCCTCCTGGCGTGCGGAACCTTGAGGGACAGGAGGGACATGAACCCATCTAGCGCTCCGCATCCAGCCGGCGGGTGACCGGTAGCCCGGCGGGCAAGGGTAGCTAGAAGCGCACAGCGCCTCAGTCTCCTCGAGGGTCAGAATTGCCCAGTATGCACTATCCATTGTTGTGAGATACGAAGGTGTGGATGTGTGAATAGCCATGGTGCGGTCGGCCTAGATATAGAGGGAAAGGGCGGGAAAACTTGAAGCGGTGGGAAATGGCAGGAAATATCTTTAGTCCCGGTTAGTGCCTACAACCAGGACTAAAAGATTCGTTCAGAGGGAAAGGGCGGGAAAACTTGGCGGGAAGCAATGGGAAATGGCGGGAAATATATAGTTTGTGAAGCAACAACTGAATTAAAGTTTCACATTTGTCAAAAACACAAGGAAAAATATAATTGCAAGGAAAAATATTAAACTTGGAAAATTGCAAACATCATAAAATATCCTTCACAAAATGAGCTATCATGTCTCATGGCATTTAGGTTCACAATATGCGGCCGACCGGCCAGACATGAACTACAAGTACACAATATGAGCATGAACTTCTTGGCGTATGTCCTTCCTTATGATCGCTTTAGACGTAACCATGGAGCATCTTCTTTACTTAACGGAATGCTTGGGTCAGTTTTCACGTGAAGGGAAGAATTTCATCAAACTTATTATAATCTTCTGACATGTCTGTCTTGTCCTTGATTTCCATGATGTTTATTTTCCCTGAAAGAACTATGTGACTCTTTGGCTCATCATACGATATATTCGTTTGCTTATTTTTTTATTTTTTTTGGTATGGAGGACATGTCCCTCACATAGAAAACCTGAGACACATCATTGGCTAGGACGAATGGTTCATCTCTATAACCAAGATTGTTGAGAACCACTATTGTCATTCCGTACAACTGGTCTATCTTTACCCCTTCCCCATTCAAGTTGACCCATTTGCAGTGAAACAAAGGGGCCTTAAAAGAGACTCCATAGTCAAGTTTCCATATCTCCTCTATGTAACCATAGTATGTGTCCTTTTGCCCATTCTCGTCCGTTGCATCAAAGTGGACACCGCTGTTTTGGTTGGTGCACTTTTTATCTTGGGCGATCGTGTAGAACATATTCCCATTTATTTTTTACCCTTGGAAATTCAATATAGTAGAAGATGGTGACACAGCCAACAAGTATAGCTGATCTCCAACAGTGGTGTCATTCAAGAGATGTGTCCGCATCCAACCGCCGAAAGACTTCATGTGTTCATCTATAATCCATGAGTCAGGCTTCCCCGGGTTTTTGGAGCGTACAATTTTCTTGTGTTCCTTGATATACGGAGCTGCCAAGGTGGAATTATGTAGGACTGTGTAGTGTGCTTTAGTAAAAGATTCCTCGTCCCTATATATCATTGCTTTCTTTCCTAGCATGCCTTTTCCACTTAGTCTTCCCTCATGCCACGAGTCAGGAACACCAATCGTCTTAAGGTCAGGAATAAAGTCAACACAAAACTCAATGACCTCCTCTGTTCCATATCCCTTGGAGATGCTTCCTTCTGGCCTAGCATGGTTATGAACATATTTCTTTACGACTCCCATGAACCTCTCAAAGGGGAACATATTGTGCAGAAATACAGGACCGGGAATGGCAATCTCTTTCACTAGGTGAACCAGGAGATGAGTCATAATATTGAAGAAGGATGGTGGGAACACCAACTCAAAACTAACAAGACATTGTACCACACCTTCTGTAACCTTGGCAGAACATTTGGATTGATTACCTTCTGAGATATTGCATTGAGGAATGCACACAGCTTCACAATAGGTACTCGAACATTTTCCGGTAGAAGCCCCCTCAATGCAATCGGAAGCAACTGCGTCATAATCACGTGACAGTCACGAGACTTCAGGTTTTGGAACTTTTTCTCTGCCATATTTATTATCCCCTTTATATTAGATGAGAAGCCAGACGACACCTTAATACTATAAAGGACTTCAGAAAATATTTCCTTCTCTGCTTTGGTAAGAGCATAGCTGGCACGACTTAAGTGACACCCTTTATCCGTCTTGTTCTATGTATGCATGTTCTTTGAGTCTTTCATTACTTGCTGGTCCTCCCGTGCTTCTGGTGTGTATCTTTTTTCTTCCCATACATGCCCAGGAATCCTAGCAGGTTCACGCAAGATTCTTCGTCATGTGCATCACATCGATTGAAGAGCAGACACATAGGACTTTCAATATGGCAGCTCCCAAAATATAGATTTCTTCTTCCACATGGGTGCGTGTCTGGTAGCGACGTCGTTCGGAACTGATTGACCACCGGAACCCTTTCCAAAGATTACTTCTATGTCCTTGACCATACCAAATATATCATGACCAGCAGGGAGTTCAGGCTTCTTCCGGTGATCTGCCTCATCTTTGAAATGCTTGCCTTTCTTTCTTACGGGATGATTGGTCAGAAGAAATCGTCGATTCCCAGGTACACAACCTTCTTGCATTTATGTAAATATGTACCTTCAGTCTTATCTAAACAGTGCGTGCATGCCTTATATCCCTTGTTTGTCTGTCCTGAAAGATTACTAAGAGCAGGACAATCATTGATGGTTATGAAAATAAACCCTCGTAGGTCAAATGGTTCCTATTTGTTCTCATCCCACACATGTACACCTGGTTTGCCCCACAGCTGTAAGAGTTCTTCAACTAATGGACTTAGGTATACATCAATGTTGTTGCCTGGTTGCTTCGGGCCTTGGATGAGCACTGACATCATAATCAACTTACGTTTCATGCACAACCAAGGAGGAAGGTTGTAGATACATAGAGTCACATGCCAGGTGCTGTGACTACAGCTCTGCTCCCCAAAAGGATTCATGCCATCCGTACTTAGATCAAACCATAAGTTCCTTGCGTCACCTGCAAAGTCCGGAAAGTCTCTCGATTTTTCTCCACTGCGACCCATCAACGGGGTGTCTCAACTTCCCCTATTTCTTACGGTCTTCTTTGTGCCATCGTAACAACCTGGCATGCTCTTTGTTTCTGAACATGCGTTTCAACCTTGGTATTATAGGAGCATACCACATAACCTTAGCAGGAACCCTCTTTCGGGGGGGCTCTCCCTCAACATCACCAGTCTGATCTTATACCGCAATACATTGCATACCGGACATTTATCTAAATTCTCGTACTCCTTACCGCGATAGAGGATACAGTCATTAATGCATGCATATATCTTCTGCACATCTAATCCTAGAGGGCAGAGAATCTTCTTTGCTTCGTACGTACTCTCGGGAAATTCGTTATGCTTTGGAAACTCTGGCTTCAGTATTTTTAGCATCTTTTCAAATGCGGTGTCAGTTAGACCACACTCTGCCTTCCATCGCATCAATTCCAGTGTGGTACCGAGCTTTGTGCTGCCATCTTTGCAATTTGGGTACAACAATTTCTTGTGATCTTCTAATATGCCCTCCAACTTCAACTTCTCTTTTTTATTTTCACAGTCTCGCTTTGCATCAGAAATGATCCTATCAAGTTCATCAGCGGGCTCATCTGATGCCCGTTCTTCACCCCCTTCCTCTTCATTGTCTTCCATTGCAGTATCACCGTATTCAGGAAACATATGATGATAGTTGTTATCATCATCCTCTTCTTCTTCATTGTCTTCCATCATAACCCCTCTTTCCCCGTGCTTGGTCTAGCAATTATAGCTGGGCATGAAACCTTTCATAACCAGGTGGCCGCGAATGATTTTCGAGGAAGAGTACTCTCTGTTATTCCGACATTGAACACATGGAAAACGCATAAAACCATTCTCTTTGTTTGCCGAAGCCACATCAATAAATTTATCCACGCCTTTAATGTACCCGGGTTCACGCCGGTCACCGTACATCCATTCCCGACCGTTCATCTGCATCATATAATTAAGTTTATCAAAAACCATTACAGAACATCATAAATAGTGAAATGACAAATTCACATCGACACATGCATTGTATCAATGACAGATGAAAAGATAAGATTGCTAACCTCGATCGAGGAGAAAAGAAAGAGGAGAAAACTCAAGTGCGTCTCGGGCACCTCCTATATTTTTGTTTTGTGAGAAATTGAACAGGATCATTCACTCAAACATTTCATCAAACACCTCGCATGCATGCATAGGAAAAAAATAAACTAGCACACCTCTCACACCTTCCATCAAGAAAAAACAGAGGGGAGGCAGAGGGCCGGGGCGTCGTATTTATAGAGGGTTGGCTCATACGTCCCGGTTTGTAACAAAAAAAGGGACTAAAGGTGTGTGGCAGGCCACGTGTCTGGCGCTCATACTTTAGTCCCGGTTTGTAACACAAACCGGGATGCATGCTCCCTCACCAACCGGGAGGCATGCCTCCGGCTCCCGTGCGGCAGGCCGGCCTGCTCGAACCGGGACTAATGCTAGCATGCGTCCCCTCCCATGGAGCTTATGCAAAATACCATGAGTAGTAGCATGTTCCAACAATTGGGAGAACAGATCAACGGCGAGCACAAAAAGGAACGGAGAAAGGGGTACCTTGCCTCAAACCCTTTCCATGGCTAATAGGGGAACCCACAATGTCGCTAAGGAGCACTCTAGATGAGGATGTTGAAAACAAGGAAGTGATGCAATCTTGGAATCGGCCCGGGAAGCCGCGACATTGAAGAAGATCAATAATGTATTCCTAACAAATTGAGTCCAAAGCTTTCCCGATGTCATGTTTGAACAAAAGTGTCGTAGTTTTCCCTTTATGAAATCTCTTTGCAAGTTTTTTGACATAGGAAGTTGTCATGAATGCTCCTCCTTTTTATGAATTCACTTTGAGTATTCGAAACCAATTAATCCACGAATGCTCCAAGGCGGATGGCAATCATTTGGAAATAAGTTTTGTAATTGCATGAAGAAAGCTACTGGGGCGGTAGTCGGCGATTTCTTCCATACGCTCCTTTTTAGGAAATACAACAATGTGTGTGTGGAGTTTAGCCGATTAAAGTTTGCAACATGACGGCTCCTGAATTGGTGGACTACCCTCATAATGTTGTCTTTTATAATATCCCAACATTTCTTGAAGAATGAACCCTTCAAGCCTCTGTACTAGGTGCTTTGTCCATCGGCATTTGATTTATTGCGTTCGTCACTTCTTCCTTGGTGAATGGTTCTCCTAAACTATGGAGGTCCGGCTCATCATGTAGCTTATTCTAATTTAGATCTTGTTTTGTTTTTGTTCCCCACGACCGATTACTTCTTCAAAGTGTTTGTGGATGATTTTTTTTCTCTGTGCTCGGTTACCCATCCATGATTGTGTTTTATATAGATATGATTCTTCCTTCTTCTAGCATTAACTCTCATGTTGAAAAATTGGTGTTTGTGTCCCTCTCTTTTAGGTTTTTGATTCTTGCATTTTGCTTTTTTCTTAACCTCTCCACTACGGATAACGCAATGACTTTCCTCTTCAAATGAACCCGAAGATCCCTCTCACCGGTGGATAGTTGCCTAAATTCTCGAGCCTTGTCCAATTGTAGAATCATTAGAAATGAGGCATGCAAGAGAACTTTTGCATTTGAGAAAAGGAGACGGCCCAATTTGGACAAACTTTTGGACGTGTTGATTAACTTTTGTAAAGCACATGGCGAGGCTCAGCGTGAGTAGTGTGCTCGCTTCACGCCTTTTGCAAGGCTTAGCATTAACTTTAGAATTTATACTTACTCATAGGTCCAAGATACTAAATTTTATAAGGTTCACTACGGGAAAAAATGCCATTACCGTATAGATACGACTTTGTCGTGTGCCAAATAAACCGGAACATGACAACGTTTGTCTTTGCCGTGTGTAATCCAGAAAACACACGACAAAGTACGCGGATACGGCAAATTTTTAAAAAGGAACATGACAAAGAAATATACACAGCAAAGACTCACAAGGGAACACGGCAAAAAAAACATACTCGGCAAAGTCGACAGCGGCACACGGCATAGGTGTCGTTACGGCAACAAGGTGGGACCAGCGACCCTACAGGTCCACTTGAAGGGGAGAAGCTAACGGCTGCAGACGGTGGCCTCTTTGCCGTGTGCTCTCAATGGCCATCTGCCGTGTGTATTCCCCGTATACACGGCAAAGGGCCTTTGCCGTGTGTATTTCGCAATATACACGGTAAAGTCCTTTTTTTCTTTTTTTTCTTTTATCACATTACTCTTAGAAAAATCATAAAAAAATCATTCTAATTTAGAAAAATATAAATAATATATCAAAATTTGCAGAAAAATAAGATCTATCTATCTACACTTAAATATTAGATATTTATGTTGAATAAGAATCTTCATGCTCGCCATTTTGACCATAGTTTAAAACGGGCATAAAAAATTCAAAAATGATCGAAACAATGTGAAACCTTCGCGTGGTGTCATATTATATGCCATAGTTGGAAGAAAAAATATAAAACTTGGTATTGATTATATATCAAAAAATCTTCACGACCTATCTCATTCGAGGTTTCCTAACTTTCGAGTCAAATGACCAATATTATGGCTAAATCAAGGTATAATTTATGATAATGTGCCTATATTGTGAATACGTGTGCATCATGGGATGGCGAACAATGTTGCAGGAGGAAGTTTTCCTTTCCATCGCACCAAAAAGCTATTTTCTATTTTCTGAGCGCAAAAAACGGGGGGCTTTGTGAAGCAACCACCAAATGGCTAATTCAAAATGCTATCATCCCATTTTTTAAAAATACTAGAGCACCTTACATAGACAATATCCCAACAGGGGATCTCGAACTTTTCCGTACACCATAGGTGAAAAAGATAAATTCCCGCCAAATCGGTAGGATGTGGATCAGATATGAACTACATGCACATGATCTGATGCTCATAATTTTTTACAAAAATCATTTTTAAGTTCACAATATGCTATTTCATCAGAGATACAATGCAAGTTTAGCGAGGCTTAGCCCCGAGCTAAGAATCTTCTTGCCCGTCGTTCGACAAAGTTTGTCGATAGTTTAAAACGGGCATACAAAATTCAAAAAGATCAAAATAATGCGAAACCTTCGTATGGTGGCATATTATATCATATAGTTCGAAGGAAAAATATCAAACTTGGTATATTGATTATGTCTCAAACAAACCTTCACAAAATGATCTATCTCATTCGAGTTTTCTTGACTTTTGGGTCAAATAATTAATATTATGGCTATAATCATAGTTTGTGATAATGTGCCCATATTGTGCATGCATGTGCATCATGGGATAAAAAACAATATCGTAGGAGGAAGTTTTCTTTTTTGTTGCACCAAAAAACTATTTTCCGAGCGCAAAAAACAGGGGGTTTTATGAAGCAACCACTAAATGGATAATTCAAAATGATACCGCCCCATTTTTAAAAACAATACTAGAACACCTTACATGGAAAATGTCCAACAGAAGGATCTCAAACCTTTCCGTCCATCCCAGGTGAAAAAGACAAATTCGCGCCGAATCAGTAGGAAGTGGGTCAGATATGAACTACAGGTACATGAACTGATGCTCATGATTTTTTACAAAAATTATTTTTAGGTTCACAATATGCTATTTCATCAGAGATCCAATGCAAGTCTAGTGAGGCTCTGCCCCAAGCTAAGAATCTTCTTGCCCACCGTTCGACAAAGTTTGATGATAGTTTAAAACAGACATAAAAAATTCAAAAATGATCGAAACAATATGAAACATTCGCGTGGTGTCATATTATATGAAATAGTTGGAAGGAAAAATATCAAACTTGGTATATTGATTATGTCTAAAAAACCTTCACAAAATGACCTATCTCATTCGAGGTTTCCCGACTTTCGGGTCAAATGACCAATGTTATGGCTAGAATCAAGGCATAGTTTATGAATAATATGCACATATTGTGCATGCACGTTTATCATGGGATGGAGAATAATGTTGTAGGAGGAAGTTTTCCTTTTCGTTGTACCAAAAAGTCATTTTCTATTTTCTAAGCACAAAAAAGGAGGGTTTTGTGAAGCAACCACTAAATTAATATTCAAAATGATACCACCCCATTTTTTAAAAATACTAGAACACATTACATGGAAAATGTCCCAACAGGGGATCTCAAACCTTTCTGTTCACCCCAGGTGAAAAATATAAATTCCCGCTGAATCGGTAGGAAGTGTGTTAGATATGAACTACATGTACATGATCTGATGCTCATGATTTTTTACAAAAATCATTTTTAGATCCACAATATGCTATTTCATTAGAGATCCAATGCAAGTTTATCGAGGCTCTGCCCCAAGCTAAGAATCTTCTTGCCAGCCGTTCGACAAAGATTGACGATAGTTTAAAATGGGCATAATTTTTTTAAAAACGATCGAAACAATGTGAAACCTTCACGTGGTGTCATATTATGTGACATAGTTGGAAGATAAAATATCAAACTTGGTCTAAAAAAAAGCTTCAAAAAATTACCTATCTCATTCGAGTTTTCCTGACTTTCGGGTCAAATGACCAATGTTATGGCTAGAATTAAGGAATAGTTTATAATAATGTGCCCATATTGTGCATGCATGTACATCATGGGATGGAGAAAAATGTTGTAGGAGAAAGTTTTCCTTTTTGTTGCACCAAAAGCCATTTTCCATTTTTTCAGCGCAAAAAGGGGTTTTTTGTGAATCAACCACTAAATGGATAATTCAAAATGATACCACCCCATTTTTCAAAAATAGTAGACCACCTTACACGGACAATGTTGTTGGATATATGCCCTAGAGGCAATAATAAAAGTGGTTATTATTATATCTTTGTGTTTATGATAAATGTTTACATTCATGCTATAATAGTTTTAACCGGAAACATTAATACTTGTGTGATTTGTAAACTAAACTAGAGTCCCTAGTAAATCCTCTTTGTAATACTAGCTTGTTGGTTGATAGATGATCGTGGTTTCCCGATCATGAAAATTGAGATGTTGTTAACAACAAGATCATATCATTAGGAGAATGGTGTGATGGACATACTCCTAGAGATAAGCGTAGCATTAAGATCAAGTCATTTCAATAGTTCGTTTGCTATAAACTTTCTGATACATAGTAACCTAATTCCTTCGACCATGAGATCATGCTAATCACCATCACCGGAAGGATGCTTTGATGACATCAAACACCACACCGTAACTGGGTGGCTATAAAGGTGACATTGAGTGTTCAGAAAGTATGTGTTGAGGCACATGGATCAAGAGTGAGATTTCTCCATCCATATGACGGATAGATATACTCTAGGACCTCTCGGTGGAATGTCACCCAATTAGCTTGCAAGCATGTGACTGGCTAACAAGGGATCACATATCACAAGAACGAAAAAAGAGTACTTGTCGGTAACGAGGTTGAACTAGGTATGCAGAGATACCAACGATCAAACCTCGGATAAGTAAACTATCGCGAGACAAAGGAAAATTGGTATCGTATATAAGTGGTTTATTCGATCGCAAAGTAATCGTAGAAATATGTGGGAGCCATATGAATTTCTAGATTCCTCTATTGGTTATTGATCGGAGAAGTGTCTCGGTCATGTCCGCATAATTCACGAACCGTAGGGAGACACACATAAGGATTCAATGTTGTTTAGTAGATATGGAATGTAAGTAGGGATACCGAATGTTGTTCGAAGTCTCGGATGGGATCCGGGATATCATGAGGAGATCCATAATGGTCCGGAGAATAAGATTCATATAAGGAAAGTCCGATTCCGGAGTTCGGGAATGATTTCGATGTTTTCATCGGAGAGGTTCTAGAAGGGTCTAGAAGGTTCACCGGACCATAAGGGGAATGGTCCATGAATATTTCATGGGTAAGTGGAATGATTGGATCATGCCCTAGGTCACTTTGGTTGGGCATTTGCAAGAGAGAAATAAAGCTCTAAATTGAAAGTCAAAAGGGAGGTTTGAAAAGTCAAACTGGAACAATGGTTTCCTAGTGGAAGAAGGAAAGAGTCCTTCCTTCTATCCAACTTGGGTTTGGGTATGGATTCAAACTCCCCTCTCCCAAAGATTCCCTCCCTCTCATAAATAGAGGGGGAGGGCTGCCCCAAAGAACACACAACCAACCCTTCCCACCCGTGCCACGCCACCGCCACCGCCTGCCGCCGCCGCGCCGCCGCCGGCCCGTCGTCGTCGCCCTAGTCGCCGCCGACACCTCCTCCTCCACTCCGACCTTCTAAACCTAGATCGCCGGAAACCCTAGATCCACCATAACTCACACCGGCTTAGGCGAAGCCCTGCGGGATCTTCCCTCTACTTCTGATACCACACCGTCATGCTGCCGGAATCGCGAGAGGAGAACTACAACCTCTGCTGCCTGCTGGAACAAGAGAGAGGAAGGTCTTCATCGAGTACCGAACGTGTGACCGACTGCGGAAGCGCTGCCGGAACGCAGCGCCGAAAGGATCGTCTACGCGATCTTGAGATCGGCAAGTGTACGACTACATCACCCACGAGAATCTGCTCTCGTTAACCGCTTTGGAATCTTCGAGGGTGAGTACTCTAATCGACTCGTTGCTACAATCTAGTAGATAGAGCTTGGCTTGTTTGTGTGCATGCGGTAGAATTTTTTGTTTTCCATGCTACGAACCCTACAAATGTCCCAATAGGGGGATCTCAAACCTTCCATCCACCCCAGGTGAAAAAGACAAATTCCCGCTGAATCGGTAGGAAGTGGGTTAGATATGAATTACAGGTACATGATCTGATGCTCATGATTTTTTACAAAAATAATTTTTAGGTTCACAATATGCTATTTCATCAGAGATCCAATGCAAGTTTAGCAAGGATCTGCCCTGAGCTAAGAATCTTCTTGCTCGCCGTCCGACAAAGTTTGACGATAGTTTAAAACGGCTATAAAAAATTCAAAAATGATCGAAACAATGTGAAACCTTTGCGTGGTGTCATATTATGTGACATATTTGGAAGTAAAAATATAATTTTCGTGACATATTTTCCTTTTCGTTGCACCAAAAATCCATTTTCTGTGCGCAAAAAACGAGGGTTTTTGTGAAGCAACCACCAAATGGATAATTCAAAATGCTACCACCCCATTTCTACAAGATTATATGGATGTTGTATTTGGATTCCTCACATTTTTCTGATGGATTTAGACATTTTATTTGTCGAATTATGCTTTCAGATTTAAATATTTGAATTATTCCATATTAAATAGAAAAGGACAAAAAAATAAAATCATTTTATTTTTTAATTGGATTGAAGATTACTATTACTTATTCACTGTTGTCTACTTAAATAATTGTTTGAAATCTAAAACTGAGATGTGTGACATTATGGTTCTCGGAAGCTCATTCGGTAGGAATGAAGAAGTTAAGTGTGCTATGGCTAGAGTAGTGTTATGATGGGTGACCGAATGAGAAGTTTGATTATGAGTGCAATTTGACATAATATTAATCATACAAAGGGTTAAAATATCCTATATGAGATTAAAAAGTAAAAAATATTCAAAAAAGTTTGAAAAGCAATTGATTTTTTTTCAATATTTTGAAAAGACAACCTCTTTGCCGTGTACTTTTCTACGAGACACACGTCAAATGAATCTTCTTTGCCGTGTACTTTTCGAGGAGACACACGGCAAAGAATACACCGTCATATCACTTTACTTTGCACTATCTACGCGTAAGACACACGGCAAGGCTTTGTCGTGTCTTATTAAGAAAACACACAACAAAAGGCTTTTGCCGTGTGGCATTTGCCGTGTTCCGAAAAACCTTTGCAGTATCCTTTTTCCCACACGGCAAAGAGCCGGCGTGCCGTAGTGGTTCTATATTCATTATAAATATTATGCTCAAATACTACTTGTGCGATAGAATATTAGATTGAATGATGCACTGTTATTATTTCTCTAAATAAGAAAGTAGTATGAGTGGCTAATTCAGGGGTGTGTCTAAATCTAAATCAACTGCGATTTTTCAAGTCTAAACTGATTAAGAAAAGTATAACTTGAGGTTTGTCACTTGCACTCTCCATCTTGTTGCATTCTTAAGAAAAAAATGGACACTCAAATAATTCCACTTCTAGGGATCAACTTGGGCATAATAATAGCTCACACAACTGACCAGTACAAAACGAATTTTCTGCCATTGAGAGTAGATCTATTGACCTGGGCTAGAAGGGTCTTGGTGGGGTTAGCGCTGGTGATCCTCTGTAGGTGGCGGTGGCTTGGAGGCTTATCCCGGTTGCATTGTTGCTGGTACCAGATCTGGGCCAGGCCGGCTGGCCCAGATCCGGTGGCCCTGGCAACGGGAAGATCAGATGTCGCGTTGCGCCTCGAATCCTCGGCCCGGAATGGTCATTGTGGTTATGTTTTAATGTTGCCCAGATGTGAGTCCTTGGATGCCGAGAAAGAGATGGACTTGACCGACGACAATGCTGCATCAAAAACATCATGACATGTCCTCGGGCGTGGTGGTGGTGCCCCTTTGCGGCATCCATGGATTGCCGCATGAGAAGTGAGGCTGTGGCAACGCCGATCATGGCGGCATGCCAGAACATGGTGGGTTCGGTCGGTGGTGGCAAGGGATGGACCGACACAGAGCTATAGGTGGATGGTAGTGTCGGTTTGGGCATAGCAGCACGGCTAATAGGGCCGATCGGAGCCTCGTAGGCGGTCGGGTCTAATCTAGGCCTAATCAGCCGTGCTACTGTGTCCGGACGGTGAACACCTCAGGTGGCTGAGGGCGGATCTCCTCTCCTGGGATGCTGTGTGACCTAATGGATGCTGGCTATGGTGCATTCCTACCTTGTCCAATCCACCAGCTTTGCGGTATGTTGGTCAGGTCATGGCTCGAGTTCGTGGATGCCAGGGCAATGGTGGAATGCACGAACGGCTCCACGACGAGCGATGTGGCGGTGGTGTTGCTGGTCTATTTCTTTGGTCATGTGTACAGCGTGGAGCGGACGATGGGGGGTCCTGGTGTTGGGCGGCGCTTCGGCTTTGCCAGCTCCCAGATCACGGTTTGGAGGCCCAACTCGGGGACAATGGACAGTTGGGTTCTTAGGGGCGATGCAAGGATTTTTTTCAGGCGAAGCCCAGTGCGTCAGCACCAATGACGACCATGCAAGGGGCCGTAACTCTCTTGAGGGCGTCATTGTGGTTATCCTCCTCGCCCTAGACCTTTGGCTCTCGATGGCAGCGGGGCTGCGTGTCCCTTCGGCGGCAAGTTTTGTTTTCCCGTGTTTTCTTTGATCTTGTACGAATCAATTTCAGGAGGTGGGTATGCATGGCTGCCAAATCGAACTTGATCATCCCTGATAGATCGGGATGCACCCATGATTAGAGAGTTTTTCTTCCTCTTTTTTGGTTGATCCTAAGTGGAGAGTGGTGCGGGCTGTTCACGGGAAACCCCCAGCTTCTAACGGTTATACTTGGATTATTAGTTAATAATCGGATGGACATTATTTACTAAACGGCTAAGATTAATGTGGAGCCTTGTTGGGAGGCTCCAATTAATGTGTGTGTATATACATGATAAAAAAAACTATTTGTCGCATATTAGTCTAGATACGCATTTTTATCAGTTCGACTGCTGTGACGTTATTTATAAAGCGGGATAAAAACCTATTTCAACGAGATTAGATCTATTGCATATGGAAGACCATCTTTCATCTTTTCTTGGGTCTACTTAGCATGTACGGTGTATCCACAATACTCTACGACCCAACTTTTTCGAATCTTACAGTGAGATATGTTGTATAGCTTTTGCTCATGCCCATCTTATTTTAATTTAAAATGATAAATTTAGGCTTACTCAAGATGCCCATATATTCTCAATAAACACATCCTTCATTTTCCTCCATCATGCAACTCCAATACTCATGAGCAATAATGATCATAAAAAAACTAAGCACTTATGCATGTCTCAAACAGGGAAAGAAAAGGGGAAAAGTTGAAGTCAATCAATAACAATATGATCTCATTCAAACATAAAAAACAAATTTTGGAGTATTGTGCATACCAAAAAAAGACAAATCACTTTTTCAATCTTTTATAGTTCCATACGAACATCTCAAGGATTTAATTATGTGTCTCTATGATAAATAAGAACTCCATATGATCCATTATTCACGCTAGCACCAAGTTATCGTCAAACTAAGGTCTCTACTTCCTCCAAATAAATATCGGATCACTTTGATAAGAGCAACAAATAAAAGCTTGTTATACTGCATAATTTTCTCAATTCTATTTCCTCCAGTAAATACAAAATGCCCCTAGTAATTGTTTGCTAGCATAGGAGAGCGCGGTTTACATGAACTACCGTCACTAATGCTAGGGGCGTTTATAGTTTACAATCATGTTTGTCTCTTCTGTAAAAGCCTCGTGAATGTGCACGAGTTGAGGCGGTGTGTCATGTGTGAATGTAGAGATGCAACACTGAAATGATGCGCTAAGAATATAAAGCATTAACAAATTAGGCCAGACCTTAATTTGCATACCTATCCAACGCAGCCTCAATCCTAAAAGTAATGTTAGAGCCAACAATCTGAAAACATGTCGTGTGTTAGTAGGCAAGAGACACATCAGTACTAAATGGATTTTTTTTACTTTCACGGCATATAGTGAATTATATGCACTATTGAAAACCAAATCATAATAGAAAAACTAAAGAAGAAACTACACAAGAAACGGAAAAGCTACAACTTCACTCAACATGTCTAGCTAGGCTTATGCATGAATCATCTCACCAATCTTTTCATAATGCTATTGCACCAGCATAATAAAGACTCTTTTATGTACTTTCTATTTAATCTGCAATGCATAAAAAATGAAAACATGGTAGGATACACCGAAATAGCTTTCATGTAGTTTCCTTTGGAATTTAACCAAAATAAATAATAACATGGAGGTGACGGATTTTCCATGTCATGCAAAATATTACCTTTTATGCAACCATCATGTAATCATCCTAAAAAACTATATAGTCGACCAAGTGACAATTCCTTATAAGAATGTAAATGCAGAACCCATGATCATTACTATATGGAACATAAACAAGGAAGTCAAGATTAGATATGTGATAATATGTAAAAGGAAAGAGTTTTAGTATATTAATCTAGTACAACACAATTTAAACTGAAGGCTCGAAGAGCCCGACTTTAAATTAATAAAGGCACAACCGGCCAAGAGAACAAACAACTAACACAAACACAAAGAAGAAGAAAGGAAACGTCGGGGACACCAACTAGAAAGGACATGCACAAAGGCGCACAACAAAAGACACTACATGGAGCAAGATCAAGATAAACTAAACAAAGCTCCAAGAAACATGGTTTTCTTCATAATGCCAGAATGTACAAAGTTCATCACAATTTAGATCGCAACCACTGTTATGCAAGAGCAAGGTACACATGGAAAAAATCGTTGTCCCACTCCAAGTCAAGCTCATCGCAGATTATGGATTCATATCAAGCTATCTCCATTTTTTTAGAACAATTGCTAGGTAAGGTAAAATATTAAATTCTAATCCTACACCAAAGGAATATGAGTACATTTTTCACCACATTAGTATCTAAACACGCACCAAAATTTGTGTCACTAGTTTATTTGTCAGCGAGGCCATATATCAAAAAATTAATCGTGAGCATACTAAGATTGGGCAATAAATAAGCAACTATTTATTTGCCCAGCAATATCTCAAAATATATGTTCAACTAATTATATATTTATATTAAATGTTTAACTTTAAACACCCGTACCGGACACGCAATTTCTAAGGGAGGTCGATGCAAAAAAAAACATAAGTGCATAAGCATCACCTTCAGTTGCTTCGCCTCTTCCAGCAGAGTAGCATACCTAGCTACAACAACAAAAACCATTGCCAAGACTTTTTTTAGTAAACCATATATGCTCCATGATGCATGTCTGACTCCTTGCTCATTAAGAAGCTCAAGTAAGCTTCTTATCAAATCCAATTGTATGATATGCAAGGAAAATCAAATGGTTCAGAATAAGATTAGAGAAAATCAAAGAAATGAATGAAATAATTTAGAAAATAACCAAAAGCAGCAAAAAACTAACTACTCAGACTAATAAGTTGGAGGCATAGATACACACATCCTTCTACAATATATCGATATGTTGCGGAAATGTATGCCAAAATTAGAAAATTGATGAATATGCGTGTGATGGAAAATGATTTGTTCAAGCAAGGGCCTTGAGGCAACGTGAGGAAGGTCTGACGAATTTGACAGTGCATAAATTTTATAGGCCATCCCAATAGAGTGCTACAAAAAATAAAAGGATACTATACACCTAAAAGTAGGGTTTTGCGAACTGTTTCTGGAGGTCTCTGATGGCACTAGCTCTATATGTGCCAACTCGTTGATACTCCAAGTATAGAGTGATGTATCAAGGGTCTTTTTCCCCGTAAGGGTATCTCTATAGGGTTCGCAGCATAGAAAACAAAAAAATTCCTATGATAGGAACAACTATGTACCAAGATCTATCTACTAGATACAAACAACGGGCGGATGTATATCCATAGAGAACATACCCTTGAAGACCGAAAAAGCTTAACGAGTCCAAACTCGTGGTTGATGTAGACGATCTCTTGCCGATCTCAAGATCGAGAGGAAGTCTTAGCGCCACAAAACAGCAGTGCATCCATGCTCACACACACGTACAAGACACCGAGCAACATCCGCCTCCTTGCTCCAGCGATGCAGCGGAAGCACAACTCTTTCTTGCCGAATAGCCACCGGGAACATGTATCTCGCTAGTCCGAGACCATGGGGGATAAATTCTAGAGGGGGAGAGAGATCCTTCACGGGGATTTGTGCTTTGAGAGGAGGAGAGGGGGCCTTTTATAGGGAGAGGGGGGCACCCCAAGGGGCATGGCTCCAGCCATGGTGGCTGCCCCCACCTCTTCCACATTCATGTGGGTGGAGATCCCACTCAAAATGAAAAGCCTCCACTCCCATAAAAGAGACTCCACTCAAAAATCCACTCACATGCATTAAATTTCCACCAAATTTAATGCAAGCCCTCATTTAAATAAAACTCTTTTATTTGTTTATTCAGAATTTTGTTAATTAATTTAATTAATAAACATTCAATAAAACCCCTTGCTAGTATTCAATTTCACATGCAGAACCAGTTTTAGCAATTTCAACCAAAACAGTTTCGGTGTCTAGTGAAATAAATTCCTGCGCTTGTTATTCTTTCCGGCATGAAACTTTTGCTCCAATTGGATGTCAGTGTCCCTTAAGTATGCCACCCTACGGTTCACGAATAATGCGGACATGATCAAGACCCTTCTCCGATCAATAATCAGAAGTGGGACCTGGAGATCCATACTGACTCCCACACATTCAACGATGACATTCCTGTGATCGTCGGAACCTTTTACGCTAGTATCTTAATCCCTTTGTTTCATGATATATTATATGTACGAGATTCGATCATCGGTATCTCCATACCTAGTTTGATCTCGTTACCAACATGCACTCTTTTCTCGTTCCCGTGATATAACATTCTAGTGATCAAATCACTTGCTTGCAAGCTAATCGATATGATCACCGAGAGGGCCCAGAGCATATCTATCCGTCATCGGATGAAGAAATTCCACTCTCGATCCATGAGCCTCAACATAACACTTTAGTAGTTCCGAAGCCATCTTTATAATCACCCAGTTACGGTGTGACGTTTGATGTCATCAAGAAACTCTGCCGGTGTTAGTGATTGACATGATCTCATGGTCTAAGGATTAGGATCTCTTAGTAAGTTGTTATAGCAATATAAACTCAATGACTTTGATCGTAATGCTATACTTCAGATGAATGTTCATCACATCATTACACTAATGTTGTGACCTCGTTATTAACAACATCCAATGTCCATGATCAGAAAACCTTTGATCATCTTGTTAATCAACGAGCTAGTTTATAAGAGAGGCATAACTAGGAACTTCCTTTTTGTTTATTAACACACATGTATAAACGTTTCCGTATTAATACAATTATAGCATGCAAAATAAACATTTATCATAAATAAGGAATACGATAATAACCACTTTATTATTGCCTCTCGGGCATATTCCCTTCAGTCTCCCACTTGCACTAGAGACAATAATCTAGTTTGAAAACTTTGCATTTTGAACACCTATGGATTTCTGGTGTTCCATATACGCAATTGCAAGTGGTTAACATAATCTACGGATCTGACGCTTTCAGGTCCATGTGTATTTGCATGTCTTTGCGTCTTCACGCATCACTCATTCTCCAATGAGATGGCATTATATAAATTTGGTCCTTTGGTGAGACCTTTAGTTCCTTGGGGTTAAATCATTTTGATACTATTGTCGTACAATATATCTTTAGTGTTATCCCATTACGAACCACACCTTAGTTTGATAACAAACTACTTGACACAAATGTCCTCCTTTGCTGCTACTATAGCAGTCATATACATAGCCCTTTTATTGTAGTATCCTTCGCAATGTCTTAACTTTGGAATTCATCCAAATCCATCATGGAAACTTTCTTTCCATTACATTGTGGCACCCATAGTTTAAATTGAGATAAACTTAATTTGTATCTTGTGATAAAACTAGTATCAATGTAACGCTTTACAATGAACTATTTGTAATTTTTTGTCATCTCTACACAAATATATTCTTAGTTCTTCCAAAAGATCATAAGAATATACTTACTATCGTCCAATGATCATTTTATGATTCATTCTGGTATATGCTCATAACACTTAGAGCATAGGACATATCTGGATGTGTACATATTATGGTATGATTGATCAAAACATTCTTGTGATTTCACTCATCAAGTGTCAAAGCACTTGAATCTTGTTTCACTTATCAAGTGTCGATACACTTGAATCTTGATTCAATTCCTTTACATGCGACACAAACCTTTTCTTGTCATTTATATATTGAACTCCTTCAATATCTCAGATATATACGTTTGGCATAACCATATTAGCGTCACAGTCTATCCACTACAGACATTCATGCTAAATATTCGGGTTTTGCCTAAGTCTTTCATCGAAATGAAATTCTTAACCTTTGTCAATAAAAGATACATCATTTGCAATCAACAAGATGTCCTCCACATAATGTATTAGAAATATGTCTCAGCGCTCCCACTTAATTTCTTGCAAATGCAAGCATCTTCATCGTCTCTAGATAAAAACTCCTTTTTCATCACGGTAAAGATTCCAACTCCGCGATGCTTACTTCAACCATTGAAGTTTGCATGCCCTTTTTAGCATCCTTTGAATTAACAAAACCCTTTGGATCGTGTCATGTACATGTCCTAGGTAACCATTCTTTTAGAAGAATTTTGTTTGTTTATTCATCTACCATATACCAAATTGTATATAGTGGTTGCTACTTTAATCCATCCAGACTAAATATCGCTATGAAAGATCAAATCTTGTCATAGTCAACTCCTTGAACATTTGTCATAAAATACTTTATGATATTTCGACTATTTCATAGATGTAAAACATCCATGTCTGTTTCTTTATAGATCCAAATACGACCAATAGGTTTTTACACCTTTCCGGAGGGTATTCCAAGTTCAAAACCTGATTTCTCGTGTATGGAACTATCACGGATTTTATGGCTTCAAGCCATTTGTCGGAGTTAGGGCCTATCATCGCTTCTTTGCATGTAGTCAGTTCATCATTGTCAAACCATAATGATTTACTCTCAAATCTTGGCATTTGATTGTTTATCCGACCTACTTGGTTCAATAAGAACTTAGATCTCCGTGACCACAACCTTTGAGGAACATAACCTATGAGCATTATGGCAGCCTCCGGAACGATTTACGGCGCTGCGCAACTCAGCACATATAGCTAAGGTTCGTTAACCTTATTAAAGTTCTATTTTCCTCCCACATAACCTTTTATGAAAAACTTCTTTTTCGAGAAACTTCACGTTTCAAGCGACAAACCCCTTTTTTCCTTGGTGTTATGGAGGAATACCCAATTGTTATTCGAAATAACCTACAAATACATGCTCATCCGACTTCGGTTGTAAACATCTTACTTATGTTTAGCATACCAAAATTTAAGAAATGACAACTTGGGTTTTACCCCAAACCATAACCCATATGGTGTCATTTCAACAGATCAAGATGGAGCTCTTTTCAATGTAAAAGCGGTAGTCTCTAAAGCATTTAATCTTTTAAAACATAATGGCAGTTTTATAAATAATACCTTTGATCCAACCATGTCAAACAAGGTTTCATTACAAATCTCAAACACTCCATATTCCTATGGTGTTTCGGGAGATGCAAATCTAGGTGTTTTTGCTAAACTTGTAACTCAAATAAATCCCTTTTATGATAAAATCATAAATCATTTATTTTCTTGTTACACTTGCAACTCAAATAAATCCCTTTTATGATAAAATCATAAACCATATATTTTCTTGTTACAATGATTTTCACTTCATCTTGAAAGTCTTTGAACGTTTTCAAATATTTCATACTTCTTTCTCATTAAGTGAACATTCACTCAAATTTCCGGAGAAAGCATATAAAGTTGAAATCCATCGCTTACGACTATACATAATGGACTACATACATCGATATATATAAATTCCAATAATTTAGTCGATCGTTCTTCTTTGGCCTTTGAACGAAGTTTTAATTATCCCGAGGAAAGTCTCACAAGCGTCACTTGATCAAATCAAAGACTCCAAAAATCCATGCATATGGAGTTTCTTCATGTTTTCTTTTCAATATAATTTAAACGGCGATGTCACTTCGTAAGTGATCTTCCAAGCATTTGTCTTGCGACATTTTAACATTAGTTTTTATCAATGTGATTTCTCCAACTTGATTTGTAAATCATCCATCTTATATGGAATACGGTAATTATTTGAACAACCTTTGTTCTCATAATACCTGATTTAAATAACAATTATTAAAACAAATCTTGAAGTCAAGCTTTGATGTCAACGAGAAATACGAACAACGGTTTGTTTGTTTTCGATGAACATTATCACATATTCTCTTGCTACTTACTTAGGCCATTGTGGTTTATGAATTGCGTCATTCTGTATGAAATTTCATACCAACCAATTCGGTATCCAATACCCAAGAACCACATTGTTTAATAAGCAAAGAATACAACCATAATATGTATATCATCCATATACCTAAATTGGATATTTCCAATATTTTCTTTTCTGCCAAATATATTTTATAGATTCTCTTTCAGCATTTCCTTTTCTTTTTAAAAGAATCTATCAACATCAAAAGTGGCGCCATATACATGACACACAGTCCAAAGCGTGTATATTCAAATAATAATACCTTTGGACTTGCACTTTGAAGTAGATCACCTATCATCAAAATGATTGGCATTCTTTCAAAATCCATTTTTAGTAATCTTTTAGTGTAGTAAACACTATACATACATCTTCTATTCATCCTAATCATGAGGACTTTCATGATCAAGCTAATGTAGCTTATAAAGGAGAATCGTGAGTATAACATTACTTTCCAAAACCTTTTTGGATGATTAGGATGTCTAGCATCTCCAACCTTCGCAAATTCTCATCCAATATGAGAACATATATTATACTCTATCATATTGCAACCAAAACATTGTTTCAGATATCATTATATCTACCACACATGATGGTTTCTGAAACAATTCTTTCAGCTCCTAGATAAACTTGATATTAAAACAATCAAGAATCATGGAGGCAAACATGATACTTAAGATACTAACACTAGAATTGTTACTCTCGATTTAATACTAATTATCAAATTTCACGGAGTAAACAGAGTTTGCTGAAAGTTTGCAATAGGACTTTAAACTTTAGATTGACACTCAACACAATATGATACCAGTTCGTAAAGTATATATCCAGAATTCTATAGTTCTATTATATCAATTACAACTATGCATAAGGTGGTGAACGAATGCCAATGACTAAAACAAATTATGCAAATTCACTTTGATTTAATTTATGATAAATTGAGTTCTACTAATCCAAATTAGAAATGAACTCCCACTCAAAAACGAAATCCCTCGTGTCCTTTTGGTGATTACATGAACCAAATCCACTACACCAAGTCCGATCATCACGTGAGTCGGTGTAGCTTTAAAGGCGAGCATCAAATGGTCATCATATCAAAACATATGACTCATGCTTAACCTTTCGGTCCATGTTCCGAGGCCATGTATGTACATGCTAGGCTCGCCAAGTAAGAACCTTAGTATTCGTGTGTGTCACTGTCTTACACCCGAGATATGCTTGTGGATTCAAGTACACACGATCATCACATGATGTCTTGAAGCGACGAAACATTTTCGGTGCATACTTAAGGAAGAACACATTTTTATCTTGATATCTAAATGAGGGATCATCTTATTATGCTAATAAAATGCCAAACAAGCAATATAATATGCAATCAAACATCACATGTTAATAAGTGAAATGATATGGTTCTTGCACTTGATCTGCATCATGTGCATCATGGTATGATCACTATCATACCTCTATGTGTAAGGACAAGGTCTATGGTACTTACACGTTATGTGTGTTGTAAGAGTATCGATTTATACTTCTACTTATAACATCACCATATCATGACACTAGCCCAGCAAAAACCTAAACTAGACGCCTCTAATTTATCCATTACAAGTTTTACGTGTCTTAGGGCTTTCGAAGATAGAACCGTTCTTACCTACGAACATGAACCACAGCGAGGATAACCAAATTGTTAACAACTCGTTGCAAATTAGATATTGACTATAGTAGGAGAGATAGACACCCGCTAGCCACTTATGCAAAACTAGTTGCATGTCAAGCGTGGAACATGTCTCATGTGCGAGGGCATGTAAAGTTTGTCCGGGCCGCTTCATCCCACTATGCCACCAATATCCAAAGTACAACTAAGAAGCAATAAAATGATCATCATTGCCCACATACTCATATGTGTACTACCCGCGCAAAGCATCTACGCATAGATCCGGCTCTGATATCACTGTAGGGTTCACAGCATAGAAAACAAAAAATTTCCTACGATGGGAACAACTATGTACCAAGATCTATCTACTAGATACAAACAACGGCGGATGTATATCCGTAGATAACATACCCTTGAAGACCGACAAAGCTTAACGAGTCCAAACTTGTGGTTGATGTAGATGATCTCTTGTGGATCTCAAGATCGAGAGGAAGTCCTAGCGCCGCAAAACAGCAGCGCATCCGTGCTCGCACACACGTACAATACACCGAGCAACCTCCGCCTGCTCGATCCAGCGATGCAGCGGAAGCACAAATCTTTCTTGCCGAATAGCCACCGGGAACATGTATCTCGCTAGTCTGAGACCATGGGGGATAAATTCTAGAGGAGGGGAGAGATCCTTCACGAGGAGGTGTGCTTTGAGAGGAGGAGAGGGGGGCACCCCAAGGGGCATGGCGCCAGCCATGGTGGCTTCCCCCACCTCTTCCACATTCATGTGTGTAGAGCTCCCACTCAAAATGAATAGCCTCCACTCCCATAAAAGAGCCTCCACTCAAAAATTCACTCACATGCATTAAATTTCCACCAAATTTAATGCAATCTCTCATGTAAATAAAACTCTTTTATTTATTTATTTAGA
Organism: Avena atlantica; assembly: GCA_910589765.1. Lineage (NCBI taxonomy): Eukaryota > Viridiplantae > Streptophyta > Magnoliopsida > Poales > Poaceae > Avena > Avena atlantica. Next base: position 524,676,242 of record OU342739.1, on the reverse strand, counting down.
ATTCTGTTAATTGCTTTAATTAATAAACATTCACATAAAACCCCTTGCTAGTATTCAATTTCACATGCAGAACCAGTTTCAGCAATTTCAACTGAAATAGTTTCGATGTCTAGTGAAATAAATTCCTACTCTTGTTATTCTTTCAGGCATGAAACTTTTGCTCCAATTGGATGTCAGTGTCCCTTAAGTATGCCACCCTACGGTTCGCGAATAATGCGGACATGATCGATACCCTTCTCCGATCAATAATCATAAGCGGGACCTGGAGATCCATACTGACTCCCACACATTCAACGATGACTTTCCTGTGATCGTCGGAACCTTTTACGCTAGTATCTTAATCCCTTTGTTTCATGATATATTACATGTCCGAGATTCGATCATCGGTATCTCCATACCTAGTTTGATCTCGTTACCGACATGCACTCTTTTCTCGTTGCCGTGATATAACATTCTAGTGATCAAATCACTTGCTTGCAAGCTAATCAATGTGATATGACCGAGAGGGTCCTGAGCATATCTATTCGTTATTGGGATGAAAAAATTCCACTCTCGATCCATGAGCCTCAACATAACACTTTAGTAGTTCTGGAGCCATCTTTATAATCACCCAGTTACGGTGTGACGTTTGATGTCATCAAGAAACTCTTCCGGTTTTAGTGATTGACATGATCTCATGGTCTAAGGATTAGGATCAATTCGTAAGTTTTTATAGCAATATAAACTCAATGACTTTGATTGTAATGCTATACTTCGGATAATGTTCATCACATCATTACACTAATATTGTGACATCGTTATTAACAACATCCAATGTCCATGATCAGGAAACCTTTGATCATCTTGTTAATCAACGTGCTAGTTTATAAGAGAGGCATAACTAGGAACTTTCTTTTTGTTTATTAAACACACATGTATTAACGTTTCCGTATTAATACAATTATAGCATGCAAAATAAACATTTATCATAAATAAGGAATACGATAATAACCACTTTATTATTGCCTCTTGGGCATATTCCCTTCAATCTCAAGAGTTTATATCAAACTCTCGCAGAAATAGCTTTAGATCCTTTCCTTTCCTCTTCAAGCAACCTGCCAAGCAAAAATATTTGCCTTATGTCCCCAATTTCACCGTGTGGTAGTCAAGAACAAAGTTTTGTGTAAGTATTGATAACTTGATAGATATATAGAAGTAAATAGAGCTATAAATGTATTTTTGGATTTTTGATAGTGATTAGAGAAAGTAAAAGTATTTTTTTATTTTTGGATTTAATCAATGAAAAAAATATAAAAGGTAATGACAGTAAGTAAAAGTGGGTTCTTATGATAAAAAATGGGCCGAGGTTCATAATTTAACTTGTATACTCTCTCATAAATCATGTTGGAAATAATACATCTAACAGAAAACATAATATTGTTGAAACTTTTACTTATTGTTTGATACACATTCATATGGAAATCACGTCCTAACATAAATATGGTGCAAAACATCTCAATTATACCCCCCCATAACGGAAACTCCATCTAACTAGATTCAATATAAAACATAGTATAACTTTAATTATTTTGACATGAAGTTTGAATGACAAATATGATACCTTTAAAACAAGGTCTCCTTGCTTGTCACTAGACGATAATAAAACATGCATTCACTTTATCCCTAGTGGGTTAACATAAATAATATATCTCAAATTTCTATCACTATCTAATCACTATCACGGGAACATGTACATTAGATAGAATAACATGCGTTCACTTTATCCCTAGTAGTCTACTATCATGTTACTCCATCTAATGTACACGTTCCCCCACATGCTCTTGCATATAGTTTGATCAGAACAAGCATATAAGAACACGATAGTAATATACTTCTACAAATACATGAAACACCAATAGATAACTCCAATCTCATATATCAACTCATATAATCAAGATCCACCACATGGGTATTACATATTGATGACCGTAATCGCGTTGGGAAGCTCATACGGTATTAGAACAGTCATAGCATGAGATACAAATAAAAAAATGCTACTACTATAAAACCATAGTATGGGGTAGAATACTCCCTCTTAATCATGAAGGCGCTAATGATGACGTTGGAGAGGTTGGAGATGTCATTGATGATGGCCCTGGCGGTGTTCCCCCCTCTAATCTTTGCTAGATCTGGCTCTCTTTTGTGTTTCTTTCTCTGTTTCCTCCCTGTTTAAAGATCATGATTGGGGTCCTTTATATATGTGTTTTTAGGTCAACATGAAGCATCTGATATCTTGATGGACATCTAGCGATGCTCGAGGGCGGAGATCAACTACATGGCTCAACTAGGGGGTGGTTCGCGCCATGTGGGCCTCCCGGGCCTTTGTGGCTCATCTTCTTCACACAAAGTGCTCATGGGCCTTGTATTGACGCAAAATTTCTACAAAAAAAATCCTAGGTCCTTTTGAGTTCACGAAGATCTCTGAAAGCTAAAAAAACTCAAAATAGGTGTTTCCTATTCCATAGAGTTATAAACCAAATAAAGTGATTTTTTTGAAAATCTCTAGAAGTCAATGTAAAACATGTTTATAACAATAGATGACATGCGTATATGTTCGGAAATTAAAAAATAAACTACAAAGTTCATATATGCATTTTACATGCATCGACATCCCCAAGCTTAACCTATGCTTGTCCTCAAGAATAAAGGTGATAAAACTAACATGTGCTTTGAAGTTTGTTGTCAATAGACACTTAATGAGTCATCAACATTGGTACAATAAGTTCAATAGTTCATAATCAAAAGAATGATAGAAAGCAAACATATCATCGGGTAAGAGATATCATAAACTTCAAGAATGCATAACAATATGCAAAGCTTGCCATAGAAAAAATTCACAAAGTACTATGTGCAATTAAAAATGCCACTAAAAGGAATGTGTCAAATTATGACCTTTTGGTAGTGACCATGTAGGAAATCGTCATAAATTTATGACGATTCTAGAGTACATGGTCATGGGCTGTTCGGGAGGGTCGAAATCTAGCAAAATCATGGCGATTTTTTCTCAGAAACGTCGTAATTGCATAAGATAAAATCGTCATAGTGCTAGGAAGGACAAGATATAAGACGAAGGAAATTCCAGCCGTTGGATGCAAACATGATGGAGGGATGAGCAGGGCCGGCCCTTGGGGAGGGGGGGACTGACGGGGCAGCCGTCCCGGGCCCAAAAAAATTAGGGGCCCAAAAAATTATAAGCCTAGTATACATATTAAAAAAATAAATGTATTGTGTTTATGGGCAAAGCTCGACTCTCAGTGGCCAGTTCCAGACATTGATCCCGTTCGCTTCCTGGGTCCCAGGAAACTGCTCGCTGGCTGTCAAGCGTATCCTAGTATGGTTTCGCTAAAGAAAATCTATAGTAAGCTGGAACTATTTAGAGCATGTAGCTTCTGGTATTGTTGGACTATCGATGCCCGCATCCACTTGAAAAGGTACCGGCATACCGATCAGAGATATACAAGACGAGTTTTTTTAACACATCAACCGCCTGTCTCTTTCCTTTATTTTTTATTTTTCTTACATAAGTTCCATTACGTATTTTATTTTATTTCTGTTTCGTTCCCTTTCATCATTTTCCTTTTTTTGTTATATTTCTTTCACGCCTTTTCCTTTCAATTTTATTTTTTCTTTACCTTCTACCATGTTTAAATTAGATTTATATTTTATGACTTTGTTCCTCATGTCTCTAAACATTATTTCTGCTTATTCTAATTTTTTTTATCTCTTGTGACTTTTCTTCCAGACTAAAATTGTGTTTAAGCAGTAATCGTGATTGTTTTCTCATGTTTCAAAATTTTTCCCGTTTAAGTTCTATTGTAATTTTCATACTTTGCTTCCAGAAAATTTCGAAGGAAATTTTAAGGTATCATGTAAACATTATTATTTATATATGAATATTATAGTTGGAGTATACTTATAATATTTATTTTCCACCATCTTATATATGAAAAAAATATAATAAGGGGCCTAAAATTTTAGTTTCGCCCTGGGCCCCCGAAATCTCAGGACCGGCCCTGGGGATGAGATGGTGATCTGTGGAACACTAGTCGTGGATCGATGACGTGGCACACCACTGGTGGATGACCTGGCTATAGGCGCGAGAGGAACCCATACCTAGCGAACCCTAGCATCCTGACCTCCAAGCGCTGCATCCTCTCCTTCCTCATTCCTGTACGCCCCAACCTCCGCCGCCAGGCTAGATCTCGGCCAAATCCGGCTACTCACTGCCTTCCCGTCCACCTCCCCCGAATCCCCATCGTCTACCTCGTGGAACCACAGAACCTTGCCTCCAACTGAACCCTAGCCTAAGCCTCGGATCTACAGAGAGGAGCAGAGGTCGCCTTTTGACCTTTCCGTCCATGGTGGCGGGAGCCACACCGCCGGGTGGTGGTCTATCAGCACGGAAACCACCTGGACCATAGCTTCCATCGAGGACGCTGGCCGCACCAACGACCTCGAGGATGCAGAGGTCCTACCGTTGGACACCAGGTTCGATCCCGTCGACCTCGGATTCACGGCCCATGGCCAGTCCCGCTTCCTCCAGCTTCGTGTCCACTACAAGAATACAGAGAGAGCGAGAGAGAGGGGAAGACTCTGGAAGCGGATCGATACAGAGAGAGCGAGCCACCATCTTCTAGGGTTTCCGGCGGTGATGTCGATGGCGGCGGCAGCAGCGAGGGCGGCGGCGTCCAGGACCCCGGCGAGGTCGGTGGCGACGAGGTTCGTGCAGAGTCGGCTCCGCTCCTCCGACGGCAAGGTGCTCGGCGAGGAGGAGAAGGCCGCCGAGAACGTCTACATCAAGGTATAACGGCTGCTGCTCCTTCCCCCTCGCCACCGCGACCTGTGACCGAGAGTTTCCGGTACGATGCAAATCCTCTTGCGCGTCTCGCGACTGGTTCATCGTGTGCAGGGCTCAAGGTTTTCGTTTTTTTCGTGTGATCTGCCATCAGATTGCGTCGTTGCTATGTAGTACGAGGTGGACTGTGCTGTTCGATTGTGTGGCAGTGTTGGTTTTTTGTGATTCTTCTAACCTTTTATTAATGTTTCAATGCCACTGTGTGACCTGTTCACTGAACCTTTATTCTTTCATTTTGGGGTCCAGTTGGACTATAATTTTGCTGTGGCTCTTGTGAACTAATTGGTTATCCTGATTATTTTTATTGTTCATTAAGCAATGTGTAATTACATGACTAAATGTCTGTCCTACAATGTTTTTGGTTAGGTAGCAAAATTCTCCTACTATGCAAGTTATTTTTTACTGTATGTTTCTGTTTAATCCTGAAAACCCCCAAAAACATTTATATATCTGTTCTTTATGCAAAACATTAGTAGAAAACATGTGCTTACATGTAAAACCATTGCTTCACATAAGCATGTCTTAACTTATGGAACATTGAATTGGTTCTATTATCTCATCAGCAGCTTTTACCTGAGGTTTTAGACCATAACATGTTATCCTAAGCAGCAATCTTGCTTGGACAGTACAATATTCATATTTTGCATTCATATGTATCATTTTATTTATGGTGTTATCACCTGCCGTCCTCTGTTTAGCTGAAGAAAGTCTCACCCAAAGTATAAATTCAGCTAGGAGAACTTGAATTTAGTCAGGACATCCAGTCACTGATAACAGTTGCATGGATAGATGTAGATAGTATCCTGTAGGTCTTATCAACCTTTTCCAGAATCACAAGTTTTCCTGTTTCTGACTATGATATGAGCTGAACTGATGACTTGAGTCAGCTGATGACCTATTTCCTGTTTCCAGCAAAATCCTCTATGTTTGTATATGTGTTCATGCTTCGTTAGTACGTACTAACATGCTGATAACCTATTTCCTGTTTCCAGCAGAATCCTCTATGTTTGTATATGTGTTCATACTTTGTTAGTACGTACTAACATGCTGATGACCTATTTCTGCAAAAAATGGAACAAGAGAAGCTGCAGAAGCTTGCACGCAAGGTATGCCAACATACAGTTCCCTGAACCACTGAACTGGGAGGTTGTTGGTGTTTTACTTCCATAAGTATACTCTTGTCGTGTTGTCGTGTCCAACAAAGTTAACATGCTTCTGCACAAAGTTACATCTGTCCATTGGATATGCATATTTTAACTTTGTAAGTTGAAATATAGTGTATATGCTCGGTGTCTCATGAATAATTATATAAGAGCTCTAAATTCTTGTAGTGTCACAGCACAGTTAGTTCTTGAGTACTTATAGATATTTATGCTTTAAGAATTCCTCAAATTGTATTCCGTTGTTAGTTAAGCATGGTAATGTTAAAAAAATCTTATTTATTAAGTCTCTTTTTGTATGTTTCATGGTGTGTGGTTCTAGTTCTTCCTTTTGAGTTAGCTTTCTTTCCTGCAGATTTTACCAAATGCCTACTTCAATAAGTATTCTACTCTTTTGGCTCCACACCGTGATCCTAGGACAGCAGTACCTTGGGTCGCCATTACCGCCATGGCACCATACATCAGAAGACTGCGCTCACTTGCCTCTAGCCTTTCGTCGAGTGCCTTGCTGTCTTCCTCAACCTCTACAACCAGGGATCCGGGTGAGTACTTCTGTCCTACCTGCTACCCTGGTGTGTTCATGTCTTCCCTTCTTGTTGGAATGATGATAGGATATGCAGCTCCCGGTGAATTATGTGTTTAGATACTATTTGTGAGGTTCATGTCATGGTTGTATTAATCCTATTTGTGTAACTTACAATATAGTTCATAGAGTCCCAGTACATACCAAGGAGGCATGCAATGTATGTAAAAGAATGAATGTACAAATGCAATCAAGTGTTGTAATAGAACAAATAGTAACCTCCTACTTCATGCCTGATTATAATTTTGGACATACATATAGTCAAAATGGGAGACAATGTTGGACCTATATTTGGTGTTGTTGTCATTTTTGTTATTCATTTGCTATTTTTGCTAATTCAAACCATGTTTTTGTTACTGCAGCAGAAAATAAAATCAAGTATTGTTTATATAGCTACTAGTATACAAATAGTCTATGTTATTGTTTGAAGATGTTGCTTTTGTTGTCGCTATAACCAATTTCCTCTCTTTTATAAGAGCTACAAGCTGAAGGTGGAAGAAGCAAAGGGATTCAGTACTCAGCAAAGTGTAGATGGTGATATTTTTAGAAGCTTTATATTTATCTGGCCGATTCGAACGATGCAATTGTTGTAGTATACCACACCATACATTTGTAGAAGTTATATATGTTCTTGGGTGACGTACACTATGTCCTGAATGTAATATATATTTTATTTTTCGTTATTATTCGTGGAAAATAATGTTATTTGGGCTGTGTTTAAGAAATATTCTCTATTTTCTGCCTGTATGTCTGAAATAAATCAAATGCTAGATGGGCTTAAAAAACACTACGACCCATCCAACATTGGACTAGAGAAATGTACAATTTTGAGTAAATGGTTGAAAATGAAAAAGAAATGGACCTTAAAAATGCCAAGGCCCCGAATATAGAAAAAGCCGACATGTTGGGCTTGGCCCAAGTAATCAACCGAGTTTTCAGAAAATTTGATGGACCACATTATTGGGCTTGGCCCATACAAATGACAGAAATGGACCGGGCTGATTGTGTGCCACGTAGGCTTAGCCACGTAGGATCTGACATGACGAGGCCAGTTTACCCATGACGATATTGGATCGTTATAATGGTTATGACGATCCAATATCGTCATAGATGGTTATGACGATTTCACTAAAATCGTCGTTATAGCTCATTTGCGATGCCCAGCTTTTGACGATCTCAAAATCGTCATAGAATCGTCATAAACGGACTATTATGACGATTTTGTGACGAAAATAGAGGGTCATATATAGCCAGATTCCTTGTAGTGTGCTATTTGTAAGTAAAAGTACATTGTGTATTGTTCTACTTTGGTATTAGAATAGAGATATTTTTCTTCATTTTCATGGATACTTTGTTTCTTGACTCAATATAAAGTAAGTAGGGAAATCATGCGCTAAATCACTGAACTAAAAATAAAATAGTAACAAGAAGTTAAATAGTTTTGAGTTATATATGTAGCTCATGTCAATAGTAATGATAAGTGCTAGGTTCTAGGCATAATTTGTGGTGTTAAAGTGAAAGTAAATATACTTGCTATATAAATGACATGTTCTGAAAGAAGGTGTCTCATGTCCCTTGGCTACAATTACTATCCCCACATGGTTCCATAGTAAATTTTCATGGTATGTGTATAGAGGGTGTCATCAAAGTGGCACTGGGTACCTCTTGCCCCTTTGTATGTTTAACCCTTTCCCCTCGAGCTCTGAGGTAGATTATCCATACCCCAATGACAAGACAAGAAGACATCCGAGCATTTTCTTCACTTATTTACTTACCATTTGCATAGATTTTTATTGGGCGCTTCACTAAATTCTCATGCTGCAAATTTTCACCATGAAAATATGGTTTTGGTTAGCGGCCCAATCTCCTTCTCAACGTATACAGACACTCGAAGATACTACTTCATTGATTAAGAATCAATTTCAACACTGCCATAGACCATAGCCAAAAGTTTCATGATATCAACATATGGTGCAACTAGCGATGGCCTCAGTGACTTTTTATCCTCCAATCTTTGTTGGATCTGGATCTGTTTTCCTGTTTCTTTGATTGGGGTCCTTTATATATATGTTTTTAGGTTAGAAACGAAGCATCCGAGATCTTGACGGACGTCTAGCGACGTTCGAGGGCCGAGATCAACTACATGGCGCGACTAGGGGTGTGCCGCACCATCTGGGAATCCCGGGCCTCTATGGCTCGCCTCCTTCGCTCCAAGCGCTCTTGGGCCCTATCTTGACGAAAAACTGCTCCAGAAAAATTCTAGGTTCTTTTGAGTTCACGAAGGTCCCTGAAAGTTAAAAAATACACAAAATAGGTGTTTCCTGTTCTATGGAGTTATAAACCAAATAAAGGGGAACTTTGTCAAATCCCAAAAATCAAGGTAAAATATGTTTATAAAAATAGGTAACATACATGTATGTTGGGAAGTAATATAGCAAACTACAAAGTTCAAGTATGTATTTTACATATATAAGTCTCTACACGCTTAGAGGATACAACACGAGATATTTATCCAACATGGATAGCATCTAGTCTTCAGATTGACCCTCCATCTCCATAGGAGTTATGCAGTATTCATAAGATTTTGTGTGTAATGGTTAAACCTTTTAAGTAATAAAATGCCCATTATAAAAAAACATCCTCGGTGGAGCGCCATGGGAGGGATATCGATCCGTAGATGAGATGTAAATCCTACATAAGGATTTACTATACCGAAGTTTCCGAAAGTTAGTGTAGAAAAATGGCGACAGGGCTCGAGGGAGTCCTTTATTTTCTAATATTTTTCGAAAATCTAATTTAAAAATTATAAAATAATGTGGATGTATTAAATGATGCATCCTATAAGTGTGAAAACCTCATTGTTTTTATTCTAGACTACACAAAAATGACCAATTTTAATAAATTGAATAGTTATAGAATATACACTATTTAATGTACTCAGATCAACATTTTTTTGTTATTTTGAGTACCCTAAAACACAAAGTATTTCTTGATAAGATTTCACATGGTTGCAGTATAATTTTTTATTTTGCGGAAATTCTACCAATCTATTAATAATTATAAACATCAAACTATAAGTAAATAAAAAATACAAATATGTCATTGCACTACCTACTGATGACTACATACACTAGCACGAGCCCAAGGCACGCCGTCATTGTCGTGCCTCCATCACTAGAGTCGGGCAAATATTGTTGTAGTAGAGCTTGTTATAATAGGAAGTCGTCATGCTAAGTCCCTAAAGGACCAGTGTGCCAGAGTAGCAACCATCGCCATGTTAACAATCGTAGATCAAAAGAGACTAACCAGAAACCACACCAACAGATGAAAACTTGCATGTGTCCCTAGCATATGTGTGAGAGTGTGGTGCAAGGTTGGTAGGTCCCATGTGTAAGTCCCAAGTGTGACCCCCTTTGTATACATGCGTTAATACTTAGTAAAATCCTGGATATATACGTGGAAACTCCTGCCATTGGTTCTGTCAACCCTCTTGAGGAGCGGACGATAGTTTCTCTTATAGATATAGCATGTACCAGCTCTTCATAAGGATTGAGACCATGGAAATATGAACTTTGCACTAGACCATAAGCTTCTGGAGGATGCTGAACTTCATTTCCATTAGGTGGGTGCCTAGTCACAAACTTTAAGAAACAATCCTCAACCAATCGTCAAGAGTAGAATTTCCCCTCACGGTAGAGCTAACCAACAAAACCAAGCAAGTTGTTGGACTACTTTTGAATCTTTCAAGGTCACTATTTGGGTCAATCAAAAGACCAAGATGAGAGGATTTCACGACAAAGTCTGAAATTTGTTGTTTGACATCCTTTATAGATTGTTCTCAATTTTGAATACCTCAAGGACATGCATGCATGTGCCCTAGCACATGCATGAAAGTGTGGTGCTATGTTGGAACATACAAAAACTACTAGTCTCCGGGTGCTTGCATGTGTCCCCCCCTCGCATGCATGCGCTCTAACCTAGAAGCGAAGGTTCTGGACCTGTATAAGGGGGAATCTCTCCGTTCCAGTGAAACCGGGTAGGATAGTGCCCCAAGTTGTGAACCAACATGGTTTTACATCATCCCATGACATAATCAAACACAAAACAAGAGAGAGCTACGCCGGGCTACCCACATCAGAAGAATGTCTAGGGGGTAGACGATCTGAGGCCCGTAGATTAGGGTTTCGCCGGAGGAAGACCACGAGAACGTCGGAATCAGATGAAAACTTGCATGTGTCCCTAGCATATGTGTGTGAGTGTGGTGCAAGGTTGGTATATGTGCTTGCATGTGTCCCCCCTCGCATGCATGCGCTCTAACCTAGAAGCGAAGGTTCTGGACCTGTATAAGGAGGAATCTCCCTGTTCCGGTGAAACCGGGTAGGATAATGCCCCAACCCGTGAACCAACATGGTTTTACATCATCCCATGACATAATCAAACACAAAACAAGAGAGAGATACGCCGGGCTACCCCCATCAGAAGAATGTCTAGGGGGATAGACGATCCGAGCCCCGCAGATCAGGGTTTTTCCAGAGGAAGACCACGAGAACGTCGGAATCAGATGAAAACTTGCATGTGTCCCTAGCATATGTGTGTGAGTGTGGTGCAAGGTTGGTATATGTGCTTGCACGTGTCCCCCCTCGCATGCATGCGCTCTAACCTAGAAGCGAAGGTTCTGGACCTGTATAAGGGGGAATCTCCCTGTTCCGGTGAAACCGGGTAGGATAGTGCCCCAACTTGTGAACCAACATGGTTTTACATCATCCCATGATCTAATCAAACACAAAACAAGAGAGAGCTACGCCGGGCTACCCCCATCAGAAGAATGTCTAGGGGGGTAGACGATCCGAGGCCCGCAGATCAGGGTTTCGCCGGAGGAAGACCACGAGAACCGTCGGAATCAGATGAAAACTTGCATGTGTCCCTAGCATATGTATGTGAGTGTGGTGCAAGGTTGGTATATGTGCTTGCATGTGTCCCCCCTCGCATGCATGCGCTCTAACCTAGAAGCGAAGATTCTGGACCTGTATAAGGGGGAATCTCCCTGTTCCGGTGAAACCAGACCGTATAAGGGGGGGGGGGTGCATGTATATAGTGATCAAGACCACAATAACCTATGATCATATGTGTGTGATCATGATCCTATGAAATAATATCACCTAACATATATGTAATAAAAGACTTGCTAATTAAAGAAAAGAAAAAGGTGAAAAAAATGCTTTGCCATGTATGTAGAAGAATACACACAACGAAGATTATCTTTGCCGTGTACCTGACGGCGAGGGCACACGGCAAAGATTCTGCCGTCAGCCCCTGCCGGCGGGTGACCCTGCAAGGCCACGGGGCCCACTTCTTTGCCGTAAATATATTTTTGCCGTGTGTCTTCATTAACTTTGCCATGATGATTTTCTTTGCCGTGTGTTCTCGTCTGTCCATTGCCGTGTTTATTTATTTGCCGTGTTCTTTTTTTGCAGTTTGCCGTGTACCTGTTCTTTGCCGTGTTCCTCTTGGTTTACACATGGCAAAGATAATCTTTGCCGTGTTCTGGGCCTTTTGGCACACGGCAAAGAGCTGGGTCGATGGCAGCGAACATTTTTCCCCGTAGTGCGTTTGACTACATGCAAGACATTTAAGAATATTTTAAAACTTTGCATTAAGATTTTTGAAATTTTTAAAAATTAAGTGCACCCTATACCTCGGCCTCCATTTGAAATTTTGGGAAGTAACTATCTGCGCGTTATGTTCCTGTATATTTTGTCATCTGAGAGCTTAGCTGGTCTCTAGCAAACATAACGAAGGCAACGAACTCCGTAAAACGAGAGCCTGATAGGGCATCCAACGTTCAGGAGTCGTACATCAAACCGTGCATTAGCGGTTTTTTGTTGTTGTTATAACGACGCGTTTCCTGCTGTTCGTACTTCGTAGTATAACCTTTTCTCCACGTGTTTCTTGCTTGTTTTTGCTCGATGAACACCCTTCCATTTCTAGTGCGCTGCCGAGTGTATAAATTCTCTCCACGCCGGCAGGCGGCAGCCCCCAACCCTAGCCACAAAATGGAACCGGATGGCCACCAGCTCCTCCCTGCGGCGGCCGCCGCCGCAGCCACCGACGCTCCCAAAGCGGCGGCGATTGATCGGACTCGGACGTTCTTCATTTTCATCACTGGCGCCGACGCCGGCGACCAAGAAAGGTCAGTATACGTATTAGATATAGCTAGGTACCAGCCTATCATTTAGATATCAGATCTTTCTCTAGGATTTTCAGATTGCCTCGCAGATCTAATATCCAGCCAATTCCATTTCGTTCTCGTGTATATATTGTCTTCCAAAGACCAAAGTTCCAACTATAAGGATGAATCGAATGATTTCGCATGTGCAGTGTACGCATCCGGACGCAGGAGCGGGACTGGCAGGACCTCCTCCCCGAGATCATAACCAAGGTGTCCGAGTTCGCGCTACGCTCCGACGTGACGGACTACATCCGGCTGCGAGCCGTCTGCAATCCATGGAGGAGCGCCGCCAACGCCGATCCTCAGAACTGGGACCCGCGCTGCTTCCCACGGAACTGGGACATAATGAAAGGGGATACGCGCGGCGACAAAACCAGGTTCGTAAACGCTCTCACCGGCGCCTCCGTGTGGCTCCAGATCCCGCCGGAGTACGGAGAGGTCATTGCCAGCGCCGAGGGCTGCCTGATCCTGCTTGCCTCGGACGGGGGTTGTTGCGATCAGAAACTGCGCCTGTTCAACCCGGTGACTAGGGCCGTCTCTTACCTGCCCGCTGTCCCCTGCGGTATCAAGGTTTATGGTGCCGGATTCATCTATGACGGCGAGGATGACCATGATCTCACGGTGGTGCTCTGCAGTACGGTGGATCAGGAGAAAATAATCGTGCACGCCAAGCCCGGCGAAGACATGCCGTGGCGAATTGTCCACGACGGCGAGGGCGGCGAGCTGGAGCCGTACTCCATGGACGGTCTCTCCGTGGGCGGCAGGTTCTACGTCCCGACCCCCACAGGGAACGTGCGCGAGCTGGAACTTGGGCAGGAGCCTCACCTGGTGTACGTGGCTAAGCAGGAGGCTCGCCACAGGTGCGCTAGCGCTAGCTACTTCGGCGTGATGTCCTCGCTAGCAAAATATCCTGACAACGCCCACGGCGGGATGGCCCTACTGCGTTTCGATGATCACGGCCACGTCGAGGTGTTCTGGGTGAACTTCACAGATGGCAAGGGGAGCTTTACCCTGGTGGAGGACCAGGAGGACCTTGACAGGGTCCTTCTCCAGTGGTTAACGCTGGGCAGTAAGTCCAGTGAATAGTCCTCGCTCTCACAGAGAAGATGAAGATGTGCTAGCTGAGATATATTATGTGTTCTTTTAGTTTGCTATATTGAACAATTTGCTCTCGTTTATTCCTATGTATTTGAGGAAAACATTCAGCTTATGATTATATGTCTGGATGTTCAGCTGGGTCGACTATTCTATTTCTCAAACCGTGTGATCGATCTAGCAGGGAGATTACACTTAGATACCTTGTTTTATGTCTCTTTAATATATAGGCTCCAGCTGATCATCCTAAGTTTTTTTTGCATGTGTAGCCTGTTAGATTTTTATGAGATACAATGCATATATTTTATGTCGCAAGATTTCTTGCAAAAAACCTTTGTAATTTATACTGAAAATTACATCGAACCCTTTTTTTGTAACGACTTTTATATTTCCCATATGATCAATAAAATGTAGTTTGTCTTATAAATTTAAGATAACATGAAAGTATAGTCCTGCTAATTTACTTATTCTTCTTTCGTTTTCGAATTCCATGACTCATAGTCCCAAAACTGCGTAGGCACTCCTTTGTAGTGCTACTAAATAGCTAGCACGACTCTTCAAAAGGACAGATAATTAAACACTACGGAAAAATATGTTGCTGCCGTGTAGACACGGCGTGTGCCAAATAGACCGGAACACGGCATTGTAACCCGAAAAACACACGGCAAAGTCCACGAACACGGCAAATTTCGTAAAAAAACACGACAAAGAAATATACATGGAAAAGACCCACAAAAGGAACACGACAAAGACCCACAAAGAAACACGGCAAAGAAAAAACACTCGGCAAAGTCGACAGCGACACAGCATAGGTGCATCATAGTAACGAGGTGGCACTAGTGCAGGCCCCCCCTTTAACTCCGGTTGGGAGGGCCCTCTAACAGCGGTTCCCCAACCGTTGTTGAGGGTTCGGTGTTAGAGGGGGGGGGGGCTTTAACACCGGTTCTTATACGAACCAGTGTTAAAGGGTGGCGCACGTGGGGCTGCCGCAGGCCTCAGCCCCCCCTTTAACACCGGTTCGTATCTGGAACCGGTGTTAAAGGTTCTTCTGCCGCGGCAAAGATTTAGGCCGTTTTCCTGCCGCGGCAGGAAAACGGCCTAAATCTCTGCCGCGGCAGACTTCTGCCTCTGCCCCGTTCTGGGCGTATTTCTACGGGAGGGGGGGGGAGCGAGGGGGGATCGATCGGAAGCGGTATACACATAAATCGTCATCGGTACATACGAGTACATGAATAATTAAGCAACTATTATTATACACAAACATCGTCATCGGCACATACATCGTCATCGTTCATTTTGGTGGATATCTAAAGAGTTCTCCGTCAGGCGTGACGACCTCATCAAGTATGAACCCCGCCAATTCCTCTTGAATGGCTCGTATGCGTTCAAATGGTAGGAGTTGGTCCCGCATCCGTTCGATCTGAATATATATGAAGAATGAGCCGTCAATATATATATAAGAATAAAACTCAACACAATTGATGGTAATAAAATAATGTTGTGGACTTTGTTTACTTACTCTAAGTTGTTCTAGTGCGGCTTGGCCCGTCGCACATATCGTGTTGCGAATGAATTCGCAAACATAGTACCCACATAAGTTATTGCCGTGTCCCTGATGCGCGCACTTTACGAGAATAGAGAGTTCAATCAAAATAATAATCAATAAAGCATGATATAATGGAATTGGAAGCTAGCTAGTATTACTTACATTTTGGTCTACAAATTTTAGTTCTTCTGACCATTCACCCACGGCCCTGCCCGTGAACCTTTTCCAAACCCTGTCCGACAAAGAAAATGGATAAAGGAGTAATTAATTACTTATTGTCACGAAATTTGCCGATCTAGTGCGATAATATGATTGAAATTACCTCTGGAGCATCTCTCTAAAGTTTGCCCATATCTTTTTTCTTTTCGTAACGAGTCCATGACACGGAATTTTCCTGAGTCGGGTTGAATGACTAGCAGAATAAAGTGGAACCTACGCACGCATAACTCATCATCAGTTATACTTAACATCGAGTAAGCTGAAATAGAATGTGTACAAGAGAGAGGGTAACAGTACTCACGAGAAGTTGTAAGACAATAGTATTTCCCTTTTGGTTTGTTGTCTCAGTAAAGACGTTAGCAAGTAATCTTCTGTTTGCCCGGGTTTGGTTTCTACCACTTCTTCATGAACTCTATTTGGGCCAACGAACCCAATGTCAAAAGGGCCTCCTTTCCTGCATTCCATAACCTTTTTCCTGCATAATAGTATATACATATATGGTGAGCATATATATATATACATGCAATTAATAAAGTGAATGAGATGAGATATAAATTATAGAAATAGTACTTACACACAATAAAGGCTGATGGTAGCTTTGTCGAGTTCCTTCTGATTGAATAGAAAATGCAAGTCTTGAATGTTGAAGTCGACCGCGTCATCTCCGCAGAAGAAAATATCATCTCTTATATGCGCCGTGATCCATTCTACCTTTCTCGTCTTGCAGAAATGAAGGTACCACTTGTGCTATTTTCGCATCTTTGTTGGTAGAGTCTTGAGCTCCTCTTTCTTGGCGAGATTCTTCCCATACTTCCATGGTTGTATGGGGTTGGCATCGCATTTGGGCAAGTTGTCTCCCATGACGTTCAAGTATGCAATGTAAGTCATCCCCATCTCATTGGCCTTTCTTTATAGCTCTGCCTCGTAATCATTTACAGGAGGAGCGTCCCGTGTGTCGAACATTTGGAGCGGGGCACATGATTGGTTTTCCTGCTCTCCGAGCATGGGAACTGTTTTCTGGGGTGCCTCACGACTGCTACTTTCAGTCTCCCTACGGCGCCTTGCATCCGCCTTCAAAATCTGGCGCTCGTAGTCCGGCACAAGTGGGGTTTCAGGTTTCGAAAGATTTTGTAAAACTTCTCCACCACCGCCGGATCTATTTTCTCCTTTGGCTCGGCCCGTCTAGGTGCAAGGAATTTCTTGACCTGTTCTTCCCAGATCCTATTGGTCTCCTCGTCGCTGCGATTCCACAGTAAAACCGGCAATGGCTTGGCGGAAGGCTGCGGGACGTAGTTTTTTGAACTCTTTAGCTACGGTTTCCTGCGGATTTCTTTGTGGCAGTGCTACTGATGCTCCTCGTGGCAGTGCTCTTCCGCTTACGCTGAGGAGATGGCTGAAGCACCGAAGATGGCTGACGGGCCGGAGATGGCTGCCGCGCAGGAGATGGCTGACGGGCCGGAGATGGCTGCCGCGCAGGGTGACGTTGGTCTCGTCGGGCGACGGTGCTCGTCGGACGGATGCAGCGGTCTCGTTGGGCGGCGGTGCTAGCGGCGGGCTCGTCGGGCGGCGGGCGGCATCGGCGTTGAGGCGTGGCCTACGAGCTCCGAAGCGGCAGCGGCGAGACGCTCCTACACGGGGAAGAGAGCGAGGTGGTCAGGGCTCCTCGAAATAGGCTTGCGCCCCGCTATATTAATATAGCAATCACAAGATACAACGACAATGTTGGAGCAACAGAAAAGCTAGCAACAGCACAATCTAACCCAAAAGAAAATAAAGAGAAAAATAAAAGAAACAAATGCCGACATCGAGCAGATCGACGAACGAAAACGACCCGTGACCGCTGCGCCCTCCGGAGTTGTCCCACCTCACTCCTAGCACTTCGAAGCACCGTGTTTCAAGCAACACCTTCAAGAAGGAATGCGACGTCGACGACGCTGTTGCCCGTACTTGTCCTAGGGTTTCCCCTGATACATGTAGGGGAGTGGAAAAGGGGTGTCACCGCGTCGATGTCGGACGAGCCGACAGGGATTTCTCCCGACCGCAAACAACCACGACCCCACTTGATCCGTAGCACTCCACCCAACTTGCCATCCACCAGCACGCGCCACCATGGTCTCACCGTCATCATCGTCATAGCCATCCATAGCCATCCCTATTCCATCGTCATAGCCATCGTCATAGCCGCCGCCGTTGCGCTGTATGGTGTGCCGCCATAGCCATCCCTAGTCTACACGCAGTCCCGCCCTCCATCCCGCAGGAACATCGCTGATGAGCACGGCAGGGGCCAGCCCGCCCAGGCCCGTATGGCCCGCTCCAAAGGGAAGCGCCGCCGCCGGACTCGACGCCAAAGGGAAGCGCCGCCGCCGGACTCGACGCCAACCGAGGTTCACCGCCGCCAGAGCTTTCTCCCGGGTAGAGCGCCGCTGCCGGACTCGCGCGCGGGTAGAGACCCGACTGCCGCCGCCGGCCCCGCACGGGAAACGCCCGCGGTCCTGCATGCCGACGGCGGCGGGAGGGAGGGGGAAGGATGCGGGGAAGGATAGAGGGGTCGGGGGCGGCGGACCTCGAGCTCCGAAGCGGCGGCGGCGAGACGGAGGACGATTCCTCGATCCGTGTAGCACTCCAAGGGCGGCGGCGGCGAGACGCTCGCAGGCGGCGGTGGCGGCGAGACGCTCGCGGGCGGCAGTGGCGGCGCTTCGTCGTCTCTCTGCGCGCGGTGGTGGTGGTGTGTTCGATCGATCTGGGAAGAAAGGAAGGGGAATGTGAAATAAATGCCCCCCCTTTAACACCGGTTCGTGGCTGGAACCGGTGTTAAAGGGGGGGATTCCCGTTTCCCGCGCGCATTTATTACAACCCCCCCTTTAACACCGGTTCTAGCCACGAACCGGTGTTAAAGGGGGGGGGGGGGGTGGTGCGCGCGGGAAACGAAATAAATGCCCCCCCTTTAACACCGGTTCCTGTCTGGAACCGGTGTTAAAGGGGGGGAGAAATTTATTTCACGCATTAAAGGGGCATTTTTAATTCAAAAAAATATGATATGAATTTAGAAAATTCATATCTTTTTCATTTCAACTCAGAAAAATATGAATAATATATCATAATTTTCAGAAAAATAATATCTATCCATTCATGTAAATCATTTTATATTTACTTTACAAGAAATATTAAGCATCTAAAAAATGATTTTTATTAGATCAAATCATATTTTAATGCCGCATCTTTTGTATTAACATTTTTGAATTGATTGGATATTTAAATGTCGCATCTTTTGTATACACTTGAATCTCAACTTGCATTGTTTTTTGATAAAATAGCATATTGTGAACCTAAAAATGATTTTTGTAAAAAATCATGAGCATATCTGACCCACTTCCTGCCGATTCGGTAGGAATTTGTCTTTTTCACCAGAGGTGGACGGAAAGGTTTCAGATCCCTTTGTTGGTAAATTGTGCATATAAGGTGGTCTAGTATTTTTGTAAAATGTGTTGGTGGTTTTTTGAATTAGCCATTTGGTGGTTGCTTCACAAAACCGTCCGTTTTTTATGCTCGGAAAATGGAAAATGCCTTTTTGGTGCGATAAAAAAGGAAAACTTCCTCTTGCAACATTGTTTGCCATGCCATGATGCATATGTATGCACAATATGGCCATATTATCGCAAACTATGCCTTGATTCTAGCCATAACATTGGTCATTTGAGATAGGTCATTTTGTGAAGGTTTTTTCGAGACATAATCAATATACCAGATAAAGCCGAACTAATAGCCAACTAATAGTAAGTTACATAAAGCCAAACTGGAACTGAAAATTAAGATACATAAAAGAACTGAAAATTAAGATACATGGCCAGATTAAGTAACAATCGGCCGAACTTGTTTCGGATTGTTGGAGTGATTCAGTCATGCTCCTGCCTACACCTGTAATACTCGCCACTGTAGTCGTCGTACTCGCCGCCGCCATCGCTGTCGTCGTCGGGGTCGCCGTAATTGAACCTCTGGAGAGTACGCGTGGGCTGGACTTGAGGGTAGCGCGTGGGCTGGACTTGAGGGTAGCGCAGACGGGGGTTAGACTTGAGGGTAGCGCAGACGCGTCGGCGGCAGTCATAGGCCATGACGCTCTGGAGAGTCTGACCGCGCCACCATAGCCGACGGCCGGCCTCGTTGAAGTTAGGAGGAAGTGGGCCGTCCTCCTCGTGCCTGGCGAGCGCCCTCTCACGCCGATCCACGAAGAAGGCTTCCCAAGTAGGGAAATAGTCGGGATGCCATCTGGGATTCCTCCGCTGCTCTGGCGTGAGCTCGAAGTAGTAGTGGTTCATGATGGCCATCCGGCGCGCCACACCTAGAGGAACAGGAGGAATCGGCATGCCTCCGACGCTCAGCATCCAGCCGACGGGGACACAGTAGCCCGGCGGGCAGGGGTAGTTCGAGGCGCAAAGCGCCTCCGCCTCCCTGGGGGTTAGTGCTACGGTGGAAGCCATGGGAAAGAGAGTGATGAGGTTGCAGATATGAGTCTAGAGATGTGCAATGACAATGGAGGCCAACCCTACATATATATATATATATATATAGTGAACTAGCGGGAAGAACTGGAGGGAAGAACTGGCAGGAAGAAAAATGGCGGGAAGAAAAATGGCGGGAAGATGAATTGGCGGGAAGAAAAATGGCGGAAAGAAAAATGGCGGGAAGAAAAATGGCGGGAAAAAATGGCGGGATGAACCTTTAGTCCCGGTGACTTTTCCATTGCTTTACATCCTAGGGTGCATTTTCCACGCAGTCTCCCCTCATGTCGTGATTCTGGAACACCAATCGCCTTAAGGTTAGGAATAAAATCAACACAGAACTCAATGACCTCCTCTGTTACATAGCCCTTGGAGATGCTTCCTTCTGTCCTAGCACGGTTATGAACATATTTCTTTAAGACTCCCATGTACCTCTCAAAGGGGAACATATTGTGTATAAATATAGGACCGAGAATGGCAATCTCTTCTACTAGGTGAACCAGGAGATGCGTCATAATATTGAAGAAGGATGGTGGGAACACCAACTCAAAGCTGACAAGACATTGGGCCACATCTGTTTGTAACCCTGGTAGGCTTTCTGGATCGATTACCTTCTGAGATATTGCATTGAGGAATGCACATAGCTTCACAATGGGTACTCGAACATTTTCAGGTAGAAGCCCCCTCAATGCAATCGGAAGCAATTGTGTCATAATCACGTGGCAGTCATGAGACTTCAGGTTTTGGAATTTTTTCTCTGCCATATTTATTATTCCCTTTATATTCGACGAGAAGCCAGACGGGACCTTGATACTGCTCAGACATTCAAAAAAGATTTCCTTCTCTGCTTTGGTAAGAGCATAGCTGGCAGGAGTTAAGTGGAATCGTTTACCCTTCTCGTTCTCAGGATGCATAGGCTCTTCAGGGGCCTTCAGACATTGCTGGTCCTGCCATGCTTCCGGTGTATCTTTTTTCTTCCCATACACTCCTAGAAAGCCTAGAAGGTTCACGCAAACATTCTTCGTCATCAGCATCACGTCGATTGAAGAGAGGACCTCTAAGACTTTCCAATAGGGTAGGTCCCAAAATATAGATTGCTTCTTCCACATGGGCGCGTGTCCGGCATCGTCATTCGGAACAGATAGACTGCCAGGACCTTTTCCAAAGATTACTTCTAGGTCCTTGACCATACCAAATACCTCCTCACCGGTACGGAGGACAGGCTTCCTCCGGGGTTCTGCCAGACGTTTGAAATGCTTGCCTTTCTTTCTTACTGGATGCAGGTTCGGAAGAAATCAGCGATACCCTAGGTACACAACCTTCTTACATTTATCCAAATATACACTTTCAGTATCATCTAAACAGTGTGTGCATGCATTGTATCCCTTGTTTGTCTGCCCTGAAATGTTACTAAGAGCAGGCCAATCATTGATGGTTACGAAAAGCAATGCTCGTAGGTCAAATGGCTCCCCTTTGTGCTCATCCCACATACGTACACCTGGTTTGGCCCACAGCTGTAAAAGTTCTTCAACTAATGGCCTTAGGTACACATCAATGTCGTTGCCGGGTTGCCTCGGGCCTTGGATGCGCACTGGCATCATAATGAACTTCCTCTTCATACACAACCAAGGAGGAAGGTTATAGATACATAGGGTCACAAGCCAGGTGATGTGACTGCAGCTCTGCTCACCAAAAGGATTCATGCCGTCTGTACTTAGACCAAACCTTAAGTTCCTTGCGTCACGTGCGAAGTCCGGGTACTCTCGCTCGACTTTTCTCCACTGTGACCCATCAGCGGGGTGTCTCAACATCGCGTCTTTCTTACGGTCTTCCATGTGCCATCACAACAACTTGGCATGCTCTTTATTTCTGAAGAGACGTTTTAACCGTGGTATTATAGGAGCATACCACATAACCTTGGCGGGAACCTTCTTCCTAGGGGCCTCGCCCTCAACATCGCCAGGATCGTCTCGTCTGATCTTATACCGCAGTGCAGTGCATACCGGGCATGCATCCAAATTCTCGTACTTCTCACCGCGGTAGAGGATGCAGTCATTAATGCAGGCATGTATCTTCTGCACGTCTAATCCTAGAGGGCAGACAACCTTCTTTGCTTGGTATGTACTGTCGGGCAACTCATTATTTCTTGGAAGAAGATTCTTCATTTTTACCAACAACTTTGAAAATGCGCTGTTAGTCACACCATTCTCTGCCTTCCATTGCAGCAAATCCAGTGTGGCACCTAGCTTTTTGTGGCCATCTTCGCAAGTTGGATACAATAATGTTTTGTGATCCTTTAACATCTGCTCCAGCTTCTCCTTCTCCTTTTCAGTTTCACATTCTTCCTTTGCATCAGTAATGGCCCGAACAAGATCGTCATCAGCGGGCCCATCTACTCCCTCTTGATCTTCATTATCTACCTCCGTTGCATTATCATCATATTCAGGATACATATTATGATAGTTGTCATCATCCTCTTCTTCTTCGTTGTCTTCCATCACAACCCCTTTTTCTCCGTGCTTGGTCCAACAATTATAGCTGGGCATGAAACCGGATCGAAGCAGGTGGGCGTGAATGGTTCTGGTATTTGAGTAGTCTTTCTTGTTCTGACAGTGAACACACGGACAGCACATAAAACCATTGTGACCACGGTTTGCATTAGCCACAACGATGAAATTTTGGAGGCCCGTAATGTACTCGGAAGTGCGGCGGTCACCGTACATCCATTGCCGATTCATCTGCATTAATATGTAGTATATATCAAAAAATAATAAGGAGATGACCATTTATATATATAGTACATCAATGACACATGAAACTATAGTTGCCGACCTCGACCGAGACGGAAAGAGCAACAAGAAAGCTTATTTTGAGCTCTCGGGCATTTCACCGAACACCTCTAGTGCATATGAAAAAAATACAAACTAGCACTCTTCACACCCTCTTGCTAGGCTCCAAAATGTGTAAGAATGGAAGAGTGGGGTGTGTGTGGGCTGGGGTGGTGTCTTATATAGCCCCCCCTTAACACCGGTTCATGCCACGAACCGGTGTTAAAGGGGGGGGGGTGCGCGGGCCACTGCTGCAGGGACCTTTAACACCGGTTCGTGGCACGAACGGTGTTAAAGGGGGGCTCCTTTTTTGCCGCAGGGGCCACGCTGGTACGGCCCCCCCTTTAACACCGGTTCGTGAAAGAACCGGTGTTAAAGCCCTTTTTCGGATCAACAAAAGACCTCGTTTCCACTAGTGTGGGACCCGTGACCCCATAGGTCCACTTGACAGGAGGAGCTAACGGTTGCAGACGATGACCTCTTTGCCGTGTGCCATCACCGGCCTTTTGCCGTGTGTATTCCGCAGTATACACGGCAAAGGGCATTTGACGTGTGTATTCCGCGGTATACATGGCAAAGTATTTTTTCCCTTTTATCACATTACTTTTAGGAAAATCATAAAAAATCATTCTAACTCAGAAAAATACAAATAATATATCATAATTTGCAGAAAAATGAGATCTATCTACCTAAACTCAAATATTAGATATTTATGCTGAATACGAATCTTTATGATCGCCGTTTTGACCATAGTTTAAAACAGGCATAAAAATTCAAAAATGATCGAAACAATGTAAAACCTCCGCGTGGTGTCATATTATGCGACATTGTTGGAAGGAAAATATCAAACTTGGTATATTAAATATGTCTCAAAAAAACCTTCACAAAATGACCTATCTCATTCGAGGTTTAATGACTTTCGGGTCAAATGAACAATGTTATGGCTAGAATCAAGACATAGTTGCTGATAATGTGCCCATATTATGCATGCATGTGCATCAAGGGATGTCGAACAATGTTGCGGGAGGAAATTTTCCTTTTCGTCGCACTAAAAAGCCATTTTCCATTTTCCGAGTGCAAAAACGGGGGATTTTGTGAAGCAACCACCAAATGACTAATTCAAAATGCTACCACCCTATTTTTCAAAAATACTAGACCACCTTAAATGGAAAATATCCCAACAGGGAGATATCAAACCTTTCCGTCCATCCCAGGTGAAAAAGTCAGATATGAACTACAGGTACATGATCTGATGGTCATGCTTTTTTACAATAATAATTTTTAGATTCACAATATGCTATTTTATTAGATATCCAATGCAGGTTTAGAGAGGCTCAGCTCAGAGCTAAGAATCTTCATACGCGTCGTTCGACAAAGTTTGTCGATAGTTTAAAAGAGGCATAAACAATTAAAAAACGATAGAAACAATGTGAAACATTCGCTTGGTGTTCTATTATGTGAAATAGTTGGAGAAAAAAATATCAAACTTGGTATATTGATTATGTCTCAAAAAACCTTTACAAAATGACCTATCTCATTCGAGGTTTCCTCGCTTTCGGATCATATGACCAATATTATAGCTAGAATCAAAGGATAGTTTGTGATAATATTTCCATATTGTCCATGCATTTGCATCATGGGATGGAGAACAATGTTGCAGAAGGAAGTTTTCCTTTTCATCGCACTAAAAAGCCATTTTCCATTTTCCGAGCACACAAAAAGGGGGTTTTGTGAAGCAACCACCAAATGGCTAATTCAAAATGCTACCACCACATTTTTCAAAATATTATATGGATATCAGATTTGGATTCCTCACATTTTTATGATCGATTTAAACATTTTATTTGTTGAATTCGAATTTAAGTATTTAACTATTTGAATTATTCCATATTGAATAGAAAAAGGCAAAAAAATAAAATAATTTTATTTTTTGTTTGGATTCAATATTATTATTACTTATTTATTATTGTCTACTTAAATAATTGTTTGAAATCTAAAACTAAGATGTGTGACATCATGGTTCAAGAGTCAATAGGATTTATATGAAAGTATTGTTGACAATGTATGATTTCTTTCTCGGAAGCTCATTCGGAAGGAACGAAGAAGTTAAGCGTGTAGGAGATGGAGTAGTGTTAGGATGGGTGACGGAAGGGGAGCAATTTTACCTAATATTAATCATACAAAGGGTTAAAATATCCTATATGAGATTATCAAGTAAATATTATTCAAAAAAGTTTGAAACAAAATTTAATTTTTTTTTCATTTTTTTTGAAAAGGAAGTCTCTTTGCTGTGTACTTTTTCACAAGATACACGGCAAAGACAGCTTCTTTGCCGTGTACTTTTTGAGGAGACACATAACAAAGAATAGACATCGTCATCTTTGCGGGGACCGTCATCTCACTTTACTTTGTCGTGTCTTATTTAGAAACACATGGCAAAGGGTCTTTGTCATGGCAAACATTGCTGTGTGTATACACACGGCAAAACCTTTGTCGGGTTCCGAAAGGCCTTTGCTGTGTCTTTATGCCCACAAGGCAAAGAGCCGGTGTGCCATAGTGAAAGTCCAACCCTGTGCCTATAGATATTTTCCAATATTTATATTTAATATTTAATAACCATATTAGTGCTTTTTGTAAACTACTTTCGTAACGGTTTATAGTGTTTTTACCCAGTATGCCCCATCAGAAGAGCCCGAACCTTCTCCTTATCCCCAGCTATAGTGATAAGGCGATTTTCTGAACCCTCCCCACGCTGTCCACATCGCCGCCATTGAGCTGCTCGATTCCTCGCTTACGGCGGCCGCTCCGGCGGCGGGAGGTTGGGGATCGACAGTTCATGGCGTGTACATAGCGTAGGGTGGCGTTGGGTGGCCACCGGCGGCGCTGTGGAGGCGACGGCATGGTCGGGAGGCCTTTTGGAGATGGCGGTCCTCTCCTATGATCTGGGTGCTCCGGTGGATCTTCAGGCCAGATCTGCTGTCTCGGGCGTGATCGTGGCTCGTTGTAGCTGCAGTGCGCCTCCCCCCGCACCGGTGTCCGAGTGTTGGCGGCGCCAGATCTCGAAGACCCCGACGATGTTGGTGCGGTTGTCCAAGCTGGCGGTATTCATGGAGTTGGATGGAGGTGCTCCGATGCCGAGGAGCATCGACTTCCTGGCCGCCTGAGGGCTCCTCCCAGTCCAGGCTTGAAGTGGTGGAGCGACGACGGGTTTCGTCGGTGCAACGTTCGACTCGATGTTGACGATGCTGGGGCTCAGAAGGACCTCTTTGTAATTTTCTTTGTTTCTGGGCTTGTTTGTAAAACTCTTGGATAATGGCATCAATTTCGTTCCCACAAAAAAAGGTTTATAGTGTTTAGAAAGTTTACCAAGAGATATTGTTTGATATGAAGAGTTATTGTCTAGGATTTTCATAACTCGTTCACAGTAAGTTTGTTGTAAAAATATCGGCTCCAACTTATTACAAATATTTGTATTCCTTTTCCATAATAAATCAAACAACTTTTTATTCTATGGAGTCGAGATTATGTTGTTGTCCGATGTTTTATCTATTCCCGTTGTTTTTGGATGATACGAATCAAAGTGGCCACCACAGTGGTCTACCCTTTGTTGTCGCTCCAATTCTATGAAGCATGACATCCTGTGACGTTTTAATATCAAAATACCCCCTATAATTTAATTTGTATGGTTTTTTTTTAACTTGGAGGGTCAAAGCATCAACACATAGCCTCAACATTAGAACCCAATGTTACACGAAAGGGTCTGTTGGACTACAACGATAACTAGTTTTACTTACGACATTCATAGATTTCAACCACTCACCTTAGGTGTATAATTACTTGCGACATAGTATAGATTAGTATACAGTTCTTCTTTTGATGAAGTTTTCCTAAATCACATTTTTTTTACCTAGTGCACTATACATTCTACCTCAACATACATTGTAAATAGTTATGTTCTTCTTTTGTTCTTTGCATTTCATGTGTACGTGATACTCATCATTTGAAGTAACTAAATATGGCATACATTCTTCAACATGTTGCACCTGAAAATTCATAATAAGATATAATCATTTTCATGCCTGTCTGCATGGCGTACAAGGTATGCACACCATCGACTAATTAACATTCCACTAGAAATCTCGTTTTTATAAAAGAAAAAAGAAATGTATTTCCTTACTATTCCATGTAGAGAATACTTGTGAGACAGTAAAGAGTGTCTAGCCCCTCACTAGCTTGTCCTCTTCATTTTGTTAACATTTGAACTTCTGATTGTTCAAAAGATGTCGTCGGATTGTCAACAAGTACACCATAGGGGGTCCTGACGGCGTTAAGAAGATGGGGTGTGAGACGTCAGATGTTCCAGAAACGGTGAGCATAAGTTTACCCAGGTTCAGATTCGACTGCGGTGATCGGATTCTACTCCTGCTAGCAACCCAGTAATATATCGGCGAGAGCCGGATGTTATAATGGATTACAAGAGAGGTTCGCCTGTGCGATTAGGTTGTGGTGTTTTGCCCTAAAGGCTCCCATAGGGCCGGTTTATATAGTCACCGGGACCTAGGGTTACAGGAGAGACCTATCCGGCTATACGTTATAGAGTCGGTAACTAGATACAGCTTGGTGGTTGCATTCTTAGCCGATCATGTTCTCGCTGGCAACGCACTTCCGGGTCTTCCTTGTAGCGGTTGTTCTGCCGACGATGGCCCAGATGAGGTACCATTGCCCTAATGGCATCTTCGGACGCAGCTGAAATAACTCTTGCCCAGTCACATGCGGGCCTGCGGTGATGACCGTTTGATCCGGTCCTTGAGTTTTCTTCTTCTCCCTGGGGACGATAGCGTTGAACCGTATCCCTGCGGGGTCTTTCATCAGCGCTTTGGTCAACTCCAGTGTGGCAAAATTCCGACTTTGAGGCTAGCTTGCCACTGAATGCCACGACCGTATTTTGCAGTTTCAATTCTGAAGTCCAGCAACGCGACACATTGCCGGACTTGCTCTGGAGACGGATTATTGGCGAGGATAGCTCGAGCAGCCGCAACATTTTCTAACGGCGTGCTTTAGACTCGGATCTTCTCTCCATATTTACCGTCGAATAGATCTCTGTGGATATCCAGGTTCCTATTAGGAAGAACCGGACCTCCCCTTGTTTTGTTTGGTAGTCGCTTGAAATCTAACTGGTATTTGGCAGGATCACTGTCTACCTGCTGTTTAAGCTCGACGATGCGCAGCCTCCTCGAGTAAAAATAGGGGGTTCTTTTCCAGGTCCTCAGCCCTTTTCTCCAGCGCATCCGGAGTAAGACCCGAAACCGTTGGGATTGGTATCGTGGGAGAATCTCCATAAATTTAATGTGCACCCTTGGTGACGACGTGTCCATCCACAGGAGGGTCGATCGGTGTGAGATTAATCGGATCTCCGTCTTGATTCTCCATCTCGATTTCTTCATCAACTTTTTCTTCGTTGGTTTCCTCGATGTCCGGCTCTGCCAGTGTCAGATTCTTGTTTTTCTTCTTCTTTGACCGTCCAGTAGCCTTAACGTGCGTAGCAGTGGCAAAGATGGCATTCGGTCTGGTACCGGGAGATAAACTTCCGTCGGTACTTTCTGTAGTGGTTGGCTTCTGGATCTCGGACGAATCTCCGGTGTCCATGTCATCTTGCGAGGTGTAGTCTTCATCCATGCTATCGTACGGATGCTGAGGGGTCTTCGGCTCACCTTGCGCTGGTTTGGAGGCGTATTCTTCTTCGTACTCCTCCATCTCCTTCTCGAAGTCTCGAAGTTCCTGCGACGTTATTGACTCCTGAGGGGAATCAGGTAAGTTGGCGTTTTCTTCGATTGCTTTGAGAACTGAATCATTTTCGGCTCCAGCATCGACAGAGTCGGATCCAGAGCTCACATGGTATGCGAAGCAGTGCTTCTTCTTGTTCATTATCTGAAGGTAGCGACATAGCTGGGTTTCCGCCTCTGCTATCGCAAAGCTTTCCTTGATATTAGCGATTGCTTCGTAATCGATGTAGGGGCGTTTCGTCATCTTCTTTATCCTGCGCCTCAAGAGTGTTTTTTCTGCTATGACATCAGTAGGACTGGATCCGAAGCAGATATACTCATCATCCATGTATCCGATCTCAACGGGGAGATCAGATCCGGATTTTTCTTCCACCACTTCTTCCACTACAGGAGCGGGCTGGGTGGGTTCAGGTTTTTCTGGAATCTTGAACTCTTCCGCCATGGTCATCACCTCAAGGGTGGGTTGGGCGTGTCCAGCGAAACCGAGATAGCTATCGATCTCGCCGATGGACATGATCGTGTAGGTTGTCACAGGCTTGCTAGCCGGAATCCAAGTCTCGTCGAGAAGAACGTGAGTGACATCACTGTCATAGACCACGCGACCCATAGAGATTGTTTCGCCGATTCCTGCACGTGCAGATTTCCCCTGAAACGAAGCTCCAAAAGTCACCCGCCCCATGGTGGGCGCAAACTGTCGTCGGATTGTCGACAAGTACGCCATAGGAGGTCCTGACGGCGTTGAGAAGATGTGGTGTGAGACGTCGGATGTTCCGTGAACGATGATCATATCAAAGGTTTAGATCCGACTACAGTGATCGGATCCTACTCCTGCTAGCAACCCAATAATATATCGGCAAGAGACGGATGTTATAATGGATTACAAGAGAGGTTCGCCTGTGCGAGTAGGTTGTGGTGTTGTGCCCTAAAGGCTCCCATAGGTCCGGTTTATATAGTCACCGGGACCTAGGATTACAGAAGAGACCTATCCGACTACGTTACAGAGTCAGTAACTAGATACAACTTGTACTACAGGTTATACTATAGGCCTAAGTTGGTAACTCTTCTGGGCTTTATCGTAGGCGAAAGTGGCTCCTCCTCTTTCTCTGACTGGGCCGCCTATGAAGCAAAGCTCTAACCCGTTAGTGGGCCACCCTGGTCAGTGAGTCCTGTGGGTATATCCGAAAAGTATATCCCAACATATGTCATCCCATGCATCTGTTTAATGCTAAACGGTCAATGTATCCATGGAACCGCTTCATATTTCTAATAACCCCGATGATTTTTTCTTACAACACATGTCATCTCAAGATACCATCGTAAAAACTTATTATTCTTTTATTTCCTGCAATCCTTGTCTTCTTGCATTGTCATTCTGACTGAAAAAGAAAAATGAAGATTAAACACTTAGAAGTTATGATATATGATAATTCACGAGAACACAGTGCATAAGCATGAAAAACTTGTCTAACAATTCCTTTCGAACAAGAGACACATATGTTTTCCTGATCCAATTCTTTTAGTATTCCAGTAGGCCACCATTTCCAGAAACGTCAAATCACTAGTGGAAAAAGGGCTATCCGTTCGCGACCCCTCAGAGCATATGTCCCGGTTGAGCCACCAACCGGGACTAATGCTGGCACGCGTCCCGGTTCGAGCGGGCACGGGGCCAGGGGGCATGCGTCCCGGTTGGTAAGGGGGAATACGTCCCAGTTGGAGCCACCAACCGGGACTAAAGGTTTGGCCATAGCCACGTGGCGTGGCACGCACCTTTAGTACCGGTTGGTGGCACCAACCGGGATGTATTCTCCTGCCCTCTATAAATGCAACGCCCCAGCCCCCTCTGCCTCCACTCTGTTTTTTCAAATGGTGGAAGCTGTGAGGGGTGTGCTAGTTTTTTCTCTTCTATGCATGCATTGAAGGTGTTTGATGAAATGTTTGAGTGAAAAATCCCGTTAAATTTCTCATAGAACAAAAATATCGAAGGTGTCCGAGACGCACTTGAGCTTTCTCCTCTTTATTTCCCTCGATCGAGGTTAGCAATCTTATCTTTTCTAGGTCATTGATACAATTCATGTGTCAGTGTGAATTGGTTATTTCACTATTTATGATGTCCTGTTTTTTGATAAACTTACTTATATGATGCAGATGAACGGTCGGGAATGGATGTACGGTGACCGGCGCATAGCCGGGTATATCAAAGGCGTGGATAAGTTTATCGATGTGGCTACGACAAACAAAGAGAATGGATTTATACGTTGTCCATGTGTTTAATGTCGGAACAACAAGGAGTACTCTTCCTCGAAAATCATTCGCGGCCACCTGATTATGAAAGGTTTCATGCCCAACTATAATTGCTGGACCAAGCACGGGGAAAGAGGGGTTATGATGGAAGATGGTGAAGAAGAAGATGATGATAACAACTATCATCATATGTTTCCTGAATACAGTGATACTGCAATGGAAGACAATGGAGAGGAAAGAGGTGAAGAACGGGCATCAGATGAGCCGGCTGATGAACTTGGTAGGGTCATTTCTGATGCAAAGCGATACTGTGAAATAGAAAATGAGAAGTTGAAGTTAGAGGGCATGTTAGAAGATCACAAGAAATTGTTGTACCCAAATTGTGAAGATGGCAGCACAAAGCTCGGTGCCACACTGGAATTGTTGCGATGGAAGGCAGAGTATGGTCTAACTGACTCCTCATTTGAAAAGATGCTGAAAATAATGAAGCCAAAGTTTCCAAAACATAACGAACTTCCCGGGAGTACCTACGAAGCAAAAAAGACTCTCTGTCCTCTGGGATTAGATGTGCAAAAGATACATGCATGCATTAATGACTGCATCCTCTACCGCGGTAAGGAGTATGAGAATTTAGATAAATGCCTGGTATGCAATGTGTTGCGGTATAAGATCAGACGAGATGACCCTGGTGATGTTGAGGGAGAGCCCCTCCGGAAGAGGGTTCCTGCTAAGGTTATGTGGTATGCTCCTATAATACCAAGGTTGGAACGCATGTTTAGAAAGAAAGAGCATGCCAGGTTGTTGCGATGGCACAAAGAATACCGTAAGAAATATGGGAAGTTGAGACACCCTGCTGATGGGTCACAGTGGAGAAAAATCGAGAGAGACTTCCCAGACTTTGCAGGTGACGCAAGGAACTTATGGTTTGGTCTAAGTACGGATGGCATGAATCCTTTTGGGGAGCAGAGCTGCAGTCACAACACCTGGCCCGTGACTCTATATATCTACAACCTGCCTCCTTGGTTGTGCATGAAGCGTAAGTTCATTATGATGCCAGTGCTCATCCAATGCTCGAAGCAACCGGGCAACGACATTGATGTGTACCTTAGGCCATTAGTTGAAGAACTCTTACAGTTGTGGGGAAAACCAGGTGTACGTGCGTGGGATGAGAACAAATAGGAGCCATTTGATCTACGAGGGTTGTTATTCGTAACCATCAATGATTGGCCTGCTCTTAGTAACCTTTCAGGACAGACAAACAAGGGATATAAGGCATGCACCCACTGTTTAGATAAGACCGAAGGTACATATTTTCATAAATGCAAGAAGGTTGTGTACCTGGCGAATCGACGATTTCTTCCGACCAATCATCCCGTAAGAAAGAAAGGCAAGCATTTCAAAGGTGAGGCAGATCACCGGAAGAAGCCTGAACTCCCTGCTGGTGATGATGTATTTGGTATGGTCAAGGAAATATAAGTAATCTTTGGAAAGGGTCCTGGCGGTCAATCAGTTCCGAACGACGTCGCTACAGGACACGCACCCATGTGGAAGAAGAAATCTATATTTTGGGAGCTGCCATATTGGAAAGTCCTGCGTGTCCGCTCTTCAATCGACGTGATGCACGTGACGAAGAATCTCTGCGTGAACCTGCTAGGATTCCTAGGCGTGTATGGGAAGACAAAAGATACACCTGAAGCACGGGAGGACCAACAAATTATGAAAGACCCAAAGAACATGCATACACATAACAAGACGGATAAAGGGCGTCACTTAAGTCGTGCCAACTATGCTCTTACCAAAGCAGAGAAGGAAATCTTTTTTGAAGTCCTTTACAGTATCAAGGTGCCGTCGGGATTCTCATCTAATATAAAGGGAATAATAAATATGGCAGAGAAAAAGTTCCAAAACCTGAAGTCTCATGACTGTCACGTGATTATGACGCAGTTTCTTCCGATTGCATTGAGGGGGCTTCTACCGGAAAATGTTCGAGTACCCATTGTGAAGTTGTGTTCATTCCTCAATGCAATATCTCAGAAGGTAATCAATCCAGATATTCTTCCAAGGTTACAGAAGGATGTGGTACAATGTCTTGTTAGTTTTGAATTGGTGTTCCCACCATCCTTCTTCAATATTATGACGCATCTCCTGGTTCATCTAGTGGAAGAGATTGCCATTCTCGGTCCGGTATTTCTGCACAATATGTTCCCCTTTGAGAGGTTCATGGGAGTCTTAAAGAAATATCTTCATAACCGTGCTAGACCAGAAGGAAGCATCTCCAAGGGATATGGAACAGAGGAGGTCATTGAGTTTTGTGTTGACTTTATTCCTGACCTTAAGCCGATTGGTGTTTCTGACTCGCGGCATGAGGGAAGACTAAGTGGAAAAGGCACGCTGGGAAAGAAAGCAATGATATGTAGGGATGGGGATTATTTCACTAAAGCACACTACACAGTTCTACATAATTCCACCTTGGTAGCTCCGTATATCGAGGAACACAAGAATATTGTACGCTCCAAAAACGCGAGGAAGCCTGAATCATGGATTACAGATGAACACATGAAGTCTTTCGGTGGTTGGATACGGACACATCTCTTGAATGACACCACTGTTGGAGATCAGCTATACTTGTTGGCAGCATCACCATCTTCTACTGTATTGAATTTCCAAGGGTACGAAATAAATGGGAATACATTCTACACGATCGCCCAAGATAAAAAGAGCACCAACCAAAATAGTGGTGTCCGCTTTGATGCAATAGACGAGAATGGACAAAAGGACACATATTATTGTTACATAGAGGAGATATGGGAACTAGACTATGGATTCTCCTTTAAGGTCCCTTTGTTTCGCTGCAAATGGGTCAACCTGAATGGGGAAGGGGTAAAGATAGACCAGTTGTATGGAATGACAACTGTGGATCTCAACAATCTTGGTTATAGAGATGAACCATTCGTCATAGCCAATGATGTGTCTCAGGTTTTCTATGTGAAGGACATGTCCTCCAAACCGAAAAAAAGAAAAAATATTCAAACGAATACATCATATGATGAGCCAAAGTGTCACTTAGTTCTTTCAGGTAAAAGAAACATCGTGGGAATCGAGGACAAGACAGACATGTCAGAAGATTATAATAAGTTTGATGAAATTCCGCCCTTCACAGTGAAAACTGACCCAAGCATTCCGTTAAGTAAAGAAGATGCTCCATGGTTACGTCTGAAGCGATCATAAGGAAGGACATATGCCAAGAAGTTCATGCTCATATTATGTAACTCTAGTTCATGTCTTTCGCGGTTTGTGGATTGACCGAAGGATATCTTTCGCGGTTTGTGGCCTTTAGTCCCGGTTTTGTAGTCTCAGTTTTTAATATTAATAAATATCTTGAGTGTTAGTCCCGTTTTGTGGCTGGACCGGGACTATGAAGAAGTTGTCCCGATTCGTACTTACCATTAAGATCTTATCTCCAAACGCGCGCAATCACATATTAGGGAGTGCCTCTATTACCAGTTTATTGGAGATGCCGGAGGACTGGGATCCGGCGGCATCTCCCTGAAACTGGTCGTAGTGGTGTCACTGCTCTCGAAAACCATCTTGCAGCTTGTAACTTCTCTAACTAGATCAATACGCCTCGGAGCTAACTAATTTCACATATTAGGGAGTGCCTCTATGACTAGTTTCTCGGAGATGCCGGAGGACTGGACTCCGTCGGTATCTCCCTGAAACTGGCCGCAGTGGTGTCCCTGCTCTCGGGAACCATCTTGCAGCTTGTAACTTCTCTAACTAGATCAATATGCCTCGGAGCTAACTAATTTCACATATTAGGGAGTGCCTCTATGACCAGTTTCTCGGAGATGCCGGAGGACTGGGCTCCGTCGGCATCTCCCTGAAACTGGCCGCAGTGGTGTCCCTGCTCTCAAAAACCATCTTGGAGATGCCTCAAACTGGCTGGAGGACTGGACTCGCAAAGATGCCTATTTATAGTTCAAGCAGCTCGACATAGTGTCGACACTTACGAAATAATGTCGACACTCACCCCTATCATTAGTGCTGACTCGTGTTTTGTCCCGGTTGGTGTCTCCAACCGGGACTACAGGTTGGTCTTTAGTCCCGGTTGGTGACACCATCCGGGACAAGGTACACGCCGCACGACATAATATCGACATAATGTTGTGCCCATATTATGCATGTGTCCCACGACATAATGTCCCGAAAAGCCCTTTTCCATTTTCCGAGAGCAAAAAACGGGTCGTTTTGTGAAGTAACCACCAAAATGCCGTTTCAGAATGCTACCGTCCCATTTTCCTAAAATACTAGACCACCTTACATGGACTATCTCCCAACAGGGACATCTCAAACCTTTTCGTCCATCCCGGCTAAAAAGGACAAATGTCTGTCGAATCGGTAGGAAGTGGGTCCGGTTTATACTACAGGTACATGATCTATCGCCCGTGATTTTTTGAAAAAATCATTTTTAGACTCGCAATATGTGGTTTCTTTACAGATCCAATGCAAGTTCTAACGATGCTCGTCCCCTATCTTCATGCACACCGGTTCGACCATTGTTAGAAATTCAGATAATTCAAAACAGGCATAATAAATTCAAAAAAAATCCGAACAATGAAAATTCTTCGCGTGGTGTCATATTATGTTACATAGTTGAAAGGAAAAATACCAGACTTGGTATATTGATCATGTTTCGAAAAAACCTTCACAAAATGACCTATCATGTTCGAGGTTTCATGGCTTCCGGTCCAAATGACCGATGTTATGTGCTAAATCACGGCATAGTTTGTGATGTTGTGCCCATATTATGCATGTGTGTGGACATTGGTATGGAGAACAATGTTGCAGGAGGAAGTTTTCCTTTTTGTCGCACGGAAAAGCCCTTTTCCATTTTCCGAGCGCAAAAAACGGGTCGTTTTGTTAAGTAACCACCAAAATTCTGTTTCAGAATGCTACCGTCCCATTTTACTAAAATACTAGACCACCTTACATGGACTATCTCCCAACAGGAACATCTCAAACCTTTTTGTCCATCCCGGGTAAAAAGGACAAATGTCTACCGAATCGGCAGGAAGTGGGTCCGGTTTGTACTACAGGTACACGATCTATCGCCCGTGATGTTTTGAAAAAATCATTTTTAGACTCACAATATGTGGTTTCTTTAGAGATCCAATGCAAGTTCTAACGATGCTCATCCCCTATCTTCATGCATACCGGTTCGACCATAGTTAGAAATTCAGATAATTCAAAACGGGCATAATAAATTCAAAAAAAATCCGAACGATGAAAATCCTTCGCCTGGTGTCATATTATGTTACATAGTTGAAAGGAAAAATACCAGACTTGGTATATTGATCATGTTTCAAAAAAACCTTCACAAAATGACCTATCATGTTCGAGGTTTCATGGCTTTCGGTCCAAATGACCGATGTTATGTGCTGAATCATGGCATAGTTTGTGATGTTGTACCCATATTATGCATGTGTGTGGACATTGGTATGGAGAAAAATGTTGCAGGAGGAAGTTTTCCTTTTTGTCGCACGGAAAAGCCCTTTTCCATTTTACGAGCGCAAAAAACGGGTCGTTTTGTGAAGTAACCACCAAAATTCCGTTTCAGAATGCTACCGTCCCATTTTCCTAAAATACTAGACCACCTTACATGGACTATCTCCCAACAGGGACATCTCAAACCTTTTCATCCATCCCGGGTAAAAAGGACAAATGTCTGCCGAATCGGCCGGAAGTGGGTCCGGTTTGTACTACAGGTACATGATCTATCGCCCGTGATGTTTTGAAAAAATCATTTTTAGACTCGCAATATGTGGTTTCTTTAGAGATCCAATGCAAGTTCTAACGATGCTCGTCCCCTATCTTCATGCACACCGGTTTGACCATAGTTAGAAATTCAGATAATTCAAAATGGGCATAATAAATTCAAAAAAAATCCGAACAATGAAAATCCTTCGCGTGGTGTCATATTATGTTACATAGTTGAAAGGAAAAATACCAGACTTGGTATATTGATCATGTTTCGAAAAAACCTTCACAAAATGACCTATCATGTTCGAGGTTTCATGGCTTTCGGTCCAAATGACCGATGTTATATGCTGAATCACGGCATAGTTTGTGATGTTGTTCCCATATTATGCATGTGTGTGGACATTGGTATGGAGAACAATGTTGCAGGAGGCAGTTTTCCTTTTTGTCGCACGGAAAAGCCCTTTTCCATTTTCCGAGCGCAAAAAACGGGTCGTTTTGTGAAGTAACCACCAAAATGCCGTTTCAGAATGCTACCGTCCCATTTTCTTAAAATACTAGACCACCTTACATGGACTTGTAGGGGTTCGTAGCATGGAAAACAAAAATTTTCTATCGCATACAAACAAACAAGCCAAGATCTATCTACTAGATTGTAGCAACGAGTCGATGGAATAACTTACCCTCGAAGATTCCAAAGCGGTTAACGAGAGCAGATTCTCGTGGATGATGTAGTCGTACTCTTTCCGATCTCAAGATCGCGTAGACGATCCTTCCGGCGCTGCGTTCCGGCAGCGCTCCCGCAGTCGGTCACACGTTCGGTACTCTACGAAGACCTTCCTCTCCCTTGTTCCAGCAGGCAGCGGAGGTTGTAGCACTCTCCTCGCGATTCCGGCAGCACAACGGTGTGGTACCGGAAGTAGAGGGGAGATCCCGCAGGGCTTCGCCTTAAGCCGGAGCGAGTATGGTGGAGTATGAGAGAGAACTATTAGTGGTCTAGGGTTTTGACACACCAATTAGAAGGCTCTAATCTGAAGGCTAGGGCAATTAGAAGCTCTAAACCAAAACAGCTCTAAACCGGAGTCTAGGGCTAGGATTTAGATTAGAGGCTAGGAACTTGTGTGTCTAGAGGAGGAGGCCCTGCCCCTCCTTTTATAGGTGGGAGGGGCGGCCAAGGGGAGGGAGTCCCTCCCCAAGTCGGCCTTGGGTGGCGCGCCGGCTTGGAGAGGAGGGACTCCTCCCCCAAGTCGGTTTCAACCTCCTCTTGCTTGTTTCCCACAGTTTCCTGTTTTAGCCGTTTGACTTTCAAACTGGCCATTTGACTTTTCAGTTTTAGGATTCAATTTAATCCTTTATTTGGAACAGCAAGAACACTTAGTACATGATGCAATCATTCCAATATGTAATGACACATGCATGTACCCCTTCCCCCCGGAGTGCCGGACATTCCGGAACCTTCTAGAACATTCCTGATGAAAACACCGGAATCATTTCCGAACTCCGAAACGGGACTTTCCTTATATGAATCTTATTCTCCGGACCATTCCGGATCACCTCGTGATATCCCGGATCCCATCCGAGACTCCGAACAACATTCGGTCTCTTTCTCATCATACCATAACTACTCAAACAATGTCGAATCCTTAAGTGTGTCTCCCTACGGTTCGTGAATTATGCGGACATGATCGAGACACTTCTCCGAACAATAACCAATAGAGGAATCTGGAAATTCATATGGCTCCCACATATTTCTACGATTACTTTGCGATCGAATGAACCACTTACATACGATACCAATTTCCCTTTGTCTCACGATAGTTTACTTATCCGAGGTCATGGTCGTCGGTATCTCTGCATACCTAGTTCAACCTCGTTACCGATAAGTACTCTTTTCTCGTTCCCGTGATATGTGATCCCTTGTGAGCCAGTCACATGCTTGCAAGCTAATTGGATGACATTCCACTGAGAGGGCCCAGAGTATATCTATCCGTCATATGGATGGACAAATCCCACTCTTAATCCATGTGTCTCAACCAATACTTTCCGAACACTCAATGCCACCTTTATAGCCACCCAGTTAAAGTGTGGTGTTTGATGTCATCAAAGCATCCATCCGGCAAAGGTGATATGCATGATCTCATGGTCGAAGGAATTAGGTTACTATGTATCAGAAAGCATATAGCAATTGAACTATTTAAAATGACTTGATCTTTATGCTACGCTTATCTATAGGAGTATGTCCATCACATAATTCTCCTAATGATATGACCCTGTTGTTAATAACATCTCTATGTTCATGATCAGGAAACCATGATCATATATTAACCAACAAGCTAGTTTAACAAGAGGCTTTACTAGGGACTCTTTTATGTTTACAAATCACACAATTATTAATGTTTCCTGTTAATACAATTATAGCATGGTATGTAAACATTTATCATAAGTATGAAGATATGATAATAAACCACTTTATTATTGCCTCTTGGGCATATCTCCAACTGGACTATCTCCCAACAGGGACATCTCAAACCTTTTTGTCCATCCCGGGTAAAAAGGACAAATGTCTGCCGAATCGGCAGGAAGTGGGTCCGGTTTGTACTACAAGTACATGATCTATCGCCCGTGATTTTTAAAAAAATCATTTTTAGACTCGCAATATGTGGTTTCTTTAGAGATCCAATGCAAGTTCTAACGATGCTCGTCCCCTATCTTCATGCACACCGGTTCGACCATAGTTAGAAATTCAGATAATTCAAAACGGGCATAATAAATTCAAAAAAAATCCGAACAATGAAAATCCTTCGCGTGGTGTCATATTATGTTACATAGTTGAAAGGAAAAATACCAGACTTGGTATATTGATCATGTTTCGAAAAAACCTTCACAAAATGACCTATCATGTTCGAGGTTTCATGGCTTTCGATCCAAATGACCGATGTTATGTGCTGAATCACGACATAGTTTGTGATGTTGTGCCCATATTATGCATGTGTGTGGACATTGGTATGGAGAACAATGTTGCAGGAGGAAGTTTTCCTTTTTGTCGCACGGAAAAGCCCTTTTCCATTTTCCGAGCGCAAAAAACGGGTCGTTTTGTGAAGTAACCACCAAAATGCCGTTTCAGAATGCTACCGTCCCATTTTCCTAAAATACTAGACCACCTTACATGTACTATCTCCCAATAGGGACATCTCAAACCTTTTCGTCCATCCCGGGTAAAAAGGACAAATGTCTGCCGAATCGGCAGGAAGTGGGTCCGGTTTGTACATACGAAATAATGTCGACACTCACCCCTATCATTAGTGCTGACTCGTGTTTTGTCCCGGTTGGTGTCTCCAACCGGGACTAAAGATGAATCTTTAGTCCCGGTTGGTGACACCATCCGGGACAAGGTACACGCCGCACAACATAATGTCGACACGCAATTTTTCCCGCCATTTTTCTTCCCGCCAGTTCTTCCCTCCAGTTCTTCCCGCCAGTTCTTCACTATATATATGTAGGGTTGGCCTCCATTATCATTGCACATCTCTAGACTCATATCTGCAACCTCATCACTCTTTCCCATGGCTTCCACCGTAGCACTAACTCCCAGGGAGGCGGAGGCGCTTTGCGCCTCGAACTACCCCTGCCCGCCATGCTACTGTGTCCCCGTCGGCTGGATTCTGAGCGCCGGAGGCGTGCCGGTTCCTCCTGTCCCTCTAGGTGTGGCGCGTCGGATGGCCATCACGAACCACTACTACTTCGAGCTCACGCCGGAGCAGCGGAGGAATCCCAGATGGCATCCCGACTATTTCCTGACTTGGGAAGCCTTCTTCGTGGATCGGCATGAGAGGGCACTCGCCAGGCACGAGGAGGAGGGCCCACCTCCTCCGAACTTCAACGAGGCCGGCTGTCGGCTGTGGTGGCGCAGCCGGACTCTCCAGAGCGTCATGGCGTACGACACAACCGCTGACTCTAGCCCCCGCCTGCGCTACCCTCAAGTCCAGCCCACTCGTACTCAACCTTCAAGGTTCAACTAAGGCGACCCCGACGATGATAGCGACGACGGCCGCGGCGAGTATGACGACTACAGTGGCGAGTATTATAGGTGTAGGCAGGAGCATGACTGAATTATTCCAATATTGCAAAACAAGTTCGGCCGATTGTGGCTTAATCTGGCAATGTATCTTAATTTTCAATTCTTCTATGTAACTTTGTGTTAGTTGCGTTATGTACTTTAATTCCAGTTCTATCCTAATCAAATTTTTTTTCCGCCCATTATTTTCCGCCCTTTTTTTTCCGCCCATTAAAAACAAAAAATGGTTTTGAATTACGTATTCAAATCCAAACATTTTTTATGTTTAAAGTTTTTCTAAATTCCAAATTGATATTAATAAAATATAAGTCAATTCATTTTAAATTGTAAATGGTTCATATTTTAAATGGTTACATTAATTATTTTTTAAAACAGAAAATGGTTTTGAATTATTTATTCAAATCCAAACACTTTTTATGTTTAAAGTTTTTCTAAATTCCAAATTGATATTAAAAAAATATAAGTTAATTCATTTTTAATTGTAAATGGTTCATATTTTAAATGGTTACATTAATTATTTTTTAAAACAGAAAATGGTTTTGAATTATTTATTCAAATCCAAACACATTTTATGTTTAAAGTTTTTCTAAATTCCAAATTAATATTCAAATATATAAGTTAATTCATTTTAAATGGTTACATTAATTATTTTTTAAAAATAGAAAATAGTTTTGGATTATTTATTCAAATCCATACACTTTTTATGTTTAAATTTTTTCTAAATTCCAAATTGATATTAAAAAAAATATAAGTTAATTCATTTTTAATTGTAAATGGTTCATATTTTAAATGGTTACATTAATTATTTTTTAAAACAGAAAATGGTTTTGAATTATTTATTCAAATCCAAACACTTTTTATGTTTAAAGTTTTTCTAAATTCCAAATTAATTATCATTTAAAAAACAATACAAATTTAAACCCCAAAATAAAAAATAAGGCGGGAACAGAGAGAAAATACCTGAAAAAAATTTAAAAACAGGGGAATATGTCCCTGTTGGAGCCACCAACCGGGACTAAAGACCCCCTGTGCGCCAACCCTTGGTCTGCTGAAAATATTGGAGTATACGTCCCGGTTGGTGGCTCCAACCGGGACGTATAACCCTTTAGTCCCGGTTGGAGCCACCAACCGGGACTAAAGGTCCTTTGGTTATAACTGACGCCCCTCCTCTTCTTCTTTCCCATCTCACTTCTCTGCTTCTCACCGACGCGCGCACAGGAACCGCCCCCGACGCCGGCAGGCTGCCCAAGCTCGCCGCCACCCGCGCGTTCCGTCCGCCACCACCGCTGCCTCCGTCCACGCGCGCCCCGGCTACTTTTCCCCCTCGCGCGTGACCTCAATCACCTGGATTGGAAGCTCCGTCCGCCGTCTGTCTCCGTCAATTCCGGCGTCTCCCGAGCTCGCCCGGCCTCGCCACCACCTCTGTCGTGTTCCTGGTGAGCTGCTGATCCTCACGGTGTTCTTCTTTCTCTCCCTCTCCTCCTGTACTACTCTCCCCGCGTGTGCCCGACGCCGCCGCCGTTCGAGCTCGACGGAGGCGACGCTCCGGTGACCAACAAGGAGCGGCGCCGCCACTCTCTTTCTCCCTGCATCGCGCTCTCTCTAACGCGCCCATCCGCGCGTCCAGGCGTGCCCGCTATCGCCGTCGCTGCCGCTGCCTGGGAGCTCACCGCCAGCGTGACGTCGTGCTGACGTCACTCGTGCTCGCGTGGCAGCTGATGTGGCCTAGGGCCCATCAGTCAGCCTCAGTGGGTAGGCTCCTCTGTGGTATAAAAATGATCTGTACGCGTGGAGGCTGAGTTGGCACTGGGGCCCTTCTGTCAGTCTCACTGGCTAGGGGGCGCCCCGGTGTAAAAACTATTTGCCTTTTTTTTAATTCGAGAAAATGATTTAATATTGTAAAATCAATAACTTATTGTTTATATGTCAGAAAAATACAAATAATATATCAAATTGTTCAGAAAAATGAAACCTATCTATTTAACCTATAATCATGCATTGTTCAACAACTTAAATGACAAGTATAATTAGAAGAACAAATATACCCCTCTCATATGTTCCGGAGTTTCCCCGAGTTAGGGTTTTCACCCCTCGGAACCCCGATTAAATCGTCGAGCATGTCTTAGGGTTACATTCCAATGCAAATTAACTTGTCATATCATCATACTTGCTTGAGCATTGCATCGATGCCATGTGTTGATTGTTTCCCTTTCTTTTCGGTGTTTCGATTATTAGGTTTATTATTAGTTAGGTATTATTAGGTTTATTAATTAGTTTGATATTATTGGTCTTCGGCCCCACTGGTCAGTCACT
Organism: Avena atlantica; assembly: GCA_910589765.1. Taxonomy (NCBI): domain Eukaryota; kingdom Viridiplantae; phylum Streptophyta; class Magnoliopsida; order Poales; family Poaceae; genus Avena; species Avena atlantica. The sequence goes on along the minus strand of OU342739.1, from coordinate 524,633,023 downwards.
GTGGGTATCCCTAGACCCGATTCACAATGCCAAGCAACTTAAAAGCCCTATCTTAGATAAGGAATCATTAATACCCCTTAGGTGCATCTGGGTTCGACGATGTGCCTATCTACTACACGGTTTCCTTTTTGTAGCTAGGTTTAGGGTTTAGGGTTTATCTTCATTTTTATTATTGTGTATGTATATATTAGGGTTTCTCTGAATTAGGGTTTATATCTCTCAACACCGTACCTAACTTTCTCCTTTAGCCACTTTGACTTATTCGTTTTTCCACCTATGCAGAAAATATGGACGCACACGTCAGAGACGAAGAAAAGGAAAAGTTGATCCAAGGTGTGATCCGTGGGGAAGAAAATTTAGACGTATCAACGTTTCTAAACAACTCCGGTGAGGGTGATCCTCTTTTTACCGGAATAGACGACTTGTTTGAGGTTGAAGGTGTTTCCTTCCGCGAGGGAGAAGGCGATGCCTTGTGTAATCGAGAAGACGACCGCTCCAGCGAGGTGCATGTAATATAATCAATTCATTAATTAATCATCTGCTATCTGTATAGAAATAGTAACGATGATCTTTCTTCTTTTAGCCCTCCGGATCGAAGGAATCTACTGAAAAGAGCAGACGAGGCCCAACCAAAAAGTTGCAAGACCATGAGAGGTTCAGGATCGAAGATGTCGCTGAAGACGGCAAACCGACAGCTCCCGTAGTTGTCGCAACCAAATTTGTGGCACAATGCGGAGTAATCGTTAGGGACTTAATCCCGATCACCATTAGAAATTGGAATAGGCCTGCTAATGCGGATGAAGAGGGAACATGTTTATTTGTCCCTAACCACGCCAAAGATTTACTGTGGAAGAGGCTCATGGTTAATTTCAAACTACCGAAGATAGAGCTGGATCCAAATGCGGAGGATCCAGTTGAGGACGCCTTACAACATGGGAGAGCCATGGAGGCTAAGGTCAGGGAGTGGGCTTTGAAGAAGATGGCCCAGTGTTTCACCAACTGGAAGAAAAGATTGCACCTTGACTATGTCGTGAAAGAGAAGACTCCCGATTTCAAAAATATTCAGTTTGAGAAGATAAAACCATTCTGGGCTGAGTTTGTGGAATACAAGACATCAGAAAAAGCCAAGAAAATGTCTCAAATGAATAAGCTGAATGCTGCTAACAAGAAGTATCACCATACTATGGGGCAAGGTGGCTACAGGGCTGGCATTCCTAAGTGGGAGAAACTTGAGAATGAACTGCGTGCTAAAATGATCACCCCAGAGACAGACGATTGGGTAGAACGTGCAAGGAATTGGTTTTACGGGCATGGGGGCACGTTGGACTCGGAAGGGAGGTGTATATATAACATACGACATAAAGAAGACCCCTTGCCAATCGAGAGGATGAGAAAAGCAGTACAGGCTGTTAAAGATGGGGACTTCATTCCCGATAGAGAGAATGATGAGCTCACACTCGCCCTTGGAAATAAGGAACATGATGGACGAACACGAGGCACAAGAGGCTCCCAACCATGGAGGACTGCGTTTCCCAAAGAGAGGAAGAAATATCCTGATAGAAGCCGTCAGAGGAGAAAGGACAGGGTGGAAGTTGAAGCAAATAGTCAGAAAGAGCGAATGCGTTTAATTGAAGAACGATTAAAGCAACAACAAGATGAAATTAACGCACTTAAAGAGCAAAGTACTACCGGCCCATCTCAGCAGCACACTGCATTCGATGCTACCGGCCTATCGAATAATTGAAAAAGCAGCGTGGCTTCCACCGAGGTCCCGGGTGATGACAATGGCGATGACGATGATGCACCGACGATGGCTCCTGTTGGCTACCCAGTGGATGATATCACAGAGATGACACACTGCGAGCTACATGTCAAAGTTGTGAACATATCAATGAAGGTGGCGGTCGGCTATGCCTTACCAATTGGACCCACACCAACTTACCACTGTCGTCCGGTTCCAGAGGGCTACGCTGTTGTCGGCGTGGATGAAATCATGCCCACCTTTGAAGTTTTGGATCTTCACTACCCTGCAGGTGAAGGGGATGTGACTGTACTGGGAGACGCAAAAAACGTCACCATTCTATGGCCGAAGGAATGTATCGTGCTTCGAAATCACACGCCAAGGCCATCTTCGCCGCTGCCTCACCCGTCTCCAGCGAGGTCGTCGTCGCCGCGGCAGCCGTCTTCGTCGCCTCACCTGGCTCCGTAGCCTCACCAATCTCCGGCGCAGCCATCGCCGCGGGAGCCATCGCCGGCGCCTCAGGGTAAAAAGCGTAAGCGTACCGCTACTGTGCCTCGTGGTAAGCGATCACCGAAACGTAAACAAGAGCCTCTTCCAAAAGTACCAAAGGTTCCTCCCAAGAGATCTTATGACTGTCTTGAAGAGGAGACTGCGGCGATCGTTGATGCGGAAACGACAGCGTTTTTCGCTAAGCTGAGGCGGCCGAAAGAGCCAGTGTTCCCCAGCACCATAGAATAAAAAGCCAAAGTGTTGAAAATGCTAAAGACTCTTCATCAACCCGAGCCAAAGCTGTCATCAGACTATGAGCGTTCTATTCTCAAGTCACATGCGGCACAAAAAGCCTCGAAGAGCAGTACTGATGCAAGCGAGAAATCTGTTGCCCAGCTCGGAGAACAAGCAAAACAGACTTGCGCCCCTCTCAAGGTGATTTCCCAAACCAATGTGGGGTCGAGCAAATATGGGGCCGAAGAGCAGTATGGTCCAGAGGTAGTTGCACAATACGGAGAAGCTGTCGCTGCTCAAGGTATGAGTATTGCCCAGTACTTATCCCAGTTAGAGTTCTTCCCCGTGAGTGAAATAGCATACAAATACCAGTACGGCAAACCTCTCGTCAAACCTGAGGAGGTAAACAATCTTCCAACAAAAATGCGAAGATTGCATAACTGGTACTTGCATGCTACAAAGGCCGGGGCTAACTGGATAGTGCTGAAGGTTATAAAAAAGCATTATGGGAAAGATATGGATGACATGATATCCATTGAATTTGATGAACTATTTCAATTATTCAATCAAGATGCCTTGGACAAATCGATCATCAGTGCCTATTGTCTGTAAGTACTAATTCTGTAATTAATTTAGTCTCCAGGTATCTCACCTTGTTTATTGCATGTATGTAATCATACTGTAATATGCAGAATAAAGATTCTCGAATGCAGCAGAGGACAAATCTATGACATTGGCTTCATTGACCCATATTGGGTTCATCAAGCTAATCTCAAAACAAACCCCCAGGATACGGAGGATAATATAGTACACGCGTTAAGGTTTCAAGAAACCAAAAGGGAAATACTATTTCCTTACAACTTCGAGTGAGTGTTATTGTCTTGTATACACTTTCTATTTCGCTTACTCGATGTTAAGTATATAATTGATTAGTTATGCATTCGCAGCTACCACTATATTCTGTTAATCATTCAACTTGACAAAGGGCGTGTACTAGTCATGGACTCGAAACATAAACCCCTTGAGACGTGGAAGGACATGCAGATACTTCTCCAGCGGTAATTCTAATCATTACGACACTATATCGGCAACGTTCGTGAATTTTATGATATCAAGTACTTAATAACTTATTTTATTCGTTTTCTACGTCGGGCAGCGCTTGGAAACGGTTCACCAACAAGGCTAGGGGTGTTTAGAAAGAGGAGCTTACATTTTAACCACTAAATGTAAGCACCACTAGCTATATCCGCGCATCTCTTTGATTCTAGTTTTGATACAGTTTTTATCATGCTTGATTATAATTTTGATTGAACTCTGTTCTCGTAAAGTGCCTGACGCAGGGACCAGGTAACAATCTATGTGGATACTATGTTTGCGAGTTCATCCGGCAGACGTGCGATGAGAAGGGCAGAAATTTAGAGCAACTCCACGTACGTAAATAATTTCTATAGTTTTTAATTACAATCAAATTGTGTTTAGTTTCATTCATATAGCCTGACTCCTTTTTAAAATCAGATCGAACGTCTACGGGACGGTCTTCTGCCAAAGGATCGCGTACGAGCAATTCAGGAGGAATTGGCGGGATTCTTGGATGCAGAAGTCCTAGACCCCAAAAGGGGAATACTACTCGGTTGTGTATAGACAGGGATTGTAAAAATAGCAACTTTGAAGGAATTGGCCGGTAGCATCGAATAACAACTTTTGTATGTAGTGCATGAACTCGATCTGTGTATTGAATGTAATATTGTCATGATATTCATGATGTAATATAAGGTTCCTTCATTGATAAGTGCAAATCACTAAATAAACAATAAAACAACCTAAATGAATTCTCTGCCGCGGCACAAAAAGTGGCGAAAATGCTGCCGCGGCAACAAAATGTGCCAAAATGAATTCTTTGCCGCGGCAGAGAAATGAGCCAAATCTCTGCCGTGGCAGAAGGTTATTAGTCCCGGTTCGTGTTAATGCTCCACCCCCCTCGCCCTCTGCCGCTGCCACGTGTGCACCCTTTAGTCCCGGTTGGTGGGGCAACCGGGACTAAAGGTTAGAGCTTTAGTTCCGATTGCCCCGTCCTGGTTGGGCAACCGGGAAGCCCCGTACCAACCGGGAGCTATAGCCCCGTTTTCACCAGTGAATGGAGTCCGAACTCTAGGGATCTGTATATTATAGAAATTCAAAAGGTTTCAAAAAATTGTCAACAATATTTGGATATATTAAATGATGTATATTACAAGTGTGCAAAATCGTAGCATGAAATACTTAGTATTCTATCCTACATAAATGACAAAATGTGGATCAGCATATTGTGAATAGAGTTTTTTTTTTAAATAGAACGTGTAAGTTTTTTTCATTTTGGTAGAATAAAATAAAATAATTGTGCGTTTATAGGATACACCATTGACTATATCCAAACTACCTTGTTTGGAGTATTTTAAATAAAGTATGATTATCAAATTCTTTGAAACCAAGGGCCCCCCCTCGAGCTCGGACTCCATTTTTCCGCAGTCACCGTTCCGCACTATATATGTACACACATACTTATTGCGTGCAGTCCCAATTCCATCACTATTAAAATACAGAACTTTGAAGAACTAATTAATTCCACACCCCAAAAAGCAATCCACCAATCGGCACTTTAGCTATCTATCAAAATTTTAGTTTTCAAATTGAAAAAAGGTATAATGCCATATATTAAGTAGAACAAACCCTTACCAAATCACCATTATACAATTTGAAAAGAACATCCAAGATATTAAGGTGTTGAGACCTTCTTGATCATGTGACCGGTGGCACGCTGTGAGTCAATTTTGGGCTGCCTCTGAACCTCCAGGGAGTGTTTGGTAGCATGCATATACCCGTGACAGGCCTGCTTACGATAAAAAAGGGCCGGTTGGTTGCCTGCACCAGCCCATGTTGTGGTCTGCGTGTGTCTTAAAGTAGGCCAAAGCGAGGACAGTGACAAGTAAGGTAGATCTGACAACAGGCCGATTGGTTGCCTGTGGCACCAAAGAACTATCCTAATCTTTGGTAGTATGCACCATTGATTTGTGTATCAAGTAAGGTAGATCTGACAATAGTTCATGGATGAACATTTGCCGATGATTACACTAAGGGCACTTTGAGTTTGATGACAAGGTGATTGAACCAGGATGTGTGTTCAACGGTTTGTTTATTCCGCTAGGTTCACTCACCCCGTCTCTGAAACCGGTGTTCGTCCATTGCCGCATGCAATAATTCTGATAACTACAAATCAAACCTATATGAGGCAATGTTTCCTCCTTTACGAACTACCAATGACTAGGATAGTTCCACATGCAACAACTTTCTATAGATGGGATTTATTATCTATTAATTATTCTGAAAGAGGAAATTTTTGCAGGATCCTTGGTACTAAGGGGTCATCTATGGAGACATGTTTGATTGTTGTGATCTTATTTCCCTACTATGTTTGATACACCGATGATTACAATTTTCACACAATGTAACTTTAAGGATGTCTGATCGAACCTTGTTGTATGTGCAAACCCTGTATTTTTGCATCTGATCGGGTTCGCTCACACCATCTGTATGTTGGCTCGTGTATTTGTGTTGATTTATTTGCTTTGTGTAGATTTCTTTGCTTTGTGTTCATTGCTTATCTTTGTGAGTCATTGCAACCTATCAAGATCGGTGGCCCTGGAAAGGAGCCCGCCAATTATTCAAACAAGAGGGCCAAAAAATCAGGAATGCCTCCCAATTTTGGCTCCTGGGATGAGGCAATGACCCCTACCCAGTTCAGCAAGGTGATGATATACCTGCACTGGGATTGCATCCTATCCCAGAGGCATTCAGGCCATATTTTAACAGTTCCCTGACACGTCCACTCTAAAGATGAAGACAGGCTGCCAATGGTACATCACGATCTCAGATGTCAATGGTAAATCTTGCTTCGATCAAGGTTGGGAACCTTTTGCAGTAGATCATGAGCTGAAGATCGGTTACTTGCGGACCTTCAAGAAAATCTACCCAAAGATTTACAAGGTGGTCATCTACGACTGCACTCAAGTCGAGGTTGTGAAGAGGTTCCCTAAGCACCCTAAAGATTTCAGGATGATCATCAAGCACCAATGACTTCTATTTAGATAAAGTAGTTCTGATTTGTGTGTGTAGTCGTGAACTAGTAATTTTACGTGCCCTGTCGTGAACTATCGTTGATATACATTTGTGTTTGTGTCTGTTTTTAGCGGTATCCTCACCTCTCTCCAAAAGAGGTGACCATATCAGCAACGCTGCAAGCAACCAAACGCATTGCTTCCTTGTGTTTATAGATGCATGCAGGCAACCAAAAAACCACATTTCTGATTTTCGTGGATGCAAAAAAAGGTATACAGGCTACCAAACGGGATGCCATTCATGGTCTAAGGCATGTATGAGTCAAACACTGCCCGACAGAACAAAAAAATGCATGCAAACTACCAAACACGCCCCTAGAACACCACTGGAGTAAGGATTGTTAAACAATGTAATGTACATAGTCGTGTTACTCTCATGTACATATCCTAGATAGGTGTTGTACCGCGTCATGTATAAGACTTGTTTTTGCATGACTAGGGCACGGATCCTTTGTATGTTGATCTCATATATAAACACCACACAAGCCTAGTCAAGAGTAACACTTCACATAAATCTTGATACGGTATCAGACACGGGTTTTTCCAATGCATCTAAGAAAAATCACCAAAACCATTTGAGAAGAGAGACGTCGCCGCCTCCTTCCATGTCACCTAGTGGTTCTTCCTAGTCGACCTCAACTGGCGGAGATCCTCTCAGCGTCATCCTCTCTGATAAGTTTAAGTTGACCGGGAGAAATTTTGTACTACGGAAAATTCAGATCTTGCCAGATTCCATGCCACACCGCTTGAGTGATATCTCAATGGATCGATGCCATCTACAGACAAGAGTTCAAAGACCAAGGACAATACAAGGTGGAGGTAAAAATCCCTAACACTGTGTATGAGAGGTGGATCTTGCAGGACCAACAATTGTTCGGTTATCTTTCGCAGAACATGCCAAGGGAAGTGCTAACGTACATGTTCGGGAAATCTACTTTAGCTGGTGTATGGAACACAGTGATAGATATTTTCTCCTCCTAGTCCAAGGCGCATGTGGTTCATCTACAGACCAATTTGAATCAAACATGCAAGGAAAACAATAAGGGCGCAGTCTATTTTTGTTAGATCAAGAGCCTTTCTGATGAGATGAGGATTGTCGGCAAACCTCTTGATCCAGAAGATATTATTCGTATGTGATCACTGGAATGGATGACGATTACAACAGTTTTGTAGTTCCAATCAACATGTTGATCAAGGCCCAGCAGTCCATTATCCTGGGAAATATCTATGCCCAGTTTCTCCCTTATGAGGCTCGTTGGAGTCATGAAACCCTAATGGTGAATCGTCAGTTAATGCTGATATTCGTGGCAGAGGGCGTGGATACTGTGCCGGTCATGACGGTGGCCGTGGCGGTGGATGAGGTGGCTACTCCAACCAACTAGCGACGGCTATGAGTACCTCATGTCTATGAGCCAGAAGGTTATCAATGAAACAAAGGCAATGGTACTCACGATAATTACCAAGGTAACTCAACAGTTTGTCGATCATGATCAACAAGGTCCAAGCCCCATATGCCAGGTGTGTGTGGCAAGGAAGGGCATATTGCGCTGAACTATTGGAAGAGGTTTCAGATGAGTTACCATGGTTCTAAGAAATCAGCAAGAGCAGCCATTTTATCATATGGATTCGATAAAAATGGTAACTCAAGAGTTTGCCGATCATGATCAAGAAGGTCCAAGCCCCATATGCCAGGTGTGCGGCAAGGAAGGGCATATTGCGCTGAACTATTGGAAGAGGTTTCAGATGAGTTACCATGGTTCTAAGAAATCAGCAAGAGCAGCCATTTTATCATATGGATTCAATAAAAATTGGTACATCGATTCTGGAGTAACCTACCACATGACGAGTGAGCTTGCAAAGCTACACATGAGAGATCCCTATGATGGGGAAGATAAAATCCACACAGCCAGTGGTGCAGGTATGAATATATATCATATTAGTCACTCATTAATTTGTAACCCTAATCATACTTTGCATCTTAATTTGTTTACATGTTCCTAATGCCACTAAAAGTCTCATTTCCACTAGTCTCCTTCCCAAAGATATTCATTCTTTTGTCAAATATTTTCCTAGTTCGTTTTATAAAGGAACGAAACATGAGGGTGGTCCTTCTATAAGGTAGATGTATGGATTGTCTATATCCTTGTCATCATCGCCTTCTTCATCCTCTGGCCGACAAGTGCATGATGTCATCAAGTATACTATATATCATTGGCATAGCCGTCTATGTCATCCATCTTCGGCATCAGTTTAGCATGTTCTTAAAGATAATAATATTACCTTTATTAAGTCAAATAAAAAGTCTTTTTATGCTAGTCAAAAGGGCACATGTCATTAAGTCCCATATCCAAAGTCATCTAGTGTGTCCAGTTTTCCTATTTAACTTCTAATTTTTTGATGTTTGGGGCCTCTGCTCCATCCTCTTTTGAAAGATATAAATATTATTTCATTTTATCCATGATTACACCAAATTCACATGGATATATCTTTTGAAAAAAAATCAAAGTGTTTCATAAATTTCATAACGTTCAACATCATTTTGAGCAACTCTTTGATAAAAAATAATTTCTATGCAAATTGATGGCGTGAGTATCAAAAACTTAACTCTTCATTAAAAGAATAGGCATATTCCATTTTATTTCATGTCCTCATGTAAATCAACAAAATGGTCTCGTTGAACATAAACATAGACACAATGTTGATGTTGGTTTATTTCTTCTTGCATATGTTCCTATGCCTCCTCAATTCCAGGATGGAGACTTTCTTACTGCAGTCTATTTGATAAATCACGTCCCTAATATGGTTTTTAGTCTCAAGCTCATATTGAAAGCCTCTTTGGAAATAATAGTGATTATTATTTTTTTGCATATTTTCGGTTGTGCATGTTGGCCAAACCCCCTTCCATATAATAATCACAAATTGCAACTCCATTCAACACAATGTGCCTTTTTAGGGTATAACGGTCTCCATAAATTCTATCAGTGTCTTAATATCTCCACTGGTCGTGTATACATTTCACGTGACATTGTCTTTCATGAAACAATCTTCCCTTTTGTTGCTTTGCTTTCCAGTGCTATTTACATGCAAAAGTTAATCTTTCCTTCGTGTTTCTTTGCAACCTTTTAATTAACATGATGACGGGGAGTACGAACTCCAAGCTGATTCAGCTGCTAATCCTGCTAATAGTGCTATTGCTGAGTTTATTGAATAGGAATCATGACATAATTTTATGCCAGAGGCAAATTCTGGTGCTTGTGCAGGTTCCGATGAAGATATACCTGTTTATTCCCCTACTACATCCGTTCGACATAGCAACTTAGACCGATCCGCCTCAGGATAGGTACCGCAATCAACTCTAGGTGTACTCCTATGTGACGATGGTGTCTTGCCACATGGTGCAATTCTCCCGTTTCCTCTTCTATGGGTCGACACGGTTTTGAATGCCACGTCTAATGAACGTGGATATTCTGCATCCAGTGCCTCTCCGCGCAACTCACACATGCATCAACTTTGGTTGGTTTATCTACTTCTGTAGATTCCCCTGGATCTTCTGTGAATAGTGTAGCTCCAACTATAGTGCTCATACAAGGAAGCAACATGGAGTTGTTTAGCTTCATGAAAGGCTTCAACATGTCAGTGATGGTCGTGTGCAGTATGATCGGATTCTCTTTGCTAATATTTGCAGTTCTAGTGAACCAAATAATGTTCAGGAAGTTGTTGTTGATCCTAGATGGCACTACTAGGAAATAGCTAATCAGTGGCACATATTTTTACAATTCTCTGGGCATATAGGATATTCCACTGTTACCTCGCCGCTATTTTTCTGTGGCACATATCAATATGCGCCACCAAATTTTTTTTGAATATAAAAAATCGGTCCAGATGTAGGCCGGAGGTGGGGGTCACCGGTGGAGGGCTAGGCCAAACGTGGGTGGAAGAGGGTGTCGCTGGAAGAGGAAGAGGCCACCAGAGGTGGTGGCCAGTGGTGGTGGCTGGAGGAGGAGGAGGAGTAGGAGGATACCGATGGAGGAAGGGGATTGCCTAAGGTGGAGGAGGGGGTCGCCAGAGGAGGTCGCCGAAGGAGGAGGATGTCACTAGAGTGGTGGAGGAGGCCATGGATGGGGGTGGTGGAGGAGATCGACGAGTAGTAGAGAAGGAGGACGGAGGAGAAGGGGAGGAATAAGGGTAGGAAAAAGGGAAGGAAGTGGAGAAGGAGAGAATAAGTGGAGGATAGGAGTAAAGGAGAGGAGAGAAGGAGAAAAGAGAGGGAGAAAGGGCGCCACATAAATGTCTCTCCATTTTTGCAGGAAGAATTATTATTTTTGAAATAAAATTTTACTCTTTTTGAATTTGGGGATTCTGGAAAATCTAGTAAATTTGAAAGTGAAATTTTGATATGATCGTTTTAATAGGTTAAAGATTTTCTATGGAGGTCATATGTAAAATTAGGAGCCGTATTACCGAGACATGACTTTTTTGAAAAATACATTGAAATTCATGTTTTCCAATTTCCCGAACAACTATACCACAAAATATAACTACATCTCAAAGAAATTACTTTTTAAAAGATTCTATCATTTTCATTTATTTTTTACAAAACTTAAAAGGCAATCCGAGGGGTGGGTGGGATATGTTTTTGACTTTCTGTGGCGCATATGTCTATATCACTTTCTGTGGTGCATATATACATATGTGATGTTGGCTCAGTTGATGTAGAGCCTTGTTGGGAACCCCAAGAGCAAGGTATGATGAGTACATCATCAAGTTTTCCCTCAGTTATAGAACCAAAGTTATCGAACCAATAGGAGAACTAAACCACTTCAGAAGGTGTTGCTAGGAATGTGGAACCTGCACACAACACAACCAAAATACTCTGCCCCAACTTATCAATGAGGTTGTCAAGCTCACTGTTTTTGCTGAAAACAAAGGATTAAACGTATAGTGTGGAAGAAAGTAATTGCTTGTGGTAATTGCAGAAAGTAAACAATAGATAGAATATCAATAGGAAGGAATGGACTAGGGTCCATAGTTCACTAGAGGTTTTTTCTCCATAAGACAAATAACATGCTGGGTGAACAAATTACAGCGGGGTAATTGACAAATAGAGAATGCATAACAATGCATGTACATGACATGATCATCACTGTGAGATTCATTTGGGAATTACAACATGATACATAGATCGTAATCCAACTGCATCTATGACTAATAATCCACCTCCGGGATATCATTCGAACAACCCTCAGGTATTAAGTTGCAATCAACAGAGAATTGCATTAAGCAAAGTGTGTAATGTAAACCATACAATTTCCCTTGGGCAAAGGATTGTTGTTTTGTCCCTAGTAGCAATAACATATCTACAATTTTAGAAGTTTCTGTCACTCTCCTAGATTACTAGAGGCATGAACCTACTATCGAGCATAAATACCCCCTCTTGGAGTCACAAGTAAATACATGGCCAAAGTAACTACTAGCAACGAAGAGCATGCAAGATCACAAATAACAAAGACATGATAGAACAATAATCAATCTGACATAATACTCAATATCCATCGGATCCCCACAAACACAACATGTAGCATTACAATAAGATGATCTTGATCATGATAGGCAGCTCACAAGATGTAAACATGGTGGCACAAATAGGATAAACAACCATCTAGCTACTGCTATGGACCCGTAGTCCAAGGATGGACTACTCACAAATCACTCCGGAGGCAGGCATGGTGATGAAGAAGGCCTCCGGGATGATCTCCCCTCTTCGACAGGGTGTCAGGAAGAGTTTCAGATCCCTCCCAATCTAGGGACAATGGTGGCGGAGGCTATGAAATTTTTCGTGGAATTCTGATCTGGTATTTAGCATTTTCGTCTCGGGGGGTTTATATAGGAGAAGGGGCAAGGTCGGTGGAGCGCCAGGGGGACCACACCCTAGGGCGGCGCGCCCCCTGGCCACGTCTGGCCCAGATGTGGCCGCCCTGGGGTGCGTCTCCCCCTCTCCTTCGGGCTCCGTGTCGTGTTAGGAAAAATAGGAACTTCGGCTTTTATTTCATCCAATTCCGAGAATATTTCTTTACCATTTTTTTGAAAAAAAAATAGCAGAAAACAGGAAACTGACTCTGTGGCACTTGTTAATATGTTAGTTCCAGAAAATTCATAAAAATGCCACAAAGTATGGACAAACCATAATATAATTGGTGCAAAACAAGCATGGAGAATCAAAAATTATAGATACGTTTGCAACGTATCAACATCCCCAAGCTTAACTCCTTCTCTTCCTCGAGTAGGTAAGTGATAAACAAATAATTTTTGAGGTGACATGCACCATCACAATCTTTATCAAGGTATCACTATGTATTGATAGCTGGGATCAAAGTACTCTAAACATAAAGCATGAAAGATATATTTCTAACAATAAGACATAGCAACTATGTTGCAACATGAAAGGCTACACAAACAAATATCATGAATAATTCTTTGAAAGACATTTGTTTGTTTCACATATAGAAAACATAGCAAGAGAGGTATTCAACTTGTCCTTCATGGAATAGCAAAACATAAATGCATAGAACACCTTCAAAGTTCATAAGGGTGACTAGATACAAATAATTTAAGAACAAGCAATACCATAATTATGAATCAGTTAATAAGTTTTGGGACAATGCACATTGAACTCAAAATGAAAACTATGCTCTCTTAGCTGGTGCATAAAGATAGAAGATGGAGACTCAACATAAAAGTAAAAAAGAAAGGCCCTTCATAGAGGGAAGTAGGGATTAAAAGGTTTTATAAAGCTTCCAAAAATTATGGTACTTATTAGCTTTGAGCTCTCATTGCCCCTATCATAAGCATCTTGAAGTCATTAAGGTTAAAGTGAGTGCAAATATGAGTTATTGTCACATCCCAAATTTTAGATTTGGTCTTGCATATCATTCATAGCATTGCATCATATCTTTCCATGCAAAACCGTCGAGTAGAAAGGTTCGGCGAAGCGCCATCGTCAAAACCCTATTTTGTTTCGCCCCAAGTTTACTGCGGGGAGCTCTAGTAAGACTTGCAACAACCACCCCTGTAGGTTCGAGTTTTCGCTCAAGCTTCGACTGAAGGTTGTTCCCCTCGACGATACGAACCCGTAGGCGCGAGAATCGCTCCAATCGGAGTTCGTATGCAAAAGACTCGGACGTTTTAATAAACCGCCGGAAAACGGTCCGAAAGTTCGGACCGGTTTCCGAATCGGAGTCCAACCGCGAACCGTTTCTGTTTCAGTTTTCCGCGCGTAGGACTATTTCAAGAGGGGCCACCGCCGCCTCGTAAACCGTGCCCGACCCCGCCGCCACAACTCCCCCCCCCGCGTGACCTCCTCCCTGGCGCGCCTCCCGAGACGCGCCATCGCCGCCGCCTCCCGAGCTCCTCGCCGCCGCCGGCCACCCCGCCGCCGCCGGCCGTCGCCGCCACCACCGCCGGGTTCGTCTCGCCGTCCTCTCTTCGTTCCCGCCGTCCGCGCCGCCATCCGCCGCAGCCTTCCGATCCCATCTGCGCCGCGCCGCCGCCATCCGCGCTCCGCGCCGCCGCGTCGCGCACGCCACCCGCGGCCATCGTCGCCGCAGCACCACCGCCAAGCCGCGCGCCCGCAGCGCCTCGTCGCCGCTGCAGCGTGCTGCGCCGCCGCCACGTACGCGCACGCGTACGCGCGTCATCGCATGTACGCAAGCGTGCGTTGTTGCATGTACGCGCGCGTGTTATTTCATGCCCGCATACACGCACGTACGCGCGTTGGCTCGCGCGCGTTTATTATTCCGGAACCGTAGTTGACGTGTGTACGTACCCGTGCAGGAAAAGTCTCGACGCCGGAACCGATCGTCGTCGCCATCCGGAGCTCGCCGCACCGTCCGGGGTTCGTTTCGCGACCCGTTTCCGGTAAGACAGCAGCCACCGTCAGATCTCAGATCAGCGGCTTAGATCGTTCGTTAACTGGTCAGCACTCCAGACGTTGACTAGTCAGACGCCCCAGACATTGACTGGTCAGACGTCCAGTCAGCGCCCAGTCATCAGACACAGTTGACTGGGTCAATTTCGTTAATCCTATTAGTTGGCAGATTTCGGTAGAATCTTGTAAATTGCGTAGAAATTAAACCGCTTGGCCAAAAATTGAAAATAAAATATGCAAGAGTTCAGTGAGTCGTGTAGAATCTCGCTGTACCTTTGGTTCAGACTTGATACCGTCAGGTTTAGTACAGTTTAATCAAATGAGTTAATGGCCTTTTCGGAGTAATAAATTCGTAGTAAAAGTTTCGTAGCTCCAAAAATCACGTGTGATATGTCCCTGAACTCATATGAACGAGGGGAATCTCATCGTGAAATAAAAAGATAGGCTTACAGTAAAAACTTCTGCAGTATTTGTCTAATGGCTTTCTGCAGTGTTTTAATTACTCGGGATGTTTTATAACTCCTTTTTGAGTAATTCAAATTGGTACTGTTTCTTATCAGCGATGCTTATGCGGTAGAATTTTTCCAGGATTTTACGAACTGTTTACTACCGGTAGTGAATTATTTAAGTTCTAGCTCTAGTAGTGATCACTACTTTTGGTTAATAGTTTCCCTTGCGCCAAATCTATTTTCCATGCATGTATTCGGTAGTAATATGTATTAGTATTATGTGGTGCAGCTGTAGCACCAATTCACTTGCCGTTCTTGCATTCATGCATCATCTTTGTTGCATATGTTTGTGAATTGTTTGTTTATGAATGCAATTGTGTCGTGTAGATTGTGTGGAGTGCAACCCTTTATCGTGTGTGGATTGTTCCTCCGACCGCTACAACCAAGGCAAGTAGATGCTACTTTGTTTATGATATCGTCCTACTATTTTCAATGCATTGTCGTGTATTTTGTAGATGCATGTGTAGGATGATACTATCGCTATGCTATGTCCTATTATGTGGTAGGGCTTTCCTTGTAGATGAATCACCGTTTTAGATGTGCTTAGCCATGCTATGTTGAATGAGGGCTGGGTTACATCATTGATACTTGTTTTCTCAAAGTATTGGTTTGTGAAAACTAAAACAACTTAATCAATGAACCCCCTGGGTGTGATGGTATTGATAAATTTTGGTGGTTTCATTGCGGAAAGGCACCCAGGTATCAAGAGAGAATGATTGGCTTCTTTATTGTGTAGCTTACGTGTACAACCATGTGCCAATAATGAAATGGGCGGTTGGTTGGACTTAGTAGGTTGTGGTAACTCGAACCCGCGTATCCAGAGATGTAGAATTTTGGTAGGTTGGACCGGTGCGCGTCGGGATTGAGGAGCTACTTCCCGAACAGTCTCTTCTTGGACTTCTCCCTATCATCACCCAAAATGAGAGTGATGGTACGAGCTGGGCTGGCCAAGTCACATGGGTAAAGTGTACTAGCCTCTGCAGAGTGTATAATCTAATCGATTAGCCGTGTCCCCGGTTATGGACAACTGAGTTGCTTGATATTGATTCCATGACATGTTTCTCGCTCATTCTAATTTCATAATTGCTTTAACATTGTTGGGTTAACTTAATTGGGATCTTTTCAAATAAAATCAAACTGTTTATGAAAGTAGGACAAATGTATTTGCAAATGCAAGCCAGACACAGCTCCACTTGCCAAATATGCATGTAGATGTTAGAAATATTGTCTCCTTTACTAGCTCTACTTGCCATACATTCCATGTATTGACCCTTCGGGGCTGTTGCGTTTTATGCTGCAGGTTATTCCGATTCTGATTGATCGTTATAGGCCACGGTACTCCACTCGGCACTTTTTCACTTGTGGGCAATTTGAAGATTGGAGGATTTACTTGCTTTCGCTTCTACCTGAACAATTTGAGCTAGCTTTATGCTAAGCTTTTATATTGTAATAATGGTACTCTGGATCTTTGTAGATCATGATACACGGTTATTTTGCTATGATTATCTATCTTACTCTATTGTGGGCCAATGAACCGATCCAGGGATTGGCATGTCACATAGAGGCCACGGTCTTTTCAGAACCGGGGTGTCACATGATGGTATCAGAGCCCGTGTGTCGACTGTAGGATCGTGACCTAGGATTGGATTAGGAAGCCATAGAATTATTAAGCCTATATTAACACTGTCTTTTCTCTTATGCCTTTCACCCTCGTAAATTCTTACCATATGCTATTCTCACACTTTCCTCTTTTACTTGATAGATGGGAGACGTCAGGACTGAGTATGTCACCATGGAGTCACCAAGGCCCTTTTAGCTCAGCTCTCTCAGTCATTGGGATTGCCACTGCCTATGTTCAAGGGAAGAAGGCTGTACACCTATGGATATGGAGAGGATGCATGGGAGATCACTACCTTCATATTCAGAGATGCCGCCTTGCGAAACCCCGCGCACTTGGTCTACACCAAGATATACTGCAACTGGGGACTTGGAATCAACTTGGCTGTACATGAAGCCCTGTCTCGCCAGTGCCACTATGTCCGACACCTGCTGCCAGCAGATTCACCCTACCGTGATTATGGAAGGCGTGATGAAGAAGGGAACATTGTGATTACCCTGGGCGACAGGAACAACATGCCGCCCAGTCGGAGGCACATAGAGGACATGGAGAGGGAGAATGGAGCTCTAGCAGAGAAGGTGAGGATGTTGAAGGAGATAGCAGACTTTACTAGCAATGGAATGGTGGTCCAAGGACAATGCAATGGAATAGCTGTGGGAGTTCTGGAGACTGCCCTGATAGCCAGAGATGAGACCATAGCCCATCTTCATGGCACTGTGCAAGAGAATACCCAGAGCATACAACAGTTGCAAGGGACCGTCCAGGAAAGGGACCAAACCATTGAAGCTATGACAGCCCAGATTGCCGCTCTCCAAGCACAGCTGAATCCACCCTCCGATGATGACAATGGAGATGATGGCAACAATGGGGATGATGATGACAGTGGAGACGATGATGATGATGAGGACGAGGATGATGATGATGGATACGATGATGGTGGAGGATATGAAGCTGTTGCTGTTGCAGCTGAGAATGAAGAAGAAGAGGAGGATCCAGAAGAGGTGGAGTATGAGGTCTCAAGTGATGGTTCCGGAGAGGTGTACACTCCGCCGCCATGGTTGTACCGCGAGCCGAAGCGCCAACGCATGACCGCAAGGACCTACCTCAATCTCTTCAAGAAGTAGATAGAAGTCCACCAGTTAGTCCACGTTAGGCGAATTCGTTAGGATTAGTCTCGATCGTTGTGAAGCTTAGTTCGTGTTAGATTAAAAGTGTTTAGTTGCTTATTTGTGTACTCCAATATTCCAGGATTTATTTGTGCGAATTTTAATGAAAGAGTTATGGCAATTTGGTTATCATCTGTGTGTTTTTCGCTGCAGTTTTTCTGCTGATACAGCTGTACTGCGCGATTTTTCATATTTTTCTGGTAACTCGGAAAAATCTGAAAAACATTGGGCTGATGCGAAACTCTCTGTGCCATATGCACAAAAATTGGCTAAATTTTCTGACGAGTTTAAGTCAGGCGGAAAAATTCGTGAATGCTGCTGGACAGTTCTGGCAGATTGTTGTTTTGGTTGTCTAGTTGATCAACTGTTTAGTTAACCATTGCCAACTCTTGCAAAACTATTTCAGTAGTTATATACTGCTAGGATAACACCTGGGATGTTGCTGGATCGCTTGTTTGTTGATGTGTTGCTTGCTTGCGATTGTCTGCTATTGGTTGTTGTTGTTTGATCATATGCATGGGTAGAATCCTATTATCGTAGTTGATTCTTTCTAAACTTACCTATGCTGAACCGCAAATGCCTCCCCGCCGCCAACCCACTGAGATGGAGCAGCTCATGGCAGCTCAGGCACAGCTGACCCAAGTGATGACTCAGTTCATGGCGAATCAGAACAACAACAATGGAAACAATCAGCCTCAGGGAGATGCTCTCACCAGATTTCTGAGGTTAAGGCCAGCTAAGTTCTCTACTGCAACGGAACCAATGGTTGCTCTCGACTGGTTGCGTTCAGTCAACAAGGATCTAGTCACTGTTGGATGCACTGATGCTGAGAAGGTGAGATTCGCCGCTCACCTACTGGAGGGACCAGCCGCTTCTTGGTGGGACACATTTCAGATCACCCACCCGCTGGATACCGTGACTTGGGAAATGTTTGAGGAAGGTTTCAGGACCAACCACGTGTCTTCAGGAGTTTTGAGCCTGAAGAGGAAGGAGTTCCGCAACTTGCGCCAAACCAATCGCACCGTGGCCGAGTACATTGAGGAGTTCAACAACCTGTCCCGTTATGCACCTGAGGATGTTGACACTGATGCCAAAAGGAGGGAGAGATTCCTGGATGGCCTCAGTGATGAGCTTTCAGTACAGCTACTTGTGGTTTATTGCCCCACTTTCCAGGAGCTCATGGACAAGGCTAGGATCTTGGAAGGGAAGCACAAGCAGGTGGAGAACCGCAAGAGAAAGAGCAATACTCATCACTCTGGTTCACACCACAAGTCTCGCACTTCATATGATGGATACTCCAAGCATGGAGGAAGTGACCATGGGAGCCATGACCGCCGCGATGGACATCGTCATGACAACCATAGGAGCAGCCACCACAACCACAAGGGAGGACACTCTCACCACTCTGGAGGACACGGTGGACATGACCGCAACCGTGATCGCAACTTTGTGAAGAAGGATCTGAGTGAGGTGACGTGCTTCAAGTGCAAGCAGAAGGGGCACTATGCTGACAACTGTCCGGAGAGGAAAGGACTGAAGCCAACCAATGGCGAGAAGGCCACAGTGAACCACATGAATGTGGAGGAGATTCCAGATGAGCCAGACCTTGTGATTGGTAAGTTCCCAATCAACACTTACCCTGCAATTATACTTTTCGATACAGGTGCATCGCATTCATTCATATCAAGGGCATTTGTGGATAAGTATAAGTTACCTACTGAGTCTATGAAAAGGTCTATTAGAGTGAGTTCACCTGGAGGAGATATGATAGCTAGCGCGGGATGCCGCGATTTAACTGTGAGGATTGGAACACACAACTTCATTGCACATTTGGTAGTGTTGGATTCACAGGGATTAGATGTCATTCTGGGTATGGATTGGATGTCTATGCATGGGGGACACATAGATTGTGCACAGCGAGCTTTTTCACTCAAAACCCCGGATGGTAAGAGGATTAGATTCAAGTCAGCCGCACGACCTGGAAGGTGTAAGCTGAATTCTCTTAAGGGGGTTAGCATGGATACTGTGCCAGTGATTAGGGATTACCCTGACGTGTTTCCGGAAGAGCTGCCAGGGATGCCACCTGACAGGGATGTGGAGTTTCTTATCGACCTGATGCCGGGAACTGGACCAATAGCAAAGAAACCATATAAGATGGATGTGGATGAGCTGAAGGAATTGAAGAAACAGTTGAAGGAACAACTAGAAAAGGGATTCATTCAGCCTAGTGCGTCGTCATGGGGAGCACCTGTTCTATTTGTGGAGAAGAAAGACAACACCAAGAGATTAGTGGTAGACTATCGCTCGCTGAATGAAGTAACCATCAAGAACAAGTACCCTCTGCCGAACATAAATGACTTGTTTGATCAACTGGAAGGAGCAAAGGTGTTTAGCAAGATTGATCTTCGATCAGGCTATTTCCAATTGAAGATCCGAGAGGAGGATGTACCAAAAACCGCCTTCACCACTAGGTATGGTTTATATGAGTATACGGTTATGTCTTTTGGACTAACAAATGCCCCGGCATACTTCATGACCATGATGAACAAGGTATTTATGGAGTATTTGGACAAGTTCGTGGTGGTGTTTATTGATGACATACTGATATATTCCAAGGATGATGCTGAGCATGAGAAACATCTGAGAATGATTATGGAGAAGCTGAGGGAACACAAGCCGTATGCCAAATTCAGTAAGTGTGAATTCTGGCTTAACACTGTTGGATTTCTTGGACACGTAGTGTCAGGAGAAGGAATTGCTGTTGATCCAAACAAAGTGACTGCAGTAACAGAGTGGGAAGCACCCAAGAATGCGGGAGAGATTCGAAGATTTTTGGGACTTGCTGGATATTACCGGAGGTTCATAGAAAACTTTTCCAAGATTGCTAAGCCGATGACTGAACTTCTGAAGAAGGAGAGGAAGTTCGAATGGTCAGATGTATGTGAAGCCAGCTTTCAGGAACTGAAGCGTCGACTAGTAACTGCGCCTGTTCTGTGTTTACCAGATCTTCAGAAGGATTTCCAAGTGTACTGTGATGCTTCACGACAGGGACTTGGGAGTGTGCTGATGCAAGATGGGAGAGTAGTGTCATATGCCTCGTGACAACTCAAGCACCATGAGCGGAATTACCCCACACACGACTTGGAGTTAGCGTCAGTGGTTCATGCGCTCAAGGTATGGAGGCATTACTTAATTGGAAAACATTGTGATGTGTACACCGACCACAAGAGCCTGAAGTACATATTTACACAGAAGGAACTGAACATGAGACAAAGGAGATGGTTGGAACTTATCAAGGATTATGATATGAATCTACAATACCACCCAGGAAAGGCCAATGTAGTAGCAGATGCTCTGAGCCGGAAGGTTTATGCCAATGGATTGACAATTGGTGAATTGCCTGAGGATTTGTGCAAGCAATTCCAGGACCTTAGACTGGAGGTAGTATCTGAAGGATACTTGGCTACAATGGAAGTCCAACCAACGCTTCAAGACAGAATCAAGAAGGCTCAAGTGGGAGACAAAGAGATAGATGAAGTTAAGGAAAAGATGAAGGAAGGTCGAGCAAGGGAATTCCGCGAGGATGAGCAAGGTACCTTGTGGTATGGAGATCGTTTGTGTGTGCCCAACGATCCGGAGTTAAGGAAGTTGATTCTGCAGGAAGCTCATGACTCGCCGTATTCCATACATCCAGGCAATACGAAGATATATATGGACCTAAAGGACAGATTCTGGTGGAACAACATGAAAGGAGACATCGCAGAGCATATCGCCCTATGTGATGTATGTAGCCGAGTGAAGGCGGAACACCAGAAACCAGCAGGACAGCTACAGCCTTTGCCCGTGCCGGATTGGAAATGGGATAGAGTGGGAATGGACTTTATCACAGGACTGCCCAGGACCAGGTCAGGATATGACTCTATTTGGGTAGTGGTCGACCATTTGACCAAGGTAGCCCACTTTATACCGGTGAAGACGACCTATACGAGTGCAAAGTTGGCCAAGATTTACATGGACAAGATTGTGTGCCTACATGGAGTTCCCAAGAGTATCGTATCTGATAGAGGCACCCAATTTACCTCACACTTCTGGCGCCAGCTGCACGAGTCACTTGGTACTAGATTGGAGTTTAGCACAGCGTTTCACCCACAGACTGATGGACAGACCGAGAGGGTGAATCAGATTTTGGAGGACATGCTAAGAGCTTGCGCCTTGGCTCATGGTTCTAGTTGGGATGAGAATTTGCCGTATGCCGAGTTTTCCTACAACAACAGCTATCAAACCAGCATCAAGACGTCACCGTTCGACGTACTGTATGGGAAACGGTGCCGAACACCATTGCTATGGGATGGAGTAGGAGAACGTCAGTTGTTTGGACCTGATTTGATCAAGGACGCCGAGGAGAAGGTCGCCTTGATTAGAGACAGACTGAAGGTAGCACAATCTAGGCAGAAGAGCTACGCTGACGCCAAGCGCAAGGAAGTGGTGTATGAGATAGGTGATAGAGCATACCTTAGAGTATCGCCGCTTCGTGGAATTAAGAGATTTGGAATTAAGGGTAAGCTGGCACCTCGATTTATTGGACCGTATCGGGTCTTAGCACGCAAAGGAGAAGTTGCTTATCAGTTGGAGTTGCCAGAGGCTCTGTCTGCTGTTCACAACGTGTTCCACGTATCCCAGCTGAAGAAGTGCCATCCGGAGATGGTGGATACACCATTGAGAGATACTGTACCACTAGAGGAGGTTCAGCTGTAGAATGATTTGACCTATGAGGAGAAACCGGTCAAGATTCTGGAGACAGCAGAAAGGACTACCCGTACCAAGACAATCAAGTTTTGCAAAGTGCAGTGGAGTCACCACACCGAAGAGGAAGCCACTTGGGAGCGTGAGGATGACCTCCGAGAGGACTACCCACACCTATTTGCTAGCCGCGCCGAATCTCGAGGACGAGACTCATCTTAAGGGGGTTAGTCTTGTCACATCCCAAATTTTAAATTTGGTCTTGCATATCATTCATAGCATTGCATCATATCTTTCCATGCAAAACCGTCGAGTAGAAAGGTTCGGCGAAGCGCCATCGTCAAAACCCTATTTTGTTTCGCCCCAAGTTTACTGCGGGGAGCTCTAGTAAGACTTGCAACAACCACCCCTGTAGGTTCGAGTTTTTGCTCAAGCTTCGACTGAAGGTTGTTCCCCTCGACGATACGAACCGTAGGCGCGAGAATCGCTCCAATCGGAGTTCGTATGCAAAAGACTCGAACGTTTTAATAAACCGCCGGAAAACGGTCCGAAAGTTCAGACCGGTTTCCGAATCGGAGTCCAACCGCGGACCGTTTCTGTTTCAGTTTTCCGCGCGTAGGACTATTTGAAGAGGGGCCACCGCCGCCCCGTAAACCGTGCCCGACCCCGCCGCCACAACTCCCCCCCCGCATGACCTCCTCCCTGGCGCGCCTCCCGAGACGCGCCATGGCCGCCGCCTCCCGAGCTCCTCGCCGCCGCCGGCCATCGCCGCCACCACCGCCGGGTTCGTCTCGCCGTCCTCTCTCCGTTCCCGCTGTCCGCGCCGCCATCCGCCGCCGCCCTCTGATCCCATCTGCGCCGCGCCGCCGCCATCCGCGCTCCGCGCCGCCGCCGCGACCGACACCGCCGCCGCCGCCCGTCGCCGCAGCACCGCCGCCAAGCCGCACGCCCGCAGCGCCTCGTCGCCGCCGCAGCGCGCTGCGCCGCCGCCACGTACGCGCACGCGTACGCGCGTCATCGCATGTACGCAAGCGTGCGTTGTTGCATGTACGCGCGCGTGTTATTTCATGCCCGCATACACGCACGTACGCGCGTCGCCTCGCGCGCGCGTTTATTATTCCGGAACCGTAGTTGACGTGTGTACGTACCCGTGCAGGAAAAGTCTCGACGCCGGAACCGATCGTCGTCGCCGTCCGAAGCTCGCCAAACCGTCCGGGGTTCGTTTCACGACCCGTTTCCGGTAAGACAGCAGCCACCGTCAGATCTCAGATCAGCGGCTTAGATCGTTCGTTGACTGGTCAGCACTCCAGACGTTGACTAGTCAGACGCCCCAGACGTTGACTAGTCAGACGTTCAGTCAGCGCCCAGTCATCAGACACAGTTGACTGGGTCAATTTCGTTAATCCTATTAGTTGGCAGATTTCGATAGAATCTTGTAAATTGCGTAGAAATTAAACCGCTTGGCCAAAAATTGCAAATAAAATATGCACGAGTTCAGTGAGTCGTGTAGAATCTCGCTGTACCTTTGGTTCATACTTTTACCGTCAGGTTTAGTACAGTTTAATCAAATGAGTTAATGGCCTTTTCAGAGTAATAAATTCGTAGTAAAAGTTTCGTAGCTCCAAAAATCGCGTGTGATATGTCCCTGAACTCGTATGAACAAGGGGAATCTCATCATGGAATAAAAAGATAGGCTTACAATAAAAACTTCTGCAGTATTTGTCTAATGGCTTTCTGCAGTGTTTTAATTACTCGGGATGTTTTATAACTCCTTTTTGAGTAATTCCAATTGGTACTGTTTCTTATCAGTGATGCCTATGCGGTAGAATTTGACCAGGATTTTACGAACTGTTTGCTACCGGTAGTGAATTATTTAAGTTCTAGCTCTAGTAGTGATCACTACTTTTGGTTAATAGTTTCCCTTGCGCCAAATCTATTTTCCATGCATGTATTCGGTAGTAATATGTATTAGTATTATGTGGTGCAGCTGTAGAACCAATTCACTTGCCGTTCTTGCATTCATGCATCATCTTTGTTGCATATGTTTGTGAATTGTTTGTTTATGAATGCAATTGTGTCGTGTAGATTGTGTGGAGTGCAACCCTTGCTCGTGTGTGGATTGTTCCTCCGACCGCTACAACCAAGGCAAGTAGATGCTACTTTGTTTATGATATCGTCCTACTATTTTCAATGCATTGTCGTGTATTTTGTAGATGCATGTGTAGGATGATACTATCGCTATGCTATGTCCTATTATGTGGTAGGGCTTTCCTTGTAGATGAACCACCGTTGTAGATGTGCTTAGCCATGCTATGTTGAACGAGGGCTGGGTTACATCATTGATACTTGTTTTCTCAAAGTATTGGTTTGTGAAAACTAAAACAACTTAATCAATGAACCCCCTGGGTGTGATGGTATTGATAAATTTTGGTGGTTTCATTGCGGAAAGGCACCCAGGTATCAAGAGAGAATGATTGGCTTCTTTATTGTGTAGCTTACGTGTACAACCATATGCCAATAATGAAATGGGCGGTTGGTTGGACTTAGTAGGTTGTTGTAACTCGAACCCGCGTATCCAGAGATGTAGAATTTTGGTAGGTTGGACCGGTGCGCGTCGGGATTGAGGAGCTACTTCCCGAACAGTCTCTTCTTGGACTTCTCCATATCATCACCCAAAATGAGAGTGATGGTACGAGCTGGGCTGGCCAAGTCACATGGGTAAAGTGTACTAGCCTCTGCAGAGTGTATAATCTAATCGATTAGCCGTGTCCCCGGTTATGGACAACTGAGTTGCTTGATATTGATTCCATGACATGTTTCTCGCTCATTCTAATTTCATAATTGCTTTAACATTGTTGGGTTAACTTAATTGGGATCTTTTCAAATAAAATCAAACTGTTTATGAAAGTAGGACAAATGTATTTGCAAATGCAAGCCAGACACAGCTCCACTTGCCAAATATGCATGTAGATGTTAGAAATATTGTCTCCTTTACTAGCTCTACTTGCCATACATTCCATGTATTGACCCTTCGGGGCTGTTGCGTTTTATGCTGCAGGTTATTCCGATTCTGATTGATCGTTATAGGCCACGGTACTCCACTCGGCACTTTTTCACTTGTGGGCAATTTGAAGATTGGAGGATTTACTTGCTTTCGCTGCTACCTGAACAATTTGAGCTAGCTTTATGCTAAGCTTTTATATTGTAATAATGGTACTCTGGATCTTTGTAGATCATGATACACGGTTATTTTGCTATGATTATCTATCTTACTCTATTGTGGGCCAATGAACCGATCCAGGGATTGGCATGTCACATAGAGGCCACGTCTTTTCAGAACCGGGGTGTCACAATTATATTCTTGACAAATCACAAATTGAAAATCTGATGCCCCTTGAGTACAAGTACCGATACCTCATGCTACTCAACTTTGGTCACAAGCAAGTTCTTATCATTGTCAGTATATGTGTATCATAGAGAACCGCCAACGGGGTACCCCTTGCCCCATGACACAGGAGCTATCCCATATCAAAATGACAAGGCAACATACAGTGAGCATCTCATCAATCTTTTTATTTGCTATTTGCATAGTTTTTTATTGAGGATGCTTCATAGAAGGCCATTATGGTTTCGCTGCAAGTTTCCACCATGATTAGGCATGGCTTAGGTTAGCCGCCCATGTGTTTCTCTAACACATATACATACGCCATGGACTTACAAGCTCCCATATTATTTCACACCATCGGCATCTATAAACAAAAGAACATGATATCAACTAAATGAAATAAGTGCAGTGTTGAAAGCGTAACCCATGACAATATGGTTTTGCTAATTCCCAATTTATAACTTGCAAGCATATAAGCATGTAAGACAGTCACAATGGTTCAAGTTTATTAAGTGCAAGAAATAAAATGTGCCTTCAAGTTCATGACAGTTTTAATCACTAATTTTCACATAACAAAAATTTAATTTGGAAGATATATAAAAACATGAATATACTTGGAATGGTGTAACACACCATGCATAGGAATTTATAGTGGACTCTTTTGGAATAACTTGGTTTCTTGGGAGTTGGATGCACGAGTAGAGCTCATACTCAGTACAGGTGGAGGCTAGCAAAAGACTGGGAGCGACCAACTAAGAGAGCAATAATGTCCATAATCATGCAGAGCGACAAAACACTATTAATCAAAGCATAGAGTGATATCACAAGTCAAAAACTAAATGATCATAGAGGGTAATGTGAGTGGTTCATAGTCATAACATGGTGTAATCATGTGCCATGTCAACCCAAATAAAGCATCAAAGGAGAATACCACAATATTATTCTTTTGTATGCTAAAACAACGCATGATTCTTTCATGGCACATTAAGCAATCTCAATTGTTTGAAACAAGTCATGCTACAACAATAATCACTAAGCATATGGTCAAAGAAACATCTAACATGACACGATAAAGTCTAGGTCACGGTCAAAACAAGCTTCTTTTTGTACCACCATAAGCATGAAACATTCTACTCTTTTCCAACACCAATCAACTTATTTGAAACAACTCACAAAGATAATAATAAATAAAGACCACAGATCTTGTCTCACCTAACTACAAAGAAGAACTAAAAATTTCAAAGTAAAAGAAGAAGAAAACTAAAGCTAAACGCAGTGCTAGCAGAAGAGAACACTTACAAAACAATAAGAGTGAAAACTAGATGTTCTAGGCAATGAAGAACGGAGTGTGACTTCTCCAAAAGAAGTGTGTTGGGTCCAACCAACTTATTGCATCAAAAAAAATAAAATAAAACTATAAACAAGAACAAAGATGCTCCAAGAACAACACATAGTGCACGAAGCAAAAAATATAGACCTGTGATTTTTGTTGATGAAGAAGGGGATGCCTTGGGCATCCCCAAGCTTTAACGCTTGTACCTCTTGAATATTTCTTGGGGTGACACGGGTGGAATCCCAAAGCTTGAGAGTTTGTCCATACTTCATCTCATCACATCATTCTTTTCCTACACTTGAAAACTTCCCTCATACAAAACTTCACACAATCTTCATTAGCAACATCGGTGTATGCAAGATAATAAACCTTTGGGTTCAGTTTCAACTCAAGTAAATCATCCATTAAGACATAAGCTACTGTAGCAATTCCTTTTAAAAGCTCAAGTGATCAAAAGAACTCAAAAGAAATCAATTTAAGAGGAAAATGCAAATAATGGAAGAAATCTGTCAAAACAGACCTGCAGGTAAAGACCGATTTTTTCGTAAATCTTCTGTTGCTCAAATCGAAACGTGCAAAACTAACGAAAGTTGGGTAAATAACAGGGGCATGAGCACAAAACATTGCAGATCAATACGATGTTCTGGGATTTTCACGATTTTTTACAGCGAAGCACAAAAATCTGTTTCGGGACAGCAACTTCCCCAAATCTTACTTCCCTCTCATTAGAGGCTATTCTTGGCACAAAAACCAAACAAAAAGGATAAGGAGAGGTTATTACAGAGGCAATAACTTCCAAGACTCAACAAAAAAAACTTACTGAAATAAAAATTGGGTTATCTCCCAAGGGTGCTTTTCTTTAACACCTTTCACCTAGGCACATAAAGCAAGAATCGAGTATTTTCGAATGAAGAAGCGTCAACATCATAATTTATTTTAATAAGATAATCAAAATATAGCTTATTTATTTTTTGAGGAAAGTGTTCAATACCTTTCTTTAGTGGGAATTGATATTTAATGGTGCCTTCCTTTATATCAATAATGGCACCAACAGTTCTAAGAAAAGGTCTTCCCAAAATAATAGGACAAGAAGCATTGCATTCAACATCCAAAACATAGAAATCAACGGGGATAAAGGTATTGTTAACCATAATAAGAACATCATTAATTCTCCCCATAGGTTTCTTTTTAGCATTATCATCAAGATGGACATCCAAATAACAATCTTCCAATGGTGGTAAATCAAGCATATCATAAATTTTTCTAGGCATAATAGAGACACTAGCACAAACATCACATAAAGCTTTGAAATCAAAATCATTCACTTTCATATTAATGATGGGCTCCCAACCATCTTCTAATTTCCTAGGAATATAAGCTTCATGTTTCAATTTTTCTTCTTTAATTTTCATGAGAGCATTTGTAATATGTTTTGTAAAATCCATATTATTAGCACTTGCATTAGGACTTCTAGCAAGCTTTTGCAAGAACATAATTACTTACGAAATATCAAGATCAAAATTATCATTCAAGGTAATAGAACTTTTGTCTCCCATATTTCTAAAAATTTCAGCATTTTTATTGGAAAAAGTTCCAGTGGGTTTAGGCAATGTTGCAAAAGGAAAGGGGACTTTGTCTACACCAATTATTTTACCATTAATAATAGGAGGTTTGCTAGCTTCAACATCACTAGTGGTGGTAATGGTGTAGGGGTTCGTAGCATGGAAAACAAATATTTTCTACCGCATGAACACGCAATCAAGATCTAATCTATGATCAAGCCAAGATCTATCTACTAGATTGTAGCAACGAGTCAATAGAATACTAACCCTCGAAGATCCAAAGCGGTTAACGAGAGCAGATTCTCGTGGGTGATGTAGTCGTACACTTCCGATCTCAAGATCGCGTAGACGATCCTTCCGGCGCAGCATTCCGGTAGCGCTTCCGCAGTCGGTCACTCGTTCGGTACTCGATGAAGACCTTCCTCTCCCTTGTTCTAGCAGGCAGTGGAGGTTGTAGCACTCTCCTCGCGATTCCGGCAGCATGATGGCGTGGTACCGGAAGTAGAGGGGAGATCTCGTAGGGCTTCACCTTAAGCCAGAGCGAGTATGGTGGAGTATGAGAGAGGGCCTTGGCGATCTACGGAATAGAGGGCACCAAGGGGTGGTGTAGTCGGCGGCTAGGGCTTGAGGAAGCCCTAACTCGGCGACTTGGAGGAGCCCTAGGCGGCGGCTGCACTTGGTTGGAGGCACCAGGAGATAGGGTTTTGGTGTAGGGAGAGGGGGCGCCCTACCCCTTCTTTTATAGGTTGGAGGGAGGCGTCTAGGAGGAGGGAGTCCTCCTCCAACTCCTCCTCCATGGCCGGCGGGTGGAGGGAGTGAGACTTCCTCCCCAAGTAGGTTTCCTACTCTCCCTCCACCAAGCAAACTTGCCGTTTAACTTTTTCAAATTGGCGTTTGACTTTCAAACTAGGATTTGATTTCTCCCTTTATTTTGCCCAGCCAAGTGACCTAGTACATGATTCAACCATTCCACATTGTAATGAAACATTCATGTACCCTTCCCCTCCGGAGTGCCGGACCCTCCGGACCCTTTTAGAACATTCCCGATGAAAACACCGGAATCATTCCCCAACTCCGAAACAGGACTTTCCTTATATGAATCTTATTCTCCGGACCATTCCAGATCTCCTCGTGATATCCTGGATCCCATCCGAGACTCCGAACAACATTCGGTCTCTTACTCATCATTCCATAACTACTCAACAACATCGAATTCTTAAGTGTGTCTCCCTGCGGTTCGTGAATTATGCGGACATGATCGAGACACTTCTCTGATCAATAACCAATAGAGGAATCTGGAAATTCATATGGCTCCCACATATTTCTACGATTACTTTGCAATCTAATGAACCACTTACATATGATACCAATTGCCCTTTGTCTCACGATAGTTTACTTATCCGAGGTTTTGATCGTCGGTATCCCTGCATACCTAGTTCAACCTCGTTACTGATAAGTACTCTTTTCTCGGTTCCGTGGTATGTGATCCCTTGTGAGACAGTCACATGCTTGCAAGCTAATTGGATGACATTCCACCGAGAGGGCCCAGAGTATTTCTATCCGTCATATGGATGGACAAATCCCAATCTTGATCCATGTGTCTCAACCCATACTTTCCGAACACTCAATGCCACCTTTATAGCCACCCAGTTACGGTGTGGTGTTTGATGTCATCAAAGCATCCTTCCGGTGATGGTGATAAGCATGATCTCATGGTCGAAGGAATTAGGTTACTATGTATCAGAAAGCATATAGCAAATGAACTATATTAAATGACTTGATCTTTATGCTACGCTTAACTATAGGAGTATGTCCATCATATCATTCATCTATTGATATGACCCTGTTTGTTAATAACATCTCTATGTTCATGACCAGGAAACCATGATCATATATTAACCAACAAGCTAGTTTAACAAGAGGCTTTACTAGGGACTCTTTTATGTTTAAAAATGACACAAGTATTAATGTTTCCGATTAATACAATTATAGCATGGCATGTAAACATTTATCATAAGCATGAAGATATGATAATAAATACTTCATTATTTCCTCTTGGGCATATCTCCAACAGTCTCCCACTTGCACTAGAGTCAATAATCTAGTTTCAAACCTTTGTGTATTCAACACCTATGGCTTTCCGGTGCTGTATTTACACGATTGCTAGTGGTCAACTGATCTCCGGATCTGACACTTCCAGGTCCGTGTGTAATTGCATGTCTTTGCGTCTCTACGCATCACTCATTCTCTAATGAGATGGCTTTGTATAAATTTGGTCCTTTGGTGAGACCTTTAGTTCTTTGGGGTTAAAACATGTTGATAATATTGTCGTACAATATATCTTCATAGTACTATCCCGCTGTGAACCACACCTAGTTTGATAACAAACTACTTGACACAAATGCCCTCTTTTGCTTCTATAACAGCAGTCATATACTTAGCCTTTTGTTGTAGTATGTGTCACAATGTCTTAACTTTGGAACTCATCCAAATTCACTATGGAACTCACTTTCCATCATATTGTGCCACCCTTAGTTTAGATTGAGATAAACTTAATTTGTACTTTGTGACAAAACTAGTATCAATGTAGCACTTTTATAATGAACTAACCATCTATTTGTCATTTATACAAAATAATATACTCTTAGTTCTTCCAAAAGATCATAAGAATATCCTTACTATCGTCCAATGATCATCTTATGAATCATTCTGGTATATGCTCATAACATTTAGAGCATAGGACATATCTGGATTTGTACATATCACAATATGATTGATATAAATACTCTTTGTGATTTCATACATCAAGTATCAATCTATACTTGAACCTTTGTTTCACTTACCAAGTGTCAATACACTTGAATATATCATCAATATTGAACTCATTCAATCCTTTCTGTGCAACAAGAACCTTTCTTGTAGTTTCTATATTGAACTTATTCAATACATCATCTATGTACTTTCGGCATAACCATATTAGCGTCTATTGATGCCAAATATTTGGGTTTTTCCTAAGTCTTTCATCAGGATGAAATTCTTAACATGTGTTAATAAAATATACATCATTTCCAATCAAAAATATGTCTTCCACATAATGTATTAGAAACATGTCTTAGTGCTCCCACTTAATTTCTTGCAAATGCAAGCATCTTCATCGTCTCCGACGAATTTAAACTCCTTTAACAGTTTCATCATAGTGAAGATTCCAACTCCGCAATGCTTACTTCAACAATTGAAGTTTGCATATGCTTTTAGCATCCTTTGAATTAACAAAACCCTATGGACCGTGTTATGCACATGTCCTAGGTAACAATTCTATTAGAAGAACTTGTTTTGCTTATTCAACTACCACATAACAAAATTATATGTAGTGGTTGCTACATTAATCCGTCTAGACTAAATATCGCTATGAAAGATCAAATCTTGTCATAGTCAACCTTTGAACATTGTTGTGAACTCTTTCCTAACATGTCGACTATTTCATAGATGTGCAACATCCATGTCTATTTCTTTATAGATCCAAACACAACTATAAGGTCTTACACCATTCTCGAGGGTCCTTCAAGTTCAAAACTTGATTTCTCATGTATGGAACTATCACGGATTTTATGGCTTCAAGCCATTTTACGGAGTCAGGGCCCATCATCGCTTCTTTGCATGTAGTCCGTTCATTATTATCAAATAATGATTCAACCCTCAAATCTTGGTATTTGATTGTTTACCCGACCTACTTGGTTCAATAGAAACTTTGACCTTCGTAACCATAACCTTTGAGGCATGTGAGCCATGAGCATTGTTGCTGCCTCCGGAACACTTTTCGACGCTGCGCAACTTTGCACATATAGCTAAGGTTCTTTTAACCTTATCAAAGTTCTATTGTCCTCCCACTTATCTTTTCACGAAAAATTTCTTCTCAAAGAAACTTGACGTTCACTTTTGTCTCCGATGTTATGGAGGAACAATTATTCGAAATAACATACAAAGACAGGTTCATCCGACTTTGGTTGCAAACATCTTTCTTATGCATAGCATGCCAATGTTTAATAAAGGACCACTTGGGTTGAATCCCAAACCATAACTTTATATGGTGTCATTTCAGCGGATTATGATGAAGCTCTTTTCAGTGGAAAAACGGTAGTCTCTAAAGCTTTTAATCTTTAAAAATATAATGGAAGTTTTATGAATTAAACCTTCGATCTTACCATGTCAAACAAGGTTTAATTACATATCTCGAACGCTCCATACTCCTATGGTGTTTCCGGAAATGCAAATCCACGGAACGATTCCTTAAATCTTAGGTATTATGCTAAACTTGTAACTCAAATATCTTCCTTTATGATCTTATCATAAACTATTTATATTCTTGTTACAATGATTTTGCACTTCATCTTGAAAGTCTTTGAACTTTTCAAATGTTTCACACTTCATCCTTATTAAGTAAATATTCATATATTCACTCAAATTTTCGGAGAAAGCATATGAAGTTGAAATCCATCGCTCTTGACTATACATAATGGACTTCATACAACAATATATACAAGTTCCAATAAGCTAGTCATTCGTTCCCTTTTGGCCTATGAACAAAGTTTTAATTATCTCTAGGAAAGTTTCATAAGCGTCATTTGATCAAAAATCAAAAGACTCCAAAATTCCATCCACATGGAGTTTCTTCATGTTTTCTTTCCAATATAATTTAAACGGCGATGTCACTTCCTAAGTGATCTTTCAATCAATTTGTCTTTCGACATTTTTAGCACTAGTTTTATGGATGTGATTTCTCCAACGAGATTTGTGAATCATCCATCTTTTATGGATTACGGAAATTATTTGAACAACCCTTTTGTTCTCATAATACCTGATAAAACAAATCTTGAAGGCAAGCTTTGATGTTTAACAAGCAGCACAATAACCATTTATTTGTTCTCGATGAACATCATCACATATTCTTTTGCTAGTTACTTAGGACATTGTAGTTCATGAATTTTGTTGTTTCGTATGACGATTCACACCAACAAATTCAATATGAAATACTTAAGAACTATATTGTTTAACAAGCAAAGAATACAACCATAACATGTATATCCTCTATATACCTAAGCTGAACAATTCTAGTCTTTTCTTTTCTGCCATATATTTATGAGATTCTCTTTCAGTATTTCTTTTTCTGTTTGAAAGAATCTATCAACATCAATAGTGGAGCCATACACATGACACATAGTCCAAAGCGTGTATAGTTAAATACCAATGTCTTTGGACTTGCAGTTTGAAGTAGATTACCATCATAAAATGTTTGGTGTTCTTTCAAATTCCTTTCTTTAGTGATCTCTTGGTGTAGTAAACATTTTACCTACATCAGATATTCACCCTTATCCATGATCAAGCTACTTTTAGCTTATAACGGTGAATCGCGAGTATAATGTTGCTCTCCAAAACCTTTTGGAGAATTAAGACGACCAGCGTCTCCAACCTTTTGCAAATTCTCATCAAATATGAGAACATGACTTTTGCCATATTATACTCTATCATGTTACAACCAAAACTTCGTTTCAGATATCACAATATCTTCCACACATCATGGTTTCTGAAACAACTCATTCAACTCCTAGATTACCTTGATATTGAAACTATCTTTCGAATATCAAGAATCATGGAGACAAACATGATACTTATACACTAACACTGGAATTGTCACTCTTGTGTTAATACCAATTATTAAACTTCATGGAGTAACCGTAACTTACTGAAAGTTTGCAATAGGACTTTTAAACTTTAGATTAACACTTCAAAACAATACGATACCAGTTCGTAAAGTAACTAACCAGAATTCTATAGTTCTATCATCTCAATTATAACTAAGCGCAAGGTGGTAAACGGATATCAATGACTACAAAAATTATGCAAATTCACTTGGATTTAATTTATGATAAATAGTGTTCAACCTTTAATCATATTTCCGTTGAACTCCCACTCAAAACAATATCCCTCACATTGTTTTAGTGATCACATGAACCAAATCCACCACATCAAAACCGATCATCATGAGAGTTTATGTAGCTTCAATGGCGAACAATCAACATGTTCATCATATCTACTATATGACTCATGCTTTACCTTTCGGTGATCCGTGTTCCGAGACCATGTCTGTACATGCTAGGCTCGTCAAGATCAAACCTTATCTTCCGCATGAGCAAATCTGGCTTGCTCACGTTGTATACACTCGCAGAATCTAACACACCCGATCATCACGTGGTGTTTTGAAACAACGAGCTTTAGCAATGGTGCTTACTAAGGATGAACACTTTAAAACTTGAAATTGTGTTCTTGAGGGATCATCTTATAATGCTACCATCGTGAACTAAGCAATACAAGATGCATAAAAGGATTAACATCACATGCAATTCATAATATGTGATATGATATGGCCTTTCTTCTTGTGCTTCTGATCTCCATCTTCAACCACGAACATGATCTCCATCATCACCGGTGTGGCGTCAAGGTCAATGGAGCCGCTTCATGGTTGTCGTCCACTAGCATCAACTATTACAACTTCTTTGAATAGACATGCAGTTCTTAACGGAATTTAAAATACAACCATATGGCTCCTGCCGGTTGCCAACTTACAATAAGGGACATTGCATAATGATATATAATCACAATCATGGCCATATCACATCACATCACACCCCTGCAAAACAAAGTTAGACGCCTCTAATTTTCTTTGCATGTTTTACGTGATTTGGGGCTTTCAATAAGTTTCGTTCTAACTTACGAACAAGAACCACAACATTGATACTAGTATTGTCAATCACCCGTTGTAAATTGAATCTTAACTATGTTAGGAGAAACATGCACCCGCAAAGCCGCTTATGCAATACAATTTGCATGTCAAGCGTGGAGCAAGTCTCATGAACGATGTCATGTAAGGTTAGCCCGGGCCGCTTCATCTCACCATCCCACAAGATGCAAAGTACACAAGAAGCAATCGACAACAAAAACATCAATGCCCACCGTGACCATTGTGTTCTACTCGTGCAACAGATCTACATATAGACACGGCTCTGATACCACTGTACGGGTTCGTAGCAAGGAAAACAAAAAAATTCTACTGCATGAACATACAATCAAGATCTAATCTATGATCAAGCCAAGATATATCTACTAGATTGTAGCAACGAGTCAATATAATACTAACCCTCGAAGATCCAAAGCGGTTAATGAGAGCAGATTCTCGTGGGTGATGTAGTCATACAATTACGATCTCAAGATCGCGTAGACGATCCTTCCGGCGCTGCGTTCCGGCAGCGCTTCCACAGTCGGTCACACGTTCGGTACTCGAGGAAGACCTTCCTCTCCCTTGTTCCAGCAGGCAGCGGAGGTTGTAGCACTCTCCTCGCGATTCCGGCAGCACGACGGCGTGGTACCGGAAGTAGAGGCGAGATCTCGCAGGGCTTCGCCTTAAGCCGGAGCGAGTATGGTGGAGTATGAGAGAGGGCCTTGGCGATCTACGGAATAGAGGGCACCAAGGGGTGGTGTATCCGGCGGCTAGGTCTTGAGGAAGCCCTAACTCGGCGACTTGGAGGAGCCCTAGGCGGCGGCTGCACTTGGTTGGAGGCGCCAGGAGCTAGGGTTTTTGGTGTAGGGAGAGGGGGCGCCCTACCCCTTCTTTTATAGGTGGGAGGGAGGCGGCTAGGCGGAGGGAGTCCTCCTCCAACTCCTCCTCCATGGCCGGCGGGTGGAGTGAGTGAGACTTCCTCCCCAAGTAGGTTTCCTACTCTCCCTCCACCAAGCAAACTTGCCGTTTAACTTTTTCAAATTGGCGTTTGACTTTCAAACTAGGATTTGATTTCTCCCTTTATTTTGCCCAGCCAAGTGACCTAGTACATGATGCAACCATTCCACATTGTAATGACACATTCATGTACCCTTCCCCTCCGGAGTGCCGGACCCTCCGGACCCTTTTAGAACATTCCCGATGAAAACACTGGAATCATTCCCCAACTCCGAAACAGGACTTTCCTTATATGAATCTTATTCTCCGGACCATTCCAGATCTCCTCGTGATATACCGGATCCCATCCGAGACTCCAAACAACATTCGGTATCTTACTCATCGTTCCATAACTACTCAACAACATCGAATCCTTAAGTGTGTCTCCCTGCGGTTCGTGAATTATGCGGACATGATCGAGACACTTCTCCGATCAATAACCAATAGAGGAATCTACAAACTCATATGGCTCCCACATATTTATACGATTACTTTGCGATCGAATGAGCCACTTACATACGATACCAATTTCCCTTTGTCTCACGATAGTTTACTTATCCGAGGTTTTGATCGTCGGTATCTCTGCATACCTAGTTCAACCTTGTTACTGATAAGTACTCTTTTCTCGTTCCCGTAGAATGTGATCCCTTGTGAGACAGTCACATGCTTGCAAGCTAATTGGATGACATTCCACCGAGAGGGCCCAGAGTATATCTATCCGTCATATGGATGGACAAATCCCACTCTTGATCCATGTGTCTCAACCCATACTTTCCGAACACTCAATGCCACCTTTATAGCCACCCAGTTACGGTGTGGTGTTTGATGTCATCAAAGCATCCTTCCGGTGATGGTGATAAGCATGATCTCATGGTCGAAGGAATTAGGTTACTATGTATCAGAAAGCATATAGCAAATGAACTATATTAAATGACTTGATCTTTATGCTACGCTTAACTATAGGAGTATGTCCATCATATCATTCATCTATTGATATGACCCTGTTTGTTAATAACATCTCTATGTTCATGACCAGGAAACCATGATCATATATTAACCAACAAGCTAGTTTAACAAGAGGCTTTACTAGGGACTCTTTTATGTTTAAAAATGACACAAGTATTAATGTTTCCGATTAATACAATTATAGCATGGCATGTAAACATTTATCATAAGCATGAAGATATGATAATAAATACTTCATTATTTCCTCTTGGGCATATCTCCAACAGTCTCCCACTTGCA
Source organism: Avena atlantica (assembly GCA_910589765.1). Lineage (NCBI taxonomy): Eukaryota > Viridiplantae > Streptophyta > Magnoliopsida > Poales > Poaceae > Avena > Avena atlantica. The sequence continues at coordinate 524,595,158 of OU342739.1, read as the reverse complement.
CTAGAGTCAATAATCTAGTTTCAAACCTTTGTGTATTCAACACCTATGGCTTTCCGGTGCTGTATTTACACGATTGCTAGTGGTCAACTGATCTCCGGATCTGACACTTCCAGGTCCGTGTGTAATTGCATGTCTTTGCGTCTCTACGCATCACTCATTCTCTAATGAGATGGCTTTGTATAAATTTGGTCCTTTGGTGAGACCTTTAGTTCTTTGGGGTTAAAACATGTTGATAATATTGTCGTACAATATATCTTCATAGTACTATCCCGCTGTGAACCACACCTAGTTTGATAACAAACTACTTGACACAAATGCCCTCTTTTGCTGCTATAACAGCAGTCATATACTTAGCCTTTTGTTGTAGTATGTGTCACAATGTCTTAACTTTGGAACTCATCCAAATTCACTATGGAACTCACTTTCCATCATATTGTGCCACCCTTAGTTTAGATTGAGATAAACTTAATTTGTACTTTTTGACAAAACTAGTATCAATGTAGCACTTTTATAATGAACTAACCATCTATTTGTCATTTATACAAAATAATATACTCTTAGTTCTTCCAAAAGATCATAAGAATATCCTTACTATCGTCCAATGATCATCTTATGAATCATTCTGGTATATGCTCATAACATTTAGAGCATAGGACATATCTGGATTTGTACATATCACAATATGATTGATATAAATACTCTTTGTGATTTCATACATCAAGTATCAATCTATACTTGAACCTTTGTTTCACTTACCAAGTGTCAATACACTTGAATATATCATCAATATTGAACTCATTCAATCCTTTCTGTGCAACAAGAACCTTTCTTGTAGTTTCTATATTGAACTTATTCAATACATCATCTATGTACTTTCGGCATAACCATATTAGCGTCTATTGATGCCAAATATTTGGGTTTTTCCTAAGTCTTTCATCGGGATGAAATTCTTAACATGTGTTAATAAAATATACATCATTTCCAATCAAAAATATGTCTTCCACATAATGTATTAGAAACATGTCTTAGCGCTCCCACTTAATTTCTTGCAAATGCAAGCATCTTCATCGTCTCCGACGAATTTAAACTCCTTTAACAGTTTCATCATAGTGAAGATTCCAACTCCGCAATGCTTACTTCAACAATTGAAGTTTGCATATGCTTTTAGCATCCTTTGAATTAACAAAACCCTATGGACCGTGTTATGCACATGTCCTAGGTAACAATTCTATTAGAAGAACTTGTTTTGCTTATTCAACTACCACATAACAAAATTATATGTAGTGGTTGCTACATTAATCCGTCTAGACTAAATATCGCTATGAAAGATCAAATCTTGTCATATTCAACCTTTGAACATTGTTGTGAACTCTTTCCTAAGATGTCGACTATTTCATAGATGTGCAACATCCATGTCTATTTATTTATAGATCCAAACACAACTGTAAGGTCTTACACCTTTCTCGAGGGTCCTTCAAGTTCAAAACTTGATTTCTCGTGTATGGAACTATCACGGATTTTATGGCTTCAAGCCATTTTACGGAGTCAGGGCCCATCATCGCTTCTTTGCATGTAGTCCGTTCATTATTCTCAAATAATGATTCAACCCTCAAATCTTGGTATTTGATTGTTTCGACCTACTTGGTTCAATAGAAACTTTGACCTTCGTAACCATAACCTTTGAGGCATGTGAGCCATGAGCATTGTTGCTGCCTCCGGAACACTTTTCGGCGCTGCGCAACTTTGCACATATATCTAAGGTTCTTTTAACCTTATCAAAGTTCTTTTGTCCTCCCACTTATCTTTTTACGAAAAATTTCTTCTCAATGAAACTTGACGTTCTTAAGCGTCAAACACTTTTGTCTCCCTCTTGGGCATATCTCCAACAAATGGTACAAACCTTAGTCATACTATTATTTCTAGAAATTTCATCTTCTCTTTCCCACCTAGCATGCAATTCAACTAACATCCTAACATTTTCATCAATTCTAACTTGAATGGCATTAGTAGCAGTAAAGGGATTATCCATAGTTTTAGGTTTATCAGCCATTATATTAATCAACGAATATCGTGCTTCAGACAAAGATGAAATATTATTTTTAGCATTCAAAATTTTGGCTTGCAAACCAGGAATTTCCCTTTTAAAATTCTCAAGTTGACAACTAATATTTTTCAAAATGGCAGATTGTTCCTCCATGGTTTTAGTGAATAATTTATTCTGCTCATATTGCATTTGCATGAAGTTTTTAGTGGATCTTTCAACTTCAAAAATCCTTTCTTCACTAGGTATTCTAGATTTACCATGATAACTATTGCTATTATTAGGAGGATATGGCCTATAATTATTATTACCAAATTATTCTTATAAGCATTATTGCTAAAATTATTACTTCTAATGAAGTTCATATCAACTTTCTCTTCTTGAGCAACCAAAGAGGTTAAAGGAACATTATTTGGATCAATATGAGCTTTTCCACTAACAAGCATAGACATAATAATATCAATCTTATCACTCAAGGAGGAGGTTTCTTCAATAGAATTTACCTTCTTACCTTGTGGAGCTCTCTCAGTGTGCCATTCAAAATAATTAATCATCATATCATCTAGGAGCTTTATTGCAGCTCCCAAAGTGATGGACATAAAGGTACCTCCAACATATGAATCCAACAAATTTCTTGAAGAAAAATTCAGTCCTGCATTAAAGGTTTGGATAATCATCCAAGTAGTCAGTCCATGATTGGGGCAATTCTTCACTACAGATTTCAGTCTTTCCCAAGCTCGAGCAACATGTTCATTATAAAATTGTTTAAATTTCATTATGTCACTTTTCATTGATATAATCTTAGCAGGAGGATAATATTTTCCAATGAAAGCATCTTTGCATTTAATCCAAGAATCAATACTATTTTTAGTCAAAGATAGCAACCAATCTTTAGCTCTTCCTCTTAAAGAGAAAGGAAACAATTTAAGCTTAATAATATCTCAATCAACATCCTTATATTTTTGCATTTCACAAAGTTCAACTAAATTATGAAGGTGAGCAACAACATCATCAGTACCAACACCAGAAAATTGATCTTTCATAAAAAGATTTAGCAAAGCAGGTTTAATTTCATAGAAAGTAGCTTTAGGAACAGGTGGAGCAATATGTGTGCAAATGAAATCATTATTGTTTGTGCTAGTGAAGTCACACAACTTAGTGTTTTTAGGAGTATTCATTTTTGCAAGATTAAAGCAAGCCAAAAAAATAACAACTAAAGTGGGAACTATTTTTTTTGTGTTTTTGATAAAAAGAAGCAAACCAAACAAAGCAAAAGAAACAAACAAAAACAAAAAAAAGTAAATAGATTGGTAGTGAGAGAGTCCCCTTGCAGAAATCTTCTTTATCCCCGGCAACAGCGCTAGAAAAAGCTTGATGTTGGCTCAGTTGATGTAGAGCCTTGTTGGGAACCCCAAGAGCAAGGTATGATGAGCACAGCAACAAGTTTTCTCTCAGTTATAGAACTGATGGTGCTCGACGTGGCACTTTGTTGGTAACCTCAAGCGCAGGGTGTGAAGAGCACAACAACAAGTTTTCCCTCAGTTGAGACCGAGGTTATCGAACCAGAAGGAGGAAGGAAATGTCACACAGGTGTTGCAAACAACATGGAGACCTACACAACACAAACTTAAGACTTTGTCCCAACGAATCAGTGAGGTTGTCAAGCTCACCGGTTTGCTGTAACAAAGGATTAAATGTATGGTGTGGAAGGTAATGGTGGTTTGCAGCAAGTAAACAAGTAACAGTGGAAGATGTATCAATGGTAAAGATTGGACCGGGGTCCATAGTTCATTAGAGGTGCTATCCTTAGATAAACAACATGGCATGAAGGGTAAACAAATTACAACGGGCAATTGACAGGAACTGAGAAAGGCATAACAATGCAATTACTAGTCAGAAAGATCCTATGAGATTCGATTGGGCAATACGACAAGATACATAGACCGCCATCCAACTTCATCTATGACTAGAAGTCCACCTTTAGGTTATCATCCGAACCCCCTCCAGTATTAAGTTGCAAGCAACATACAACTGCTTTAAGCAAAGTGTGTAAGGCAAATAGTCCACATGTTCCATGAACAAGAGACCATTGTTTTCTCCCTAGTAGCAACATCACATCTACATCCGTAGAGATTTATGTCACTTCCCTTGGAAACTAGAGGCATGAACCCACTATCGAGCATAAATACTCCCTATTGGAGTCACTAGCAACTACTTGGCCAATATAGCTACTAACAACGGAGAGCATGCAATATCACAAACAACACAGACATGACAGAATCATAAAGACAAAACCATTAATCAAACCAATATAATAATCTCAATATCCATCGGATCCCTGCAAATACAACATGCATGATTACAAATAGATTAGATCTTGATCATGAACGAAGCTCACAAGATCTATACATGAAAGCACAAAGGAGGAGATACAACCATCTAGCTACTACATGGACCCATAGTCCAAGGTGGAACTACTCACGCATCATACCGGAGAGAAGGCCTCCGGGATGATCTACCCTACGGCAGGGTGCCGAGAAGAACTTCAGATCCCCCGATCTAGGGACGACGATGGTGGCAGCTACAGAAGGTTTCGTGAAATATTGATCGGGTGCTTAGGGTTTAGGCATCAGGGGATTCTTATAGGCGAAGGGGGAGGCCGAGGAGGTGGCCAAGGCCCACGCCCTGCCTAGGTGCGGGCCCACCCCTGGTTGCGCCTAGGGGGTGTGGCCGCCCTCGCACGCCTCTCCGTCTCCCCTCTGGACTTCTTGTTCCCCACGGAAATTTACTGACTTTGACGTTTGTCCCGTCCAATTCCGAGAATATTTCCTTACTAGCTTTTCTGGAACCAAAAACAGAAGAAAACAGGCAACTGGCACTGTGGCAACTTGTTAATTGGTTAGTACCAGAAAACATGTAAAAAGCACCTCAAAGTGTAGATAAATCAAAGCAAAGTAGATACTAAACAAGCATGGAACATCAAAAATTATAGATACGTTTCCGACGTATCAAGCATCCCCAAGCTTAACTCCTACTCGTCCTCGAGTAGGTAAGTGATAAAAAGAATAATTTTTGAGGTGACATGCACCCTCACAATAAAGATCAAACCATTTGCAAGCATTGAAAGATGGGATCAAAGAACTCTAAACATGATCATGAAAGATGGAGTTCTAACAGTAGGACAGAGCAACTAATGTTGCAGCATGGCAAGATACAAACAACCATCATGAATAACATCTATTGAAAAACGTTTGTTTGTTTCACATACAGATAACATAGCATAGTGATAATCAGATTGTCCCTCATAGAGTAGCAAATAGATGCATAGGACACCTTCAAAGTTCACAAGGGTGACTAGAAACAAGTAGCACAAGAACAAGTAATATCACAATATGCATCAATCAATAAGCGTTTGGCCACTACACATAAAACTAAGAATGGCAACTATGATCTCTTAATGGTGCCTAAAGGTAGAAGGCGGAGACTCAATAGTGGTGGAAGAAAGGCCTTTTATAAAGGAAGCAGGGATTTCAAGTTTCAAAAAGAGCTTCCAAAAAGTATGGTACTTGTTAGCTTTCAGCCCTCATTGCCCCTATCATAAGCATGTTGAAGTGATTAAGGTTAAAGTGAACAAAGATGGAGTATATGCTTGACGAAGTATAAGTTGGCAATCTCAAGTCCCTTGAATATGAGGGCCACACCTCATGCTACTCAACTTCAGTCACCGGTAAGTTCTTGTCATTGTAAGTATTTGCGTATCATAGAGAACCGCCAACGGGGTACCCCTTGCACATGGTGCAAGAGCTTTCCCATAACCAAAATTGACAAGGCAAGCAGACAATGAGCATCTCAGTGATCTTTTTATTTACTATATGCATAGCTTTTTATTGAGGATGCTTCATAGATAGCTCACTATGGTGATGCTGCAAGTTTCCACCATGATTAGGCATGGCTTAGGCTAGGGTCCCATGCATTTCTCTAACACAGAATACAAACTCCATGGACTTACAATTTCCCTTTTTATTTCACACCGGTGACATCCATAGACAAAAGAGCATGATATCAACTGAGTACAAAGTAGAAGTGCAATGTTGAAAACGTTCCCCATGACAGCACGGTTCTTCTAATTCTAACGTATATGTGCAAGAATATACAACATAGATGACACAATGGTTCAAGTTTATTAGGGGCACAGAATATTAAGTGTGCCATCAAGTTCGTTAGGGCTTTAATCACTAAGTTTTCACATAACAAAATAGTTTTTAATTGGAAGATATCTAAAAACAAGAATATACTTGGAATGGTGTAACACACCATGCATAGGAATTTATAGTGGATACTTTGGAATAAATTGGTTTCTTGGGAGTTAGAAGCATGAGTAGAGCTTACTCATACAAGTGGAGGCTAGCAAAAGACTGGGAGCAACCAAATAAGAGAGCAATAGTGGCCATAATCATGCAAAGCAACAAAACATTACTAATCAAAGCATAGAGTGGTACTACAAGTCAAGGACTAAATGATCATAGAGGCTAATGGTGACTTGTGAGAGTCATAACATGGTGTGAGCATGTGCCAAGTCAACCCAAACAAAGCATCAAAGGAGAAAACCACAATACTATGCTTTTGCATGCTAAAACAACACATAATTTCTTCAAGGCACACTAAGCAATCCAAATTGTTTTGAATAAGACATTCTACAACAATAATCCCTAAGCATAAGGTCAAAATAACACCTAGCATGTCATGCTAAAGTCTAAGTCACAGTCAATGCAAGATCCTCATGCACTTACAAGCAAGAACTTACTACTCCTTTCCAACACCAATAAACTTATTTGCAAAACAACACATCGAGAACGGGGGTCCAAACTACTCAAGCAAACTAAGCAAAGCAAACGAAAACTAAGACGCTCCAAGAACAAAACAACAGTGCATGAAGCAATAAAAATGAAGTGTCTAGACAGACCTGAGCTTTTTATTGATGAAGAAGGGGATGCCTTGGGCATCCCCAAGCTTTGACGCTTGTACCTCTTGGATATTTCTTGGGGTGACAACATGGTGGCATCCCCAAGATTGACTGTCACATCCCAAGATTTTCCAAATTTTGTAATGTGAAAAAAAAATAAAAAAAATAAACAATTGTTGAAATTTAGAGTGACAAGTGTCACATCCCAAAATTCTTCTAATTTTGGAATGTGAAATAAATAAATAAGATTGATTGATTGTTTGACTTTGTTGAAAATTCTCAAAGAGAAGAAACTTTTTGAATAGAAAATCCTTTCAACCTTGAATTCAAAATCCTATATTATTTTGTTATGACCTAAGTAGCCATATAGGCAAAAGGGCGTGGATTGATTTTGGATTGTAGAGTTGGTGTGCAAGATTTCAAAATGAAAATCATGAATCATTCATAAGCATTTCATCCATGCAAAGTTCTCACAAACTAAATCCAAATCCTGGTATCTAAATCCTATAGTTGATTCGCCCAAATGTTCCTAAAGGAATTAAATTGACTTATTAAAACCCACTAACGCTAAGGTATAAATTATTGATAATTATAGCCTAAAGAGATCCAATTAATACTACAAAATTTTAGAAACAAAATTGAGCTCATTTGGAGCTAGTATGAAAAAGTTATGGAATAAATACAAACACATAAAGATATAAATAAAATAAGATATACAAGGTTTTATAAACCCACTACTTCTAAACTAGTAAAAAGATTACAAATTTGATCCTATAATGATCTATTCGATTTTAGAAAAATTTAGAAACAAGAATCATGTCATTTGGAGTTCGTATGCAAAAGATATGAGAGAAACAAGTAAATAGAAAAAAAGAAAAAAAAAAAAAAAACCCAATGGGCCGGCCAAGCCAGCCGGCGGCCCAGCAAGGCCGAACCGGACCAGCCAGCCAGCGCGCGTTGACCGCGTCGCGCGTGCTTTAAAAAGCGTGCAGAACAGTTTTGACAAACCTATCTCTATTCAAACTGCTATAACTTTTTATCTACAACTCCGAATCGACTTCCGTTTGTTTCTACTTGTTCCCTACTCCAAGGCCTATCTCTACAACGTCTCAAATCTCCATATAAACTCGTGGAGCCACGGCTGTACGAGTTTCTATTCTCGAAATCCCGAATCTACCTATTCCCGAATCTTGTTTCGCTTTTTAACCCATCTAGACTTCGTCGTTTGCTTTCGGTCAAAAAACAAAAGTTGAAGATCGCGTCGAAATCTTTCAATCCCGACAAACCTCACCTCTTTTCATCCACCACAGCCGGAGAATTTCGTATCGCAATATTTCAGATCTTACGGTGTAAATCCAAGATGTACTCGCGCTCGTTTCTTCAAATCCAAATTCCTTTGGTAAGAAGGTAGGAATTATGATTCCCCACAACTTTCATGTTCTGAGTTTTTTGATTTGACCTACGGATTTGTCTCTCTAACACAGATCTATTTCTTGTCTATTCTGAGCCAAAATCGGGTCAATCTCTTCTTCTAGCCACCGGATCCTATCCAGACGGTCGAGATCCAATCAAACCGGTGCGTGCCATGTCGTCATCCCGGTCATCTTCCTCATCAACGCCACATCAATGTAAGGTCAACATCTAGTCCGAGTCAGCATGCAAAGTCAACCTGTCCAGTCAGCGGAATATTCCCTGAAATATTCCGTTCGAATTTAAAATTGCATATTATAGATCTAACTTGTAAAATTCATTAGAAATTCATAACACGTCCAAAAATTGCATATAATATATCAAATTGAAGATAATTTCACATAGAATCATCTTATCAGATTAGATCCAACTTTTACTGTACGTAGTTACTGCAGTAATTTAATTAGTTTTAATGGTCTTTTAGGTTAATAAATTCATGGACAATTATCTGTAACTCCGAAAAATATGAACAATATATCAAATTGAAGCTACTGTAATGTAATTTAATAATATCTGGTTGGATCTAGCCTTTGCAGATTATTTAACCCGTAGCCTTTTTAATTAGTTTTAATGGCTTTATAAATCATTAAATTCATTAAAAATTAATTGCTTGTCACAAAAATATAAATGATATACCGTTGGAAAGCTGGTTCCATGTAGATCATCAATATGCAATTAGTTCATCATTTTACTATAAGGTTTTTCCGTGAAGATTTAAATAGTTTAATGGCCTATTTAGAGTAATAAATTCATAAGAAAATAAATACTATTCAGAAAATTACAAATAATATGTCCCTGAAATCACAATTCCGTGGAGATTACAGATATAATTTTAGTTTGATTTTTAGACAACAGAAACTATATGAATCATTTAAAACCATTAAACACCATTTAAATCATACAAAAAGATCTGTAACTCCAATTAGGGTGAATCCAAGTGCTAAGGTTTTGTATTGACAATATCTATACAGAGAAATTGCATGACAAATTATTTGGTACTGTTAAAACAGAAATTCATACAGAAATATTTAAACCCATTGAAATAGTGTTTTAATCATAAGAAAATTTCTATAACTCCTTTTTAGGTGATTCAAATTGCCACTGTCTCTAAATTGCATTACCTATCCAGTAGCATCTAGTTCACAATATAATATGACATAAACATATTTAGTTCAATTAAAGTGGTATACACCATATTAAATTGATACAACTTTAGTAATAAAAGCTTTAGTGCATTAAATGACCTTCCACATGCATCATGTAATCTAACCATGTTCAGAACACTAAATGCAACCGTTGTGACTCGTTAAATTGTCATGCATGTATCTGTTCAGCATTGTTTTCTTGTAATGTTGCACTGTTGCATGTTTGCAATGTTTTGAATGGTGTTTGTTGTGTTTGCTTCAAACGTTAGATTGCGAGGAGTGCAACTACTGTGATTGCAACTACTATGATTGCAAGTATTGTGGTTATGACGAGTGCCACCATTATATCTATGAGTATTGTGAGGATTATATATAATCGACTACATCTACAACAAAGGCAAGTGGTGCTATCTTGGTCATAAATGTCCTACTGTTTTCCTATGCATTGTAGATGTTTTTTGTAGAATTGCATATGTAGGAATTGATGTGTATATGCTATGCTATGACCCATATTATTCCCTAGTATTCCTTGTTTATGAGCCATCATATTGGTAGATTGCTTAGCTATGCTATTTAGACGAGGGAGGGAATCACATCATGAAAAGTTATGTGTTTTGAAGGGCTTATGTTTTGCTAAATGACAAACCAACATGTTTTAATGAACCACCTGGGCGGAATGGCATTGATTGGGTCATCGAGTGTGGATTTTGGTGGGGAATGCCGCCCAGGACACTGAGAAATGATTGGTTTCTTTGTTTGGAAGCTTTCGTGTGCAACCATGTGCCAATAATGAAATGGGCGGTTGGTTGAACTCAGTAGGTTGTGGTAACTCGAACCCGCGTATCCAGAGATGTAGATATTGTAGGTTGGACCGGTGCGCGTCGGGATTGGGGAGCTACTTCCCGAACGGTTCCTTCTTGGACTTCTCCCTGTCATCACCCAATATGAGAGTGGTGGTACGAGCTGGGCTGGCCAAGTCACATGGGTAAAGTGCACTAACCCCTGCAGGGTGTATAAACTAATCGATTAGCCGTGTCCCCGGTTATGGACAATTTGAGCGACCTGATACTGATGCTATGATATTTCTCACTCATCCTTATTTCTTAATTACTAAAACTTGATGGGTGAACATGGGTTTAGGAGCATACAAAAGCTGAACTGTCTTGTATCTACATGGGTTTATGCTGGTATGTCCTATTTCTTAATAAAGATTGTTTTTGAAGAAAGAAAAGTATTTTGAAAGTAGGGAAAAGTTGTATTGCTTTATGCAAATGAGCCTGAACTCCACTTGGCCAAATAAGCATGTAGTTGATAGATCTGTTGTTAACCACTTTAGCCTACTTGCCATACATTCAATGTATTGACCATTCGTGGCTGCAACGTTTCATGTTGCAGGTTATATCGTATCTGAGTGATCGTTCATAGGTCGCGAGACTCCACTCAACATTTGTTCGCCTGTGGCACATTTGAAGGATGGAGATCTACCTTGTATTCGTTTTCCGCTGTGTACTTGAATAAATAATGTAAATTCTGGATCATATTCGTTGTATTTATGATGCACAGTTATATTTGGTATCATTTTGTACTGTGTGTGCCAGTGAACCGATCCAGGGATTGGCACTATACACATGAACTCAGCCTTATCAGGCGAGGGTGTTACAAGATGGTATCAGAGCTGTGTGTTGGCTGTAGGATCGTGACCTTAGAAATGGATTAGCAATAGAAGACCTTTATTAGGAGAACTATCATATTTTATACTTATTAGAGTTCTTATATATTCCTTGTCTATCATTTTCCAACACCTCTCCTTGTTCAAACTTGTAGATGTCCATTCATTTGATAAGTAGAAGAAGTGATCTACCATAAAAACTATAAGAATTGGAAAATGTTATTAGTAGTTTTCTATAAAGAAAATCACTATATGAGAGTTGGCCTACAAGTAAAGAACAAATAACATGACATAAATGAACATATCATCAAGTTTGGTTAGGTCTAGACCACCATGTTCTATCTCTTTAGGAGATCATCGCTATCGTGTTAGCATATTGTTCTTATCAACTTATGTGGTATGACAATATAGGTTGTTTGCTTGGTTGTATTGAGCTATTTTGTGTGATGCCTTGTTTAGGATATGTTGTTTTGAAACTCTAAAGTTGCTGGAGTTTTCGTGTGGTTTTAAAATTATTTTAATGGTGTGAATTGATTGAAATTCGTGGAATTACTGCTGCAGTTTTCTGCCGGACCTGCAGTACCGCGCGATTTTTCTTATTTTATTGGTAACTCATAAAAATCTAAAAAAATAGGATCTGGAGCGTAATTACCTGTAGTACATGCACAAAAATTGGCTAAAATTCCTGACGAGTTTAAGTTAGTCAGAAAAATTCGTGAAACCTGCTGTACTATTTTGACAGATTTAGTTTAGTGCTTATATGTTGCTATGTTTTACTCTAGTATTGTTCCCAATGCTTTCAAACTATTTTGTGGTTATATACTACTAAATTTAGACCTCTGTGTTATTGTTATGCAAGTGCATGCTTGTGTGTTGATTTATTATGATTGTTTGCTTGTTTGTGACATTGAATGCTTCATATAGTTATGGGTAGGATTATTTTCTTAGTCATTTCTTTCCTATAGAATCTATTCTTTCCTATCTTGAACCCTTGGAGATATAATAATGTGTTAAGCGGAAGGTTTGACAACACAATGCATTTAGGAAGGAGAATGCTTCACCTAATGGAAAAAAAATGTGGAAGTATGAAGTGTTGCACATGATGTCATGTAGTAGAATACCCAACCGGAAAGTTGAAGTATTGATAGTTTAGTTTTAGTAGTAGCTTTGTTGATTGAATACATGGCAGTATACATAGAGCATTAGTTCGTGCCCATGGAAACATTCTTCAAGGCATGTGACAATGCCCGAGTGATAGAAAAACGTGATTCACCTATCCTCATACAGGGTAATAATTTGGGTGCAGGATGGATTGATCACCATTCCTACTACTCTTATTATTCGCTCTTGTACTGTTGGCTTTGCGAATCTTGAGTGCCTTTCAGCCTTAGCAGAGAGCCGGCGTTGAGCCTAAACCTTAAAATGGTAGATTTTTCCACCTCTACAAAAGCATCCATTGCTTAGCGTAGGAATATACGGTAAGGATGAATTTCAACCGTGTTTAATGGGTATCATGAAGCAAACGTTACCTAATTGCCCACCATAAGAGTTTCGCTAGTTTAAGAAATGCTCCCTCAGAAACTATCAATCATGGAATTAGAATGTGCAATGAAAACCAATTGAGCCAAGTGAATCCTTGAGAAGTGACCTAGTCAGATTTCTTTTAAGGGTGGTAGCATCCTAATGGATCCTGAACCTTTCTTTCTTTCTATCCTTCCCAAATCTCGGGACGAGATTTCTTTTAAGGGTGGTAGTCTGTCACATCCCAAAATTCTTCTAATTTTGGAATGTGAAATAAATAAATAAGATTGATTGATTGTTTGACTTTGTTGAAAATTCTCAAAGAGAAGAAACTTTTTGAATAGAAAATCCTTTCAACCTTGAATTCAAAATCCTATATTATTTTGTTATGACCTAAGTAGCCATATAGGAAAAAGGGCGTGGATTGATTTTGGATTGTAGAGTTGGTGTGCAAGATTTCAAAATGAAAATCATGAATCATTCATAAGCATTTCATCCATGCAAAGTTCTCACAAACTAAATCCAAATCCTGGTATCTAAATCCTATAGTTGATTCGCCCAAATGTTCCTAAAGGAATTAAATTGACTTATTAAAACCCACTAACGCTAAGGTATAAATTATTGATAATTATAGCCTAAAGAGATCCAATTAATACTACAAAATTTTAGAAACAAAATTGAGCTCATTTGGAGCTAGTATGAAAAAGTTATGGAATAAATACAAACACATAAAGATATAAATAAAATAAGATATACAAGGTTTTATAAACCCACTACTTCTAAACTAGTAAAAAGATTACAAATTTGATCCTATAATGATCTATTCGATTTTAGAAAAATTTAGAAACAAGAATCATGTCATTTGGAGTTCGTATGCAAAAGATATGAGAGAAACAAGTAAATAGAAAAAAAAAAAAAAAAAAAAACCCAATGGGCCGGCCAAGCCAGCCGGCGGCCCAGCAAGGCCGAACCGGACCAGCCAGCCAGCGCGCGTTGACCGCGTCGCGCGTGCTTTAAAAAGCGTGCAGAACAGTTTTGACAAACCTATCTCTATTCAAACTGCTATAACTTTTTATCTACAACTCCAAATCGACTTCCGTTTGTTTCTACTTGTTCCCTACTCCAAGGCCTATCTCTACAACGTCTCAAATCTCCATATAAACTCGTGGAGCCATGGCTGTACGAGTTTCTATTCTCGAAATCCCGAATCTACCTATTCCCGAATCTTGTTTCGCTTTTTAACCCATCTAGACTTCGTCGTTTGCTTTCGGTCAAAAAACGAAAGTTGAAGATCGCGTCGACATTTTTCAATCCCGACAAACCTCACCTCTTTTCATCCACCACAGCCGGAGAATTTCGTATCGCAATATTTCAGATCTTACGGTGTAAATCCAAGATGTACTCGCGCTCGTTTCTTCAAATCCAAATTCCTTTGGTAAGAAGGTAGGAATTATGATTCCCCACAACTTTCATGTTCTGAGTTTTTTGATTTGACCTACGGATTTGTCTCTCTAACACAGATCTATTTCTTGTCTATTCTGAGCCAAAATCGGGTCAATCTCTTCTTCTAGCCACCGGATCCTATCCAGACGGTCGAGATCCAATCAAACCGGTGCGTGCCATGTTGTCATCCCGGTCATCTTCCTCATCAACGCCACATCAATGTAAGGTCAACATCTAGTCCGAGTCAGCATGCAAAGTCAACCTGTCCAGTCAGCGGAATATTCCCTGAAATATTCCGTTCGAATTTAAAATTGCATATTATAGATCTAACTTGTAAAATTCATTAGAAATTCATAACACGTCCAAAAATTGCGTATAATATATCAAATTGAAGATAATTTCACATAGAATCATCTTATCAGATTAGATCCAACTTTTACTGTACGTAGTTACTGCAGTAATTTAATTAGTTTTAATGGTCTTTTAGGTTAATAAATTCATGGACAATTATCTGTAACTCCGAAAAATATGAACAATATATCAAATTGAAGCTACTGTAATGTAATTTAATAATATCTGGTTGGATCTAGCCTTTGCAGATTATTTAACCCGTAGCCTTTTTAATTAGTTTTAATGGCTTTATAAATCATTAAATTCATTAAAAATTAATTGCTTGTCACAAAAATATAAATGATATACCGTTGGAAAGCTGGTTCCATGTAGATCATCAATATGCAATTAGTTCAGCATTTTACTATAAGGTTTTTCCGTGAAGATTTAAATAGTTTAATGGCCTATTTAGAGTAATAAATTCATAAGAAAATAAATACTATTCAGAAAATTACAAATAATATGTCCCTGAAATCACAATTCCGTGGAGATTACAGATATAATTTTAGTTTGATTTTTAGACAACAGAAACTATATGAATCATTTAAAACCATTAAACACCATTTAAATCATACAAAAAGATCTGTAACTCCAATTAGGGTGAATCCAAGTGCTAAGGTTTTGTATTGACAATATCTATACAGAGAAATTGCATGACAAATTATTTGGTACTGTTAAAACAGAAATTCATACAGAAATATTTAAACCCATTGAAATAGTGTTTTAATCATAAGAAAATTTCTATAACTCCTTTTTAGGTGATTCAAATTGCCACTGTCTCTAAATTGCATTACCTATCCAGTAGCATCTAGTTCACAATATAATATGACATAAACATATTTAGTTCAATTAAAGTGGTATACACCATATTAAATTGATACAACTTTAGTAATAAAAGCTTTAGTGCATTAAATGACCTTCCACATGCATCATGTAATCTAACCATGTTCAGAACACTAAATGCAACCGTTGTGACTCGTTAAATTGTCATGCATGTATCTGTTCAGCATTGTTTTCTTGTAATGTTGCACTGTTGCATGTTTGCAATGTTTTGAATGGTGTTTGTTGTGTTTGCTTCAAACGTTAGATTGCGAGGAGTGCAACTACTGTGATTGCAACTACTATGATTGCAAGTATTGTGGTTATGACGAGTGCCACCATTATATCTATGAGTATTGTGAGGATTATATATAATCGACTACATCTACAACAAAGGCAAGTGGTGCTATCTTGGTCATAAATGTCCTACTGTTTTCCTATGCATTGTAGATGTTTTTTGTAGAATTGCATATGTAGGAATTGATGTGTATATGCTATGCTATGACCCATATTATTCCCTAGTATTCCTTGTTTATGAGCCATCATATTGGTAGATTGCTTAGCTATGCTATTTAGACGAGGGAGGGAATCACATCATGAAAAGTTATGTGTTTTGAAGGGCTTATGTTTTGCTAAATGACAAACCAACATGTTTTAATGAACCACCTGGGCGGAATGGCATTGATTGGGTCATCGAGTGTGGATTTTGGTGGGGAATGCCGCCCAGGACACTGAGAAATGATTGGTTTCTTTGTTTGGAAGCTTTCGTGTGCAACCATGTGCCAATAATGAAATGGGCGGTTGGTTGAACTCAGTAGGTTGTGGTAACTCGAACCCGCGTATCCAGAGATGTAGATATTGTAGGTTGGACCGGTGCGCGTCGGGATTGGGGAGCTACTTCCCGAACGGTTCCTTCTTGGACTTCTCCCTGTCATCACCCAATATGAGAGTGGTGGTACGAGCTGGGCTGGCCAAGTCACATGGGTAAAGTGCACTAACCCCTGCAGGGTGTATAAACTAATCGATTAGCCGTGTCCCCGGTTATGGACAATTTGAGCGACCTGATACTGATGCTATGATATTTCTCACTCATCCTTATTTCTTAATTACTAAAACTTGATGGGTGAACATGGGTTTAGGAGCATACAAAAGCTGAACTGTCTTGTATCTACATGGGTTTATGCTGGTATGTCCTATTTCTTAATAAAGATTGTTTTTGAAGAAAGAAAAGTATTTTGAAAGTAGGGAAAAGTTGTATTGCTTTATGCAAATGAGCCTGAACTCCACTTGGCCAAATAAGCATGTAGTTGATAGATCTGTTGTTAACCACTTTAGCCTACTTGCCATACATTCAATGTATTGACCATTCGTGGCTGCAACGTTTCATGTTGCAGGTTATATCGTATCTGAGTGATCGTTCATAGGTCGCGAGACTCCACTCAACATTTGTTCGCCTGTGGCACATTTGAAGGATGGAGATCTACCTTGTATTCGTTTTCCGCTGTGTACTTGAATAAATAATGTAAATTCTGGATCATATTCGTTGTATTTATGATGCACAGTTATATTTGGTATCATTTTGTACTGTGTGTGCCAGTGAACCGATCCAGGGATTGGCACTATACACATGAACTCAGCCTTATCAGGCGAGGGTGTTACAACAAGAAACTTTTATTTCTAATTGGAAACTTAAAATCCCATCTTGAACAAACTTTCTTTAATGTTTTAATCCAACTAAAATTCAAATCAAGTGGATTTCATTCTTCATAAATGCATCTTGAAATTTAAACACTTGAGAAATAAACCAAAACCCTAAAACCCTAATGGAAGAAATCATTTTCAAGTTATCTCTAAGACCATGGATTTGATCCATATAAAAGTTGACAAGCAAACATTTCAAAATGATCAAGAATGACAAATAGAAATATTATAAAACCATAGAAATTGGTTTCACTTAATTTGGAGACATAGATAAAATCTTATGAGTTTAATAAGATAAGGATATTTAATTCCCAAAACTAATAAAGCAACCATCTAGAAATCCATACCAAATGGTGAGCAAATAATCCTAAATATATTTAAAAGGATAAATAAATATTAAATAAGATTTTACAAATTGGAATCACCAAGTTTGGATCTATAAATAAAAAGATATGGATTTTATAATAAAAGGAAAGAAATATTAAATGAGGAATATTTAAAGACCAAATTAAAACTTGGCCAAGACCATAAGAAAATGAAATGATTATAATCCCAAATAAAATAAAAGGATAAAGAATTTCGAAAATAAAATAAAATGGCATTAACCATGCTATCCATATTTTAATAAGGACATATATCTAATAAGAATAATTATTTAATTCATGAGGAATTAGTATTTTGGAATTCACCCAAGTGGAATAAAAGTTGTTTAATTAACTTAAATAAAATTAAAGAAATCTTCCAAATAAATTTTAGGGAATTAAAACTATATTTAATTCCATTGGAATTAAAACAAATACCCAATTCAAATGATTTATGAATCATATTAAATATTTTTCCAAATAATTCTAGGTGAATACTTTGACACCCATTAAATAAATAAAACCTACTGAAAAGATTTGGAAAGATTTAGAATTCAACTGGATTTAAAAAAAAACATTATTAAATCTTATTTGAATAAATGCTAAGGCCTATTTTAAATAATTAAAAGACCCTAAAAAGAATAAAATATTTATTCTAAATTTGACTTCAGAATGTTTTATTAATCAGTGTTTGAATCCACACAAAGTTTGACAAAGATTTGAATTCAAATGAATGCTTAAATGGATTAATCAAAATCAAAACAGATTATTAGAAATAGAAAAAAAACAAAGCAGTACAAAAAAATGATCTACGTGGCCAGCCCAACAAGGCCCAGCAAGCCCATCTTCCCACCCCACCCGCAGCGAATCGTTTTCACTCAAGTATTGACCCACGGCGTCGCTGACGACCTGGACCCACCCCACCTCTTTCTCTCTTGCAGACAACCAGGTCCCACTCCCTAGCTTTCTTCCTCACCCGCCGCGACTTCTTCTCCCCTCACCTCGCCGGCTGTTTCCGCCGTTGAATGCTCGATTTAATTCGCGGCATTGATGCAGCCTTTACCCTCTGCGACCACGCTCGTTAAAGCGCCTCGACGCCCTCTCTCTTTCCCCTACATCGCCATACTCTCCTCGCCATCGGGCTGCACTAATTCGTCCAGATACCACGCATTGTTTCGACGAGCTCCGCGAGAAATTCTGGCAGCTCCGCGTCGCCCCTTGCCCCCTAGAACACTCTAGCTTGCTTGTCATCACCGTACGCGTCTCCCAGTACCCCCAACCTGCCCGCGCTTGTCCCAGAACGTCAGCAAGGACGACCACTACACAACGCCGCCGTCTGTCACTGCTCAGATGACCTCTCCCCGGTAATCCCGAACGCCCCTCTCCCCCTAGTTGACACTCTGATACTCGCCTTCCTCTTGCGAACCTAACCTTTCCTTCTACTTGATCTAGCGCGGCCTCTAGCTTCGCCCCGGCGACAGATAGAGCCGCCAGACATCGTCTTGAACTCCGACGAGGAATCACCAGTGACCCCGTGCACCCCTGTCCCTGCCGAGACCACGTTGAGCTTCAGCGTCACTCCGCGAACCCGGTGAGCATCCTATATCTCTTCCTAGCATCCTACATCGCCGGCGAGCTTGCAGTCTGACCGCACGCCACCAGTCGTCGCCGCCAGCACCGCTGGTTATTGGTCAAAGCGTTGAGGACCGTAGGATCTTGATCAGATGGTTACGATAGAAACTTAAGCGAAGGGTAAGAGAGCCTCTGAGCCATGCGATGTAATTAGATCTAACGGGTGTATTTGCTGATCCGCGCGAAATGGTACACGCCAGTAGGATAGCGCCGCGTGTCACAGAGTCTGTTTTAAAAACAAGATTTGATCTATTTCTAGTTCAATTTTGTAAACATCATAACTTTCAAACCACACGTCCAAATTTTGCAAATTTTATATCAATGGATTCAGGAATACAAGTACTTCCTGACCATGCACTTTGTTTTGTAAATTGCTTCTGTTAAATTGTTTATTTTTGCAGAAACTTGTGTAGGCATATTTAGAAAATAAAATTTGTTCTAAAATGAATTTTGAGATGAAATCTTTGGAAAATGGCTTGTTTTGAACCTACTCACCATAGAAATCAATTGGTGGTTTCAAAAATGTATTTGGAGAAGCGAAAGAATGAATCTTTGATTTAAAAACATTTCTAGCCAAATAAAAATGTTGATTATGGTTTAAAAATGATTTTGGAGGAAAACCTTTGAGAAATGTTTTGATTTAAACTCAGTGACCCCAAGCACAAAGTTTTATGATTTGAAAATGTATTTGGTGAACTCTATAAAGATTATTACTTTGCTAAAGGCATTTTCAACCACATAAAATAATGATTTGGTTTAAAAATGGTTTATAGGTAAAATCTTTTGCAAATAGTTTGTCCTCTTTATAAAATGACCAATAAGTGTTTTAGAATGTTTATAACCTAATATAAACAACTTTTGTAAATAAAACAAAGTTTGGCATGCTTGCATGCATTGTTTTGATTCTATTAATTTATGTGATGTTGCTTGAATGGTAGATTGAAATTGTGCCCTTGCTTGATTGAATTGTAGTGTTGAAGATTGTGATCATTGCAAAGACAAGGAGTGAACTTATATTCTCTACCAAAAAGGCAAGTGATGCTCCATACTTTTGTCCCATTATTTTCACTATGCATTAGTGATTTTCTAAGTAGGACTTGCATGGAATTTTGCTAAATGTAAACTATGCCATGGGAAATCCTAGTAGATGAAACCTTAGTAGAAATTTCCTAAGTTAAGATTCCTACTACTATCATGCTTAGCTTAGCTAATAGAAAACAAGGGTGGAATATATATTCATACTATGGAATATTTCCAAGTTAAGGACTTGTGTTTTGTTTGATAAAACAACTAAGTGAATGAATCACCTGGGTGGAATGGAAGGAATGGTTTGTGTTGAGTGGTTCACAAGGCCCATTTCTATGGTTACCTCGTGTATCTCACTTGTGGATGGCCACCCAGGAACAAAGAGATTTGAGATGTCAAATGTTGAGAAACTTCAAGTGCAGCCACTTGGCATTATGGGCTCTGCCTGGATCATATAGGTTGCAATAACTTAGCCAAATGGACAGTTCGTGGTAGGGGTTTGATAGGTTGGAGCGCGTCCATTTTGGTCTAAGGGAAGGTTTCTGAAAGATCTTGTCTTGGTGAAACCAAGTCTTGTGTGGAAAGTGCACCACCTCAGTAGAGTGTAAAATCTAAGTACTTAGCCATGTCCCTGGTAAAGGACAATTTGAGCATCAAGACATGGAAGCTATCAAGAATCTCCTCATCCAAATTTCTAAGTTAAAAACTTGTGGTTGAACAAGGGTTAAAGGATCACCAATTTCTATTGGGAGATGCCTTGGGTGATTTTTGACAAGCAAAAACTTAGTGTTTTCAAATGATAAGGAAAATCTATTTGAGCAAAGCAAGCCTAAGCTCCACTTAGCCATGTCCCTGGTAAAGGACAATTTGAGTATCAAGACATGGAAGCTATCAAGAATCTCCTCATCCAAATTTCTAAGTTTAAAACTTGTGGTTGAACAAGGGTTAAAGGATCACCAATTTCTGTTGGGAGATGCCTTGGGTGATTTTTGACAAGCAAAAACTTAGTGTTTTCAAATGATAAGGAAAATCTATTTTGAGCAAAGCAAGCCTAAGCTCCACGTAGCCAAATGCATATAGATGATGGACTCCACTATATTACCATAGCATCACTTGCCAATACAATTCAAATGTATTGACCCTTGTGGCTGTAACTTATTATGTTGCAGGTTTGTTTGATGTTAGTGAAGTTATTGATTAGGATTACAAGTCTACAACCAACATGTTTGCCTGTGGCACTTTGAATATGAAGGACCCCATGCTATTGTTATATTCTGCTGCATTGTAATGAGATAGCCAAATGAGCTATGTAAGATATAATAAATTATTTTATTCCTGGTTATAAAGTTGTATTATGACCTTTGTTTCTTAATATTACATCTTAACTGTGGATGCTAGCTATTGATCCAGGGACTAGCATTGTAAACACATGGATCTCTACTATAACATCCCTAAAAATCATGATTTCAAAGATTGCATATCATTCATGCATGCATATACATTTTGAGATCATTTTCCAACTCTTTCAAGAAAACAGAAGGACATAGTGCTATTATTTTATGTGAGCAAACATAAATCAAATGACCATCCTCAATTGAGAGCACAAGTGTTTTAAACCAAGATTTGTTTGCTTCCTTGTTGATTGGATTGAATGTGGAGTTTGGACAAAAATTCATAGAACAAATGTGGTTTCAAAACCATTTCCAAAACATTTCCAAATCAAGTGATGTGTCACTGTTTATTTTATTTTATTCTAAATGACCAAGCTAATTCAAAGAGACCAATTGATTTTATGACCAGAAGTGTGAATGTTGCACCCTACAAAATCCTGAAAAAGTTTGAATTCAAAAATATTTTGAAACCATTTGAAATTCATTCCATAAATTCAAAACAGAAAAAGAAAAAGAGAAAGGAAATAGAAAAGGGCCAGTGCGAGGATTCTGGCCCAACTGAGAAAGCAGCCCACTAAGCCCACCAGGGTTCCCTCTCTCCCTCTCTCACTCGCAGACGCACCCAGCAAGTGACTGACGCCAGGACCCCACCCCCCCTCTGTTTCTCTCGCAGACAACTAGGCTCCGTCCACGTCACCATCGTCTTCCCCAAATCTCGCGAAGAACACGTCGCCGCTGGCCGTTGCTAGCGTTGATTCCGCGGCGTAATTGCCATTGATTCTGCAGGCATTTCCTGTCGAGACCCTGCCTACTTAAACTCCTCCCCCTCGCGGCCATTTCCCCCAACAAAGCCAACCCGAAGCGCCCCTAGGCTGCGAGTATTCCTCGCCGCAACCCCGCTGTTCCGACGACCTCGCCGACGAATTCCGGTGAGCACCGCACCCCCCTCTGTCTGTGGTTCATGCTATCATGCTCTGTATCTCTGTGTGCATCTACTGACACTTCCCGTTTGTCCACGCATGGCCTGTAGCCTCGGCAACGACAACAACTGAGCGTCGCCGCTCTCTGCTCGAACTCCGTCGACCTTTCCCCATAAGTTCCAGCCTCCCCTTGCCCTCTGTTTGATACGCATAGGATCCTCAGCGTCTTGCGCATCTAACGGTGCCCTCCCCTTGTCTTAGCGCGGATCAGAACATAGCCAACGTCGACGAGCCGAAGCCACAACCGCCAAGGACTACTCCGACGAGCAATCCGCGACGACTCCGAGCGCCCCTTCGCCAACCAGGGACACGTTGAGCTTCACCTCGTCACGTGGTTCTGGTGAGCATCCTCCCCCCTCCCCGGGCGACCTAGTTCGCCGGCTCCGCCACTGAAAGAGCGCTCCGCCGCTCGCCGCCTCGCTAGCGCCGCTCATCTCTGGTCAAAGCATTCAGGAACGTTAGATTTAGATCTTGCGGCTAAGATTAGAACTTAAACGAAGAGGTATGAGCGCATCTGAGCCACTAGATCTGACTTAAATCCTACGGCTCGCAGAGACCGATCCGCACGAAACTGTACCGGCCAGTAGAATAGCGCCGCGTGGCAGTGAATTAGATTTAAAAACTGGATTTGAATCTGATTGTTATTCAAATTTGATTTGGCTATAACTTTTGATCCCCATGTTAGACTTTGACAAATTTTATACCATTGGAATCAGAAGAGCAAGCTCTTTCTAAATATGCAATGTGTTTAATGTTTAGCTTCTGTTAAAAAGGTTTTATTTGTAGAAACTTGTGTAGGACTAATTAGAGTTTATGAAATGTTTAGGAAATGATTTAGGGTTTAAATAATTGTTGTTTGGCAAGTTTTTGAGTTGTTGATGAATCAGTACTGAATACTTGCTTTGTTGAGTTTTAAAAATCATCACATATGATCTTGCATGCATGCATATATTTTTGATTGTATATGTTTTGTGTGTAATTTGTTGCTACCATTCTTTGTGTAGATTTTGGTGCTAGTGATTGTGACTGTGAGGAGTGCTACTCTCCCAACTACCAAGGCAAGTGGTACTTCATGAATATTTTTATCCCATGTTATATACTAAGCTTTAGAAATATTTTGCTAAGTCTTGCATGATATTATTTTGCTTATATGCCATGTTGGGAAATCCTAGTAGTTGTAGAAATGCTAGGGAATTTCTAAGTTAAGTTACTATCTATGCCATGCTTAGCCTAGCTAGTAGCAAACAAGGGTTGGTGAAATATACATGCTATGATGACAATATTTCTAAATATTTGGACTTGTGTTTTACCTAATAAAACAACTAAGTTAATGAAACACCTGGGTGGAATGGAAGGTTTGGTTTATGTTGAGTGGTTACACAAGGCCCATTTCTATGGTTTACCTTGTGTATCTCACTTGTGGTAAGCCACCCAGGAACAAAGAGATTTTAGAGGCCAAGTGTTAAGAAGCTTCTAGTGCAGCCACTTGGCAATATGGGCTCTGTCTGGATCACATAAGTTGCTAGAACTTAGCCATTTGGACAGTTGGTGGTAGTGGGAATGATAGGTTGGAGCGCGTCCATTTGGTCTAAGGGAAGGCTTCTGAAAGGTCTTGTCTTGGTGAAACCAAGTCTGGTGGGGAAAGTGCACAACCTCTGCAGATGGAAAAAAAATCTAAGTACTTAGCCAAGTCCATGGCAATGGACAACTTGAGCATCAGGACATGGAAGCTATCAAACTCCTCATCCCAAGTTCTAAGTAAAACTTGTGGGTGAACAAGGGTGAAGGACCTCAATGTCTATTGGTGGTTCCTTGGGAAAAGTTTTGACAAAGAAGAACTTAGTGATTTCAACTAATAGGCAAAATCTATTTTGAGCAAAGCAAGCCAAGCTACACTTAGCAAAATTGCATATAGTATTTAGTCCACTTAAAATTTTACTAAGGTATCTCTTGTCAATACTATTCCAAAGTATTGACCCACTGTGGTTGTAACTTGTGATGTTGCAGGTTACTCTGATGAGGATTAGGTGTCATGAGTCTACACTCAACATGTTTGCCTGTGGCACATGAAGATGAAGACTTTTATTTATTTACTTATTCAAACTCTTGTATTAGGCCTGTGGCCTTGGAGTTGTAAAGACTATGTTTATCTCTGGAATGGCTATAATAAATGACCTTTGTATCTGTGTACTTCATCTTAAACTGTGGATGCTAGCAATGATCCAGGGACTAGCATTGCAATCACAGGGATCCTTTTCCTTTATAAAGGAGGGATCTTATAGATGGTATCAAAGCACTGTGTTGCCTGTAGGATTATGACCCTAGGATTGGAAACCACTAAGGAAAAAATTTCAGCAACTTCTACACTTGTCTATTCTTCTCGTAAACTTTTCTAATCTTCTTTCTCATCTCTATTTGTAGATGAACTCCATCAACGAAGCCGTAAGGAAAGGACCACTCATGACAATGACTTTGGAGTGTGAGACAGAATTCCCGAAGGCTCTCAAGGACCTCATGGTTGCATTAGATATACAAGGTGCAGTTGTGTACAAAGGTTTTCCTGTGATGGATGAAGGAGTGGAATACTGGTGGGTGCAACTTCACTTGTATAAAAACAAGGAAGACAACCACCAGGAAAAAGGATTCTGCATGTTCACCAATTCAGTGGTGCACACTACATTCTTTGAATCAGCAAGGGATGCAGCTTGGAAGACCATCAAAGAACTTGGTGATAGAGTCAAATGCAGAATGCTCAACCTCCAAAATGATCTAAAGAAAGAGAAAGAACATACCTAAGAGTTGGAAGCTACCAAACAAACCTTAAGAGGAGACATTATAGACTTAGTGATGGAGTCATGTGAGCAAGATAGGCTGATTGCTTCTAGAAACATTGTGTTAGCCAACAGATCCAGTGAGATAGGACTGTAAGCGTACTTCGTTAGTTGGACCACCACTTATCACCTTATTTTCCAAATGTTGCTTTAAAATAAGATTGCACCTTGGTTGTTGTAATGGTTTCATGTATGCATGACTTGTGTGTTTTGCATTCCAAGGATATGTATGTGATGTTTTGCCTTATGTTGTAACTTAAATTGTGTTGTTCTAACTTTTCTATCTTATAAATAGATGCCTACTGTTACCATCAGCACTGTTGAGGAGTTCCAGGTTACTCGCTTTGGTCCTCGTATTGTTGAGCTTACTACTTTGCTCAATATCCCTCTTCCTACCATCATGGTGCTTCCCCTCACCAAGTTTGAGAGGAAATACCTCTAGGGCTTCAAGGTCAACCAGCCCGGACGCCAGACAAAGCCTACCACGGAGGCCATTGTCTTCAAGCTCATGCACGATGACAAGGAGAGAGGCCTTGAGGTAGTTATGCAGGATCTGATAGGACGTCTGCTAGGGAGACACTCCCGACAGGTTAGAGGTACTCACTTCCACGTCTTCGGTAGACGTGATGAGGATGGAGAGTCCATCGACTTCGAGGACGATTCGAGGGACACAGCAGAGCCGATTCGTCTGTACCTCCAGGACTTAGAGTCTCTCATTAGGCACGTGGACACTGACATGACCAACGTCATGCTCAACAATGAGGAACTCCAGGTGCAGCTTCGCGAGAAGGACAAGCTCTTTGTGGAGCAAGATCAGATAGTCAAGGAGATGGAGGCGAAGTTCGAGAGCCAGGACAGGAAGTTCAAGAGTCAGGAGAAGAGTGTCCAGGATAGACACAAGAAGATCCAGGACATGACTGAAGAACCGCAGTCCAAGGATTTCGAGCTCGAGCATCAGCAGACGGTGATTGAGAGGCTTCGTTCCCAGAAGAGGGCTCTCAATGCCAAGATAGAGACCTTTACCACTAGTGTCGAGGAATACAAGACCGCGATGGAGAACGCAGGTCTTACCTTTGTCGAGGAGGAGGTTGATGCCGAGGAGTAGATTTGACTACTCATTTATCATTTATTATCATACTTGTTGTTTGAGAACTTGTTATTCGACCATCCGACATGTGGATGGCTTGCTACTTGTGTGTTTTACTTTGCGAACTTGTTATCTTGTTGTTGAACCTTTATCTTTGTGTTGCATGCTTTGTGTTTGCTTATATGATGTAATGTGCATGAAAGCATCTATGGGTATCTCATTCTTATCTCTATTGAACAAACCACAGATGCCTCCCCGTCGTGCAAACCCCAACCCCAACAACAACAACAATAACAACAATAACAACAACAACCCACCGGGTTTTGATATGCTTACCATGTTCTTGAGATTGAGGCCAGCAAAGTTCTCAGGGACGACTGACCCCATGGTGGCCAATGATTGGCTACGTTCTGTGAACAAGGACTTGGTAACCGTGGGCTGTACGGATGCTGAAAAGGTCAGATTTACAGCACATTTGCTGGAAGGACCAGCCGCCACTTGGTGGGATAACTTCCAGATCACCACCCCCATAGAAGATGTGACATGGGCTATCTTTGAGGATGGCTTTCGCACTGCTCATATCTCATCTGGAGTGATGAGTCTAAAAAAGAAAGAGTTCCATAATCTGAAGCAGCGCCACTGCAGCGTGGCTGAATATATTGAGGAGTTCAACAATCTGGCGCGTTATGCACCGGATGAAGTTGACACTGATGCTAAGAGAAAGGAAAAATTTCTTGAAGGCTTGAATGATGAGCTGAATCTGCAGTTGGCTGTGGCCTATGTTCCCACTTATCAGTCTCTCTGTGACAAGGCTGCTATTTTGGAGAACAAAATGAAGCAAGTTGAAAGCAGGAAGAGAAAGCACTCAGACAAGCACAGCTCAGGATTGTCTCACAAACGTTCCCATTTTGATGACAGTGGAAGCTCAGGATCCCACAAGCATGGGAAATTCAACAAGCACCACAACCACAAACGTCATGACAACAAGCATCACCTTAGTCATGACAATGACAAGTACAAGAACCACAAGGGTGGATACAAGAGCCACCACAGTGGTAATGGAAGTGGAAGTGGAAGCCATCCTGTCAAGAAAGACATAAGTCAGGTTGAATGCTTCAAGTGCAAGAAGATGGGGCATTATGCAAATGAATGCCCAGAAAAGAAAGTTGAAGGACCCAACAAGCCCAACCCTTTTCAGAAGGGACAGGTGAACCACATTAGTGTGGAGGAGGTCTATGAGGAGCCTGCTGTTGTTGCTGGTAAGTTCAGACTCAATTCTATTCCAGCATTTGTTCTTTTTGATACTTGAGCATCGCATTCATTCATATCAAAAGCATTTGTTGATAGAAATGGGTTTCCAACTGAAAACATTGGGTGTCCAATAAAAGTTAGTTCTCCGGGTGGAGATATGATAGTAAGTCTTGGATGCCGGGATCTAGTAATAGAGTTTGGAAAGCATAAATTTCCAGTGAGTCTGATAATCCTAGATTCCCAAGGACTGGACGTAATATTGGGAATGGATTGGATGGCTAAGTATGAAGGAGTACTAGATTGTGCTAATCTTACTGTTGCACTCACAACCCCGGAAAGAAAACGGATTAAATTCAAGTCCAACTTTGAATCAAAAGGGAGTAAGCTAAATTCTCTTAAGGGGGTTAGCATAGACAGTGTGCCAATTGTGAGTGAATATCCGGATGTGTTTCCGGAAGAACTGCCAGGAATGCCACCAGATAGAGATGTGGAGTTCCTTATAGATTTGGTACCAGGGTCTGGACCAATAGCAAAGAGATCATATAAAATGTCAGTTGATGAACTGAAAGAACTCAAGAAACAACTTGGAGAACAGTTGCAGAAAGGATTTATTCAACCAAGTTCTTCATCTTGGGGAGCCCCAGTTTTGTTCGTGGAGAAGAAAGATAGAAGTCAAAGGTTATGCATAGATTACCGTTCACTCAACGAGGTAACTATCAAGAACAAATACCCTTTGCCTAGAATCAATGGCTTGTTTGATCAGCTAGAAGAAGCTTGTGTGTTCTCAAAGATTGATCTCCGGTCAGGCTATTTTCAACTCAAGATAAGAGAACAAGACATACCTAAGACAGCGTTCACTACAAGGTATGGATTGTATGAGTATACCATAATTTCTTTTGGTTTGACCAATGCTCCAGCATACTTCATGAATATGATGAACAAGGTGTTCATGGAATTCCTTGACAAGTTTGTTGTCGTCTTCATCGATGACATTCTAGTCTACTCCAAGAGCAAAGAAGAGCATGAAGGACATTTGCGTTTGATACTTGAGAAGTTAAGAGAGCATAAACTTTATGCCAAATTCAGCAAGTGTGAATTCTGGTTGAATGAAGTTGGATTTCTTGGACATGTTATGACAAAGGATGGTGTAGCAGTTGGTCCTACTAAAGTTTCAGCTGTGACTGAATGGGAATCTCCCAAGTCAGTAAAGGAAGTTCGTAGTTTCCTTGGCCTAGCAGGTTACTACAAAAGGTTCATTGAAAATTTCTCCAAGGTAGCTAAGCCTATGACCGAATTACTAAAGAAAGACAAGAAATTTGCTTGGACGGAAGGTTGTGAACTCAGCTTTCAGGAATTGAAGAAGAGACTTGTGACAGCACCAGTCCTGTGTCTGCCAGATTTGGAAAAAGATTTCCAAGTATATTGTGATGCATCTCATCAGGGTTTGGGTGCAGTACTTATGCAAGACGGTAAAGTTGTAGCTTATGCCTCGAGACAACTCAAAACTCATGAAGTGAACTATCCTACTCATGATTTAGAGTTAGCCTCTGTTGTCCATGCACTCAAAACATGGAGACACTATCTTTTGGGAAAGCGTTGTGAAGTGTTCACAGATCACAAAAGTTTGAAGTATATCTTCACCCAGAAGGAAATTAATATGAGACATAGAAGATGGCTAGAACTTATCAAGGACTATGACTTAAGTTTGCAATATCACCCCGGTAAAGCAAATGTTGTAGCAGATGCTCTAAGTCGTAAGGTTTTTGTGAATGGCCTTACCAAAGGAGAATTGCCAGATGATCTGTGTACCCAATTTAGAAAACTCAGATTGGAGATTGTGCCTGAAGGACATCTCATGACTTTGGATGTTCAACCCACTTTTTTGGACAAGATCAAAGAAGCCCAGAAGATTGATAAGGAAATTGAAGAGATTAAAGAAAAGATTGGAAAAGGAAAAGCTAAAGGGTTCCATGAAGACGAACAGGGTACTTTATGGCATGGGAAACGTATCTGTGTTCCACAAGATCCGGAGCTGCGGAAACTGATTTTGAAGGAAGCACACAACTCTACGTATTCCATTCATCCAGGCAACACCAAAATGTACATGGACATGAAGGAAAGATTTTGGTGGAATAATCTCAAGAAGGACATCGCCGAACATATTGCCTTGTGTGATGTGTGTAGTAGAGTGAAGGCGGAACATCAGAAACCAGTAGGTTTGCTTCAACCACTACCTATTCCTGATTGGAAGTGGGACATGATTGGTATGGATTTCATTACTGGATTACCAAGGACCAGGTCAGGATACGATTCTATTTGGGTAGTAGTGGATCTCCTAACTAAAGTGGCTCATTTCATACCCGTGAAGACAACCTATACAAGTGCTAAGTTAGCAAAAATCTACATGAGTAGAATTGTATGTCTACATGGTGTGACCAAGAGTATTGTGTCTGATAGGGGAACTCAATTCACTTCCCATTTTTGGAGACAGCTACATGAGTCATTGGGAACGAGGTTGGAATTCAGTACTGCTTTTCATCCTCAAACTGATGGACAAACGGAAAGGACTAATCAGATTCTTGAAGACATGTTGAGGGCATGTGCCCTAGACTATGGAGCCAGTTGGGATGAAAGTCTGCCTTACGCAGAATTTTCTTATAACAACAGTTATCAAGCCAGCATTGAGATGGCACCATTTCAGTTTCTCTACGGAAGAAAGTGTACCATCCCATTGTTATGGAATGGTGTGGGAGAAAGAAGTTTATTCGGGCCAGATCTTATCAAAGAAGCCGAAGAGAAGGTCAAGTAGGTCAAGGACAGGTTGAAGATAGCACAGTCCTGACAGAAAAGCTACGCAGATCCTAAGCGTAGAGAAGTCACCTACGAAGTTGGTGATAGAGCTTATCTTAGAGTGTCACCACTTCGTGGAGTGAAGAGGTTCGGAGTCAATGGAAAATTGGCACCAAGGTATGTTGGACCATTCAAGATTCTGAGTCGTAAAGGAGAAGTTTCCTATGAAATTGAACTGCCGGAATCTCTGTCAGCTGTCCATAATGTGTTTCATGTGAGTCAACTTAAGAAATGTCATCCAGAAATGGAAGAAACTTCTTTGAAGGATACTATTCCTTTGGAGGAGGTTCAACTGGAAAGTGATCTCACTTATGAATGGAAACCTATCAAGATTCTTGAGACTGCAGAAAGAGTCACACGGACTAAGACTATCAAGTTCTGCAAAGTGCAGTGGAATCATCATTCCGAAGAGGAAGCAACATGGGAAAGAGAAGATGATCTTCGGAAAGACCACCCTCACCTATTTGCTAGCCAATCCAAATCTCGAGGGAGAGATTCACCTTAAGGGGATTAGATTTGTAACATCCCTAAAAATCATGATTTCAAAGATTGCATATCATTCATGCATGCATATACATTTTGAGATAATTTTCCAACTCTTTCAAGAAAATAGAAGCACATAGTGCTATTATTTTATGTGAGCAAACATAAATCAAATGACCATCCTCAATTGAGAGCACAAGTGTTTTAAACCAAGTTTGGTTTGCTTCCTTGTTGATTGGATTGAATGTGGAGTTTGGACAAAAATTCATAGAACAAATGTGGTTTCAATACCATTTCCAAAACATTTCCAAATCAAGTGCTATGTCACTTTTTATTTTATTTTATTCTAAATGACCAAGCTAATTCAAAGTGACCACTTGATTTTATGCCCAGAAGTGTGAATGTTGCACCCTACAAAATCCTGAAAAAGTTTGAATTCAAAAAGCTTTTGAAACCATTTGAAATTCATTCCAGAAATTCAAAACAGAAAAAGAAAAAGAGAAAGGAAATAGAAAAGGGCCAGCGCCAGGATTCTGGCCCAACTGAGAAAGCAGCCCACTAAGCCCACCCGGTTTCCCTCTCTCCCTCCCTCACTCGCAGACGCACCCAGCAAGTGACTGACGCCAGGACCCACCCCCCTCTGTTTCTCTCGCAAACAACTGGGCCCCGTCCATGTCACCGTCGTCTTCCCCAAATCTCGCGAAGAACACGTCGCCGCTGGCCGTTGCTGGCGTTGATACCGCGGCGTAATTGCCATTGATTCTGCAGGCGTTTCCTGTCGAGCCCCTGCCTACTTAAACCCCTCCCCCTCGCGGCCATTTCCCCCAATAAATCCAACCCGAAGCGCCCCCAGGCTGTGAGTATTCCTCGCCGCAACCCCGCTGTTCCGACGACCGCGCCGACGAATTCCGGTGAGCACCGCACCCCCCCTCTGTCCGTGGTTCATGCTATCATGCTCTGCATCTCTGTGTGCATCTACTGACACTTCCCGTTTGTCCACGCATGGCCTGTAGCCTCGGCAACGACAACAACTGAGCGCCGCCGCTCTCTGCTCGAACTCCGTCGACCTTTCCCCGTAAGTTCCAGCCTCCCCTTGCCCTCTGTTTGATACGCATAGGATCCTCAGCGTCTTGCCCATCTAACGGTGCCCTCCCCTTGTCTAAGCGCGGCTCAGAACATCGCCAACATCGACGAGCCGAAGCCACAGCCGCCAGGGACTACTCCGACGAGCAATCCGCGACGACTCCGAGCGCCCCTTCGCCAACCAGGGACACGTTGAGCTTCACCTCGTCACTGCTGTTCTGGTGAGCATCCTCCCCCCTCCCCGGGCGACCTAGTTCGCCGGCTCCGCCACTGACAAAGCGCTCCGCCGCTCGCCTCCGCGCTAGCGCCGCTCATCTCTGGTCAAAGCATTCAGGAACGTTAGATGTAGATCTTGCGGCTAAGATTAGTATTTAAATGAAGAGGTATGAGCGCATCTGAGCCACTAGATCTGACTTAAATCCTACGGCTCGCAGAGACCGATCCGCACGAAACGGTACCGGCCAGTAGAATAGCACCGCGTGGCAGTGAATTAGATTTAAAAACTGGATTTGAATCTGATTGTTATTCAAATTTGATTTGGCTATAACTTTTGATCCCCGCGTTAGAATTTGACAAATTTTATACCGTTGGAATCAGGAGAGCAATCTCTTTCTAAATATGCAATGTGTTTAATGTTTAGCTTCTGTTAAAAAGGTTTTATTTGTAGAAAC
Organism: Avena atlantica; assembly: GCA_910589765.1. NCBI lineage: Eukaryota > Viridiplantae > Streptophyta > Magnoliopsida > Poales > Poaceae > Avena > Avena atlantica. The sequence continues at coordinate 524,562,349 of OU342739.1, read as the reverse complement.
TTGTGTAGGACTAATTAGAGTTTATGAAATGTTTAGGAAATGATTTAGGGTTTAAATAATTGTTGTTTGGCAAGTTTTTGACTTGTTTATGAATCAGTACTGAATACTTTCTTTGTTGAGTTTTAAAAATCATCACATATCATCTTGCATGCATGCATATATTTTTTATTGTATATGTTTTGTGTGTAATTTGTTGCTACCATTCTTTGTGTAGATTTTGGTGCTAGTGATTGTGACTGTGAGGAGTGTTACTCTCCCAACTACCAAGGCAAGTGGTACTTCATGAATATTTTTATCCCATGTTTTATACTAAGCATTAGAAATATTTTGCTAAGTCTTGCATGATATTATTTTGCTTATATGCCATGTTGGGAAATCCTAGTAGTTGTAGAAATGCTAGGTAATTTCTAAGTTAAGTTACTATCTATGCCATGCTTAGCCTAGCTAGTAGCAAACAAGGGTTGGTGAAATATACATGCTATGATGAAAATATTTCTAAATCTTTGGACTTGTGTTTTACCTAATAAAACAACTAAGTTAATGAAACACCTGGGTGGAATGGAAGGTTTGGTTTATGTTGAGTGGTTACACAAGGCCCATTTCTATGGTTTACCTTGTGTATCTCACTTGTGGTAAGCCACCCAGAAATAAAGAGATTTTAGAGGCCAAGTGTTAAGAAGCTTCTAGTGCGGCCACTTGGCAATATGGGCTCTGCCTGGATCACATAAGTTGCTAGAACTTAGCCATTTGGACAGTTGGTGGTAGTGGGAATGATAGGTTGGAGTGCGTCCATTTGTTCTAAGGGGAGGCTTCTGAAAGGTCCTGTCTTGGTGAAACCAAGTCTGGTGGGGAAAGTGCACAACCTCTGCAGATGGAAAAAAAATCTAAGTACTTAGCCAAGTCCATGGCAATGGACAACTTGAGCATCAAGGCATGGAAGCTATCAAGAATCTCCTCATCCCAATTTCTAAGTAACATTTGTGGGTGAACAAGGCTGAAGGACCTCAATGTCTATTGGTGGTTCCTTGGGAAAAAGTTTTGACAAAGAAAAACTTAGTGTTTTCAACTAATAGGAAAAACCTATTTTGAGCAAAGCAAGCCAAGCTACACTTAGCCAAATTTGCATATAGTATCTAGTCCACTTAAAATATACTAAGGTATCACTTGCCAATACTATTCCAAAGTATTGACCCACTGTGGCTGTAACTTGTGATGTTGCAGGTTAATCTGATGAGGATTAGGTGTCATGAGTCTACACTCAACATGTTTGCCTATGGCACATGAAGATGAAGACTTACATTTATTTACTTATTCGAACTCTTGTAATAGGCCTGTGGCCTTTGAGTTGTAAAGACTATATTTATCTCTAGAATGGATGTAATAAATGACCTTTGTATCTGTGTACTTCATCTTAAACTGTGGATGCTAGCAATGATCCAGGGACTAGCATTGCAATCACAGGGATCCTTTTCCTTTATAAAGGAGGGATCTTACATCTACCTTGTTAAAGTTTGGGAACCTTACAGATGTTATCAGAGCATTGTGTTGCCTGTAGGATTGTAACCCTAGGATTGGACAAAACCCCTTAAAAAAATAAGAGTTGTATTTGTTCCAAAACTTATTTACAAACAATCTGGTAAACTCTTTCTTCAACCATTTTGGTTTTGATTCTACATCTCTTCTATTTCAAACTTGATGGACAAAGCCTACCCCATGGCCAAAGACTTCACAATGAGCAAAGGACTTCATCAACTCTAATGACTTCAAAATCTTCAGGTGATTTCAACCTTATTCTCAACAAGGACTTCAACCTTGGATATCACTAAGGACTACAAGTGAGACAAGAAATGTTGCTCAAGACTTGAAGACTAAGGAAACACAAAGGAATCATCATCACCTTTGAAGTTTTTGTGACCAAGAATTTTTCCAAGGAAACCATGATCTCATTCAAGAAGAATCCACCAAGAAGGATAGAATGATCTCAAGTGAACCATATAGATGGACCACCATATTTAGTTTAAGTCAAACCCACCAACTTATGTGGTGTAAAAAAATATTTTTGGATTGCCTAAATATATGCTTGAAACATGTTGTTTGAGTGGAATGCTTGTTTGTGATTGCTTGCACATTGCTTGAGTGAATTGTGATGTGTGTGGTTAGAATTGATTCCTTAGAAATATTTTGCCTATTCTAATCCCAATCCAACCTAAAACAGATGACTTCTCCAAGAGACTTCAACATCAAGAATGACAACAACAACAACAACAACCAAGAGGTTAACATGAGAGAACTCATAGTAACCCAAACCCAGTTGAACCAAGTGACAACTCAATTTTTAGCCAACACCAGTGAGGTATATCCAACCATGCAAAGGTTTTTGGAAAACCAAACCCAATTGTTGCATAAGGTGACAGATCAAATGATCAACATGGGAGACAACTCTTCCCAAGGAGTATATGACAAGGATGTCAAGGATGGTATTTTAGAAGGAACCCAAGCTTGCAATGTTTGTGGAGACAAGGATCACACTTCCAAGGAGCATGAAGATCAATGCCCCAATTGTGAAGAGAAACATCCAATTGACCAATGCCCCACATCTCAAGCTACTTGTTTCCTATGTGAAGGAAATAATCATGTTCCTATCCAATGCCCCATCTATTCCATAGTTCAACAAAGGAAACAAGGTGGAGTGCAACAACTGATTGCAGACTACCATAAGGGAACAACTTCTACCAAGAAGGATAAAGAAAATGAAAATCTCAGCTTGCACCCCCATGCAATATGACTCAATTTAAAGGACCAAAGAGGATACATATGTATTATCCAAGGAAAAGGTCAAGGAGACCAGGAAACTTTCCTACCTTTGAGATAAGCTATTAAGATCATGAACTAGAAGAACTCCTAGCTTTAGGAGAAACCCAAGAAAAAGAAGGACAAAAGCCATGTGCAATGTTGTCATTGCAAATAAATGGGACACTATGCCAATGAATGTCCAGAGAAGAAGAAAAAGTATAAGGAGATTAGCCAAGTATGGTGCAACAAATGCAAAGAGTTAGGCCATTATGTGTCAACTTGTCCACAGAAGATACGTGAAGAACTCAATCTTATGACATGTTACAATTGTGGTGACCAAGGACATTATGCAAGCAATTGTCCAGAAAAGATGAAGCACAAGATAAAGTCTATGAAGGATCTCAGCCTTGTCACATGTTTCAAGTGTGGAATAAAAGGACACTATGCAGATGTTTGCCTAGAGAAGTTTCAACAAGATTCCAAGCAAGCCAAGAAGTAATCTAGTTGGAAAATTTTAAAGGTGGTAGTGCCCTAGCTGCTTTAAGCCAACTTGTAACCCTAGCCTCCCCAAATCTCGGGACGAGATTTATTTTAAGGGTGGTAGCCTGTCACATCCCAAGATTTTCCAAATCTTGTAATGTGAAAAATAAATAATTGTTGAAATTTAGGGTGAAAAGAAACTTTTATTTCTAATTGGAAACTTAAAATCCCATCTTGAATAAACTTTGGTTAATGTTTGAATCCAACTAAAATTCAAATCAAGTGGATTTCATTCTTCATAAAATCAAAACCCAAAAACCCTAATGGAAGAAATCATTTTCAAGTTATCTCTAAGACCATGGATTTGATCCATATAAAAGTTGACAAGCAAACATTTAAAAATTATCAAGAATGTCAAATAGAAATATTATAAAACCATAGAAATTGGTTTCACTTAATTTGGAGACATAGATAAAATCTTATGAGTTTAATAAGATAAGGATATTTAATTCCCAAAACTAATAAAGCAACCATCTAGAAATCCATACCAAATGGTGAACAAATAATCCTAAATATATTTAAAAGGATAAATAAATATTAAATAATATTTTACAAATTGGAATCACCAAGTTTGGATCTATAAATAAAAGATATGGATTTTATAAGATAAGGAAAGAAATATTAAATGAGGAATATTTAAAGACCAAATTAAAACTTGGCCAAGACCATAAGCAAATGAAATGATTATAATCCAAATCCAAATAAAATAAAAGGATAAAGAATTACCAAAATAAAATAAAATGGCATTAACCATTCTATCCCTATTTTAATAAGGACAAATATCTAATAAGAATAATTATTTAATTCATGAGGAATTAGTATTTTGGAATTTACCCAAGTGGAATAAAAGTTGTTTAATTAACTTAAATAAAATTAAAGAAATCTTCCAAATAAAATTTAGGGAATTAAAACTATATTTAATTCCATTGGAATTAAAACAAATACCCAATTCAAATGATTTATGAATCATATTAAATATTTTTCCAAATAATTCTAGGTGAATACTTTGACACCTATTAAATAAATAGAACCTACTGAAAAGATTTGGAAAGATTTAGAATTCAAATGGATTTTAAAAAACATTATTAAATCTTATTTGAATAAATGGTAAGGCCTATTTTAAATAATTAAAAGACCCTAAAAAGAATAAAATATTTATTCTATATTTCACTTCAGAATGTTTTATTAATCAGTGTTTGAATCCACACAAAGTTTGACAAAGATTTGAATTCAAATGAATGCTTAAATGGATTAATCAAAATCAAAACAGATTATTAGAAATAGAAAAAGAAAAACAAAGCAGTACAAAAAAAATGATCTAAGCGGCCAGCCCAACAAGGCCCAGCAAGCCCATCTTCCCACCCCACCCGCAGCGAATCGTTTTTACTCAAGTATTGACCCACGGCGTCGCTGACGACCTGGACCCACCCCACCTCTTTCTCTCTCGCAGACAACCAGGTCCCACTCCCTAGCTTTCTTCCTCACCCGCCACGACTTCTTCTTCCCTCACCTCGCTGGCTGTTTCCGCCGTTGAATGCTCGATTTAATTCGCGGCATTGATGCAGCCTTTACCATCTGCGACCATGCTCGTTAAAGCTCCTCGACGCCCTCTCTCTTTCCCCTACATCGCCATACTCTCCTCGCCACCGGGCTGCACTAATTCGTCCAGATAATACGCACTGTTCCGACGAGCTCCGCGAGAAATTCCGGCAGCTCCGCGTCGCCCCTTGCCCCCTAGACCACTCTAGCTTGCTTGTCATCACCGTACGCGTCCCCCAGTACCCCCAACCTGCCCGCGCTTGTCCCAGAACGTCAGCAAGGACGACCACTGCACAACGCCGCTGTCTGTCACTGCTCAGACGACCTCTCCCCGGTAAGCCCGACCGCCCCTCTCCCCATAGTTGACACTCTGATAATCGCCTTCCCCTTGTGAACCTAACCGTGCATTCTACTTGATCTAGCGTGGCCTCTAGCTTCGTCCCGACGACAGACAGAGCCGCCAGACGTCGTCTTGAACTCCGGCGAGGTATCACTAGTGACCCCGTGCACCCCTGTACCTTCCGAGACAACGTTGAGCTTCAACGTCACTCTGCGAACCCGGTGAGCATCCTATATCTCTTCCTAGCATCCTACATCGCCGGCGAGCTTGCAGTCTGACCGCGCGCCGCCAGTCGCCGCCGCCAGCACCGCTGGTTATTGGTCAAAGCGTTGAGGACCGTAGGATCTTGATCAGATGGTTATGATAGAAACTTAAGCGAAGGGGTACGAGAGCCTCTGAGCCGTGCGATGTAATTAGATCTAACGGCTGTATTTTCTGATTCACGCGAAACGGTACGCGCCAGTAGGATAGCGCCGCGTGTCACAGAGTCTGTTTTAAAAACAAGATTTGATCTATTTGTGGTTCAATTTTGTAAAAATCATAACTTTCAAACCACACGTCCAAATTTTGCAAATTTTATATCAATGCATTAAGCAAGACAAGTACTTTCTGACCATGCACTTTGTTTAGTAAATTGCTTCTGTTAAATTGTTTGTTTATGCAGAAACTTGTGTAGGCATATTTAGAATATAAAATTTGTTCTAAAATGAATTTTGAGATGAAATCTTTGGAAAACGGTTTTTTTTCAACCTACTGACCGTAGAAATCAATTGGTGGTTTCAAAAATGTATTTGGATAAGCGAAAGAATGAATCTTTGATTTAAAAACATTTCTAGTCAAATAAAAATGTTGATTATGGTTTAAAAATGATTTTGGAGGAAAACCTTTGAGAAATGTTTTGATTTAAATTCACTGACCCCAAGCACAAAGTTTTATGATTTGAAAATGTATTTGGTGAACTCTATAAAGATTATTACTTTGCTAAAGGCATTTTCAACCACATAAAATAATGATTTGGTTTAAAAATGGTTTATAGGTAAAATCTTTTGCAAATAGTTTGGCCTCTTTATAAAATGACCAATATGTGTTTTAGAATGTTTATAACCTATTATAAACCACTTTTGTAAATAAAACAAAGTTTGGCATGCTTGCATGCATTGTTTTGATTCTATTAATTTATGTGATGTTGCTTGAATGGTAGATTGAAATTGTGCCCTTGCTTGATTGAATTGTAGTGATTTTAAGAGTGTGATCATTGCAAAGACAAGGAGTGAACTTATATTCTCTACCAAAAAGGCAAGTGATGCTCCATACTTTTGTCCCATTATTTTCACTATGCATTAGTGACATTTCTAAGTAGGACTTGCATGGAATTTTGCTAAGTGTAAACTATGCCATGGGAAATCCTAGTAGATGAAACCTTAGTAGAAATTTCCTAAGTTAAGATTCTTACTGCTATCATGCTTAGCTTAGCTAATAGAAAACAAGGGTGGAATATATAATCATACTATGGAATATTTCCAAGTTAAGGACTTGTGTTTTGTTTGATAAAACAACTAAGTGAATGAATCACCTGGGTGGAATGGAAGGAATGGTTTGTGTTGAGTGGTTCACAAGGCCCATTTCTATGGTTTACCTCGTGTATCTCACTTGTGGATGGCCACCCAGGAACAAAGAGATTTGAGATGTCAAATGTTGAGAAACTTCAAGTGCAGCCACTTGGCATTATGGGCTCTGCCTGGATCATATAGGTTGCAATAACTTAGCCAAATGGACAGTTGGTGGTAGGGGTTTGATAGGTTGGAGCGCGTCCATTTTGGTCTAAGGGAAGGCTTCTGAAAGATCTTGTCTTGGTGAAACCAAGTCTTGTGGGGAAAGTGCACCACCTCTACAGAGTGTAAAATCTAAGTACTTAGCCATGTCCCTGGTAAAGGACAATTTGAGCATCAAGACATGGAGCTATCAAGAATCTCCTCATCCAAATTTCTAAGTTAAAAGCTTGTGGTTGAACAAGGGTTAAAGGATCACCAATTTCTATTGGGAGATGCCTTGGGTGATTTTTGACAAGCAAAAACTTAGTGTTTTCAAATGATAAGGAAAATCTATTTTGAGCAAAGCAAGCCTAAGCTCCACTTAGCCATGTCCCTGGTAAAGGAAAATTTGAGTATCAAGACATGGAAGCTATCAAGAATCTCCTCATCCAAATTTCTAAGTTAAAAACTTGTGGTTGAACAAGGGTTAAAGGATCACCAATTTCTATTGGGAGATGCCTTGGGTGATTTTTGACAAGCAAAAACTTAGTGTTTTCAAATGATAAGGAAAATCTATTTTGAGCAAAGCAAGCCTAAACTCCACTTAGCCAAATGCATATAGATGATAGACTCCACTATATTGCCATAGCATCACTTGCCAATACAATTGAAATGTATTGACCCTTGTGGCTGTAACTTATTATGTTGCAGATTTGTTTGATGTTAGTGAAGTTATTGATTAGGATTACAAGTCTACAACCAACATGTCTGCCTGTGGCACTTTGAAGATGAAGGACCCCATGCTATTGTTATATTCTGCTGCATTGTAATGAGATAGCCAAATGAGCTATGTAAGGTGTAATAAATTATTTTATTCCTGGTTATAAAGTTGTATTATGACCTTTGTTTCTTGATATTACATCTTAACTATGGATGCTAGCTATTGATCCAGGGACTAGCATTGTAAACACAGGGATATCTACCTTGTTAAAGGTTGGGAACTTTACATTGACCTTTTTTCCAATCTTCATCTCATTGCATCATTCTCTCTCTCTACACCTGAAATTTTTTCCTTCATACAAAACTTCACACAATCTTCATTAGCAACATTAGTGTATTCAATAGATATTAGACCTATGGAAAAGCTTTGGAACAGCAAGGCTTTTCACTAAAAACACAAGCTACTATATTAACTCCTTCAAAAAGCTCAATTCCCCAAAAGAGAACTCAAAAAGGAATCAATAAGAAGCAAATGCAAATAATGGCAGAAATCTGTCAAAACAGACCAGGAGATAGAAACCGATTTTTTTGAAAATCTTGTGTTGCTCAAATCAAAAAGTGTTAAACTAAGGAAAGTTAGCTAACATATTGGGGGATTTATTTGTAAATTTTTAGTTCAATCCGAGTTACAGAGACTCCTCACGTATTTTTATGGTGGAGGATAGAAATCTGTTTCGGGACAGCAACTCCACAAATCTTACTTCCCTCTCATTAGAGGTCATTCTTTTCACAAAAAGCAAACAAAAAGGATAAGGAGAGGTCATTACTGAAGTAATAACTTCCAAGACTCAAGGAAACTCTTGGGTTATCTCCCAACAAGTACTTTCCTTTAACGCATTTAAGTAAGACACAAGAAGCAAGGAGAATCAAGTATTTTCAAATGAAGAAGCATTGACATCAAATCTTGCTTTCAAAGGAGGAGAAAAAAGCAACTTATCTCTCCTCATAGGGAAGTTTTCAATACCTTTCTTGAATGGAAAATTTTATTTAATGGTGCCTTCTTTCATATCAATGTTGGCACCAACAGTTCTAAGAAACGGTCTTCCCAAAGTAATAAGACTAGAAGCATTGTATTCAACATCCAAAGAGAAATCAACAGGGACATAAGCATTTTTAACCATAATGAGAACATCATTAATACTCTCCATGAGTTTCTTATTAGCATTATCATGAAGTGGGACATCCAAACAACAATCTTCCAAAGGTGGTAAATCAAGCATTTCATATATCTTCCTAGGCATAATAGATACTATGGAACCAAGATCACATGCAGCTTTGAGATCAAAGTCATTCACTTGCATATTAATAATGGGTTCCCAACTATCTTCTACTTTCCTAGGAATAGAAGCTTTATTTTTTAACTTATCTTCCTTAATCTTAACAAGAGCATCTATAATGTGTTTGGTGAAAGCAACATGCATATCACTAGCATCAGGACTTCTAGAAAGCTTTTGTAGGAACATAATCACTTCAGAAATGTTGCAACCATCAATATCAAAATCAAACTTAGCATCACTAGTAGTAGGCTCAATAGGCTTAGGCATAATAGTAGGAGAAATAGGGACTACTTGTGGTTTAGTGGTGATGGTCTACACACTATTGTTTCTATCAATTTCAGCTCCCCTTTCCCACCTAGCATGAAGTTGAGCTAACAGCCTAACATTTTCATCAATAGTAACTTGTACGGCATGAGTGGCAGCGAAGGTACTTTCCATAGTTTCAGGTTTAGCGGCCATTTTATTAATAAAGGAAGCCTAAGCTTCAGACAAAGAGGATATATTTTCCTCAACATTTAAAAGCTTTTCCTCTATAGCCTTATTGAAAGTGGTTTGTTTACTAATAAAGTCTTTGAGCATGGTTTCAAGTTCAGAGGGGGCACTTCTAGCACTGTTGAAAGAGCTTCCATAGGAATTGTCATTATTAGGAGTATAAGGCCTATAATTGTTGTTTTTTTAGGGTAATAACAGTAGGAAAGGCTCCTACTGCCTCATTTTCATTAATAAAAGGTCAGAGTCTATAAAGTTACATATTTACATAGAGACAGAGGGGGAGAAGAGTCTCTAAAAGTCAGGTTAGATAAGTCTAGGATCTCAAAAGGTTTACAAACTATGAATAATGCTCATAATAAGTGGGTGTAGATCCTCTTTTTTCCTATGAATCAGCAATGATAGATCAGCAGCTAATCTTGACTTCCAAGCCTGAACTGAGGGTTGTATGTTATTAAACCAGAGGTTGTTTCTTTCTTTCCAGATGTTCCAAGAGCCTAGCAAGGTAATTTCCATAAATAGCTTTTTATTACAGCTCTTTTTTCCTTGCTCAATGATCTGAAGTCTAGATTTAGTCATAGACCAATAGATGTTAATTGAACTCCAGCAAGCTTGGATAAAGGGGCAATGAAAAAGCAAGTGTTCAATTGTTTCCTCAGTATTGTGATTACACATAAAACAGTCATATCCAGTCCCTAGTGCATAATGTCTTCTTCTGAGCATGTTTCTTGTATTCAATCTGTCAGACAGAATCAGCCACCCAAAGAACTTCACTTTTGCAGTGTACTTCGATTTCCACAGCAATTTAAAGGATATGTGTGGATTTATATTTCTGAAATTATATTGATAATATTTGATGGAAGTGTAATCTTTGGCCCCCCAAACATAGCTCCAAGTGTCATGTGAATGCTCTCTTAGTTGTATTTCTCTACAACTATTTTGAATTTCTCTCAATTCAGCTAGTGCTTCAGGTGATAAAGGAAGATAAAAAAGCTGTGTCAAACTATCAGTTGTAAGAAACTCCTGTGCAGAGATGTCTTCATTCCTAACTTAGGAGTAAATGATCGGGTGACTCTCTTCTAAGATAGTTGCAGACCATTGATCCTTCCAAAACAGTGTAGTAGTCCTATAATTGTTGTTACCACCAAAATTATTCCTATAGGCATTGTTGTTGAAATTGTTGTTTCTAATGAAGTTCACATCAACTTGCTCTTCTTGAGCAACCAAAGAGACCAAGGGAACACTATTAGGATCTAAAGGAGCTTTCCCATTAACAAGCATAGCCATAATAACATCCATCTTATCACTCAAAGAGGAGGTTTCTTCAACAGAGTTTACCTTCTTACCATGTGAAGCTCTCTCAACATGCCATTCAGAGTAGTTAACCATCATATTATCAAGGATCCTTGTTGCAGCACCCAAAGTGAGGCCCATGAAGGTACCTCCAGCAGCTCAACCCAACAGATTTCTTGAGTAGAAGTTCAAACCTGCATAAAAAGTCTGGATAATCATCCAAGCAGTGAGTCCATGAGTGGGACAATTCTTAACCAAAGATTTCATTCTTTCCCAAGCTGGAGTGTCGTGGTATTGCCAACGAGTACGCCATGGAGGGATACTCATAGTGTGTGTTTAGAGACGTGGGGTAAGGCGGACGGTTGATGGGTACGAGGTAACACAGCTTACCCAGGTTCAGATCCCACAACGGTGGCGGAATCCTACTCCTGCTATAAATCACTATAAGGGCAATACGCCGAGTTACAGAGATAGGTTCGCTGTGCGAGGTTGTGTGTGTCGATCTATGATCGTATCAGATTGTGTCCTAAAGGCTCCCATAGGCCCGACTTATATAGTCTCCAGGTCCTAGGGTTACAGCGAAAAGTTCTGGACGGACAGGTTACACAGTCCTACACCGTCTATCACTAGTCTTGTGTATCTTGCATTCCAAGGCTCCGGGTACGCTGGTAACTCCACCGTATCCTTCCTTTATTCTGCATGGGCCTCCCTTATGGATCCACCTAATTGGGCCGCCAAGCAGTCCATAGGCCATGCTACCGACTATGGGCCACACGGGTTAGCCGGATAAGAGACATGCTATAAGGATACCCATATAGCATATCCCCAACAGTAGCCCCCGGAGAACTCTGAGATTTTGCGCCGTCTTGCCTCTTCACGTGGAATGCTCCGTCCAGATGGATGTCGGCAGATCGTCAAGCAACATCTTGTAGCCCTCCCAAAGAACCCTGCAAGGTTTTCTCCGTCTTTGATTTGTAAGCCGGAGAAATGCTGAATCTTCCATCGTACTCTTCCGTAGTCGGATTAAACCCATCCATGCCGGAATCTTTGATGTGACAGCTCATCTACCCATGTCAGCTAGGACGGCGTAGGCTTAGGTCAGCGACGCCTCGTAACTCACACATGCAGAGAACGCAATCATATCCGATTTTCCCGCGCGAGCGATGCGAACCGTTGGCGGTGATGGTTGGAGACGTGGTGAAATTCCCGCGCACGTTCGCGAATACGTCGTCTACGCGGCAACCGTCCGATTAAGCTGCACGAATCTTGATGCCGAGGATGATAAATAGTAACCGTGGGGCATTTTCCACTTTTTACCTCATTCTCTTTGCATCATCGTCTTCCTCCAGTCGTGCGCCTCCTCGAGCTCTCTGCGAGAAACCTCGAGAAAACCCTAGCGTCCATCTGCACCAATCGCATCCAACCTTCACTCCATGGCGAGCAGCAGCACATCCCCATCCATGGCAGCATCGAGTGAAGCCACGGCGAGCTCCGTCTTTGTGCCCCCGTAGGGCTTGGCCATCCCTGCATCGGCGGTGATCGAGTCCACCGGCGGTGACCAAAACTTGGCGGTGCTAGAGCCACTGAAGGAGGAACCAGATTCGCATAAGGGTGACTGGCGCGGCTCGGACATCACCGACCGCGACATCCAGGAGATGGTAGCCGAAGGCTACCTCCCCGCGACGGAGGGGCTCGCCTGGCGGGCGGCGCCGGCCGGCGAAGTGACACCTTCTCCCCAAGCCGGAGAAAATATGTACCTCAAGGCTCAGCTAGTACGCGGCGTTTCCTTGCCCATCTCCCACTACAAGGTCCAGCCCCATAACCTCTCCCCCAATAGTATCCTAGTGCTTAGCAACTTCGCGGCACTTTGCGAGGGTTATCTAGGGATAAGGCCTAGGTTAGACTTGTTCGTGTACTTCTTCACCTTCAAACGGGAAGCCGGACATAGTAAGGAGGAGCTTAGGAACTCCGGCACCATAAGCTTCAAGTTTCGACCTGGCCGGCGGTTCCCCGACATCGTCGGCCATGAGTCCTGCAAGAACTGGCAGCGGACGTACTTTTACGGCCCCGACATCCCTTTGGCGGGCCGAGAAGTGAAGTACCCGGACTTCATGGATGGAGCCGCCGCTGAAGTTTCTACATGGAGATCCCATGCCTCCCTTCCCTCCGACCTCGACGCTTCTCCCGCAATAAGGTGGATCGAATGGTTCGTAGAGACGGGTTTGACCGGCTTGGACCTAGCCATGTGCTGTTTCATCAGGCAAATCCAACCTCTGCAGCACCGCACGAAGTATATGCACGAGTATACCAGTGATCGAAGGGATAGCCTCCGGATCTCCGTGGATAACTTCTCAAGCGACTCCGTCAAGCTCCGCCTAAAGGACATCGTCAAGGTGAAGGATAAGAAGCGTGGCTTCACCATCACCTACGACATGTTCGTAGACGGCAAGTGACCAAAGGTAGGTATTTATTTTCCGTGTATGACATATACTCCAACTCTTCCGTCTTGCACATGTCATTTTGTCTAACACAGTGACTTCTTACTAAACAGCTTAGCGATCTAGAGGAGGGCAACCTGGCTGCCCAAATCTACGATCCAAAGATGAAGGAAGTCACGGTCGTGTCCGACGACGATGTCCCGTTGGCGCGAAAGCGGAAGAGCTCCACCTCTGACGCTGCCGATGGAGGCAAGAAGAAGAAGACGAAGGGTGGAGCCTCCAAAAAGTCTACCACCGCCCTGGAGGCGGAAAAGAAAAAGCCCCCGGGATTTTTGCCAAAGCACCCCCCTAGTATAAGCTTATCACTCTTCGACATTGTCTATCTCTCTGTCTTGTTCCTGTACTTATGCATTTGCACGTTTCAGAAAGAAAGCCACGACCAGCCTCAAGAAGACCTCCAAAACTTTGGGGGCTTCTCGAAATATCAAGGATATGCTGCATCGCGATGCCTCCCCCGCCATCGCCCCTGCTACTCCTGCCGTCAAGCCCTCGTCTGCCCCGACGAGCTCACAAGCTAAGGAGGCACCAGGCCCTTCCGTCATGGAAGTGGATTCTGGCGCCTCTGCCGAACTCGCTGTTGTCGGCGAGCAGGCGACGTAGGAGAGCACCGCTCAAAATATGGCTAAAGCTCCGGCTAAGGATGCCATCAGTGGCGGCAAGGAGGTGGTGGAAGCTGGTACCTCTGCCGAAGGCGGCGCCCTTACTCCCCAGAAACCCTTCGAGTTCCCAAAGATAGTCTATCTGACGCTTACGCCGAGTAACACAACTCTGGTTCCTGGAGGAGTACCGTCATCTCCGACATGCGGTCTTGAGGAGCTCCTCCGACAAGCAGAAATATTGCGAGGAAATAGCGTTTCCTTTGGCAAGATGCTAGCCGAGAGCACTACAAACCTCAAGATCATTGCACTTGTAAGTTTACTTTGCCTTTTGCATTTCATATGAGTATCCCACTGTAGCCCCCGAGGATGTAGACGGAAAACCATAGGCTTTGCATCTATATGCTCTAAGAGTGAATAAGTTAGAAAAAACTCTCACCCCAAGCATTTAGATGGAACAAACTATTCCGACTAGATGCTTTAAGAGTAGCATACGCAGTGTTTATAATTTTCAATACTGTAGCCCCCAAGCCTCTAGTTGTAACTGAATTAGTTCCAACTAGATGCTTAAAGAAAAGCTAAGCATTTTCTGAGTTAAAACTTTATACTGTAGCCCCCAAGCTTCTAATCGAGAACTGAATTAGCTCCGACTAGATGCTTAAAGAAAAGCTAAGCATATTGCTAAGTAAAAAACTCTCGCTGTAGCCCCCGAGCGTCTAGGTGGTAAGATTCTGACTAGATGCTCCAAGTAGACTAAACAACGGTTAAACTTTTTTCCTTTTTTCCACAGAACGAGAATGCTCGGAGGGGCATGGCCAACGATAAGTACCAGAATATGCGCACAGATCTTGATGCCAAAAAGGGTAAAACTGCCATCTTGAAGGAATAGATCATCAAAAACAAGAGTCTGTTTTCTTTTTGCGCATTCCGTCTTGGTTTGTGCCTTCATTCTCCGAGTACTTACTGTGTACTTTGTTTTCTCCGACTTTGCAGAACATGTTGCTGAGGCCAAGGATATTGTCGAGCAGTCCAAGCACATCCAGCAGCTGGACAGCGAGAACAAGATCCTTAAAAAGGAGAGAGAAGACATGCTAAAAATGCATGAAGAATCAATGAAGGCCTTGCAGGACTCTGCCACCGAGGAAATAAACCTCTTGAAGGAGGAGATCGCGATCTTGAAAGATCAAAAGCATGCTGCCGATGAGCAGAATCACCGCCATGGCGAGGCGTACAAGCTCCTCCAACAAGAGAAACAATCCTTGGCGGACACCCTCTGGCAATACTTTGAATTGTTGAACTCATGCGATCCTTGTCGGAATTTGCAGCTCCTATGGGTTTAACCAGATCGCCTCCTCCAGCCAAGGAATGCATGGTTCTTACCGGCAACTTCATCAACACAGCCATCACCCAAGCCAAAGAGATTGCCAAGCCCCTCCAGATACACATCAAGGCCTTGGACTCCATGGCGAAGTACTCGGAGATTCTGCGCCGAGCCCCCGAGCGTATCACAAGCTGGAAAGCTTCATGTGCATGGGCTGGCGCAAGGATGGCGCTGTATATGGTGAAGACACACTACGAAGATGCCGACATCTACATGGTGACCTCTGGTATCCCCGACGTTGACGATGACGGCAAAGAGGTTGATCACGAAGCCATCTTGTCATCACTCGCGGGTTACGACACCAGAGTTGCCGAGTTGGTGGACATCGATGTCTTCGTGCCCATGAATACCATCGACATCGTCAACCAAGATTCCTCCGAGTCCCACCATAGTGCCGACACTGAGGGTGATTCTCCGGCTGATGACGATGCTGCTTCCAAGTCTCCTGCGCCAAAGGAGTGAAAAACAACTTTGTAATATTTGTTTCATCTTTGTTGTATGCGCGGAAAAACTTGATGATGTAACTTAAGGCGGAAAAAATGGTTGTTATTTCCTGCTACTTAAGAACTTAGTTTCCAGCATGTATATATTTTTTAAGCAAGTGCTGGCTTATCCATTACCTTGGGTTTTATGCTTGACCTTTCGTGAGTCGGAAGACTCATTGTCGGAACCATGCGCTCAGGTGATGATGCCCAATGGCATCGTCAATAACCTGAGCACAAAATCGCCGACAATAAGTGCCAAAAGTCACTACTCCAGAATCCACATAAAAACAACAAAGAACGTGTAGACCAGAAAACTTAAGCTAACGCCTGTAGGGGGAATTTTCACAAGTGCAAACGCAAAGCTTGTGCCTAAAGGTTTTACATGATCCAAAAATGAACACTAAAGGAGGTAAAAGAATCAGAAATATGAGTGAACCAAAGAGCTTTATTTCATTGATCATATAAGAGGTACACAATTAGATAAAAAATGCTAAGTGTAAAAAGGACGTAGCTGTGCTATGTTCCATAGCCGATCAAGCTCCGGGTAGTCATCATCCGGGTCACATCTCTTACGCTTATGATCCTCGTTGGGTCTATACTTTAGTTCACGATTTTCAACAAGGTAGTAAGACCCATTGAGCAGTGCCTTGCTTATGATGAACGGTCCTTCCCATGGCGGGGATAATTTGTGTGACTTCTTCTTCTTAAGTAGGAGCACCAAATCCCCCTCTTTAAACGAGCGATGCCGAACACGGCGACTATGGTAGCTGCGTAGCTTCTGCTGGTAGATGGCGGATCTTTGGCATGCCAAAACACGCTCCTCCTCGAGAAGGTCCACATCCAGGCGTCTGGATTCTTCAGCGTCATCCTCGTCGTAGGCGGCAACTCTTGGTGCATCGTGGAGGATGTTGGAAGGCAGGATGGCTTCTGGTCCATATACCATGAAATAAGGGGTGTGGCCGGTGGATCTGTTGGGTGTAGTTCGTAAACTCCACATCACAGATGGCAATTCTTCCGCCCAGGCTCCAGCTGCTCTATGTAGCGATGCCTCAAGACGTGGCTTGATTCCCTGCAGAATTAATCCATCGGCTCGCTCAACCTGACCACTGGATTGTGGGTGTGCCACAGATGCAAGGTCAAGTCGGATGCTTTTCTCCTAGCAATAAGCCTCCACTTCTCCGAGTGACAAGTTGCTTTCGTTGTCGGTGATAATGCTATGTGGGAGACGAAATCTCATCACTAGATCCCGGACAAACCTGAGGGAAGTTGCCCCATCATGCTTTCTAATGGGTTTAGCTTCTATCCATTTGGTGAATTTGTCAACTGCTACAAGCAGATGCGTAAACCCACAAGGTTCCGTCTGTAACGGTCCCACCATGTCTAGCCCCCAGACTGCAAACGGCCAAGTTATTGGTATTGTTCGCAATTCTTCAGCAGGAACATGTGGTTGTCGGGCATAATACTGGCATCCCGTGCATGTCTCAACCAGCTTGTCGGCGTCCGCCTTCGCGACCATCCAGTAGAATCCTTGCCGGAAGGCTTTCGCGACCAACGATCGGGGAGCGGCGTGATTCCCGCAATCTCCGAGATGGATTTCGTGCAGGATTTCCATACCTTCTAGCTAGGAAACACACTTTAGGTATACACCAGTAGTGCTCCTTTTATAGAGTTGCCCATTGATTATGGTATAACCCTTTGCTCGTCGTACTATTTGCCGTCTTTCGACTTCGTCGTCGGGAAAAGTTCCGTGTTTGAGATATTCCATGAACGGTTTTGTCCAAGCCGGCGGGACCTTAGTCACCATGTTGACGAAAGAGTCAGCTCTATCCGGCTTGTCGATGTCGGCTCCCTTCACGGTTGGTGTGCGCAGATGCTCTAGGAAAACTCCTGGCAGAATTCTCTTGCACCCTGACCCAAGCTTGGACAGCAGATCAGCCACCTCGTTTTGCTCCCTAGGCACATACTTGACTTCGTAGCCCAAGAAGCTCTTGGCTATCTCGTCCACTTCGTCTCGATATGCCGCCATCATAGGGTTCCGTGCATTCCAGGTGCCAGCCACCTGCTGGGCAACCAAGTTAGAATCTCCACAACAAACTATGCGCTTGATGCCAATATCTTTGGCTACACGTAGTCCGTGGATGAGTGCTTCATACTCCGCCATGTTGTTTGTAGCCTCGAAGTGGATCTGCAGAATGTAGTGTAGCTTGTCTCCTGTTGGTGACTATAGAAATACACCAGCCCCTGAGCCATTGAGCAGCTTTGATCCGTCAAAGTGCATCACCCAACACTCTGGCTCTGGCAACAGAGTAGCGTCTGGCATCTCCGTCCAATCTGCAACAAAATCCGCCAAGGCTTGTGACTTGATAGCGTCGCGTCTCTTGTAGGTGATCTCGAAGGCGGCAAGTTCAATGCTCCACTTCGCGACCCTTCCTGTAGTGTCGCTTTTATTGATAATGTCGGACAGTGGAGTCTTGCTCACCACTGTGATTGGGTGCTCCTGAAAGTAATGCCTCAGCTTCCGAGAAGCAAGGAATACTCCATAAGCTATCTTTTGGTAGTGCGGGTAACGTTGCTTGGACTCCGTCAAGACCTCGCTCACATAGTAAACTGGTCGTTGAACTCCGTGCTCATAGCCTGGTTCCATCCGCTCTACCACGACGACGATGCTGATAACCCGGTTGGTTGCCGCCATGTAAATTAACAGGGGCTCACCAGGCGAGGGTGCTGCAAGGATGGGCGCTGAGGAAAGAATCTCCTTGAACTGCTTCAATGCTGCATCTGCTTC
Organism: Avena atlantica; assembly: GCA_910589765.1. Taxonomy (NCBI): domain Eukaryota; kingdom Viridiplantae; phylum Streptophyta; class Magnoliopsida; order Poales; family Poaceae; genus Avena; species Avena atlantica. The sequence goes on along the minus strand of OU342739.1, from coordinate 524,543,802 downwards.
GTCTGTCCACGTGAATTTGTCAGCCTTCTCTCCAAGTCGGCTGACGAACTGACTAACTGCTGCAACACAACCTGTTAGTCGTTGAATGTCTTTTAGGCATGTCGGACGGTTTATGTTTAGGATGGCCTTGATTTTATCCGGGTTGACCTCGATTCCATGTTGGGAAACGATGAAGCCCAACAATTTGCCGGCTGGAACCCCGAAGATGCACTTCTTAGGGTTGAGCATCATGTTGCATTTCTGGATATTATCGAAGGTTTATTTTAAGTCGGAGATTAAGTCGTTTGACTTTTTAGACATCGCCGCAATATCGTCCACATAGGCATGAACGTTCCGACCAATTTGGTCATGGAGGCAACGTTTCATTGTCCGCTGGTAAGTGTAACATCCCTAAAATCACATTTCAAACTTATGCATATCATCCATGCATCCATGATCATGTGTTTTTCATTTCAACCAAAATACTTCAAAACAGGAGCATATGAGCTCATTATTTTATGTGAACAGCTATTAGTCTAAAGCCACTCTCAATTGAAGAGTTAAATGTTTTAAACTAGGTCTTCCTTACTCTCTTGTTATTGTGTTTGATTGTTGAAGTTTGGTGATATTATACAAAACAAATTTGAAACAGAAACCATTTTCAAAACTTATTCAAATGATGTGCTATAGCACTGCTTATCTTGTTTGAACAAAAGGACCAAGCTTATACAAAGTGACCACTTGAATTTATGCCCTGAAGTGTGAATGTTGCACCCTACAAAACCCTGGAAAAAGTTAGAATTCAAAAGCTTTTGAAATCATTTGAAAATCAATCCAGAAATTCAAAACAGAAAAAGAAAAAGGGAAAGGAAATAGAAAAGGGCCAGCGCCAGGATTTGGGCCCACCAACAGAAGAAGCCCATCTAGCCCACCCGGGTTCCCCCTCTCTCTCTTTCACACTCAGACGTACCCACGAAGTCGCTAACGCCCGGACCCCACCTCTCCTCTGTTTATTTCGCTGACAACTGGACCCGTGACCCGGTCGTCGTCTTCGTCAATCACGCGCGCATGCGCCGCTCGCGCCGCCGTTACTCTCCGCAGTCACTGCCGCGTTGATTCCCATTGATTCCGCGAGTAACTCCACGCCCAACTCCGGCTATAAGAACCTCTCCCCCTCGCGGTCATTTCCCCCCACACTGCACACTCTTCTCGCCACCAGGCTGCCAGTATTCGCCCTTGTGCCGCCGCAGACAGAACCTACTCCGGCGACCAATTATGGTAAACCTCGTGCGCCCCTTCCTCTCTGGTTCATACGAGCAGCTTCGCAACTTCCTTGCACACCTCCTGATCCCCTTTGCCCGTCTGTTTGTGATCCAAAGCTTCGACTGCGACGAGCACCGAGAGAATCCGACGCCGTCTCCAACTCCGGCGAACCTTCCTGGTTAGTTCTGACCGCGCCTTGTTCTCTCTTTGACACTCGCATGACCAGCATCACTCCGCGCATCTGACGCACTGCTTATTTTTCCTTGGCGTGATCTGTATCTTCGCCAACATCGACGAGCAGCCGCACCTGACGCGTTCGCGAACTCCGGCGAGGAATCCCTGACGACTCCGAGCGCCCCTTCGCCAGCCAGGGACACGTTGAGCTTCACCTCGTCACTGCGGTTCTGGTGAGCACCCTCTCCCCTCCCCGGGCGACCTAGTTCGCCGGCACCGCCACTGACAGAGCGCTCCGCCGCTCCCCGCCGCGCTAGCGCCGCTCGACTTTGGTCAGAGCAACGGCAGCCGCTAGATCTGTATCATAGGGACTAGATTAGATCTGGAGCGAAGCGTTTTCTTTAGATCTGGCGCGTTGGATCTAACTTGATCCGACGGCGCGGAAGCGTGATCCTGAGCGAATCGGTACCGGCCAATAGGATAGCGCCGCGTGGCAGTAGTTTAGATTTAAAACAGATTTTGAATCAGATTATAGTTCAAATTTGTTTTGTTTGTAACTTTTGATTCCCACGTTAGATTTTGGCAAATTTTATACCGTTGGAATCAGGAGAGCAAGCTCTATCAGATTATGCAATGTGTTTAATGTTTAGTTTCTGTTAAAAAGGTTTTATTTGCAGAAACATGTGTAGGGCTTATTTGAGCATATGAATTGTTTAGGAATTAATTTAGGGTTTAAATAATTGTTGTGTGGCAAGTTTTTGACTTGATTAGGATTCAGTACTATACACTTGCTTGGTTGAGTTTTAAAAATCATCACTTAGCATTTTGCATGCATGCATATATTTTGTTTGTTTGTATATGTTTTCTGTGTAATTTGTTGCTACCATTCTTTGTGTAGACTTTGGTGCTAGTGATTGTGATTGTGAAGAGTGCTACTCTCCCAACTACCAAGGCAAGTGGTACTTCATGAATAATTCTAACCCTATATTTTATACTAAGCATTAGAAATATTTTACTAAGTCTTGCATGTTATTATTTTTGCCTATATGCCATGTTGGGGAATCCTAAGTAGTTGTAGAATTGCTAGGAAATTTCTAAGTTAGGTTACTATCTATGCCATGCTTAGCCTAGCTAGTAGCAAACAAGGGTTGGTGAAATATACATGCTATGATGAAAATATTTCTAAGTCTTTGGACTTGTTTTGCTTAATAAAACAACTAAGTCAATGAATCACCTGGGTGGAAAGGAACTTGATTGGTGGTTTTGGTTGAGTGGTTACACAAGGCCCATGGCTATGGTTTACCTTGTGTATCTCACTTGTGGTAAGCCACCCAGGAATAAAGAGATTTTAGAGGCCAAGTGTTAAGAAGCTTCTAATGCAGCCACTTGGCAATATGGGCTCTGCCTGGATCACATAAGTTGCTAGAACTTAGCCATTTGGAAAGTTGGTGGTAGTGGGAATGATAGGTTGGAGCACGTCCATTTGGTCTAAGGGAAGGCTTCTGAAAGGTCCTGTCTTGGTGAAACCAAGTCTGGTGGGGAAAGTGCATAACCTCTGCAGATGGAAAAATCTAAGTACTTAGCCAAGTCCATGGCAATGGACAACTTGAGCATCAAGGCATGGAAGCTATCAAGAATCTCCTCATCCCAATTTCTAAGTAAAAACTTGTGGGTGAACAAGGGTGAAGGACCTCAATGTCTATTGGTGGTTCCTTGGGAAAAAGTTTTGACAAAGAAAAACTTAGTGTTTTCAACTAATAGGAAAAACCTATTTTGAGCAAAGCAAGCCAAGCTACACTTAGCCAAATTTGCATATAGTATCTAGTCCACTTAAAATATACTAAGGTATCACTTGCCAATACTATTTCAAAGTATTGACACACTGTGGCTGTAACTTGTGATGTTGCAGGTTACTCTAATGAGGATTAGGTGTCATGAGTCTACACTCAACATGTTTGCCTATGGCACATGAAGATGAAGACTTACATTTATTTACTTATTCGAACTCTTGTAATAGGCCTGTGGCCTTTGAGTTGTAAAGACTATGTTTATCTCTAGAATGGATGTAATAAATGACCTTTGTATCTGTGTACTTCATCTTAAACTGTGGATGCTACCAATGATCCAGGGACTAGCATTGCAATCACATGGATCCTTTTCCTTTATAAAGGAGGGATCTTACAGTAAGTAGCACCTGCGTTTTTCAGCCCAAAGGGCATCATGACATAGCAAAACGTGCCGTATGGGGTAGTGAACGAAATGGCCAATTGGGCCGACTTCCTCATCTTGATCTGGTGGTATCCTGAGTATGCATCGAGAAAACACAAAAGTTCCGAGCCAGCCGTCGAGTCAATGACTTGGTCAATGCGAGGCCAGGCTAACGGATCTTTGGGACATGCTTTGTTCAAGCCGATGTAATCAACACACATTCTTAATTCACTGGTTCCCTTTTTGGGGACAAGTACAGGATTGGCCACCCATTGAGTGTGAAGGACTTCTCGGATAAATCTAGCCTTAAGTAACCAAGCTATCTCTTTGCCAATGGCGCGTCTCTTCTCATCTCCAAAGCGTCATAGAGGTTGTTTCACTGGTTTACATTTTGGATCAATGTTTAAGCTGTGCTCGGCAAGTTCCCTAGGTACACCTTTCATGTCGGCAGGTTGCTAGGCAAAGATGTCCCTGTTCTCACGAAGTAACTCGACGAGCGCGCTTTCCTATTTGGGATCCAGGTTCGTCCCAATGGCGGTGACCTTGGAGGCATCGCCTACCACAAGTTCCACCAGCTTGGTCTCGATGGCGGCCTTTGACGCAAGAGTAGAGTCGGAGATCTGCTTCTTCGACGCGGGCATCTCTGAGTCATCGAGCTTGCTCTGGATCTCCTTGAATTCTTTGTTGTAGAGGACAACTTCTGCAATGGCTGCTTTGTTGATCTCGTAGTCCCTTGCCTTGGTAAAGCTTCCGGATACGGTGATGATGCCATTTGGTCCAGGTATCTTGAGTTTGTTGTAGACGAAGCATGGCTTGGCCATGAACGTGTGGAATATGTCGCGGCCGAATATGAAGTGGTACACGCTCTTGAAGGGGACCACCTCGAAGGTCATGCGCTCTTGACGGTAATTATTAACATCGCCAAAGACAACCTGAAGTGTAATGCACCCAAGGGACCGAGCCTCCCGACCAGGAACTACGCCGTGGAAGATGGTGTTAGTCCGCCTTAGGTTTGCCTCCGTCAAGTTCATCTTCTGCAGTGTATCCAGGTACATGATGGATGCTGCTTCCACTATCCACCATACACTTGGTGAACTCCACGCCGTCAATCAAGGGGTTAATGACCATGGCGTACTGGTTCTCCGTGGGTATAAGGTCTGGGTGGTCCGTCCTGTCCCAAGTTATTGGAACCTCTGACCAGCGTAGGTACTGGGGAACTAGGGGAAGAGTAGCCATCAAGATCCTCAGAGAGGTCTTCTGTTGTCGGACGGTGGGGGTGCCAAGGAAAGTGTGGTAGACTGGGGCCTTCTTTGCGAAGGGGTTCTTGCCCTTGTCGTCTCTCTTGGAGGCGTGCTTGGGGTCAACGTCCTCGTCCATGTTACTTGAATCCTTGGACTCCTCCTCCTTCTTCTTCCCCTTGCCCTTGCCTCGCAGTCTGTTCTTCCGACTTTGCTTGTAGCCGGACTCCGGGTCTTCCTTGAGGTCGCTGACGAACTTGCAGTGTCGATTGGTATGGGTGGCCTTTCCTTTGGCGTCGAGGTGTACGAGGCACGGCATATCGCGGTACTCTTCGTAGGTTTGGGGAACGCGGAGCAGCACCTAGGTAGTTTCACTTCCTCGTTGCTGCCCACGACCAGCTCCCCTTCCTCGGCCACGTTGTCCGCCTTCTCCTCGTCCTGCAAAAGTCATAGAGACCATGTCGGTAGATTGCTTTTCTTCTGGAGCGGTCTTCCGCTTTGTACTGCTGTTCCTCCGAGCTTGAGTTGGAACGGCTGTTGCCGACAAGGAGCCACGAGCATCGTGGTCAGCAGCTGCGAACTCACTAGCCAACTGAATCATCTGGTTCAAGTCAAGCTGGTGATTGTCCTGCAAGCGCTTCAGCTTATGTCGGAGCAACGTGCCTCTTTCCAACCGATCGATGAAGGCGGCCATGGCGGTCTGAGCGTGCACTCCTACGCAGGAATTCTTCATATCCAGCCAGCAGGAGAGGTAGGCGCGAGATTTCTCGTCTTTCTCTTGCACGCACCGCTGTAGATCGCCCATAGTGCAGGGACGCTTGTATGTACCCTCAAAGTTCTTGGTGAATGCTTCTTGCATGTCCAGCCAGTTGTAGATAGATTTCTCCGGCAAGTCGTCGATCCATTGACGGGTCATGCCTGCCAACATTAACGGGAGGTACTTGACGGCGACGTTGGGGTTGCCTCCGGCAATCTCCACCACGTTGCCGTAGTCGTGCAACCATGTGGCTGGCTTGGCGGTGCCGTCATAGGGCTTGATGGTCTTGTCAATCCGGAAACCTTTGGGGTAAGTTGTGGACCATATTGCAGGTCCAAAGCAACGTGGTCCCAGGTATGGTCCTTCCCGGGCCTCGTGGATCTTATCGATCCGCGAACGTGCATTGTACGGCTCCGGGTTCTTCTTCTTTTTGTCAACAGGGGATGGGCTGCATGAACGACGCGGGCCCCCTCCGCCATGGTGAGTGCTTTGTGGTGACGGAGGCGGAGGTGGCGGTGGGTTAGCCTTCTTGCTGTTACCCTCCTGCGACGCCTCACGCCTGTCATGTTTGCTTGTCGGACGCGGAGGGTCATGGCGTGACCTGCTCTTGTGTCATTGGTTGCGCTCTCCGTCATGACGAGTCTGCTCCGTGTTGTCGCGGATGACGATGTCGCACTGCTTTGGTGGGGGCATATCCGTACGATGGTGAGCCTTGTAATCTTCGTGACGTCGGGGAGATCGGGGAGGTGGCGAAGGGCGACGATGTCGGGCCTTTTCTCCGTGATTGAAGGATATGGGGATGGCGTCCTTCCTGTTGCACGCATCCCTCCGTCTTTGTTCTGATGAACCCGTATGGGACCCGACATCAAGAGGACATCTGTCCCTTGGCGGCTTGTACTGGCTAGATTGGCAGAGCGCTGGGTTAGACTCAAGCCTCTGAGAGGTGGCCTTTTCCTGCCGCTTCACCGCCTTGGCCACTAGGTCATAGACCTATTCCACTACCTCAGGCGATCTATCCTGCTCCAGAAGGGTCTTGGCGACGGCAAGGTTAAGGAGTGGGGTGGGCATCACCTGCTTGCCTTCACTGTCAATGTATGGCTTGGCCTGTGCCAGCTTCGAGGGAGCCCATCCTAGGTTGCGCCGTACACCAGGATCTTTGATGACGCGAGCCAGAGCTTTCTTAGCCTTCTGCTGCTGTAGAAGAGTCTTGTACTCGGCCTCCATTGCTCTAGATTTTTCTATGGACTTCTGCGTGTTGACCAGATCTCGATCTAGTTTAGCGCCTTGCTCCGCGATGGCTTGCGCTTCCTCCAGCAGCTGCTGGCGCTTCTCGTCAAGCTGGGTCACGTTCCGGATATGAGCAGCGGTTAGTGGCTCGACGAGGAGATTGCCGTACACCACTCTATCAGCTGGAGTAACTTGGTCTGCTGCAGAAGTAGATGCTGGAGGTGGCAAGTTTGTGGTGTTGTTGTTGTTCGGGCCGGTGTCGAGTTCCTGCGGCTGCTGCACTGGGTTAGGCGGAGGAGGCATGACCTTTGCGCGATCATCGTCAGCAGCAATAAGTGCCCCCTTCCCCTTTTCCAGCGCTCTAGGCGGAGCTCGTCCGGGTTAATCTTCATCCATCGCCGTCCCAATGGTGACGAGCACCGCTCGGGACATGACAGTGTTGTTGGCTTGCTCGTTGCGCGAGTACTCCTCCTCCATCTCCTGCATAGCGGAGTCTAGCTCTTCTGGACTGAAGTCTATGTCCTCTGAATCTGCACTGAAATCAGCATAAAGCGCGTCAATGAAAGAGTCGGAGGGTGCCAGGACTTCCTCGATGATGGACGGTGGAGGTGCAACGGGCTCGACGATGACTGGAGGTGGTGGTGCTGCTGTGACGATGGTGGCGGGAGGCGGTGGCGGCGGCTGCTGAAGCGGAGGTTCTCCGTCTCTGAGCGCAAGCTCCATCTGGGCTGCCATGTAGCTGTTGATGGTGCTCACCATCTCTTTGAGGGTAAGGCATCCTGTTGCTTGCTGTCGTATTAAAGAATGTCGGAGAAGCGTGCCGCGGTCCAGTCCTTCCACGAAGTGATACAAAGAGTTATCATCGGGGTAGTGGGCTAGATCGGCTCGTATACGGAGCCACCTGGCCAGGTAATCACAGGGGTTTTCGCCCTCTCTCTGAACGCAGCGCGCCAGATCAAAGATGGTAACCACGCCGACGAACTTGGATCTCTGCTGTCCAGATGCACGGACGAAGCCGGCGGATTTGCAGTGATCTTCCACCTTTATATCCTGCACAGGGGCGGTTTGGGTGGGCCTTGAATTTTTTCGATCTTTGCCAACAAACTTCGAAGAGAGATCCGACATCGATCCTTCCGCGAACGTGTCCTGCCCGTAGGCGGTCCGTGCGGGCCTTGAATTTTTCCGATCTTTGCCGGCAAACTCCGAAGAGAGATCCGACATCGATCCTTCCGCGAACGTATCCTGCCCGTAGGCGGTCCGTGTGGGTCTTGATGCTCCTCCGACTCCCAGGGAACTAGTGCCCGAGTCGGTTTCGCCGATGAAGAGGTGGATGTCTCCGATAGGAACAATCGAACACCGCGTAGGGTTCGTCTTCGCCAGGATCCAGAACTCGTCAGGAGGGACGATCAGAACGTTTCCGGAGAAGAGAACACGGCCGATGGCTACGGTTTTGCCGATTCCCGCGAAGACCTTGGTCCTCGCCCGCTGAAGAGCCTAAAGCGCCTCTTGCCCCACGGTGGGCGCCAACTGTCGTGGTATTGCCGACGAGTACGCCATGGAGGGGTCCTCACAGTGCGTGTTTAGAGACATGGGGTAAGGCGGACGGTTGACGGGTACGAGGTAACACAGCTTACCCAGGTTCAGATCCCACAACGGTGGCGGAATCCTACTCCTGCTATAAATCACTATAAGGGCAATACGCTGAGTTACAGAGATAGGTTCGCTGTGCAAGGTTGTGTGTGTCGATCTATGATCATATCAGATTGTGTCCTAAAGGCTCCCATAGGCCCGACTTATATAGTCGCCAGGTCCTAGGGTTACAGGGAAAAGTCCTAGCCTGACAGGTTACAGAGTCCTACACCGTCTATCACTAGTCTTGTGTATCTTTCACTCCAAGGATCCGGGTACGCTGGTAACTCCACCGTATCCTTCCTTTATCCGGCATGGGCCTCCCTTCTGGATCCACCTAACTGGGCCGCCCAGCAGGCCATAGGACATGCTACCGACTATGGGCCACTCGGGTTAGCGGGATAAGAGACATGCTATAAGGATACCCATATAGCATATCCCCAACATGGAGCAACATGTTCATTATCAAGTTGTTGTAATTTCATAATGTCACTTCTAATAAAAGCATCTTTGCACTTAGTCCAAGAATCAATACTATTTTTAGGCAAGGATATCAACCATTCTTTAGCTTTTCCTCTTAAGGAGAAAGGAAAAAGCTTGAGGTTAATAATATCTCCATCTACATCCTTATACTTTTGCATCTCACAAAGTTCAACAAAGCTATTGAGATGGGCAGCAGGATCATCAGAACTAGCACCAGAAAATTGCTCTCTCATTACAAGATTCAACAAAGCAAGCTTAATTTCATAAAAGGTAGCATAAGGAGAAGGTGGAGCAATAGGTGTGCTAAGGAAATCATTGTTGTTGGTGCTAGTGAAGTCACACAACTTGGTGTTCTCAGCAGAGTTCATTTTGGCAAAGTTGGGATAGCCAAAAACAGCAGCAGCTAGAGCAGGAACTAATTTTTGTGTGTTTTTGAATAAACAAAGCAAACCAAACTAGACTATTTTTTGGGTTTTTTCAAAATAGGAAAACAAAACCAAGCAAAAGAAACAAAGCAAACTAAAAACAAAGTAAAGAGAAAGGAAGTGGAGGACTCCCCTTGTGAAGACGTCCTTAGCCTCCCCGACAACGGCGCTAGAAAGACTTGATGGTGCCCGACGTGGCACTTTATTGGTAACCCCAAGCGCAGGGTGTGAAGAGCACAAAAAAAACTTTTCCCTCAGTTGAGACCGAGATTATCGAACCATAAGGAGGAAGGAAACGTCACACATGTGTTGCAAACAACGTGGAGACCTGCACAACACAAACTCAAGACTTTGTCCCAACGAATCAGTGAGGTTGTCAAGCTCACCGGTTTGCTGTAAAAAAGGATTAAACGTATGGTGTGGAAGGTAATGGTGGTTTGCAGCAAGTAAACAACTAACAGTGGAAGATGTATCAATGGTAAAGATTGGACCGGGGTCCATAGTTCACTAGAGGTGCTCTCCTTAGATAAACAACATGGCATGAAGGGTAAACAAATTACAGCGGGGCAATTGACAGGAACTGAGTAAGGCATAACAATGCAATTACTAGTCAGAAAGATCCTATGAGATTCGATTGGGCAATACAACCAAATACATAGACCGCCATCCAACTGCATCTATGACTAGAAGTCCACCTTCAGGTTATCATCCGAACCCCCTCCAGTATTAAGTTGCAAGCAACAGATAACTACTTTAAGCAAAGTGTGTAAGGTAAACAGTCCACATGTTCCATGAACAAGAGACCGTTGTTTGCTCCCTAGTAGCAACATCACATCTACAACCGAAGAGATTTCTGTCACTTCACTTGGAAACTAGAGGCATGAACCAACTATCGAGCATAAATACTCCCTCTTGGAGTCACTAGCAACTACTTGTCCAAGATAGATACTAACAACGGAGAGCATGCAAGATCACAAACAACACAGACATGACAGAATCATAAAGACAAAACCAGTAATCAAACCAACATAATAATGTCAATATCCATCGGATCCCCGCAAAACACAACATGCATGATTAAAAATAGATTAGATCTTGATCATGAATGGATCTCACAAGATCTATACATGAAAGAACAAAGGAGGAGATACAACCATCTAGATACTACATGGACCCATAGTCCAAGGTGGAACTACTCACGCATCATACCGGAGAGAAGGCCTCCGGGATGATCCCCCCTCCAACAGGGTGCCGGGAAGAACTTTAGAGCCCCCCGCTCTAGGGACGACGGTGGCGGCGGCTATACAAGGTTTCATAGAATATTGATCGGGTGCTTAGGGTTTAGGCATCGGGGGCTTCTTATAGGCGAAGGGGGAGGCCGAGGAGGTGGCCAGGGGGCCTACACCTTGCCTAGGCACGGGCCCACCCCTGGCCGCGCCTAGGAGGGTGTGGCCGCCCTGGCACGCCTCTCCGTTTCCCCTCTGGACTTCTTGTTCCCCACGGAAAGTTATTGACTTTGACGTTTGTCCCGCAATTCCAAGAATATTTCCTTACTAGCTTTTCTAGATCCAAAAACAACAGAAAACAGGCAACTGGCACTATGGCAACTTGTTAATAGGTGAGTACCAGAAAACATGTAGAAAGGACCTCAAAGTGTAGACAAAGCAAAGGAATGTAGGTACTAAACAAGCATGGAACGTCAAAAATTATAGATACGTTTCCTACGTATCAAGAACCAAGGTTATCGAACCAGTAGGAGAAATAAACCACTTTAGAAGGTGTTGCTAGCAACGTGGAACCTGCACACATGTAAGACCCCACCTTTATAAGGTAAAGGTCCCTATGATTGCAATGCTAGTCCCTGGATCAAATGCTAGCATCCACAGTTTAAGATGAAGTACACAGATACAAAGGTTGTTTATTACATCGTCATTCCAGAGATAACATAGTCTTTTAAAACTCCATAGCCAAAGGATAGTACAAGAGTTCATAACATAAATTAAATAACTAAGTTTTCATCTTCATGTGCCACATGCAAGCATGTTGAGTGTAGACTCATAACCCTAATCCTCATCAGAGTAACCTGCAACATCATAAGTTACAGCCACAGTGGATCAATACATTTGGAATTGTATTGGCAAGTGATACCATAGTATAATAGTAGTATCTAACATCTATATGAATCTGGCTAAGTGTAGCTTAGGCTTGCTTTGCTCAAAATAGGTTTTTCCTATCAGTTGAAAACACACTAAGTTTTTGTTCGACAAAACACCCAAGGAACCACCAATAGACATTGGTGAACCTTTAACCCTTGTTCAACCACAAGTTTTTAACTTAGAAATTGGGATGAGGAGATCCTTGATAGCTTCAATGCCTTGATGCTCAAATTGTCCGTTGCCGGGGACACGGCTAAGTACTTAGGTTTTTCTTTCTCGAGAGGTGGTGCACTTTCCCCACAAGACTCGACATGCATCGAGACGAGATATTTCAGAAGCCTTCCCTTAGACCAAATGGACGCGTTCCATCCTATCACCCTACCACCATTTGTCCATCTGGCTAAGTTATTGCAACCTATATGATCAAGGCAGAGCCCATATGCCATGTGGCTGCACTAGAAGCTTCTAAACACTAAGTATCTCAAATCCCTTTGTTCCTGGGTGGATTTCCACAAGTGTGATACACAAGGTAGACCATATACATGGGCCTTGTGTAACCACTCAACATAACCCAATCATACCATTCCACCCAGGTGATTCATTCACTTAGTTGTTTTATTAAGCAAAACACAAGTCGAAGACTTAGCAAAATTTCCATAGCTTGTATATAATCCACCCTTGTTTGCTACTATCTAGGCTAAGCATGATAACATACCAAGTATCTTAACTTAGAGAAAATCCTACCAAAACTGCAACTACTAGGATTTCCCAAGGCATTGCATAATACAATACTTAGAAAAATCCATGCAAACCTACTCAAAATAACACTAGTGTATAGTCAAAATAATAGGAAAAAAGTACATGAAGAACCACTTGCCTTGGTAGTTGGGGGAGTAGCAACAATCTTCACAATCACAATCACCACTAGCACCAAAATCTACACTTAAAATGATAGCACCAAATTTACATTCAAATAATCAAGCAAAAATACATGAATGCATGCAAATGAAATGAAATGAATTTCTACACTAAACTAATAAAGTCAAGCAGTACTGAATACCAAAACTAACTAATTAAAGTCTAAATAAACTTGAATTTTCTTTAAAAACATTTTCTATATAATTTATATAGTCAAAATAAGACTATACTTGTCTTTTCACAAAATTCCATTTTTTACAGAAGCAAAATACAAAATTAAGCCCACAGTAGTGTAGGATTTATTTTTATGAATCCATTGATATCTTATTTGCATTTTTTGGATAAACAGAACTCAAGTTATGAATTTTAAAAGTTTGAATCAAAATCTGGTTTTTAAATGAAAAATCGAGCCACGCGGCAGCGTCTGATTGGACGATACCGCTTCAGGTGGATCGCGCTTCTGTGCCGTTGGATCAAATCAGATCCAACGCGCCAGATCACAACTTACCCCTTCGCTAATGATCTAACCACAATCGCTAGATCTAAATCCTACGGCTCAGATCTACGCGTACCCTTTCGCGACTAGTTCTAATCTTGACCGCTGGATCTAGATCCAGCGGATCTCATTGCTTTGACCACACGCGGGCAGCGCAAATGGCCACCACGGCGGCTGCGCGTCGGACGACGATGTTCCAGCGAGGCCAGAGGGTAAGGGTGGGGTTACTAGGGATTACAGAGGTCGTGGAGACGCGGTGAAGCTCAACGTGCTCGCGAACGGGGCTAGGGAGCACGGACACGGTGACATTCCTCGTCAGAGTTGGCGTCGGCGTCGGGCACGTTCGGGAGTTGTCGTTGGCAACGCAACAAGGCATGGGAAGACAAGAAATAGGTGGCATTAGACGCACACGGACACGGCGAGTGTATGAGTGTCAACCAGAGAGAAGAGGGGGGCTAGGGTTTACCGAATTTGTTCGCCGGAGTTGTTCGGGACAGCGGCAGTGCAAGCTTGCGTGTGGACAGGCTAGCGGCGGTTAGAGGGTGGTGAGTGAGGGGAAAGGAGCGGAGGGAGGAGGGGGTTAAGTAGAGGGGTTCGGGCGCAGGATTATTTCGAGGTTAACGCAAATTGATTCGAGAATCAATCGGCCAGTAACGGGCGGCGATGGCGAGTCCGCAGCGTTGATTGAGGAAGAAGGGGTGTTGTGGTTGCGGGGCCAGCATGTCAGTGAGGGGGTTGCGCGGGTGCGTGGTGAGCGCGCGGGGGGGGGGGGGGGGGGGGGGGTTCCCGGGTGGCCTCCGTGTTGGGCCGTGGGGGTGGGCCGGGCCATTTGGCTGGTCTGCTCCTATTTTTTTCCTGTTGTTTTCTTTTTCTTTTTCTGAATTGATTTTCTAAATAAGATTTGAATGCTCAACTCAACTCCAAATCAATTCAAACTTTCTCCAAAAATTTGTGAGACCATTCTAGTGTCCAAGAGTGTGTAAAACACATGAATTTACTCAGAAACACTTTGGCCCTTTGAAAAATAAAAAAAACCATGCCTCATATGATTGATAAAATGGGCATTAGAAATGGTTTTGTTTGAACTAAAACTTTGAATTTTTTTGTGCTAGCTCTAAATGCTTTGACAATGTGAATACAATGCATGCTTTTACAAATCATGATATTTGGGATGTTACAAATCTAACCCCCTTAAGATGAATCTTGCCCTCGAGATTCGGATTGGCTAGCAAATAGGTGAGGGTGATCTTTCCATAGGTCATATTCTCTTTCCCAAGTTGCTTCTTCTTCGGAATGGTGGTTCCACTGAACCTTGCAGAATTTGATAGTCTTAGTCCTTGTAACTCTTTCTGCAGTCTCATGAATCTTGATAGGTTTCTCTTCATAGGTGAGATCACTTTCTAACCGAACCTCTTCAAAAGGTATAGTATCCTTTAAAGAAGTTTCTTGCATCTCCGGATGTCATTTCTTCAATTGACTTACATGAAACACATTGTGAAATGCTGACAGTTATTTAGGCTGTTCAATCTCATAAGCCACTTCTCCTTTGCGGCTCAAAATTTTGAATGGTCCAATGTATCTTGGTGCCAATTTTCCTTTGACTCCAAATCTCTTCACACCACGAAGTGGTGAGACTCTAAGATAGGCTCTATCACCTACCTCACAGGTGACCTCTCTACGCTTTGGATTCATGTAGCTCTTTTGTCGGGACTGAGCTATCTTCAATCTGTCCCTTACTAATCTGACTTTCACTTCAGCTTCCTTAATCAATTTTGGTCCAAACAAATTTCTTTCTCCAACACCACTCCATAGCAATGGTGTAGTACACTTCCTTCCATAGATAAGTTCAAACGGTGCCATCTCAATACTGGCTTGATAGCTGTTATTGTAAGAGAATTCTGCGTATGGCAGACTTTCATCCCAACTAGCACCATAGTCTAGGGCACATGCCCTCAACATATCTTCCAAAATCTGATTGGTCCTTTCTGTCTATTCATCAGTCTGGGGGTGAAAAGCTGTGTTGAACTCTAACCTTGTTCCTAGTGACTCATGCAATTGTCGCCAAAAATGTGAGGTGAATTGAGTTCCTCTATCAGACACAATACTCTTAGGTACTCCATGCAGACATACAATTCTATTCATATAGATTTTGGCTAACTTGGCACTTGTATAGTGTAGAGGTCCCAACCTTTAATAAGGTAGAGATCCCTGTGTTTACAGTGCCAGTCCCTGGATCAATAGCTAGCATCCACAGTTAAGATGTAATATCAAGAAACAAAGGTCATAATACAACTTTTTAACCAGGAATAAAATAATTCATTACATCTTACATAGCTCATTTGGCCATTACATTACATTGCAGCAGAATATCTATAAGCATGGGGTCCTTCATCTTCAAAGTGCCACGGGCAAACATGTTGGTTGTAGTTTTGTAATCCTAATCAATAAACTTCACTAACATCAAACCAACCTGCAACATTACAAGTTACAGCCACAAGGGTCAATACATTTGAATTATATTGGCAAGCTTCACTACTATGTAGAATTAAGTGGATCCTATCATTACATGCATATTTGGCTAAGTAGGGTTTAGGCTCATTTGCAGAAAGCAATATAGTTTATCCTATCTTTACAAAATAGTTTTGATCTTTTGTCAAATATTTCTGAACTCCTTGGAAAACTCCAAGTGCTTCAAGTCTCTTGTTGTCACTTTCAAGTTTTACTTTTAGAAATTGGAATGTCGAGATCTTCCATAGCTTCAGTCCTTAGTTGCTCAGTATTGTCCATAACCGGGGACAGGGCTAAGTACTTAGATTTTTATCTACTGCAGAAGTTGTACACTTTACCCACATGACACAATCTCATCTTGATGCCACCAGTGGCCGCTGGATAAGTACTCACCAAGATGGAGTACTGGCAGATTGAGATTGTGACAAAGTCTTTCCATAGGAGTCCTCCCAATACACAATGCTAGCTTGTCTACCAGGCACCAATGTAGGGTTTCAAGTTCCCTCATTCTAGTTAACCTGAAGAGGCCAATGCATGGGTCTTTCACTATGTAGTTGACTAAGCCAGTGCTCATTTAGCATGTGGCTCGGAAGCCACTGTACGAGAAACATGTTCAATCTCTAAGTCCCTGGGTGGTTTTCTTCTAGTGCACAACAAAAAGAGATTGCCATATAAACATGGTTCCTTTTGTTGCCACCTTGTCCAAAACTTGAGTATCCTTGTCCACCCAGGTGGTTCATTGAGTACTTGTTTTATTATATAAAACATAAGTCTTTTCAATACCTCATATAATCTTAACATGTATCCCATATCAATATATATAGCAGGGCTAAGCATATTACAACTACATTGTTTTCACTAAGGAATATACAAGGGTATCCTATTAGGATTTAGCATAACAAAATATAGTAGACCTTATCATGCATGTTTCAAAATCCACTAAGTGTAATGAAAATAGTAGGACATGGATGATAGTGTCACTTGCCTTTTTAGTAGAGAATGATGGTTCACTTCTTGATCTTGCCAATATCACACTCTTCTAATTCCACTACAATTCAATCAAGCAAACACAATTTCAACTAGCATTCCAACTAACAATCAAACAAATTAATCACACATAAAATAACAGAAACAAAGTCATGCATGCAAGCATGCAAAAGATAGTTTTATTTGCAAAGGTGGTTTCTACTAGTCTCTAAACATTGTAAGGTTCAAAGTGGTCATTTTCTAAAGTGGCAAAAGCATTTGCAATAGGGTTTATCTATAAACCATTTTTAAATTAAATCATTATTTTATGTGGTTGAAAATGCTTTTGGTAAAGCAACAATTTTATATTGTTCATCAAATAAGTTGTTAATTCATAAAACTTGGTGTTTAGGGTCAGAAGGTTTGAATCAAATCATTTCCCAAAGGTTTTTACTCAAAAATCACTTCCATATCAAAATCAATGTTTTTATTTGACTAGAAATGAGCTAATTCAATTATTCAATCCTAAACTTCACAAAATACATTTTTAAATCCATAAGTTGGTTCCTAAGATCAGTAGCTTCACAACAAACCATTTTGCATAGATTTCAACCCCAAAATCATTTTGGAATAAATTTTATATCCTAAACAAGCATACACAAGTTTCTGCAAAAACAAACATTTTACCAGAAGCTTTTTACTAAACAAAGTGCATGGTTGCAAAGTTCTTGTTCCACTGATTCCATTGATATAAAATTTGTAAAATTTGGACATGTAGAACTAAAGTTATGAATTTTACAAAATTTCATATCTAATAGATCATTTTCTGTTTTTAAACGGAGTCAGTGCCACGCGGCGTGTTTCTACTGGATGGTACCGGTTCGCACGAATCGGCCTCTGTGGATCGTTGGATCAACTTAAAACGAATGGATCAGATGGGCGCTTACCCATTTGGTTAAGATCTAATCTTATACTTTGGATCTACATCCTACGGACTACAACGTGTTGACCAAAAGCGAGCAGCGCTAGCGGCGGCTGGCGGTGGCGCGCGGTCAGACGGTGGCATTGCGGCGGCTACAGGAAGCAAAGGAGGAAACGGGGGTACTCACCGTGCTCGCAGGAAGGTGCTGAAGCTCAAGGTGGTCGCAAGGAGGAAAGGGGCGCACGGGGGCGGGAGTAATTGCTCGTCGGAGTTGGGTTCACCGTCGGGTCCGTCTGGTCCTTGTCGGAGGCGAGGCTATAGGCCATGCCAAGGCAAAAGAATGTCACGGTTAGGTGCGTGTGAAGATACTGAACACGCGGCTTACAAGAAGAGAGAAAGGGGCGATCAGTTCTTACGGGGAGGGGTCACCGGAGAGGTGCCAAACGCGGCGGCGCGTTTGAGCTTGTCCTTGCCGACGCTCTGGGGCGAGCGCGGGCGAACGGGAGGCACTGGCAGGTGCGCGCTGGTCTGAGGAGCAAGCTCGCATGCTCGAGAAGGCGAGGCGAGGCTGGACGGCGCCGGAATTGGTCGGAGACGTCGTCGGAGCAGCGGTGGTGCAAAGCTAATTCGGGGCAGCCTGGTGGCAGAGAGGGAGAGGCGAGCGAGGGGAAATGGCGAGCAGACACTGGCGGTTAAATGGGCGTAGTCACTGGAGGAATTAGGGCCGCTATTAACGCGTATTCAATGCCGGTGTTACTGCCAGAAACGGCGAGGCGACGAGGTCGCGAGGTTGATGACGCCTAACTGGCGCTGTGGGACCGGTCTGTCAGCGAGGGAGAGGAAATAGGGGTGGGGTCCTGCTGTCTGTGACTCTGCGGGTTGGTTTTTTAGTGGAAAACGATTCGCAGAGAGGGGAAAAGAAGTTGGGCTGCGACTGGGCCTCGCTGGGTTATTGGGTTGGGTTTGGTCTGATTCATTTTTTTTATACTGTAATCTTTTCCTTTTCCATTTGATTTTCCTGTTTTAAATTTTCAAACAACCATTCAAACACCCAAATCAATTCAAACTTCCACCAAACTTTGTATTGAGTTTAGTTCTGTTTAACAACATAAATCCAAGTCCCAAAATAAAATAATATTTTTATTCTTTTTAGGATCCATTAATAATTAAATAAATAGACCTTAGTTACTAATTCAAATAGGATTTTTTTATTTAAATTCTCCATTTGAAATCTAAATAATATCAAAACCATTTCAGTAGGTTTTATTTGAAAATAAAAAACACTTAGAAATCTTGTTTAAAATAATATATCAAGTTTTATTGTTTATTTAAAATGGAAAAGCCTTTACTTTAAAATTGGGTATTAATAAACCCTCATTATTTTATTTAAATAAACCTTTACAGCATTAATCAAACAAAAATATTTTATTTCAAAAGCTTGGCCAAGGTTTAATTTGGCTCTATAAAATAATCCTTATTATTAATTTCTACCTTTTCATTTGAAACCCAAATCTTTTTATCAAAAGATCCAAAAATAGTGATTCCAATTATTAAAACTTTCTGTATTAATTGTTTATCTTTTTAAATCCCTTTAGGATTTATTTGATCAAAATAGGTTTGAAGGTTTCCAATTGGATTCAAAAAGTTTCTTTCACCCTGAAAATCAACAAGGTTTTATTTTATTTATTTAGTTTTCACATAACAAGATTTGGAAAATCTTGGGATGTGACATATAGGTTGTCTTTACGGGTATAAAATGAGCCACTTTAGTTAGGCGATCTACAACAACCCAAATGGAATCATATCCAGATCTAGTCCTTGGCAATCCGGTGATGAAATCCATACCAATCTTGTCCCACTTCCAATCCGGAATAGGTAGTGGTTGAAATAACTGTGCCGGTTTCTGATGTTCTGCCTTCACTCGACTACACACATCACACAAGGCAATATGTTCTGCAATATCTTTCTTAAGGTTGTTCCACCAAAATCATTCCTTCACGTCCATTGATACGCCCAATTTGCATCACCATTCTATATCATAATTTACCTCTATTCATTGATATTTGTCTTATTATGAGGTATTACTTATGGATTTTCATCTGTTTATGCATGTTGGATGATTCCTGGAGGATGGACTGCCGGAGTCTGGATTCTGATGGAAAAGAAGGCGTTTCGGTGCAATTTCGCGAAGATCAAAAAAATACCAGAAAAATATGGAAACATATTATTTTACCAGAAGACGAAGGAAGCCAGAAGGAGGGACGGAGTTGGGCCTCAGGGGGCCCACACCCCCTAGGCGCGGTCCCACCTGACCCTGCGCCTAGGGCAGGTCACTACTAGGAAAACGGCTATAGGTAATCAGCACATCCGTGGCTCACATGGTTGAAGTGCCCCACGGCTAAAACAGGTGTGGCTCACCTGTGGGAAGTGCCCTACTAGTAACTAGAACAACCGTGGCGCACATGACTATAGTGCGCCACAGATATGTGTGGGCCAGGGCCCTGTTGGCCGCACGCCAAACATTTGTAGTGCACTCTAGTCATGTGCGCCACGGTTGTTAGTGTCAACCATGGCGCACATGGGGGGGTGCGCTACGCCTAAGAGCATGCCCCCTCTGCTGTGAAACGGCCACAAACATCTGTGGCGCACTCTGCCTAGTGCGCCACAGGGAGTAGGAACATCTGTGGTGCACATGGCATAGTGCGCCACGGATGTTTCTACTCCCTGTGGCGCACTAGGGCCGTGTGCGCCACGGATGTGTCGATTTTTTTAGGACAGCACTTTATGTGCACATGTGTGACCACATCCACCACCCCACACTTCACTTTCCCCTTCTTCCTCCTTAGATCTAGTCGGGATCTTCTCCTTCCCACCTCAATTTCTCCACCCATTCACCATTTTTAGCATGTAAAACTTGCTTTGGATGTTACATAAGTAATAGAGGAAGGTCTCCGGTCTCTCATCTCCTTCTCCGGTCGACGCGCGCACCTCTCCTTTCCATCTTTCTCGCGATCGGTCTCTCATATCGGTAAGTTGTCCATGTAAGGATGTGTTCATGTTTATATGGATGATGTGCTCATATGTATGTAGATGATCGATGCTCATGATGTGTGTATGGAGAGGATCGATGGTCATATATGTGTGTTTATATGGAGAGTATCGATGATGCTCATGCATGTGTGTATGGAGAGGATAATGATATGTTCATGTGTGTATGGATCGGTCTCTCTCTCTTTTGTTTGTATGTGAACAAGTTGCCATTTGTTTTGCCAAAATGTTGATTCATTTCCATTTTGGCAAGACTTTGGCATTTCGCAAAGGTCCTAATTTTAGGATAGGTCATGCCGAAATTTTCTATCGACCATTGCATGCATGCATTCATTATGTGGTTCTAATAGACTTCAAAATTGTACCATGTACACCGTGTAGGCAAAAATGGTCCACATAATGAGCGAAGGCATTGTGGCTAGATTTTTGAAATGTGCGACGACCGACATGATACGAAATAACAAGACAAATATAAGATGTCCGTGCAGAAGATGCAAACTCAACTGGGTGATCGACCCAGATTCCGGGAATCTGCAGGCGCACCTGCTCCGCCATGGTTTCATGGATGGATACACTCGTTGGATAAGCGATAACGTAGACGATGGAGACGATGAAGGTGGCCAACATGATGATGATCATCATCACGGAAAGAACGGGCAAGATGATGAAGAGTCTCCTGGAGATGGTGAAGGTGCGGAAGCAGACCGGGATGATGATGATCTAGATGCCGGAGGAGCAGACGACGATGGAACAACGTCAGGCTGGGTGCGGGACCCTTATGTGCAAGAGCTGCTTCTCAAGAAGACGAGTAACGCCAGGGCTGCCGCTAGAGAGAAAGCCAAGCTTGCGCAACTTGAGAAAGACGTGGTTACTCCATTGTATGAAGGATGCAGGCCCGATGATACCCGGTTGAATGTAATGCTCAAGGCTATGGAGATGAAGGCAAAACACAAATTGAGCGACGCAAGCTTCAACGATATGATGGCATTCTGGCACGATCGTCTCCCGGAGAGGAACACATGTCCAACTAGTATCGAGGATGCCAAGAAAATCGTTTGTCCTCTCGATCTACCGCACGTTAGATATCACGTATGCATCAACGATTGCATCATTTATCGGGGCGAGGACGCGGAGAAAACCACATGTCCGGTGTGCGGCGTGAGTCGATACAAGAAAGGGAAGAAAGCACCTCGAAAAGTGGTATGGTACTTTCCTATCACTCCTCGTCTGCAGCGCTATTTCGCGGACCCTAAGGAAGCGAAGCTCATGCGATGGCATGCAGAAAGGAAGAATCCAGGAGATGATGATGATGACCCCGAAAAGGATGAGCTGCTGACGCACCCTTAAGATGCTAGCCAGTGGAAAGCATTGGAACTCGAATTCCCAGAATTCGGTGGAGATTCGAGGAACATCAGGCTTGGTGCGAGCACCGATGGACTCAATCCGTTCGGTAGCCAGAGCAGCACGCACAGCACTTGGCCCGTGTTTGTATGGATGTACAACCTCCCTCCATGGTTGTGCATGAAGAAGAAGTACATACAAATGAGTATGCTAATTCAAGGGCCGAAACAACCTGGTACCAACATCAATCTGTATCTCGGGCTGTTGAAAGAGGAGCTAGCCACGTTATGGGAATCTGGAGCCAATACTTACGACGCCGTCGCACAAGATTATTTCACTATGAGAGCCGCGTTGGTCACTACGGTGCAAGACTATCCAGGTTGCGGGTATATCTCGGGGCTGGTTATCCAAGGATTCTGCGCATGCGTTAGGTGCATGGATAACAGAAGCTATCTCCAACTAGATAAAGATCCAGGGTCATCGAAAACCGTTTTCATGGTGCACCGGAGGTGGCTCGGCAAGAATGATCCATGGAGAAAACGTGGAGACCTGTTCGATGGCAAATCAAAGACCCGATGAATCCCAGAGCGTAGGAGCAGCGAAGAAGTGGAAGAGTTGCTGGAAAACTGGAAAGATTGTCCTAAGCCTGGAAAGAAGCGAAAGAGGCAGCAACAAGACAAGCCGATGATGAAGGTATGGAAAACAAGGTCTGTTTTCTGGGAGTTGCCATACTGGAAGTTTCTCCGCACGCCTCATAGCCTCGACATCATGCATATAAAGAAAAACTTGTGCGAGAGTCTGGTCGCCACCATAATCAACATGCCAGATAGGACAAAAGATGGTCCGAAAGCAAGGCACGACCTGATATGCTTGGGTATCCGGAAGGAGCTTCACGGAGGACGCACTACTCCTGATGATCAGGAAGATGACGATGATCATGAGTCGGAGACGACACAAGGTCGTCGGAAGGGTAAAAAGTTCAAGAAGAACAAATATTACAGCCCTCCTTCTTGCTTCACTCTAAGCCAGGATGAGATCAAACCGTTTTTCAAGTGCCTTCTAGGAGTCAAATTTCCTTACGGCTACACGGGCAAGATAAGCAGATACCTAGACGAGGCGAAGCAGAGGTTCAGTGGCATGAAGTCTCACGACTGTGCCGTGCTAATGACGCAGGTACTTCCGGTCGCACTAAGAGGGATAATGGACGAGCACATCCGTGAAACATTATTTGGCCTATGCAAGTTTTTCGACGTCATCTCTAGGAAGTCGATTGGCGTGAATCAGCTCGGGAGTCTACATGAGGAGATCATGGTGATACTATGTGATCTTGAGGTCTACTTCCCACCCGCATTCTTTGACATTATGGTGCATCTGCTGGTCCATGTCGTGGAGGACATCGTACAACTCGGGTCGATGTTCCTCCGCAGCATGATGGCGTTCGAAAGGATGAACGGACACATCAAAGGATATGTTCGCAACAGGTCCCGTCCAGATGGAAGCATAGCCAAAGGGCTTTCTGGCTGAAGAGTGCATCTCTTTCTGCACAAATTATGTAGACATCGAGAACCCTGTCGGTCTTCCCGTCAACAGGCACCTTGGCAAGCTCGACGGATCTGGTCACCGAGAGGGTCGTCGCATACTGCATGTAGACTTCGATTTTCGACACGCAGACTTTGATCGAGCAAACCTTGTCGCGCTACAGCATTTAGGACTGGTCGATCCTTGGGTACAGAAGCACAAAAGGTTAATCGAGAAGAAGTACAGTGACCGGGGCATACAGAGGACGCAGGGAGAAATAATCAAAGAGCACAACTCAGATTTCACGCGTTGGTTTAGGCAGACGCTCCTTGATAATCCCCCGCGATCGCATTCTTCTGACACGGAAAAGATCATATTCACCTTGTCGCAGGGACCGATGCAAAACCTGGTGACCTATCAGGCGTATGATATCAACGGCTACACATTCTACACGGAGGAAAAGGATAACAAGTGTGATTATCAGAACTCAGGCATAACGTCGGAATTCTACACCGATGACAACGTGAAGGAAAGATTCTACAGAAGAATCGAGGAGATCTGGGAGCTCGACTACTATGGAGAAAAGGTGTCGATGTTCCGTGTCAGATGGACAAAGAGCGTCGAAAGATAAGACCGGTATTTCACAACCATGGTTATACCCGAAGCAGCCAAATCCAAGGCCGCCGGTGCAAACGTGGCCACGAAAAATGAACCGTGGGTACTGGCTACCAAAGTGGACCAATATTTTTTCATTACCGACCCGAGAAAGCCTAGCCGTGTTGTCGTGAGGAGAGGAAAAAGAAACATCATCGGAATGGATGGAGTCGCCAACGAGCAAGACTTCGACCAGTACGGCGATCCAAAGATTGAAGATGATGACGACTACGATGCAACAACATACATCACAAGAAGAAAAAGGACAACCCTACCCAAAAAAGTTAGCCCGTTCGAAAGAAGAAACATTAAAGTGCTGGGGCTAAATTATTCAACCACGACAAAGAAGGGAAAAAAGATTGTAAAACGCTAGCTCAAAAATATTGTAAAACGCGTGGTCGAAAAAGATTGTAATATTCATGGACAAATTATTATGAAATTTAGTTATACTTTGAATCATATTTGTAACACTTTTATGACATATATCACCACTTTTGGGCATTTTTGGAATATTTAAAAGTATTTTAAAAACAAAACAAAACTTGTATGGCATATATCACCACTTTTGGTCATTTTTTGAACATTTAAAAGTATTTTTAAAATAAAAATAAAAAAGTGGAGCACCCAGATTCGAATCTGGGTGCTCATAGTTTAGAATAGAGCTAAGGGGCAGAACCAGTGGGATAAGACAGTACTAGTGTTAACTAGTGGGGTGGCCGCCCTCTTATCTGATAGTCCAACCCACATAGGCGTAGCGCACCCTGGCCAAGTGCGCTACGGTTATCCGTAGCGCACTTGGCCAGGGTGCGCTACGCCTATGTGTGTTGGACTAGTCAACCGCGCGTGCCACGTCCGCCTCTATCATCCCCGCATCTCACAGACACCGCCACCGCCGCGCTGCGCTATCGATCCGCCACCGCGCCGCTGCTTTCTCGATCCGCCACCGCCGCGCTGCGCTCTCGAGGAGGAGGAGGCCCGCGCCGCTGCCGATCCGTGGAGGAGGAGGAGGCCCGTGCCGCTTGTGGAGGAGGAGGATCTCGCGCCGCTCGAGGAGGTGGAGGCCGCCGTCGTCCGCCCGTCGTCCGCCCTTCAGAGGTGAGCGTCGCCCCTCCCCTATCTCTCCCTCTCTCCCTCTCTCTCCCTCTGTATGGTGGCCTCGGACACGCCGGATTGGATGTCTGAGCTCGCGCAGCCTTTCCAGCATGCTTTGTAGACGGCGATGCGCGCGCCAGGGGCAATGCCGACGGCTCTGCCTTTAGCGTAGTTGATAGGGAAGGAAGGGAGTTTGTCAGATTTGTTAACATCTGATTTGTTGCCAAGAGAAAACGTCCTGAGAAATTGAGAGCATAATAACAAGATAATAGACATGATGCTCTAGTCATTGCTCCTTACCATCCCTAGTTTCTTTGCAAGAAGGCAGTACATGGTGCTCTAGTCATTGCTGAATTTGATTAAGACCACAAGTGCTAGAATAGTACATTGCCTGCAGTGCAGGACCTACTTATTTTTCCAATATGTTCTTGAGCATTGTATAATTGGATGACCCAAAGCTAATCCTGAAGTCCTGAGCTCCTGTAGAACTAGAACTAGCAGGTTCCTAACTGTATCTTGCTATATTTATCCTGTCAGCATATATTTATTATACGCAGTAAAGCCATCTCCAAATGAAACATTTTCTTGTTAGTATATTTTCTATTTTGATGCTTTAAGGGGTAAGAACGTGTCCTGGTCCTTCCTCTACTTTCTTTGATAAAAGAAATTCCATGTGAAGAACATCTCCTTATCCTTCCTCTATTAAGCCCTAGAGCCCTTCAAACATCAGGGACGAACATGTACATGATTAATTAGGATGCTATGTAGCCAGGGCATGTACTCCTATCATCCTATGTCACCGTAGTTTTCTTGCTTCTGACTGGTCTTATTTATTCGTGAAGAGGACTCCTTGTACAACTTGCGCAGCAGTCTAGTGTGTCCACTGCTTGCCTGCTTGTAATGTATAGTGTACACAGAAGTGTCATCATGCGACACTATAGAATCGTTCTTAGTTAGCGATCTGTAATCTCTAACGTAAGAGTAAGAATCTGTTATCACACTTGAACAAGTGTGCTGTGTGTTGTAGCTAATTCAGTCTGAGGTGTAGCTCTTACACAACAGTAAATAAAATGTCTATTTTACAGGCCACATTCTTCCTAGCTACTCTGCATGGACCGCTATGAGTTTGGTTTGCCTATTTATTATAACACGATGGAATATTTTTGGTTGTCATCCATGAACCAAAAATGTACTCCTCCGATCCATAATAAGTGTCGGTATATTGTTTTTGTCATCATCATTCTGTGGTCTGGGCCAAGCAAATCATACCCAGAGCCTCATACTACAGCTGCAAGAGTAACTGCTGACTCTCACAGTAATGGCCCATGTGCTCTGGATTAGGTAGTAGTTTTAGTGCTGAACCATCTTTAGGCAGTAGGTGTTGCTTTCTTATTTGCTTATTTGCTTTAGTGATGAAATGCTCCTGGTGATGAAATGCTAGCTGAAACTGAAACAAGACAGTAGCTAGCTGTGTAATGCTGTGAAATGCTTATTTGCTTTAGTGATGAAATGCTAACAAAAACAAGACAGTAGCTAGCTGTGTATACTATTTGCATTTTTACACTCTTTATGCTTGCTGAAACCTAAAACTGCTAAGTCGAAACCTAAAACCTGAAACTGCTAAGTCCAAACCTGAAATAGATATATGCTTGATGTACTGTTTGTGTGTTGGCCATTTATTCTAGTTGCTCCATTTTTGCCTGAAACAGATTTATTGTGTGCTGGTTGTGCAGTTATGCTGGCTATATTGGGCCATTTATGCTGGTTGTGCTGGCTATGATGGCCATTTATTGTGTGCTAGCTATGCTGGCCATATATATGCAGGTTCTTGTATGAAATGAGTCCCGATTTTTGCCGGAATGTTGATTAACTTCCGTTTCGGCAGAAATCGGGCACTCCTAGTTTAAGAAAATTAGCAAAGGTCATGCCGGATTTTTCCGTGCATTTAACCAATTATTTGTTTTTTATTAGTGTGAAGATGCGTGACAATGACGAGGCTGGATGTTCTAAGCGCAGCTGCGTTGAAGGAGAACTCAGACCTCCGAATAAACAATTGACATTCTAGGAGGCGGCCTAGTGGCTAGAAGACGATGAAGAATACCATCCTTCGGAGAGCGAGGATGATGAGATGGAAGACACGGAGGAAGAAGCCGAAGGAACGGCGGACAATGAAACCACTGATGGCGGCGAGGGCACAGGGAGTGGTAGCAATCCTCCAAAGAAGAAGAAGAAGAAGCCGAAGGATCGGCGCCCGAACACGGTCGGCATGGTCAGGGAGGAAATTACCGAAGTGAGCCCATTAGGGGTTCCTTTGGAGCCCGACCTTGTCGTCAAAGGGTACGGTGGGCAAGTGGCGGCGATCACCCGGACAACCATCTCGATCAACACCGAGAATCTCCGGCATAAAGATAATGGCCACTTGCCCACACTCCTCTTCGAGAAGATGCACGCAAGATACAAGTTCCCTGCTAAGTATCAGAACACAAATTATCATGGGAACGAAGTAAACAAATCTGCCCTCACAAAGATGAGCACCGCCCTGGCCAGCTGGAGAACCCGGATAAAGAAGAAGATCTATAAAGAAGGCAAAAGTCTCGAGGAGATCCAGAAGATTGACCCGCAGATCACCGAAGATCAGTTCTGGGAGTTCAAGGAGAGGTGTGAATCCGAAAGAGCACTGGCCAATAGTAATCGGGGAAAGGTGCTGCAGGCGATGAATATAGGTCATCACCATCTCGGATCTGGTGGATACAGAACCGCGGAGGCCAAATGGAATAAGGAGGACGAAGAGTATAGATCCAAGGGGATATAAAACCCCTTTGCTAAATTCGAACCCGGGCAGGTTCGAAACTTCATCAGGGCCCGTTACCATGTGGACCCAAAAACTAAACAACTCACAGCGGATCCTGCGGTGAAGGAATTCGAGGAAATTGTGGTAAGTATATAATCTAATTACCGCGGATCAACTCTATTGCAATCTAATCGATGATCTAAATGATTCGCTGTTACTTCTTCTGCAGGAGGAGGAAATTGTTGCTAGTCATGGATCCCAGGGTTCCTCATCCCAGGGGTCGACGGCGGCCACCCGGTGGGATAACCCTTTTAACAGGGCGATGAACCGGGCCAAGAAAATAGAGCCGGTTACGAAGAAGTTGTCGTCGGCTAGCCGTCTGGCCGGCCTCGGGGGTAAGAATTGGGTGGATCATTTTGGTCCACCGCCGAGGACGCATGTGGCGCCGTCGGGAAGGAGCGAGGAGGAAAACCGCGAGGTTCAAGAACTTAAGGCACAAGTGACGCGGATCCCGCAGATCATCCAAGACAACCTGGCAGTCACCCTCACGTCCTTCCTGCCTACCTTGGTGGAGTCAATAGCGAACTGGAGTGCGGGTGGTCGAGTAGGGCCGTGCCTGATTCCAAGCATGGTCAGCAGCCACTCAAACAACGCGGCGCCGACGAATCAGGCGAACTACGTGTTCGTGACTCCGCCCGCTAGCACCGTGTCGCCGCAAGTGTTGGTGACTCCCCCTGCCATCACCGTGGCGCCGGAGTACATGTTGGTGCCCCCCTGCCATCGTCGCGGCGGCACCGGAGCTCCAAGCACCCGTCGGTAGGGAGAATACACCGGCGACCAGCACCGCGCCATCAAGCAGCCCTTCCGTCTCTTGCACGCCCGTCACCGTATGCGGTGCGTCGACATTAGACGATCTCGACGCCATCACGGTAAACAAATTGCTTTAATTACCGCCTTTCATGCCATCTATTACTCTTATGGCATCTCTGACGATGTCATACATGTTTTCCGCAGACGGATGTTCCTTGCACTCTCTTATGCTACGTGAACAACGAGCTGAGGGATGTTGCCAAGGGTACCATCGTTCAACCCTTGCAGCGCACGTTCCACTCAAGGCCGATGTCAGATAGCGTGCACAGGGTTAAAATTAGTCGGGTGCTAAGGGGCTGCGACGACCTGGAACCTCCCATTCAACCCCCAGGAGCGGATGAAGAAGAGCCGTCTGTCCTCAGAACTTGCTTCGGCTTATTCTTGATATGGCCAAAGAGCATGATCCATTTGGGGACGGCGGGGATCATCACGCACAGACAACAACACCGCCTGTCGTGCCAGCGACAAGCGGTGGCAAGGCCCCCTTACCGCCCTCGCCGTCACCTCCACGCGGTGGGTCGGATGATCATGTTGATGATATGCACATGGCGCAGGATCCGGCCGAGGACGATGAAGACTGTAATGATCACTTCTTCAGCACTTAGTTTGGCAACGAAGAAGACCTAGCTGGTGGCCCCATAGAGAAAGCCACTATCACCAAGCGTCTGTTTGGTTCTCAGGAGACGCCTCCAGCTTGCGCCTTTATAGAGCCAGCTGATACAACCAACCGGCCCTTTATTCTAAGCCCTGACACACTACATAGGGCGGCCGGTGCTCAGATTGCGGTGCCTGCCCGTTCTCCAAAAGGAAAAAAGGGCAGGAAAAGAAAATCTAGCAGCTCGAGCCAGCCGGTGGCGTCAACAACTGCGAATCCGATCAGGTTTCAGGACGGGCCACCAAGACCCGAGGGTATTATGTGGAGGATTCATGTGGCGGGTGATCCCATGCTACCTAAGAATTTACGGAAGCTCGCCAGTTCGGAACTGCAGAGTGTGCATGACGGCGTGCTGACGATAGAGAGACGCCTTTTATCGGAGAAAGATCCCTCGCACCCGGTATTCGTGGTTAAGGTGCCACCAGACTTGGGCTTCGTCGACAATGCCCCTGTGGATCTATTCTTCCTGCGGTTCGACGACATCTTCAATATGTTCCACCTATACCCGCTGCACTATACCATGGTCCATCTGTTTTCTCTCAGCCTAGCCATGCAGATCATTAGAGAGAACACACCGGGCATCGATATAGTGGACCCCTACTACATGCGTGACGGCTACTTGGGTTCCCCTGCCGAACGACGTATCGTGGCCTCGTACCTAAAAAGAATCCTCGTGGCGAACAAGACAAAGGAATACATTCTCGTGCCTTACTTTCCCGAGTAAGTCGTTATTCACTCGCCACCGTCGATTGGCTTTATTAGATCATCATCATTCTTTTTCCAACACATTCCATTTGAATTTTTTGTGCAGAGATGAACACTGCACGCTCATCTCCTTATCGCCGAAGCATTCCCACGCCACGTATTTCGACTCGGGGAGTCTAGAAAAGAAGAAAAACTACGACAAGATCAAGGAAGTTCTGGATGATGCTCTCACTGGCTTTGCCTCGACGGAAGGCACCACCTTCGTGCGTACGAAGGTCAAGTTTGGCAGGCACGTCTTCAACCACGTAACGGAGTTCCCCTGCGTGAAGCAGCCGAAAAACAGTAAGAAGGAAGCCTACTACGCACTCCATCACATGAGGGCGTTTCTACTTGACCAGCAGAATTCTACGCTGCCAGATCATCTCAAACAGTGGGCCGAAGCAAAGGCCAAGATCAATGATTCGGATATTAGACAAGAGATGTATCCCATCCAACAACAGTTTGGGGCAATCATCTTTTGTGATGTCATGACTTCGGGGGGGATCTTCTATGGAGGAAATATCCCGAATAACCGTGACATAGAAGATCGCCTAGAGATGCAGGGTGACTATAGGAAGTTCATGACGAGACAAGGCGTCCTCCCGTTCCCTAAGCCGAGCCATAAGGCTTGATGTTGGCCTCGTTGTAGTTACAAACTATAGATGACCTTTGTGTGTGTGTGGACAAGTGTACTTATCTTATTAGGTTTATGAATCATCGCTTACTTATTTTGCTTATTATTATTATATATCAATCAATGCTTGGTTTTTTTTCTTACTCTTTGGTCCTTTGCTCACTTTGGTCCTTCTTTTTTTCCTTACTCTTTTTTCGAGAATAATGCCGATGATTGAAATGTCGTGGCACACTATATATGTGAATGTGCTACGATGGGATTGTGAGCCTTGTGATATGCACAAGTCCAGGTCTTGTGCATCCTACTTGTCTCACCGTTCCATCGTAGAATATTCCCGTGTCCAACGACCTATGTATATATATGAGGAATTCTTTTCGAGTTATTTTTGTCTTTTTCGAGAATAATGTCGATGATTGAAATGTCGTGGCACAATATATATGTGAATGTGCTACGACGGGATAGTTAGCCTTGTGATATGCACAAGTCCAGGAATTGTGCATCCTACTTGGCTGACTGTTCCGTCGTAGCATATTCCTGTGTCCAACGACCTATGTATATATATGAGGCATTCTTTTCGAGTTATTTTTGTCTTTTTCGAGAATATGCCGATGATTGAAATGTCGTGGCACAATACATATGTGAATGTGCTATGACGGGATAGTTAGCCTTGTGATATGCACAAGTCCAGGAATTGTGCATCCTACTTGGCTAACCATTCCGTCATATCATATTCCTGTGTCCAACGACCTAGCTAGTTATATATGAGGCATTCTTTTCGAGCTACTTTGGTCTTTTTCGAGAATAATGCCAATGATTGAAATGTCGTGGCACACTATATATGTGAATGTGCTACGATGGGATTGTACGCCTTGTGCTATGCACAAGTCTAGGTGTTGTGCATCCTACTTGGCGTACGGTTCCATCGTAGCATATTCATGTGTCCAACGACCTATGTATATATATGAGGCATGCTTTTTGAGTTACTTTGGTATTTTTCGAGAATAATGCCGATGATTGAAATGTCGTGGCACACTATATGTGAATGTGCTGCGATGGGATTGTTCGCCTTGTGCTATGCACAGGTCCAGGTGTTGTGCATCCTACTTGGCGAACCGTTCCATCGTAGCATATTCCTGTGTCGAACAACCTAGTTATATATGAGGCATGCTTTTTGAGTTTGGTCTTTTTGATTTAGGAGTACTTTCTATAAGTGTATCTTCATATGCGACTTTAATTATATATGTTTTTTCCAATCACCGGTTAATTATTATTGTCAACTTATAGATGACGTGGTACGTCGTGTACAAGGGACGGGTTCCCGGAGTCTACGATGATTGGGAAGACTGCCGGAGACAGGTGCACCATTTCAGCGGCAATAGCTACAAAGGGTACAACACTATGGCGGAGGCGGAAGCTAGATACACGCGCTATCTAGCGGGAGTTAGGAAAAGGAACCGGATGAAGACCTACACCTTCGTCGCGGCGGTGATCATGCTTATCTTCTTTGGTTATTTATCCCGCATTTGTGTTTAACTAGTTTAGATTTCTAGGCGAGCTTCCGAGCTCTAACTTGTTCGATCGACACATGTATTCGCATGTCACCAACTACTACTTTGTAACTTGATCGAAACAATGTAACTTAGACTATGTATTCATGTATGAGACTTATCTATATGTATTTGTTTCCATCTTGTTTTTCATATTGTGTATTTATATATATAATTGTATATCTTGTATCTCTGTGTGTATATCTGCTGTAATATTGTATATAATCTGTATTGTATATAATATGGCTCGGAAATTAAAAAAAAACAAAAAACACATCTGTGGCGCACATGATCTACCTTCTGTGGCGCACTACACCTAAAGCACACAATGGAAGCTTAGTGGCGCACTAGGTAGTGCGCCACTGAAGATCCTAGGGGTAGCGCACCTGCCGAAACATCTGTGGCGCACTAGCAGGTGCGCTACGCCTGTCTCTACACAACCGTGGCACACTAGGCAGTGCGCCACGGCTGAGAGATAGCCGTAGCGCAAGGCACGTGGCGCACTGCTAGTGCGCCACAGATGATGTTTTCAGGTGTGCCACTAAAGGCCGTTTTCCTAGTAGTGGATGTGGCCCACCTGCCTGGCCTCCGACTCCGCCCATTCGCCTATATCTTCCCTTCGAAACCCTAAGGCTCGGGGAGCGACCACAGATAGATTTCCGCCGCCTCTGGGGGTGGAAAAAACCGAGAGAGAAAGATCTCTCCGACAAACATATTTCTACCGGGAGAATTCCTTCCCGGAGAGGGGAGACCTTCGCCATCAACACCATCATCAAGCTAGGTTTCATCAGGATCATCATCCACACCATCATCTCCACCAGCAACATCATCACCACTCCATCCTGCTGTAGCAATTGTGTTGGATATTGCTTTAGTTCTTAGGGGAAACTTTCGTGGTGTTGATTACTATTGTAGTTGATGCTTGTTAGTGTAACCATTGGATTATTGTTTATGTTCAGATTGTTATCCATTATCATATCATCTTTGATCTTGATCAATATGATGTCTTGTGAGTAGTTCGTTTAGTTCTTGAGGACATGGGAGAAGTCATGATGTTAGTAGTGAATCTGTGATGATTTATTATTCAATGGTTTATTATTTAAGTTGTGGTGCTATTCTTCTAGTGGTGTCATTTGAACGTCGACTACATGATACTTCACCATTTGTGGGCCTAGGGGAATGCATTGTGTATTTGGCTACTAATCGTGGGGTTGCCGGAGTGATAGAAACCTAAACCCCTGTTAGGACACCACTACACCACAACACTACATTCCCAACTGCTGTTGGTTGGCAAAAGTCATCATCGCTAACACACTGTTGGTCGGGAAAAAGATCCATCAAACTGTTGGTCGGAATAACATGTATATAACGACAGACTATCGGTCGGAAATTTTAGAACCTTCGTTGACAAACTGTCGGTCGGCAATGTGTCTATAGCCATCAGTTGGTCGGTCGGTAAATAATGCCGACCAACTGTTGATCGTTATCTGGGCCGGTATGCCATATTGGCCCAGCGCGCGGGCTGTGAAAAATATGAGCGCCAATTATTTAGCCCAGCGCGCTCACCTTACAATATTTCCTGGTATATCCACCCGGTAGGGCAAAGCTAAATCCCTAAATCTAGTCTCCCGGCCGCCGCCGTCTCTCCACCGCGTGCACACTGCGCTCAAAGTCTCTGTGGAGGACGGAGACGCTGCCCATCCAGCGAAGCACGACCTTCCTATCGCGCTGCTGGTCCAGCCCCGCCATTCCAAATTCGTCACCGTTGCTATCCACATCCAGCTGCAGACTACCTGGATTTTTCTCTACGCCCAAGCTTCAGGAGGTCGCCTCTTTCTCTCTCTCTCAGTGCATGCGGTACATACATCAGCTGCTATTTCGGTGCGTCAAAGTGTAAAGGCTGCTGCCGCTATCTTGTGCCTATCTAGCTAGCTGGTGACCTGTACCTGTTCGACCAATTGTTTCATTACTTGTGTTCCTTGTGTAATAGAAAGCTGACGGACTAGATGTACTAGTTCCCTTGTTTTTTTATAGATTGATGTGTTGCCAGCTTCTTTTTCTAGCCATTTTTCTGCATTGTGATTCAACCCTCTTTTTTCTCAATAGTACGATGTGTGCATCTTCATAATTTGGTAGATCTAGTTAGTTGGATGGATTAGGTATCTGCTACTTAGATTTTGTGAGGTAATTCAAAAGTTGTTAGATCTGGTACTTCCTCCGACCCATATTAGTTGACTTAGATTTGTCTAGATTTAGATGAATCTAGACACTATTTAGTATATAGGTTCATCCAAATTTTAACAAATCCAAGTCAACTAATTGGGTAAGAGGGAGTAGTAGTTAGTTCCATATGTGGGAATTTTGTATGACTTACTTCCTAGACAAATCTGGTTACAACGTTTATTATTTAAAAGATGTACTCACTGTTGTTCCTATGTCGAAGTGTCGGTTCAGATTATTTCATCAATCCATCTAAGAATGCTAGAAAAATGGCATGTTTAAATTAAATATGTAGATTACCAGGTAAGAGTTAATAATTGATTTCTTACATATTTAAAATCCTTGCAGATTATTACCAAAATATTGTTGTGTGTTACTGATTTCTTCTGTAAGTGGAGCCTATATTATAGACTTATAGTCTCTAATTTGTTTGTTTTTTAGGTTCTTTCTACCGCCAACAAACGAGTTATCAGGAAGGACACATCGACACCTCCTCACTCCTTGTCACTATCTTCTCCCACCAGTTTGTGAGTTCATGTACCCCTTATATTTTTTTGTTCCCTAATTACAAAGTATTTACTTGCGGTGGGCGTGTTTATGTCATGGGCTAGTTAGAATGGCCATGTGGTAAGAGAAATTAGAGAGGTAGGTGTTATGGAGGGTTTGAGTTTTATCTGTTGGTTAGTCAACCTTCTACTTCATTGTTCAATTAGAGCTATCCATATACTAAATTTTTATTTGTTGTGTTCTGGGCATTATTCATGCCTTTTCTTTTCTTTTTTGCTAACTGCGACAATACCTATTTATATTACTGCCATCGGCGTATTCCACCTCTCTCATTCTATGTGTGCTCCTGATTTTTCCTTTATTGTGTCAGGATTTTCTATTGATCTGGTACTAATAAGTGTGCAACTAATATGGATAAAAGTTGGATGAATGCGCCTAGGTAAAACAAACATTGCTACTTTCTTAAACTTCAGTACTTGCTAAAATCAGATGTAACTCCCTACATATATATGCTTGCATGTAGGCATATAGAGGAGTACATACAAGGGCTAGCTAGATTCTTGGGCTATGCGTTTGCTAAATCATCAGTCGAGAACAAAATCTTATGTCCTTGCAAAAACTGTGTGAACTCGTACTGGAGAGAAGAAAGAATAGTTCGTGAGCATCTGGTATGTGAGGGTTTTGCCGAAGGATATAGCCAATGGATCTTTCATGGAGAGCGTGGCTCTTCTTCTGAGAATCCACCAAATTTTTTTGATGTCCAAGAGAGGGATGAGGGTGATGACATTTCTGGTTTGCTAAGAGACCTAGCGGGTGGTTTAGATGATGATAGGGGAGAATTTGAAGATGATGGCGCTACAGATGAGGATGATTCTTTCTTAGAATCTCTGCACAAGTTGGAAGCTGACTCTAGACAAGAGTTGTATCCTGGCTGTAAAAACTTTTCAAAGCTCCGTTTCCTAGTTAGACTTCTTCACACCAAAATGCTCGGAGGGTGGCCAGATAAAAGTTTTAATCTGCTATTAGATCTTCTCAAAGAGGCTTACCCTGAATCCGCAATACCTAAAAACTACAATGAAGCCAAAAAACTTGTCAAATGCCTGGGACTTGGGTATGTTAATATTCATGCATGTGAGAATGACTGCATTCTGTTTTGGAAAGACAATGCCAATGCCAACTCATGCCCAAAGTGTAAAGCCTCACGATGGAAATCTGAAAGAAAGCATGTAGATGGGAAACGTGTCCACAAGGCTCCTAAGAAGGTTCTGCGCTACTTCCCAATAAAGAAAAGGTTTCAGAGGTTGTTTGCGTGCTCTAGGACTGCAGCTCTTGCAAGATGGCATGCAGAACAACGCATGGAAGATGGTTTGCTTAGGCATCCCGCAGATTCTCTTCTTTGGAAGGACTTTGAGGACAAAAATCCAAAATTTGCTAAAGATAGCCGAAGCATCAGGCTTGCACTAGCCACAGACGGTTTTAATCCCTTTCGTTCGATGAATCTTAGCTATAGCTAATCTATTCATTGCATTACATATTCATCATTCATGCAGTAAGTTAAATATTGTTTTTGCAGAACTCAAGAGATGAAATTGCGGAAGAAATTCATGGCGAAGAAGGCGATGAAGAGGATGGCGAAGATGACTATGTTCAGAGAAGATTTGTTGCAAATCCAAAAAGCTCTTCAGCCCACCTAGATGAAAGCCTTGTAAGCTTCTCGTGCATCCTTACTGCATATTTAAATGTTTTTTCGCTTCCATGTTTTTGTAATTTTCTCAAGCATCATTGTTTCATATTATTCTATTCAGATTGGGATGGATGTGCTTCTATATGCATGGACTGGTCCTGAATCTCCTGTTTCTAAGGCAACAGTTCTCTCGGTCGATCCAGACACAGTTGTGGGCGGGGAGCCCCTTGGGCCTGCAACTTATGAGGTTATTGTGAATGTTGCTATTAAAAGAGATGCTATTCTGCCATATCAGTATGATGATTTACTATGCATTAGCGATGCTGTCGCAAGGTCCATTGCATGGCCATCTAGCAAGGTAATCACCATGTATGCCTGTGTGTTTTATCCACATCCTTAGTTGTTTCTGTTATGCTGACTTGCTAAATTTTTACTAGATTAAGCCCTACAAACCAGCTGTATCTGGCTCATCTTGCCGCAACTAAAGATGATGTGAGTAAAACTTCTATACTTGTGTTGTTTCTGCATTTTTGTTAGGTGATAGCGAGTGAAACTTTTATAACTAGATGATTTATATAGTACACTATACGTTAATAAATAATTGTTCAAGTAGGTGCTAGCAGCCTAATTTATCCCTTCTTAGAACACATGTATCCTGGAATTGCATTATAAAGCATATATTATTTCAACACATTGGCCAGATTAGTCCTTGTTGCTCACGTGAAGTATGGGCTAGTACAGCAGCAAGGACTATGAGTCCCGGTTTGAAGGTGGTGTTATCGTCTTGTAAATCTACCAGCTTCTAGTTTCTACCTCTGTCAGCATGCACGATAGGGCCCATTGCTCGCCAGCCGTCGGACGGAATAAATAAACAGCTCAGATTGTAGGGATTTTTTGCATAGGGTACTTTCAGATTCAAAACTCCCACATTATATAGTGGTATAGATTTCTGGAATATATTTTTGCGAATTCTAGGAAGATTTTTTGGAGCTCAGAGCCTGCAGCAAAAACTGAACGTTAATTGGAGATAACTCATTTGAAAGCAAAGAAAACAGAAAATTAGAGCCCTTAAATATAACTCCTGATTTAGATGATCATCTAGATTTTAGATGTACAACCAATGATTTCCACTGATCACTAACTGAAATAAACTCAATATAGCGATGAAACATTGGCGATAGTAGTTTTAAGATCCTTCATCCTTGCATATTATATAGGATTTTATCTATGATTTTGACAACCGCTGAAAATGTATTCTGCAGATTCGCTTCACAACCATTATGTGGGCATCTTCAATGAAGGATGTGTACTAGTTTGTGCAAACTGAGAATGTGTGTAACTATGGATTCTTATCTATTTGTACTTGTTTGTGCAGGTGTCCCCTTTAAATATGATGAATTATAGCTAAAATTTTGCCGCAAACTACCAAGTACCTGGATGTTTCCCATCAACAAGATGAATTGTGTAATGGAGTAAACTTGGTCATATGGTAGTCATTTGGCTTCTATTTTGTAAACCTGGTTATATGGTAGGCATTTGGCTTCTATTTTGTAAACCTAGTTATATGGTAGGCATTTGGCTTTCATTTTGTAAACCTGGTTATATGGTAGTCATTTGGCTTCCATTTTGTAAAACCTCCTTATATTTTGTGAACTTGACTATGTTGTAATCAATTGAGACAAGATGAACAATCGGTATTGTATATTTTTATGTGTATCAGTGTGTCATGTGTGTTTTTCATTTCTTATATGCTTGTATGATTCTGTGGAATATGAGATATACTGAATTTTGCATTCAAATATCTAAAGTACCTATGTGTTGGTGTACAAAAGAAACACCAATAGACTGTTATAAGGAAAGAAATCTGTGAAAGGGACAACGGAAAGTTGGTCGGCAAAAGTAACACCGACCAACTGTTAGAAGGAAGCAGCCTGTGGAATGGAGCAACAGAAAGTCGGTCGGGAAGCCTAGCGCCGTCTGCTGTTCGGTCGGTAATACAATGTCGGTCGATAAGATGTGTCGGTCGGCAAAAGAAACATCGGTCGGGAAAGCTCCAGGGGTGTTGTCGGACCGTCGGTTGGCAAAAATTTGTTGATCGGGAAAGGCCTTTCCCGACGGGACTTATGGTGACCGACAAGGTCGGTCGGCAAAACTGATTCCCGACCAACATTCTGTCGGCGTAAGCGGCTATCCCGACCAACTTGTCTGTTGGATTTCTAGTGCTGTGGTGTAGTGCACCTTTGCACAAGGGAGCGTAGGATCTTAGAGTTTAAGGCTATGGTTAGATTTATATCTTAATTACTTTCCTGTAGTTACGGATGTTTGCAGGGGGTTTAATCACAAGTATGTATTAGTCCTAGGAAGGGCGGTATGTTAGCACAGGTTCACCCACACAACACTTACGAACACCAGAGAAGAGTACTCAGCTATTTGAAGTGAAAGCACTTGACAGAATTCCCATGTGTCCTCGAGAACGTTTGGTCCTTATAAGTATTTCCACCGGCTTGTCTTTGCTAAGAAAGGATTAGGCCACTTGCTCCATTTGTTCGTTACTTCTGTTACTTGCTCTTTGTGTTGTTGCCTTGTCAGAAAACCAAAAATCCATTTGCTAAGTATTCACAGGGATTTCCTGCTCCATACCACTGTTCAACACCTTCTGCTCCTCGTTGGGATCGACACTCCTATTTATCGAAAGTACTACGATACACCCCCTACACTTGTGGGTCATCATCCATGTACATTTTGGGGTTACCTGGATGAATGGAATATGGTGAGTTGTGTGCTTCTTGTAGTATCAGTTTTCGAAGTTCCGGATCTTGTGGAATGCAGATACGTTTTCCATACCATAAAGTACCCTGTTCGTCTTCATGGAATCCTTTAGCTTTCCCTTTGCTAATTTTTCCTTTAATCTCTTCAATTTCCTTGTCCAACTTTTGGGCTTCTTTGATCTTGTCCAACAATGTGGGTTATACATCCAATGCCATGAGATGTCCTTCAGGCACTATCTCCAATCTGAGATCTTTGAAATGGGCACACAGATCATCAGACAATTCTCCCCTAGTAAGGCCATTCACATACACCTTACGGCTTAAAGAATCCGCTACAACATTTGCTTTACCGGGGTTGTATTGCAAACTCAAGTCATAGTCTTTGATGAGCTCAAGCCACCTTCTTTGTCTCATATTAATTTCTTTCTGAGTGAAGATATAGTTCAAACTTTTGTGATCTGTGAACAGTTCACAACGTTTTCCAAAAAGATAATGTCTCCATGTCTTGAGTGCATAGACAACAGAGGCTAACTCTAAATCATGAGTAGGATAATTCACTTCATGAGTTTTGAGTTTTCTCGAGGCATAAGCAACAATTTTCCCTTCTTGCATCAAAACTCCACCCAATCCTTGGTGAGATGCATCACAATATACTTGGAAATCCTTTTCCAAATCTGGCAGACGTAAGACTGGTGCTGAAACTAGTATCTTCTTCAATTCTTGGAAACTGAGTTCACATCCTTCAGTCCAGTCTAACTTCTTATCTTTCTTAAGTAACTCTGTCATTGGCTTAGCTACCTTTGAGAAATTCTCAGTGAACCTTCTATAGTATCCTCCCAAGCCTAGGAAACTGCAAACTTCCTTCACTGAATTGGGAGATTCCCACTCAGTTATGGCTGACACCTTTGCGGGATCGACAGCTATACCATCTCCCGACACAATATGTCCGAGAAATCCAACTTCATTCAGCCAGAATTCATACTTACTGAACTTGGCATACAGCTTGAGCTCCCTGAGATTCTCAAGTATCAAACGCAAATGCTCTTCATGTTCTTCTTTGCTTTTGGAATAGATCAAAATGTCATTGATGAATACGACAACAAACTTTTCAAGAAATTCCATGAACACCTTGTTCATCATATTCATGAAATAGGCTGGTGCATTTGTCAAACCAAATGGCATCACGGTGTACTCATACAATCCATACCTAGTGGTGAAAGCAGTCTTAGGTATATCTTGCTCTCTAATCTTAAGCTGAAAATAGCCTGATCGGAGATCAATCTTTGAGAACACACGGGCTCCTTCTAGCTGATCAAACAGATCGTTGATTCTAGGCAAAGGATGTTTATTCTTGATAGTCACCTCATTGAGTGAACGGTAATCTACGCATAACCTTTGGCTTCTATCCTTCTTCTCAACAAACTGAACTGGTGCACCCCAAGATGAAGAACTTGGTTGTATAAATCCTTTCTGCAACTGTTCTCCAAGTTGTTTCTTGAGTTCTTTCAACTCATCCACTAACATCTTGCAGGTTCTCTTTGCTATTGGTCCTGATTCTAGCAGTAAGTCAATCAGAAACTCTACATATCTATCTGGTGGCATTCCAGGCAATTCCTCCGGAAACACATTCGGATAGTCCCTCACAATTAGCACACTGTCTATGCTAACCCCCTTAAGAGAATTTAGCTTACTCCCTTTAGATTCAAAGTTAGACTTGAACCTAATTCGTTTCTTATCCGGGGTTGTGAGTCTGACAGTATGATTGGCACAATCTAGTACTCCTTCATACTTAGTCATCCAATTCATTCCCAAAATTACATCCAATCCTTGAGAATGTAGGATTATCAAACTAACTAGAAACTTATACTTTCCAAACTCTATTACTAGATCATGACATCCAAAGTTCACTATCATCTCTCCACCGGAAGAGCTTACTTTTATAGGACACCCAATAGTTTCAGTTGGAAGTCCATTTTTATCAACAAATGCTCTTGATATGAATGAATGTGATGCGCCAGTATCAAAAATAACAAGTGCTGGAAAAGAATTGAGCTTGAACTTACCAGCCACAGCATCAGACTCTTCATATATTTCTTCCACATTGATGTGGTTCACTTGTCCCTTCTGGAAAGGGTTGGGCTTGTTGGATCCTTCAACTTTCTTTTCTGGGCATTCATTTGCATAGTGCCCCATCTTTTTACACTTGAAACACTCAACCTAACTGAGGCCTTTCTTTGTAGGCTGACTTCCATTACCACTTCGACTGTGGTGGCTCTTGTGTCCACTCTTGTGGTTCTTATACTTTTCATTATCATGACTGCGATGATACTTGTTGTCATGGTGACGGTTGTGGTTGTGGTGGCTATTGTACTTCCCATGCTTGTGGAATCCAGAACCTCCACTATCATCATTATGGGAACGCTTGTGAGACGATCCCGAGCTATGCTTATCAAAGTTATGTTTCCTCTTCCTGCCCTCAACATGTTTCATCTTGTTTTCCAAGATGGTGGCCTTGTCACAAAGTGATTGATATATTGGGACATAGGCAACAGATAGCTGCAGGTTCAATTCATCATTCAATCCGTTGAGGAACTTGTCCTTCCTCTTGGCATTAGTATCAACCTCATCCGGTGCATAGCGCACCAGATTGTTGAAATCCTCAATGTACTCAACCACATTGCGGTGACGCTGTTTCAGATTGTGGAACTCTTTCTTCTTTAGGTTCATCACTCCTGATGAGATGTGGCCAGTGCATAAACCATCCTCAAAGATATCCCATGTCACATACTCAAGGGGAGTGGTGATCTGAAAGTTATCCCACCAAGTTGATGCTGGTCCTTCAAGCAGATGTGCTTCTAATCTGACCTTTTCCTAGTCGGTGCAGCCAATAGTGAATAAGTCCTTATTCACGAAACGTAACCATTCATTGGCTACCATTGGATCAGTTGTTCCTGAGAACTTGGCTGGCCTCAACCTAAAAAATCTGGTAAGCATATCAAATGCTGGTGGATTGTTGGTGTCAACACCCGGATTATTAATCCCAGATGCTTGTTATGCCATACATCGTAATCCCAGGATTACCATTTTTGCGAGACATAACAGATTGGATATCACAGTACATCATCCATTACAAACCATACATAAGGTCTTACACAAATAAAGGATCTCATGATCTAGTCTTAATATAATCATAGCAGCAAAATAACGTAATAATAACGGTAGCGTAGGCGGGACTCCATCTTCATGGTCACAGGCAATGCCGACGATGGGAGATGATCCTAGTTGTCGTAACCTTCATGTGGTTCATCCTCCTGATAGTCCTCTTCATAGTTTGGCCATGGGAATAGCCAGGGACAAAGCCATGAGTACTCTTTAAGTACTCACAAACTAATACTAACAAGTGAAGTGGTTTAAGGTAAGAAATACTAAGCTCTAGATTGTTTTGCAAAAAGATAGATTTACCTCTACTGAGTTCAGAAGCAAAGGAAGCTAGTTGAAAGTTTAATAACACCTAAGTGGGAACTTGAATTTCATATCACAACTCTGTTGTGGTCAAGTCAAAATCACGAATCATTTCATAAGTCATTTTGAAAAACATCTGACAACGGAATAGTATGGCCACTCCAACTGTCCATAACCGCGGACGCGGCTATTCGAATAGTTTGACACTCTGCAGAGGTGGTACACTTTCACCACAACATTCGATACATCCATCAGTAACAATCTTGAATTCACCATACTCAGTATGCGGATAATCAATCCTAACCTTTCAATTACACGCCCTAGTATACACTACTAGGAAAATGGCTATAGGTAATCAGCACATCCGTGGCTCACATGGTTGAAGTGCCCCACGTCTAAAACAGGCGTGGCTCACCTATGGGCAGTGCCCTACTAGTAACTAGAACAACCGTGGCGCACATGACCATAGTGCGCCACAGATATGTGTGGGCCAGGGCCCTGTTGGCCGCACGCCAAACATCCATAGCGCACATAGGGTAGGTGCGCTACGGTTGTTAGTGTCAACCGTGGCGCACATGGGGGGTGCGCTACGCCTAAGCGCATGCCCCTCTCTGCTGTGAAACGGCCAGACACATCCGTGGCGCACTATGGCATGTGCGCCACAGATATTACTACTACCTGTGGCGCACTAGGGCAGAGTGCGCCACGGATGTGGCGATTTTTTTGACAGCACTTTATGTGCACATGTGTGACCATCCACTACCCCACACTTCACCTTCCCCTTCTTATTCCTCCTTAGATCTAGTCGGGATCTTCTCCTTCCCACCTCAATTTCTCCACCCATTCACCATTTTTAGCATGTAGAACTTGCCTTGGATGTTACATAAGTAATAGAGTAAGATCTCCGGTATCTCATCTCCTTCTCCGGTCTCGCGCGCACCTCTCCTTTCCATCTTTCTCGCGATTGGTCTCTCATCTCGGTAAGTTGTCCATGTAAGGATGTGTTCATGTGTATATGGATGATATGCTCATATGTATGTAGATGATCGATTCTCATGATGTGTGTATGAGAGGATCGATGGTCATATGTGTGTGTATATGGAGAGTATCGATGATGCTCATGCATGTGTGTATGGAGAGGATAATGATATGTTCATGTGTGTATGGATCGGTCTCTCTCTCTTGTGTTTGTATGTGAACAAGTTGCCATTTTTTTTGCCAAAATGTTGATTCATTTCCATTTTGGCAAGACTTT
This sequence comes from Avena atlantica, assembly GCA_910589765.1. Classification (NCBI taxonomy): domain Eukaryota; kingdom Viridiplantae; phylum Streptophyta; class Magnoliopsida; order Poales; family Poaceae; genus Avena; species Avena atlantica. Next base: position 524,499,663 of record OU342739.1, on the reverse strand, counting down.
GGCATTTCGCAAAGGTCCTAATTTTAGGATAGGTCATGCCGAAATTTTCTATCGACCATTGCATGCATGCATTCATTATGTGGTTCTAATAGACTTCAAAATTGTACCGTGTACACCGTGCAGGCAAAAATGGTCCACATAATGAGCGAAGGCATTGTGGCTAGATTTTTGAAATGTGTGAAGGCCGACATGATACGAAATAACAAGACGGATATAAGATGTCCGTGTAGAAGATGCAAACTCAACTGGGTGATCGACCCAGATTACGGGAATCTGCAGGCGCACCTGCTCCGCCATGGTTTCATGGATGGATACACTCGTTGGATAATTGATGACGAAGACGATGGAGACGGTGAAGGTGGCCAACATGACGATGATCATCATCACGGCGAGAACGGGCGAGATGATGAAGAGTCTCCTGGAGATGGTGAAGGTGGGAAGCAGATCAGGATGATGATGATCTAGATGCCGGAGGAGCGGACGACGATGGAACAACGTCAGGCTGGGTGTGGGACCCTTATGTGCAAGAGGTGCTTCTCAAGCAGACGAGTAACGCCAGGGATGCCGCTAGAGAGAAATCCAAGATTGCGCAACTTGAGAAAGACGCGGTTACTCAATTGTATGAAGGATGCAAGCCTGATGATACCCGGTTGAATGTAACGCTCAAGGCTATGCAGATGAAGGCAAAACACAAATTGAGCGACGCAAGCTTCGACGATATGATGGCATTCTAGCACGATCGTCTCCCGGAGGGGAACACATGTCCAACTAGTATCGAGGACGCCAAGAAAATCGTCTGTCCTCTCGATCTACCGCATGTTAGATATCATGTATGCATCAACGATTGCATCATTTATCGGGGCGAGGACGCGGAGAAAACCACATGTCCGGTGTGCGGCGTGAGTCGATACAAGAAAGGGAAGAAAGCACCTCGAAAAGTGGTATGGTACTTTCCTATCACTCCTCGTCTGCAGCGCTATTTCGCGGACCCTAACGAAGCGAAGCTCATGTGATGGCATGCGGAAAGGAAGAAGCCAGGAGATGATGATGATGACCCCGAAAAGGATGAGCTACTGACGCACCCTTCAGATGCTAGCCAGTGGAAAGCATTGGACCTCGAATTCCCAGAATTCGGTGGAGATTCGAGGAACATCAGTCTTGGTGCGAGCACCGATGGACTCAATCCGTTCAGTAGCCAGAGCAGCATGCATAGCACTTGGACCGTGTTTGTATGGATGTACAACCTCCCTCCATGGTTGTGCATGAAGAAGAAGTACATACAAATGAGTATGCTAATTCAAGGGCCGAAACAACCTGGTACCAACATCAATCTGTGTCTCGGGCTGTTGAAAGAGGAGCTAGCCACGTTAGCCAATACTTACGACGCCGTCGCACAAGATTATTTCACTATGAGAGCCGCGTTGGTCACTACGGTGCAAGACTATCCAGGTTGCGGGTATATCTCGGGGCAGGTTATCCAAGGATTTTGTGCATGCGTTAGGTGTATGGATAACACAAGCTATCTCCAACTAGAGAAAGATCCAGGGTCATCGAAAACCGTGTTCATGGCGCACCGGAGGTGGCTCAGCAAGAATGATCCATGGATAAAACGTGGAGACCTGTTCGATGGCAAATCCGAGACCCGAGGAATCCCAGAGCGTAGGAGCAGCGAAGAAGTGGAAGAGTTGCTGAAAAACTCGAAAGATTGTCCTAAGCCTGGAAAGAAGCGAAAGAGGCAGCAACAAGACAAGCCGCTGATGAAGGTATGGAAAACAAGGTCTGTTTTCTGGGAGTTGCCATACTGGAAGTTTCTCCGCATGCCTCATAGCCTCGACATCATGCACAGTTGACTATAGGGGTGGCCACGCCTTCTTATGTGACTAATAGCACCGAGTTACCCGTAGCGCACTTGGCCAGGGTGCGCTACGCCTAACTCGGTGCTATTAGTCAATTGTGCCACGCCCCGCACGCCTCTCCTCCCCATCTCAGATCAGACACCGCCGATCTCAACCGTGCCCCGCCGCCGCGCTCTCTATCCGACGCCGCTCTAGGAGGAGGACGTGGAGGAGGAGGAGCCCGAGCCCTGCCAGCTGCCGCCACTCGAGGAGGAGGTCGTGGAGGAGGAGGCCCGTGCGGAGGAGTCCGTGGAGGAACCCGCCGTCGTCCGCCCGCCCGCCTGCCGTTGTCCACCGCCGCTCTAGGAGGAGGACGTGGAGGAGGAGGAGCCATCGTCTTCCGCCCGCCCGCCCGCCATCGTTGTCCGCCTGCCATCGTCGTCCTCATCGCCCGCCTGCCTAGCTCCGCGCTCCCTCCTGGTGAGTCCCCTGCCCACCTCCCCTCTCTCCCTCTCTTCATCGCGCCGGGGTGCCTTGTCGTCGCGCTGCGGCTCTTCGACATCGCGGCATACGGGAGCATCGGGCATGGGCTTCCGCGTCCCGAAGGAGGAGCCGGAGCTCGCCGTCTTGACTAATTCTTTTCAGTTTTTTTTCAAATAGGGGAGACTAATTCTTTTCAGTGTTATACATGCTTTAATTCTTGGGTTTTCTTGCTAATCTAGGAGTATGATGCGATGTCTTGATTAGCAATAAAAATTACCCCCTTCCGCAGTGCTGCAGTGCATGACTTTGACTTGCTTGTGTTCTCAGATATGCCATCTAGTTTCAGAGAAGCTACTCACTAGTGTAGTGGAGTACTATGAGTATGCTTGGCTAATTACGCTGTTCCACATCTACTTATGTTTCATTAACAAATTCAGAATTTGAGCTTTCTAGAAAAACTCACAAGCACACTCAGAACATGTCGGAATTTCAAAAATTAATCTCCTCATTTCCAGTCATGCAACATTTCACCATTGACTTCTCATTTCTGAATTCTGTTGCCACTCCCTCTTGCATTGTATAACCAGACATGCACAGTCAACTGTCAAGTGACAGCATAAGTAGAGCCTTTGGACACAATACTGGAAACTGTGCATCGATTAGTCACCCTTGTCATAATATTCTCAACACTCAGGGAGCTGTAACTGGTAACTTATTAGTCTCAACAACAAAAATGGTGAGATTTTGCTGCCAGGCTTCCCAAAAAAATGTGGAACAAGTGTGATGTTTCAGTCTCGTTTTCTATTTTTTGAAATGTATGTTGTGCTAATGATCGCCCAAGGTACTGCAGCAACACTGCCCAGATGAGAAGAAAGAGCCAGTAAGAAGTTGTAGATTGCACAGTAGCGTTCCTGTAGCTTCCTTTCCATCAGTACTAGCATCGACAGCCACCATGGGATCCGACAAGTTTGCTGGAAGAACACACCATTCATTGTAAATTACATGTTTTCTAATGAAAATCAGCCTGCATAAATAGGACTCGCCCATATAGATTGAAGTATGACAAGTGATTTCACTACAAACAGGGCAATTAACAAAATCAGCCTGCATAAATAGGACTTGCCCATATACTAGGGCAACATGAAATGTTCTTCAGTAGCAGATGAGTACGATAAATACCAACACAAGAATTAGCTGCATTATATAAATGGCTCAGATATGTTAATTACGAAGTTGTGTATACATTGCTCTTTTACTGTTGTGAATCTTATTAATTCTGGCAAAATAAGAAGGAAACAAATGCTTTAGGTTTAGTTGGTTGCTGTGAAGTTAGATGTTGTAGGTATGTAGTAGGTTAGTAGTTAGTAGTTAGCAGTAGGCCAATTTGCTTGCTGAACAAGTTCATTTGCTATCATTTGTTCACAGAACTAAAAATTATGTTGCCGTCATTTGCTTGCTGAACTTGTGCTTGTTATGGTGTATGGTGTATTCTCATTTTCTTATTGCAAGCAAATGACAGCAAATGAACTTGTGCTTGTTATGGTATATGGTGTATTCTCATTTTCTTATGGTGTATGGTGTATGGTGTATTCTCATTTTCTTATTGCTTGCTGAACTTGTGCTTGTTATGGTGTATGGTGTATTGAAATTATTCTTGTGCTTGTATGAAGCACTTTATTATGTCCCGTATGGAGGTTCTTGTATGAAACAAGTCCCGATTTTTGCCGGAATGTTGATTAACTTCCGTTTCGGCAGAAATCGGGCACTCCTAGTTTAAGAAAATTAGCAAACGTCATGCCGGATTTTTCCGTGCATTTAACCAATTATTTGTTTTCTATTAGTGCAAAGATGTGTGACAACGACGAGGCTGGATGTTCTAAGCGCATTAGCACTGAAGGAGAACTCAGACCTCCGAATAAACAATTGACATTCTAGGAGGCGGCCCAGCGGCTAGAAGACGATGAAGAATACCATCCTTCGAAGAGCGAGGATGATGAGATGGAAGACGCGGAGGAAGAAGCCGAAGGAATGGCGGACGATGATACCACTGATGGCGGCGAGGGCACAGGGAGTGGTAGCAATCCTCCTAAGAATAAGAAGAAGAAGAAGTCGAAGGACCGGTGCGCGAACACGGTCAGCATGGTCAGGGAGGAAATTACCGAAGTGAGCCCATCAGGGGTTCCTTTGGAGCCCTCCCTTGTCGTCAAAGGGTACGGTGGGCAAGTGGCGGCGATCACCCGGACAACCATCTCGATCAACACCGAGAATCTCCGGCATAAAGATAATGGCCACTTGCGCACACTCCTCTTCGAGAAGCTGCACGCAAGATACAAGTTCCCCGCTAAGTATCAGAACACAAATTATCATGGGAACGAAGTAAACAAATCAGCCCTCACAAAGATGAGCACCGCCCTGGCCAGCTGGAGAACCCGGATAAAGAAGAAGATCTATAAAGAAGGCAAAAGTCTCGAGGAGATCCAGAAGATTGACCCGCAGATCACCGAAGATCAGTTGCGGGAGTTCAAGGAGAGGTGTTAATCTGAAAGAGCCCTGGCCAATAGTAATCGGGGAAAGGTGCTGCAGGCGATGAATATAGGTCATCACCATCTCGGATCTGGTGGATACAGAACCGCGGAGGCCAAATGGAATAAGGAGGACGAAGAGTATAGATCCAAGGGGATAGAAAACCCCTTTGCGAAATTCGAACCCGGGCAGGTTCGAAACTTCATCAGGGCCCGTTACCATGTGGACCCAAAAACCAAACAACTCACCGCGGATCCTGCGGTGAAGGAATTCGAGGAAATTGTGGTAAGTATAATCTAATTACCGCGGATCAACTCGATTGAAATCTAATCGATGATCTAAGCGATTCACTGTTACTTCTTCTGCAGGAGGAGGAAATTGTTGCTAGTCATGGATCCCAGGGTTCCTCATCCCAGGGGTCGACGGCGGCCACCCGGTGGGATAACCCTTTTAACAGGGTGATCAACCGGGCCAAGAAAATAGAGCCGGTTACAAAGAAGCCGTCGTCGTCTGGCCTTCTGGCCGGTCTCGGGGGTAAGAATTGGGTGGATCATTTTGGTCCACCGCCGAGGACGCATGTGGCGCCGTCGGGAAGGAGCGAGGAGGAAAACCGCGAGGTTCAAGAACTTAAGGAACAAGTGGCGCGGATCCTGCAGATCGTCTAAGACAACCTGGCAATCACCCTCACCTCCTTCTTGCCTACCTTGGTGGAGTCAATAGCGAACTGGAGTGCGGGTGGTCGAGTAGGGCCGTTCCCGATTCCAAGCATGGTCAGCAGCCACTCAAACAACGCGGCGCCGACGAATCAGGCGAACTACGTGTTCGTGACTCCGCCCGCTAGCACCGCAGCGCCGCAAGTGTTGGTGACTCCCCCTGCCATCACCGCGGCGCCGGAGTACATGTTGGTGCCCCCCGGCCATCGTCGCGGCGGCACCGGAGCTCCAAGCACCCCCCCTACCCATGTATTCGCATGTCACCAACTACTTTGTAACTTGATCGAAACAATGTAACTTATACTATGTATTCATGTATGAGACTTATCTATATGTATTTGTTTCAATCTTGTTTTTCAAATTGTGTATTTATATATATAATTGTATATCTTGTATCTGTGTTTGTATATCTTCCTGTAATATTGTATATAATCTGTATTGTATATAATCTGGCTCGGAAATTAAAAAAACAAAAAAACACCTGTGGCGCACATGACCTACCTTTTGTGGCGCACTACACCTAAAGCGCACCTTAGAAGCTTAGTGGCGCATTGGGAAGTGCGCCACAAAAGATCCTACGCGTAGCGCAGCTGCCCACATAGTCGTGGCGCACTAGCAGGTGCGCTACGCCTATCTCGACACAACCGTGGCGCACTAGGCAGTGCGCCATGGCTGGGAGATAGCCGTAGCGCAAGGCCCGTGGCGCACTGCTAGTGCGCCACAAATGCTCTTTTCAGGTGCGCCATGAATGGCCATTTCCCTAGTAGTGATAGGCACCTCTCCTATGAGCTTGGACTCCCAACCATGACCAACTGTCATCTTGGGAACTGCACAGGTGGACAATCTTCAGAAGGTAGCCTCAGCTCAAACCTTGGCCGCAAGGGAACCCATACTAAGGTATATAAATTTCCAGTCAAGCCCTACCCAAATTTCGGGTATTGTGGTTGTACGGTAAAATTGGAATAGTATCGCATCGAGACAACCATCAGTTTTATGAAGGGCTAAGGATCATGCCTCAACAATTTCATCATCAAAATCATCTGGTGTTCAAGAACACATGTCAAAACATTTTAGTAGAATGACTCATCATTCTAAGGTTTTCATAATAATTTTCACCAAGTATTCCCATCTAAAGTGATCAAGTTTTATGCTTAGCACTAGCATCTACAAGGGGTGGTAAACACTAATGAGGGGTGGTAAACAAGTGTATCTTATCTAGGTTCAATCTCATGCCTCAGGATGACATCAAGATTATCTAACTTAGGTCAAGTTTTATGCTCTTTATGCTACCTTTAAATAATCTTTCTAAGATCTACAATTTATCAAGTAAGCTTAACTAGAAATCTTTGATAAAGAATAAAATAACTAAGCTTGCAAATAAAACTAGGAGTGGGTATCAAGGGTGTAATCTTTCAAGGATTATCTTGCTAAGTTAATAGCTTGCCTTGTGTAGAGCAGTGGTTGAAGTTCTCCTCGGCTTCTTCCTCGTAGTATTCTCCTTCCTCCTCATATCCTTGGTCGGTACTAGCGTCTATAAATAAATACGAGGTACACAATCACCAAACAATACTTAATTACTTCTATTTAACACACCAAGGTTTTCACTAGATGATCTAGGATCATCACAAACATCACAAAGATTAAGGCAATAGTTTTATTTCTTTTATTTTAGAAAAGTAATTTCTACTCATTGAAAAACTACTTAATATTTAATATTCTCCAACTAAAACATGGGATCATGTTGACACATGTCATCACCACATATTTCAGTACATGGGAATGTGATTTAAAGTGGTGTCACAATTTAATACGGTTTAACCTTTTTATTTTAATTAATTAAAGTGACTAGAATGGCCTATGGGGCATTCTTTTATTACTTGTCCATTATTTATGCAAGTAGACCTAGATATTTTTATATATTCATAAAGGTCTAGTTAAATGTGATTTTTGAGAGTTGGAATCAACTCAAAAGCTTTTGTGGTTGAATTTAAAAAAATGTTTGAATGCAGAAAAGCTTCTTCCTTGTTATTTTTACTATAGGTAATCTATAATTCCATATAAATTAAATTAAACGGGATTGTATTAAGAATTCCAGTACCTTTCTAACAAAATTGGTTTCATGCAATTTGGTTTAGTGAATCGACCTGGGTTGATTTTTGAATCTATGTACAAAACTAGGTTTGAAACTAAATTGGAAAATATAAATTCAAACTAACTGTTGCGCGGGACGTTAACTGGGTCAGCCTACGGTGCATAGTGCATGCACAGGTGAGTTTAAGTCGATGACCCCACCAGTCAGCGAGACCGGGGGTGCAAAGCGGTACAGGGTGATCTAGACTGCACGATCAAACTCTAATCGAATGGCTGGGACCTATCGTCTCCGTCGGGCAACGCCGGCGAGACAGAACCCTAGCGCGGCCAGTGGGGGTCTACGGGGGCTCACCGGGGCTCAGGCGAGGGTCGGAGATGGGGGCGAACGACGAAGTCGACGATGGCGAACCTCCTGGTACCGGCGGCTTCTCCTAGGGCGGCTCCAATCGCTGGCTCCTTTCTTCCTCCTCCGTGGCAGACTCCGGCGAAATTCTGGCGACCTTCTTCTCGCCTTGCTCCGGAGGCGATGTGGGGTGATTCGGAGAGAGAGGGGAGTGAGATGGTGTGAAGACATCGAGCGGGGGTGGCCTCTATTTATTGTGCCAAGAGGGGACCGAAGGGCGCGGGCGGAGCTCGTCGGTGTCGTCGACACAATGAGCTAAAGGCATGGGCGACGATAGGGGCGGTGTTGTGATCCCTGGCGAAGCTCAATGGCGTAGTTATGCGGCGGTGCGAGACGGTCGTAACGTCGCGGTGCTCTAGGCGGGTCTGACGGGAAGTTTTATGGCGCACAGGCTCTCCTGGTCGCGCGGCGATAAACATGCGTGTTTGCGGGGTAGCTGGGGTGGTGGTGATCACGCTTGGGAGCGGCGAGTGCGGCGTGCGGTCTGTGGGCGTGTGTCGCGTGCGGTGTGCTGGCGCACTCTCGGCATGCTCGCAGAGACATTGGGCGCGAGCGTTCCGTGTGGTCCAGTGGCTGGCATGGCTCGAGCGCTGGACAGGGGGTGGTGGTGGAAGGTGGCGTGAGTCCTAGACATGGTGGCTAGGCTTGGTGCTTGCTCTGGCTAGCTAGCCATGGTCGACTGGCAAGGGTGCCTTCGGGTTGGAATGGCATGGTGCAATGGGTAGGGGCTAGGGGTGAGGCACTGGTTGACACTGGGGGAGACAAGTGTGATCAATGGTGAACAATTCTTAGCCAAATTACTGCTCAAAACAGTGAAGCTTGGCCAGTTTGATTTTTTGTCTCCAAGTGTTTGATGAAATGGCCGCAAGAAATTCAAATTTGAATTTTTTGTTCAAACTTGGTGGGTGTACTAGTTACATACTATGGAGTCTCTGGTTAGTTGGAAAGTTCAAGGGGTACTGGTTTGGTTGGTTTTTGAAATGGGTGATCTTCCCATATGTTAAAGATTCAATTTTGAATTATCATTTGAATCAAGTTTCCAAATGTTTCTGTAAGTTTGAAAGGTGGGCTTGGGTTCACTTTTACTTGGTATTCCAAGGGGTGAAAAGAAATGGAAATGTTTCTGTTTGAAATCTTGGACTAGAAACACTCAAAGTGGCCTAGTGAGCAAGATTGGCAAAAATGACCATTCTCTTATTTTGTTTGTTTTTTATTTTCTCTTGATTTGTTTCTGCATGGAAATATTTTATATGATGTTGTTTTCATCTTTAAACCATTCCTTGCTATTTATATCAATCACACAAGTCCATTCATGCATTCATACAATCATCACATCCACACATGCATTCATATTGATTTTAATTAACAAAAGTTTTTGTTAACCCTAATTTTGGTGATTGGAATTTGATAATCATTGTTCAATATATTTGGGATGTTATAGTTGGGATTTTTGTTGTTGTTGTTGTTGTTATTGTTGTTGTTGTTGTTGTTGTTGTTATTGTTGTTGTTGTTGTTGTTGTTGTTGTTGTTGTTGTTGTTGTTGTTCTGATTTTGAATGAACTGAGTCATCATCTGCATCAGTTGAGCTTGAGTTGTCATCAACTGCTGACGAGGTTTAATCTCGTCAATGCCCATTGTTATGGACTTGGGTTTTGGAGAAGATGGGGATGCTGGAGATCGTGGCACGGTTAACAGACAAGCAACCAGGGGACACGAGATTTACCCAGGTTTAGACCCCCGGAGGGAAAACCCTACTCCTGCTTGTCTGCTCTTTGATTACGGCGGAACCGAAGGTTACTGTAGGGGTCCCAATCTTTAATAAGATAGAGCCTCCTGTGTTTACAATGCTAGTCCCTGGATCAATAGCTAGCATCCACAGTTAAGATGTAATATCAAGAATCAAAGGTCATAAGATAACTTTATAACCAGGAATAACATAATTTTATTACATCAAACATAGCTCATTAGGCTATTACAATACATTGCAGCGGAATAACAATAAGCATGGGTCCTTCATCTTCAAAATGCCACAGGCAGATGTTGGTTGTAGACTTTGTAATCCTAATTAATCAATCTTCACTAAAAATAATCAAACCTGCAACATACAAGTTACAGCCACAAAGGGTCAATACATTTGAATTGTATTGGCAAGTGATACTATTGTAGTATAGTGGAGTCTATCATCTATATGCATTTGGCTAAGTGGAGTTGAGGCTTGCATTGCTCAAAATAGATTTTTCTTATCATTTTGAAAATACTATGTTTTTGCTTGACAAAATCATTTCCTCAATCAAAGATTTCAAGATCCTTGTACCAAGCCATCTCTCCATCAATGATTGAAGGAATCAAACAACCCTTGTTCAACCCACAAGATTTTAATTTAGAAATTGGAATGATGAGATTCTTGATTGCTTCCATGTCTTGATGCTCAAATTGTCCTTTACCAGGGACATGGCTAAGTACTTAGATTTTATACTCTGCAGAGGTGGTGCACTTTCCCCACAAGACTTGGTTTCCCAAGACAAGATCTTTCAGAAGCCTTCCCTTAGACCAAAATGGACGCGCTCCAACCTATCAAACACTACCACCCACTGTCCATATGGCTAAGTTCTTGCAACCTATATGATCATGGCAGAGCCCATATTGCCAAGTGGTTGCACTTGAAGCTTCTCAACATTTGACATCTCAAATCCCTTTGTTTCCTGGGTGGCATTCCACAAGTGAGATACACAATCCAAGCCATGGCATTGTGAACCACTCAACCATTCTCCACCAAGCAAGCCCATTCCACCCAGGGGATTCATTAACTTAGTTGTTTTATTAAACAAAAATCACAAGTCCTTTAGACTTAGAATATTTTTCCATAGTGTGAATATATTTTCCACCCATGTTTTCTATTAGCTAGGCTAAGCTTGGTAGTATTAGGAATCTTTATCCTATGGAAATCCTACTAAGGATTCATTACTATGTTTTCCTATAGCAAGATCTATACTTAGCAAAATCCATGCAAGTTTTACTTAGCAAAATTCACTAATGCATAGAGAAAGTAATAGGACAAAAGTATGAAGCATCACTTGCCTTTTTGGTAGGGAATGGTGGTTCACTCCTTGATCTTTCTAGTCTCACACTTCACTACAAGTCAATCAAGCAAACACTAATTCAATTTACATTCCAAACCAATAATCACTCAAACAAATTCACACACACAAAACAATGGAAACCAATTCATGCATGGGAGCATGCACAAGATAGTTTTATTTTGCAAAGGGGTCTTTATGGGGTTTCTAAACTTTGCAAGATCCAAATTGGTCATTTACCAAAGTGGCAAAGTCATTAGCAAGAGGGTTTTGTCCAAAAACTATTTTAAATCCATTTATCATTTCATGTGGTGAAAAAATGTTTTTATTAAGGCAAAACTTTTAAGTTGTTCACCAAATGAGTTGCTAATTTGCAAAACTTGGTGTTTTTAGGTCAGTAGGTTTGGTCCAAATCATTTCCTTAAAGTTTTCTTTTCATAAACATTTTTACAATAAAAACTATTCCTTTTATTTGGCTAGAAAATGACTTAGTCAAGTAATCTAACCTAAATTTCACAAAAATCAATTCTAACACCAAGGGTTGGTTCCTAGGGTCAGTAGGGTCACAATAAACCAATTGGAAAAGGTTTGATCTCAAAATTCATTTTTAAATGATTTTTCTAATGTTAGCAAGCACACAAAAGGATCTGCAAAATCAAACAATCTATCAAATACTATTTGCTAAACTAAGGGTAGGGTTGGCTAGGGCTTGTTCTCCTGAATTCATTGATATAAAATTTGCCAAATTTGGACGTGTGGTTTGAAAGTTATAGGGTTTTCAAAACTGCATCTAATTCTGATTCAAATCTTGTTTTAAACAGAAACTGGCGACACGCGTCCTAATATCATTCGTCGATACCGCTTCGCTCGGACCGCACAGTGGCAGCCGTTGGGTTAAGTTAGATCGCACGGTACCAGGTGCGCACCCGTTCGCTCTTAAGTGGTTCTATCGTATCCGCCCGATCTAAATCGAACGGTTGCAATCACTCAGACCATCAACTGGCGGCGCTGCGGTGGCTAACGGCGGCGGAGCGGTCGGTCGACGACGGAGGCGACACTACAGGGGGTGAGGAAGAAGGAGGAGTAGCTCACCGGGTTCAGGGGGTTACGGCGAAGCTCAAGGTAGTGTTGGTCGGACGAGGGGTGCTCGGGTTCTACCGCGATTCCTCGCCGGAGTTCGGTCTGGCGACGGATGCGCGCGGTTGAGGTCGAGGACGACGCTGTGGTCCACGAGAAGACAAACGGAGAGTTGGGTTAGATGCGTAAGATCATGGCAAGGATGAGTGCGTGAATGGAAGGGGTCGGGGTAGTCTGGAGTTACCGGAGGAGCTCGTCGGGGGCGAGAAATATGGCGGTGCTCAGAAGTTTGTCGTTGGCGAGGCTTAGGGGTGCCCGCGGGTGCACTGTGACTGCAGAAGAGTACGCTGGGGGTTGCTGATCACCGCTGCGTGCTCGAGGAGGCCAGAGGTGGAGTGTGTTGACCAGATTCGGTGAGAACGGCCGCCGGAGGCAGAGGGAGTCGAGGAGAAATTGGAATGGTCTGGAGGCATGCTCGGGGGAGAAGGAAGAGGGGAAACGTAGAGGAGAGGGAGATGATTAAACGTGCGTGATCACTGCCGGTTTAATTCGTCGCATTAAGGTGAATTACGCTGGGGAATTTAACGGCAGAACGGGGGAAAGAACGAGTCACAAAGGGTGAGGACGAAGAACAGTGGAGTGGGGCCGTTGCGTCAGTGGGAAAAGAAGAAAGAACTGGGTCCACTTGTCAGCCCCTCTGCGGGTCAGGTACTGGGTGTGAACCGTTTTCTTCGGGGAGGAGGGGAGTTGGGCTAGATGGGCTGTTTGGGCCGGGGTAGTGGGTTGGGTCTGTTTTCTTATTTTTTTCTGTCTGATTCCTTTTTCTTTTCTATTTCTATTTCCTGTTTTGTTATTTCAAACAATTATTCAAACATTCAATAATTCAACAATTCAAACAATCATTAAACTTTGCATTTGTGTTTTTGGTTCTGTTCACCAACATAATCCAATACTCCAAAATAAAATAATATTTTCATTCCTTTTAGGATCTATTTAATATAAAATAGATCATAGTTATTTAATCAAATATGATATGATTTATTTAATAAAACTCCATTTAAATTCCAAAATATTTTCCCAAACAAAACCAGTAGGTATCATTTGTAAATAAAGAATACTTGGAGATTGTTTAAAACAAAATAACATTTTTGTTAAAGGGTCCAATATTAGTTTAATTAAAATGTCCAAGGTTTATTAATCAAATAAGGTTTGATTTTATTAATAAAATCTTCATTTAAAACTTAAATATTTTCAAAACCAAATCAGTAGGTTTTATTTGAAAATACAATTCATTTGGAAATCTTGTTTTAAAACAAAATAACATTTTATTTTAGAGTCCATTAAATAAAATAGACTTTCATTATTAAATCAAATAAGATTTGTTTTATTGAGATATTTATTTTGAAATCCAATATAAAGCCAAAACACTTTAGTAGGTTTTATTTGTGAATAACAATTATTTGGAAAACTTATTTTAAATAATTTCACAAGTTTGGATGTTTCAATTAAATTGGTAAAACCTTTTATTTGTATAAAATTTGATTATTAGGTCCTTATTAAATTAAATAAATAATCTTTTGTTTATTTTTATTCAAAACAAAATGTACTAATTCTAAAGCTTAGCCAAGGTTTTAATTTGGCTTTATAAGATAATCTTTATTTATAAATTCATCTTTTCTTTTGAATACCAAATCTTTTATTTTAAAAGATCCAAAATAGTAATTCCAAAACATTTTTAATTCCCTTTAATAAAAGTTTATCTTTTTAAATCTCTTTAGGATTTATTTAATTCAAATTGGTTTGAGGTTCCATTTGAATTCAAAAAGTTTCTTCTGGCTATGAAAATCAAACAAAGTTTTATTTTATTAATTTATTTTCACATTACAAGATTTGGAAAATCTTGGGATGTGACAGGTTACCACCCTTAAAATAAATCTCGTCCCGAGATTTGGGAAGGCTGGGGTTCAAGCAAGTTCAAAACAACTAGGGTTCTACCACCCTTAAAAAGTTTCATACAAAAATTACACATTGTCCTTCTTGGAATCATGAGAAATACTTTCTCTAAGCAAACTTTGCATGTGTCCTTGGTTTCTATACTTGACTCATGGGCCAAGGTTGAGATCCTTCATAGACTTGTTTAACTTGTTCTCCATCCTTTCTGGACAATTGTTTGCATAGTGGCCTAGTTCCTTGCATTTGAAACAAATCACTTGGCTGATATCTTTCTTTTCCTTTGGTATCATTGCTTCTTGTTTGTTTCTTTGGCTCTTCTTCTTTTCTGGGCATTCATTGGCATAGTGTCCCATCTCTTTGCAATTGTAACATTGCTCTTGAGTAATATCTTTCTTGTTAGGGTTGGGGCATTTCTTCTTCTTCTTTTTGGGTCACTCCATAGCTAGGAGTTCTTCTAGTTCATGTTCTTCATAGGTGGGAGATCTTTCTCTCTTCTTGAAGCATTGATCTTCATGTTCCTTGGATGAATGATCCTTGTCTCTAAAAATATTGTTATCTTTGGTCACTTCTAGATCAGCATCTTTGTTATCCTTGTTGTCATTAGCTCCTTGGGAAAAAATTTCTCCTATGTTGATCATTTGAGTAATGAGTCCTTGCAACAATTGGGATTGAAGTTTGAAAATCCTTTGTATGGCTGGGTCTAGTCCATTGTTGTTGGCTAAAAGCTGAGTTGTCTCTTGGCTCAACTGGTTTTGGGTTGCTATAAGTTCTTTCATGTTGTCCTCTTGGTTGTTGTTGATGTCATCTACCTTGGAGTCTTTTGGGGTAGTCATCTGTTTGGGTTGAAGGGAGATTAGAATAGGCAAGATATTTCTAAGGAATTACTTCTAATCACACACATCACAATTCACACAAGCAATGTGCAAGCAATCACAAACAAACATTTCACTCAAACAAGGTTCAAGCACATACTTAGACAACAAAATATTTTTGTTACACCACATAAGTTGGTGGTTTGACTTGACTAAATTATGGTGGTCCATCTATATGGTTTACTTGTGATCTTTCCTTCCTTCTTGATTCTTCTTGTATGAGATCTTGGTTTCTTTGAGAAAGACTCTTGGTCACAATACTTCAAAGTTGTTGATGGCTCCTTCTTATTTTGCATTCCCTTAGTCTCTAAATCTTGAGTAAGGTTTCCTTGTTTCACTTGTAGTCCTTGGTGAATATGCTGAAGATGTTGAAGTCATTAGAGTTGAAGATGTTGAAGTCATCCTTTACACATGGTGTAGTCTTTGGCCATGGGTAGGTTTTTCCATCAAGTTGAAGTAGAAGAGAAGTAGAGTTGAAAACAAAATGGTTGAGGAAAGAGTTTACAAGTGTTTTGTAAATAAGTTTTTGGAACAAAACAACTCCTATTTTTCTAAGGGTTTTTGTCCAATCTTAGGTTTACAAATCCTACAGGCAACACAATGCTCTGATACCATCTGTAGGGGTCCCAATCTTTAATAAGATAGAGCCTCCTGTGTTTACAATGCTAGTCCCTGGATCAATAGCTAGCATCCACAGTTAAGATGTAATATCAAGAAACAAAGGTCATAAGATAACTTTATAACCAGGAATAACATAATTTTATTACATCAAACATAGCTCATTAGGCTATTACAATACATTGCAGCGGAATAACAATAAGCATGGGTCCTTCATCTTCAAAATGCCACAGGCAGATGTTGGTTATAGACTTTGTAATCCTAATTAATCAATCTTCACTAAAAATAATCAAACCTGCAACATACAAGTTACAGCCACAAAGGGTCAATACATTTGAATTGTATTGGCAAGTGATACTATTGTAGTATAGTGGAGTCTATCATCTATATGCATTTGGCTAAGTGGAGTTGAGGCTTGCATTGCTCAAAATAGATTTTTCTTATCATTTTGAAAATACTAAGTTTTTGCTTGACAAAATCATTTCCTCAATCAAAGATTTCAAGATCCTTGTACCAAGCCATCTCTCCATCAATGATTGAAGGAATCAAACAACCCTTGTTCAACCCACAAGATTTTAATTTAGAAATTGGAATGATGAGATTCTTGATTGCTTCCATGTCTTGATGCTCAAATTGTCCTTTACCAGGGACATGGCTAAGTACTTAGATTTTATACTCTGCAGAGGTGGTGCACTTTCCCCACAAGACTTGGTTTCCCAAGACAAGATCTTTCAGAAGCCTTCCCTTAGACCAAAATGGACGCGCTCCAACCTATCAAACACTACTACCCACTGTCCATATGGCTAAGTTCTTGCAACCTATATGATCATGGCAGAGCCCATATTGCCAAGTGGTTGCACTTGAAGCTTCTCAACATTTGACATCTCAAATCCCTTTGTTTCCTGGGTGGCATTCCACAAGTGAGATACACAATCCAAGCCATGGCATTGTGAACCACTCAACCATTCTCCACCAAGCAAGCCCATTCCACCCAGGGTATTCATTAACTTAGTTGTTTTATTAAACAAAAATCACAAGTCCTTTAGACTTAGAATATTTTTCCATAGTGTGAATATATTTTCCACCCATGTTTTCTATTAGCTAGGCTAAGCTTGGTAGTATTAGGAATCTTTATCCTATGGAAATCCTACTAAGGATTCATTACTATGTTTTCCTATAGCAAGATCTATACTTAGCAAAATCCATGCAAGTTTTACTTAGCAAAATTCACTAATGCATAGAGAAAGTAATAGGACAAAAGTATGAAGCATCACTTGCCTTTTTGGTAGGGAATGGTGGTTCACTCCTTGATCTTGCTAGTCTCACACTTCACTACAAGTAAATCAAGCAAACACTAATTCAATTTACATTCCAAACCAATAATCACTCAAACAAATTCACACACACAAAACAATGGAAACCAATTCATGCATGGGAGCATGCACAAGATAGTTTTATTTTGCAAAGGGGTCTTTATGGGGTTTCTAAACTTTGCAAGATCCAAATTGGTCATTTACCAAAGTGGCAAAGTCATTAGCAAGAGGGTTTTGTCCAAAAACTATTTTAAATCCATTTATCATTTCATGTGGTGAAAAAATGTTTTTATTAAGGCAAAACTTTTAAGTTGTTCACCAAATGAGTTGCTAATTTGCAAAACTTGGTGTTTTTAGGTCAGTAGGTTTGGTCCAAATCATTTCCTTAAAGTTTTCTTTTCATAAACATTTTTACAATAAAAACTATTCCTTTTATTTGGCTAGAAAATGACTTAGTCAAGTAATCTAACCTAAATTTCACAAAAATCAATTCTAACACCAAGGGTTGGTTCCTAGGGTCAGTAGGGTCACAATAAACCAATTGGCAAAGGTTTGATCTCAAAATTCATTTTTAAATGATTTTTCTAATGTTAGCAAGCACACAAAAGGATCTGCAAAATCAAACAATCTATCAAATACTATTTGCTAAACTAAGGGTAGGGTTGGCTAGGGCTTGTTCTCCTGAATTCATTGATATAAAATTTGCCAAATTTGGACGTGTGGTTTGAAAGTTATAGGGTTTTCAAAACTGCATCTAATTCTGATTCAAATCTTGTTTTAAACAGAAACTGGCGACACGCGTCCTAATATCATTCGTCGATACCGCTTCGCTCGGATCGCACAGTGGCAGCCGTTGGGTTAAGTTAGATCGCACGGTACCAGGTGCGCACCCGTTCGCGCTTAAGTGGTTCTATCGTATCCGCCCGATCTAAATCGAACGGTTGCAATCACTCAGACCATCAACTGGCGGCGCTGCGGTGGCTAACGGCGGCGGAGCGGTCGGTCGACGACGGAGGCGACACTACAGGGGGTGAGGAAGAAGGAGGAGTAGCTCACCGGGCTCAGGGGGTTACGGCGAAGCTCAAGGTAGTGTTGGTCGGACGAGGGGTGCTCGGGTTCTACCGCGATTCCTCGCCGGAGTTCGGTCTGGCGACGGATGCGCGCGGTTGAGGTCGAGGACGACGCTGTGGTCCACGAGAAGACAAACGGAGAGTTGGGTTAGATGCGTAAGATCATGGCAAGGATGAGTGCGTGAATGGAAGGGGTCGGGGTAGTCTGGAGTTACCGGAGGAGCTCGTCGGGGGCGAGAAAGATGGCGGCGCTCAGAAGTTTGTCGTTGGCGAGGCTTAGGGGTGCCCGCGGGTGCACTGTGACTGCAGAAGAGTACGCTGGGGGTTGCTGATCACCGCTGCGTGCTCGAGGAGGCCAGAGGTGGAGTGTGTTGACCAGATTCGGTGAGAACGGCCGCCGGAGGCAGAGGGAGTCGAGGAGAAATTGGAATGGTCTGGAGGCATGCTCGGGGGAGAAGGAAGAGGGGAAACATAGAGGAGAGGGAGACGATTAAACGTGCGTGATCACTGCCGGTTTAATTCGTCGCATTAAGGTGAATTACGCTGGGGAATTTAACGGCAGAACGGGGGAAAGAACGAGTCACAGAGGGTGAGGACGAAGAACAGTGGAGTGGGGCCGTTGCGTCAGTGGGAAAAGAAGAAAGAACTGGGTCCACTTGTCAGCCTCTCTGCGGGTCAGTTACTGGGTGTGAACCGTTTTCTTCGGGGAGGAGGGGAGTTGGGCTATATGGGTTGTTTGGGCCGGGGTAGTGGGTTGGGTCTGTTTTCTTATTTTTTTCTGTCTGATTCCTTTTTCTTTTCTATTTCTATTTCCTGTTTTGTTATTTCAAACAATTATTCAAACATTCAATAATTCAACAATTCAAACAATCATTAAACTTTGCATTTGTGTTTTTGGTTCTGTTCACCAACATAATCCAATACTCCAAAATAAAATAATATTTTCATTCCTTTTAGGATCTATTTAATATAAAATAGATCATAGTTATTTAATCAAATATGATATGATTTATTTAATAAAACTCCATTTAAATTCCAAAATATTTTCCCAAACAAAACCAGTAGGTATCATTTGTAAATAAAGAATACTTGGAGATTGTTTAAAACAAAATAACATTTTTGTTAAAGGGTCCAATATTAGTTTAATTAAAATGGCCAAGGTTTATTAATCAAATAAGGTTTGATTTTATTAATAAAATCTTCATTTAAA
The DNA here is from genome assembly GCA_910589765.1 of Avena atlantica. NCBI lineage: Eukaryota > Viridiplantae > Streptophyta > Magnoliopsida > Poales > Poaceae > Avena > Avena atlantica. The sequence goes on along the minus strand of OU342739.1, from coordinate 524,480,425 downwards.
ACTTAAATATTTTCAAAACCAAATCAGTAGGTTTTATTTGAAAATACAATTCATTTGGAAATCTTGTTTTAAAACAAAATAACATTTTATTTTAGAGTCCATTAAATAAAATAGACTTTCATTATTAAATCAAATAAGATTTGTTTTATTGAGATATTTATTTTGAAATCCAATATAAAGCCAAAACACTTTAGTAGGTTTTATTTGTGAATAACAATTATTTGGAAAACTTATTTTAAATAATTTCACAAGTTTGGATGTTTCAATTAAATTGGTAAAACCTTTTATTTGTATAAAATTTGATTATTAGGTCCTTATTAAATTAAATAAATAATCTTTTGTTTATTTTTATTCAAAACAAAATGTACTAATTCTAAAGCTTAGCCAAGGTTTTAATTTGGCTTTATAAGATAATCTTTATTTATAAATTCATCTTTTCTTTTGAATACCAAATCTTTTATTTTAAAAGATCCAAAATAGTAATTCCAAAACATTTTTAATTCCCTTTAATAAAAGTTTATCTTTTTAAATCTCTTTAGGATTTATTTAATTCAAATTGGTTTGAGGTTCCATTTGAATTCAAAAAGTTTCTTCTGGCTATGAAAATCAAACAAAGTTTTATTTTATTAATTTATTTTCACATTACAAGATTTGGAAAATCTTGGGATGTGACAGTTACAGGGTGCGCAGATTCGATCTGGCGTGGATGCGTGTGCGAAAGTATGAGTCGAGTTGCCCTAGGACGTGCCCTCCTGGCCTTTATATAGACTTAGGCAGGTCCCGGGCGTAGTCCTAGTCGGTTACAAGTTCTAGGGTTTTACCCCTTTGAATTTCCTATCTCCTCTAGTCTTGCTCTCCAAGGATCCGAAGACGTCATGGGCCTTGGCCACCCGAAAATCTTCATGGGCCAGCGTATATCTGCCGTGGGCCTTCCTTGGGCTGGACTAGGTATGCTGAAGTTACGTACCCGTAGGGTATAACCATGTCAGTAGCCCCCGAGTGATCAGTCGAATCGTAGATTCGGTTGAGGACTCTTCCCTCCTTCGGGACCAGCTATATGTTAATAGTATATGTGTGTAGGGATTGTTGATGCGTGTGCCTGACTCACCCGACGGATCAGGGTCAGTTAACTGTCTTAGGACGAAACAACACGATCTTCTTCAGGTTCGGGTCCCTTAACCCGGGCCTGGAACATATGCTGGCGTAATTCAACTCAGGCCGCGGAGGACTTATAGGAGTGGAATTCCAGTGATTTTAATTGGTGTACCCAACGCGTCCGTTGGGATTTTTCATCGTACCTGCTGGTACGGATTCATACTAGCAGAGCGCAGTAAGGTGCGTTGCCAGGCCATCAGATGATATCTGTAGGTCTTATCTTTGCGTCGCAGACGCAGCATCCGAACATTTATCACCTCGGAGGTGTTTCGGGTGGCCAAGGAGATTGTTGCTCACTTAGCGTTTTGTTGGGGCAGAGTTGCCAAAAAAGTTTTTGCATGCTGATCCGAAAGATCGCAGTCGAAGATTTCATAGGGTGCGCGACCAGCGCTCCCTATGGGAGTAGCCCCCAAGTGTCTGTTCGAGTCGTAGACTCGAACGGAGACTTTTAGTTCAAGCATTGTTTCAATCATTAGGTCCGCGGGACTCGAAAATTTTCGGATGCTTAAATCCATCCTCCCTATGGGAGTAGCCCCCGAGTCCGTAGTGGAGTCGTAAACTCGACGTAGGACTCAGAGAAATAATTTTCTCCTCATCTGTCTGTTCGGTGCGCGGCCAGCGCTCCTGATAGGAATAACCCCCAAGTATTTAGTCGAATCGTAGATTCGAGTGAGTACTTTTAGCTGTGGAGCCGAAGTGGTGCTAGTATAGCTTTTTATGACGTCAGTGCTTACGATCGGTGACCTCAAGCGTCTGCTACGCCAGAGATGACTTGACTGGACGAAGCGTGGGTCCCACTTGCTGACTTTGAATTGACCGGTCACGTGCGGCATGGAGATGATTACGGCGTCTCCTCGATTTCCGCATGTAGTGGACGGCGTGGTATCGATGGTTCATTTTGGTGCTGACACGTGTACGGCCAAATCTACCGTTGGCGTTAGGTCTTCTCGATGGACGGCCAGCGTGCGTCGTCTTTGCTGTTATAATCTCTGGTGAAATCGTGGTTTGTTTTTCACCGCAGCAGTTCATCTATTCACTGCCCCCTCGTTCTTGAGCTATTCTTGCTGCGCGCTGAGAGTTTCCTCCACATTTCCTTTGTCTTTCTTCGTTGGCAACGCCACCAACGCTGTAGCGCCATGGGGAAAACAAAGAAATCCCCATCTGCAGTTGGGATCAGCGCCGCCGGAGGCATGAAGGGCACCGCCACTGCTCGCGTCACCGACGGTGGCTGGCGGCGATCAGAAACGCGGGAGAGCGATCTCCGCAAACTGCACGAGCGGAGCCTGATCCCGCAAGACACGACGGCCGTGAGACTCCCCGGCAATGAGGTAATCCCCCGTCCCCCATCTAGGTATCGGGTTATGTTTTTTGCCTTCATGATTCGCAGGTTTTCTTTTCCGGTCCATGACTTCCTTCGTGGACTGCTCTTTTTCTATGGGGTTCAACTCCATCATCTGTCTCCCAACTCCCTTCTCCACATTGCGTGTTTTATCACGCTTTGCGAGTGTTGGTTTGGCATTGAGCCTCACTTTGGCCTCTTCCGGAAGCTTTATTCCGTGAAGAGGCAGTCTGGTTCGGATGGTGTGTATCCCATTGGGGGTTTCATCATCTCCCTCAGTCCCAATGTACAATTCTTTTCCTTTTCCATGTCCGAATCTGTCGAGTACTGGCGGAGGAAATGGTTTTACATCCGTGACTCCGTACTGCCTGGGCAAGATTTTGGTCTCGTTCCTTTTGACCCCTCCCAATTGATTGAGAAGAAAAGATCCTGGAAAAACCAAATCTTAGACGGTGAGGTGGCGGAGATAGAGGCCCTGTACCGCCGGGTGGAGGATCTTCAACTGATTCCTGAGAAGGAGGTGAACGGTGTCGACATCATCCAGACGTTTCTTGAGCGTCGGGTGCAGCCTCTCCAAGCGAGGGTGCATCCGATGTTTCTTTACTCTGGGCGCCGTGATCCGACGAGGGTTTCGAGTGAGAAAATCTCCGAGGTGGAACTTGACAAGGCTCTTCGCGCGCTGTTGAAGTTCAAGGCCGACGAAGAAATCCTGGAGAAGTCGCTGACTCCTCCCTTTTCTTCGACGTTGGTCGTACTGAAGGTGTAGATTTGCGCACGTAGTGCTCCCCTTTTGTTTTTGTCAGCTGTGTACTTTTTCCTTTGTTTGCTAACAAAGTTCCTTTTCCTTTTGCAGAGCTTCAAAGTTTCGGGCATGGCGGCACCGTTGCCGGAGAGGTATCCGAATGCCCCGGATAATGAAGTGGTGGATTCCGTGTCCGAGCTACCGTCAGCGCGATCCCCAGCGGAGGATGCTGACGAATCGAGTGAGGACCATTCGCGCAAGCGATCACGGAGCTCTAGCGAGTCGTCAGATGCCTCGACTCCTCCGACTCCCAGAAATCCTCTGGGCCTTGAGCGTCATGATGATGTTCATGGGGGTTCTTCCTCTCCCCTTCCTGCCATTCCTGTGCGAGCTGTTGCTCCGCACCCGCCAGGAAAGCGGAAGAAGGAAGAAAAGAAGGAGGAGAAGAAGGAAGAAAAGAAGGAGGAGAAAAGGGCCCGAAGGGCTTCTCCTATCTTTGACCTGAGCGCGTTGGGCTCGTAAGTTTTCTTGTTGCCACTGTTGTCCTTTGTTCCCTTGTTATTTTTGCACCTGTGTTGATTGGTTCGTATGCAGGCAATCCTCCGACGGCTCTAGTGATGGTGCGCGCGAGATGATGGGGGAGTCAACCATTGTGTCGCCTCCTCCTCAGACGGTGGCGACTTCTGGTGACGCTGCGCCAGTTCCTCCTGTGCAGGAGAGGCTGGTGGTTGCGCCTCAGAATTTCGCAGGCGGGCCTGCGGGTTCGCCTTCGGAGCACGTAAGTTTTTCTGCTTGATGTTACGGGGGGAGCCCCCGAGTGTCTTCGTGTGCTGATGTTGTTTTTGCTTCTTTGTGTTGGGCGTAGCCCCCAAGTTCTGTTCTTACTGCTATTGCCTTTTTCTGCAGCCTTTTGTCCAAGAGGCCAAGCGGCTGGTGGAGGAGCGCTGTAACACCCTCAGAATTGGCCCTATGCAAGTTTTAGCGAAACCCGCCAAACCCGCATAGAAACAATTCAAAGGTGCCCACCAGGCACTTTCGTGCGGATGGAAAACGAAGTAATAACATTACACAACAGTCCTCGATGGGACCCATAGAACAGATATATATACAACACGACTCCATGAGTCAAGAATACAGATATACAGAACAAAGGTCCAAATCACCTTGAAAATGATAGAGCGTCCGACTACGGACAAGACGCAAATGGGGCTAAGAGCCCTGAAGAATAACCAATGGCGTCCATAACCCTGCCCAGGCCAATCCGGAAGGGTAACCCTGCTAACGACGTCGATCTCAAAACCTGCTTAAACAAAAAGGGGTGCCGACAAAGGACAAAGGAAAAAGAGAGAGCGGTCAGTACTGAGGCCAGTACACGGCGAGGCTAGAATTCGGCGGTCCTCGCCTACATAGGTATGGTGGACTGAGCGGCAGCGCAGCATGCACTAGAACATCCTATAGAGACTCGATATAACTGGCGGCTATCAGACAGGGACGGGAAAGATCTATTCGGATCCAACCTGATTCTAACACCAAACAAACCCATCCTGGTGTTTCCCCCTCGAGACCAAACGAGGAAGTCAACCGAGGAACTCACATCGTTGGCAGTTTTACTCATTCCGTTATAGTTGCAGCAATTACTAGTCAAATATAGGTAGTCATCCTGATAAAATAAGCGGTGGGTAGTTTTATTTAACCATTCCGTTGTAGTTGCGACACTTACTAGTCAAATACAATTAGCATGAGGTAACCCAAAACCCAGCAGTTGTTGGTACTTTTATTTAGCCATTCCGTTATAGTTGCAATACTTACTAGTCAGATACAATGGTAGCAAGCGACAACCCAAACAAGCAATTGTTGGCAATTTTATTTAGCCATTCCATTATAGTGAAACTGATTACTAGTCATTATAAAGTCAAATTTATAGCACTACTTTAGTTATAGTTGTCTATGATCGAGATATTGTGCTCCAAGTCGTCCATAACCGCGGACACGGCTTTCAGAAAGTTTTACCCTGCAGGGGTGCACAAATAGCAACACACACTCGATCAACCTCGGAAAAACCAAATCAAAACCCAACGAGGCCTTCACGACAAAGCAATCACAGGATTCAGAAATATTTCCGGGGGCCACCCCGTTGAGTACACCCGCAACGAAGCTAGCTGACTCCGAGACGGACTCAAGGTTTGGGTGGACGGCTGTAAACGACTGGGAACCCGAAAGTGTGACTGGGCTTGTCGATACCGCGAAATCGTGTCCCGATCCTAAACAGTACAGGTGATCCTCGCACAATCGTAAATAAAGCGGTAAAGCATAGCATAAGTACAGGATAGTAAATAAAACCTCAAACTAGTTTGTGGCCCCAAGAAATAAGAATGAATCAAGCTCTGGCTCATGGGGGTCCCATAATCCTCCCGGATGTGGATAGCGCGAATAATCAAGGAACATGTATCAAGTACTCGGGGTCCTACGGGACACAAGTGGACGGTTAACAACCAAATAACATCTATTGCCCACCTGTGCCTCTGCTTACCTACTTCAATTTTAGTTGTTAAACAGTAATTAAAGTCTTGATCATCTCCAACAATAAACACACGGCAATACTCCAACAACTGTGGTACTTGACGACACGCAACAACACTTGAGAAAGCGACTACGATGCACAGGTCCAACTATCTAACAAACAACAGGTAATAGGATGTGTCCAAGGCGATATACGGCTGCAAGGGATATCACGGGTACGAAAACTAGAGCATCGCAACACAGATAGCACTAGATCAACAGGAGGGAATAAATACTATAAAAGTAAGATAGGTAGAAAGGGGGAGATGCTCGCCTGAAAACATTGCCGAAGGTTCATCCGAAGATCGGGTCGACACTCGCATCAACTCAACGGCCTTATCCGCGAAGAAGCAAAACACTAGAATAAACACCGGATGCACTATTTAATACTATGGCAGAAGATCGGGCATGATGCATGTATGATGTATGACATGGCAATGGTGCGATGCAATTAGGCAAGATTAAGCGGAACCGGGGGCCCGACAATTAAAGATATGGTTCTAGTTGTTTAGATACCCGCCATTTAATTGTTGTCGTAACAGGGTGAAACATGGCATCGATTCGCTACACCAATTTAAATGGAGGCGGTATAATACAAGTATATCCCGCATTTAGACCCCATATTTAATTATAAGGTGAATCGGCTTAATGCCCCCAAACCCACAACATGTATGCAAGTATGACAATTTTATATGCAACAAGTAATATCATTTATAAAATAGGGTTCGAGAAAAGGGGTCACACATTGGTCGGCGATCTTGGGCTCCGAGGGTTCGGGGTCGGGTCTCAGGGTTCAGGGTTCGACGGGATCAGTCTCGGACAACGGAAGTCGATCTTGTCGCATCCGAGAAGAAGGACTTGGTGGGCGTCGGGGTGCATCGGATTCTTCCGGGTCGGCGCCGATCTTGTCGTCACGAAGGTCTTGTCGGGTCCTCGAATCCGATTGAAGATCTTGGCGTTCGGCGGGGTCGGTCTTCGGGTCTTGGTCGGGTCGCCGGTAGTTCTTGGTGTCCAGGGATGCTCCGGGTCCGGGGGTTCGCCGCTCCGTGAAGTAGATCTTGTCGATTCGGCGTCATCGCCCCTAGTTTCCACGACGAAGTACTCAGGGTTCCACTCGATTGTCGGTGTCGAGCTTGTTGAATCAGGAAACACACTTGCGTTACTGGCTGTGTCGTCAAGACAAGATGTTGCGCGAGGTCTTGGATCCGGAACACGCAGGAGCTAGGGTAAGCCGATAGAATCTGTCGTGATGTCAACCAAACTGACCAAGACTCTGGGCTTCAGACTAGATGCAAGGGACACAGCCCGCATGAAAAAGAATAGAGGCGGGCGGTGCGATGGCGACAAACTGGTGGCGGTGAGGTGTGCTTCTGCAGGCAGACAGTGTCACTGCCGACATGGATCCTGGCGTCAGGAGGAATCCCGGGTGAGGGAGTAGCCTGGCATCAGCTGCCGAAGAGGAAGATGGCAGCAGGACCCATGGCCGCAGGCGCCAGGGCCGCAGGGAGGAGGGAGCCGAGCGTTGGTCGAGGCAACCGACCGAGGCAAGGCACGCTGCAGGACGGGCCGGTACTGCATCAGAGGGAGACGGCCCTGGCAGGATCTTGCGGGGACGGACGATGGCGACGACGTCGAGCGCGGCCAAGACGGAGGAACGGGTGACCAAGGTCGGCCACGGCAAGGAGACGCGCGGGGTGGGCGACGAGATACGCACGGCCGCCGTAGGTGACGAGGTCCGCGGGTGCAGGCACCATAGCGACGGGGTCGGCCGGCGATGCGACCGGCGGGGCAGGCGACGTCGTCTGGGAGGGAGAGGAGGAAGCAGGGAACATGGGGGAGGGCGGCGGCGCCTGGGGAGACGAGGTCTGGGGGCGCGGCGAGGCCGGCGAGATTGGGAGGAGGGCGGCCGGCGCGAGGGGCGGCGAGGAGGCCGACGGGGAGGGCGCGCCGGCGGCGGGATGGAGCTCGGGGCTTAGCAGGCGGCCAGGCGATGACGAGCGACGCGGGACAGAGAGAGACCGCCGGCGGCGGCGGCGAGCCTTGGAGGGTGCTAGGAAAAGGCGGTCCAGGCAAGGGAGCCCGCAGCGCCGACAGGGCAAAAGGGGATCGCGGGGAGGAGTGATACACGGGGGCGGGGTCTGCGGGCGGAAGCGGTAGAGGAGGATGGCGACACTGTAGGTGGGCCCGGGGGTTGCGGGGAGCGTGGGGGAGAGGAGGGAGCGGGCAGTGGGGCTGGGGTGGGGCCAGGGAGACAGGGGTGAGAGAGAGGGGGGTTTTGGGCAGGTGGGATTAGGGTGAGATGGCGGGCACTGGTTGGTTGGAGGGGGGATGAGAGATGAGGTGGCGAGAGGGGATTGGCCGGGGTAAGGTGGAGGCAGGTGGGTAGGATAGAATTGGGTAGGATTAGGAATTAGACAGGCTGGTTTGTACTGGGGTGGCCGACTGGGTCGGATCGGCCCGGTTCGGCTGCCCCTAAAAATAATATAAATTTATATTTAATTTAAAATAACTTTTGTAAATAGTTTTTAGGCAAATAAAAGACCCGGAAAAGCCCGGCGCTTTAATTTGAAATTGATACGGGGAATATGTAGAAAACCAAACTAGGCTTTTAGAAAATAGGTTTCGACAAACAAATGCATGATGACATGACGATGCTCAAATGCAATGTGGCATGATGACATGAGCATGCGGTCATGATGATGCAATGCACAAAAACAACGCGATTTTCTAGTAGTGTTTTTTTTGCGGGATGCCACAAGCGCCTGACGCTGGAGGTGAAACTGCGGCAGCTTCAAGGTATTCGTCTGCCTTCTAGTACTTCTCTTGCTTATCCTGGTCCTGTTCTTTGACACTTGCTTGTTGTAAATGCAGAGGAGCATAACGACTCTCTCCGTGAGGTCGATGCTCTGAAGAAGAGCCTTGGCCAATCGGAGCAGAAGGCCGAAGCTGCCGTTGGTGCGAGAGAGCGCCTTGAGCTGGAGCTGACGAAGGCAGCCGAAGCAAAAGAGCGTCTGCAGCAGGAGGCCGCAGATCGTGAGGAGCGGCTGGCCACTGTTGAGGCTGCTCGTGAAAAAGGGGTGGCAGAGAAGCTCATGGCTGCTGCAAAGGCTATTTCGGGTGAGCGTTAGCTTTTGTACTTGCTTCTTTTTCTACGGATCTTCTTCTATGTTGCCTTTCTTCATGTTTTCTTCTTTTTTTGTCTCAGATGCCGCAGGCATCGAGTTCGACCGCGGTGCTCTGGAGCACGGGAGTGCTCTAGATGATGCCACTGTAGCGGTCGAAGACCGCTGCAGCACCGTCGTCAACTCCCTTGCCAAGGAGAAAGAGGTCCTTGGTCGCTTCTACCAGGAGCTCTTCCCGAAGGGCACATCCCTTGAAGATGTGGATGCCCTGGCGGAGGCTCTGTCAGCCGAAGCGCCTGCGGCGTACAAGCGCAAGCAGAAGGGCATCGGCGCGTCCGTTGTGCTAGCAATGGCCATGGCGGCTCGGGCGGAGCTGGACCTGCCCCAGATCACTTCTCGGATGCCGACGGCTGTGGATGGATCCGAGGTAGCCTTCGCCGCCTACTCCGTTCGCTGCAGACGATATGGGCCCAAGCTCATTGACTTGTTGTCTGAGTACGCACTGCGGCAGCAGGGCGATGCCAAAGCTAGGCAGTCTGGTTCTGAGGCGACTCAGTGTCCTGCACCTTAGGCATAGTAGACGTAGGGTAGTTTGTAGTCTTCTTTTGTTGTAAATATCTTTTGTAGTACCATCCTTGTGCCACGTAGTGGCCTTATATATTTTAATGAATTCCTCTGAGTTGTGCTCTATCCTTGGCTGAATGTCTGTGTGCCTTCTTTTTTCTGCTGCTATAGGTTCCTTAGGGTGCTGACCCAGTTGATACTTCATCCGAAAGGCCCTTGCAACCGTCATTGGATGATTCCTCGCAGCTCGCTTTTCTTCGAGATCGCGTGCGCAGCTTGGAGAGAGATTTGCATGGGTTACGCGGTCGCGCCGACGTTTGGAAATCCAAGTCAGACCGTGGTGCATCCAGAGAGGAGTATTTGATGGCGGAGCTGGGTCGGCTGTCCGAGCAGCTGCAATGTAAGTTGATCCTTCTTTCGGGCTGTAGCTCAGTTCTTCGGGTGAGCCTGCTGGCCTTATTCTTGTTTTGTGCGGTTTTCGCAGGTGCCAATCTTGCTCCGAGGGAAGAAAAGGAGCGTATCACTGTTCGAGTCAATTGCTTGACTCAACAGGACATGGAGGCCGGTGGCTTCTTCTGGATGGATCATGATCGCGCCATGGTTTTGGCGACGTTGCAGGATCGTGTCTACCAGGTTTCGCGGGTGCTCCGCCAGGTGCAGACATCACTTTCCTCGGTGTTGCACGTCATGTTTCCGTTGGATGCCGTGCCAACGACCCTTGCAGGTCTTCTAACGAAGTTTCGGAGTTCCAGCAATGTCAAGGAGCTGGTGCGGCAGCAGCTCGTCGCAGGGGTGAAGGCTGCCTTGTCTCTTGTGAGGGTGCACCGCCCTGACGTAGATTTGGCTGCTGTGGCGACTGGGCCACCTCCTCGACCAGATGGTGGCGAGTGGAACATGCGTCTGTATTACGCGGCTGTAAGGCAGTATGCCGAACAAATTGTAGATTTGTTTGAGCAGCGTGCTCAGGTTATTCTTTAGAATAGGTAGGACCTGAAAATAAACAGATAGATGTAAAATTTGTATATTGCGGCTGGGCGTTTATGTGCCCTTTGTTGTAAAGGTTTGCTTGTTTGTGAGCACGCAGTGCTTTGATTGAGTACATGCCCTTTTCGTTTGCCTGACGTAGTCAGCTACTCAGGTGTACATGTTTGGTCCTCAGTCGATGAAATCGTGAGGTGGGGGGAGCCCCCAAGTGCTTATGTAGCATATAGTAAAGTTGCAGAAAATGGTCAACCGAAGGTTGGGGGCGAGACAATTAGCTTTATTTATATCGTAATGGAGGAGGTACATGGTTCGGCTAAGTAGCCTTGGCTGCAAGCCTTATTGAAAGTAAAAGGGGGTAGGTTGCTACGGGTAGAATCATCGCAGGTGCGAGATGTTCCATGGGTTGGAGTATGCGACTCCAGACTCCACGTGCTTGAGGCGATAGGCGCCACCTGGGATTACTTCGGTGATGACATAGGGTCCTTCTCATGGTGACTCGAATTTATTCGGTCGCTTTTGCTTGAGTCGTAAAACGAGGTCTCCTTCGACGAAGGACCTTGGGCGCAGCCGGCGGCTGTGGTAGTTGCGGAGACTTTGCTGGTACACCGCTGATCTAGCTGCTGCTATATCCCATGCTTCGTCGAGTGTGTCGACGGCATCTTCGAGTGCAGCCATGGATTCGGCTTCGCTATAAGCGATGACTCGTGGAGCCTGGTGGCGTACTTCGGCTGGTAGCACGGCCTCAGCTCCGTGCACCATGAAGAACGGTGTGTAGCCGGTGGAGCTGTTTGGCGTAGTACGTAAGCTCCACAGGACAGACGGTAGCTCTTTCGTTCGGTTTCCAGCTTTGTGCTCGAGTGATCTCATGAGGCACTTCTTGATGCCAGCGCCGATTAGGCCGTTGGCCTTTTCCACTTGCCCGTTTGTTTGCGGGTGTGCCACTGAGGCATACGTGATATTGATCCTGAGGCCTTCGCAGAAGTCCTGTAGACAATGGATTCGAAGAACTTGACGACGGTTTTTCCCTTCTGGTTGGTGACTGGAATGGCTTCGATCCACTTGGTGAATTTGTCGACTGCGACCAGGAGGAAGACGTGTCCTCCTTTCGAAGATTTTGGCAGTTTGCCGATCATGTCGAGGCCCCATTGGGCAAAAGGCCAGGCTATGGGTATGGGTCGAAGTTCGGACCCAGGTGCGTGCGGTTTGTCGGCGAACCGTTGGCACCCGTTGCATCTTTGGACGATGTCCTTCGCGTCGCTCATGGCCGTTGGCCAATAGAATCCTGCTCGCAGAGCCTTGGCGACAAGGGAGCGGCTGCCTGCGTGGTGGCCGCAGATGCCCTCATGGATATCTTGGAGTATGTCCTTGCCGTCGTCGATGGTGACGCACTGTTGTAGTACACCCGTAATGCTGCGTTTGTACAGCTCGCCGTTGATGATGGTGAAGGCTTTTGACCGACGAGATATGCGCCGGGCATCTGTCGGGCTGTCAGGCAATTCTCCGTTTATCAGGAACTGGAGGTATGGACGTGTCCAAGTTTCTTCGACTGCCATGACCTGCATCAGGTTGACTATGGCAACTTCGGTATCCAACTTTTCGGGTCCTTCTTGACATTCGGGTAGCGTAGCCCCCGAGTGTTCTGCTTCTTCGGGTGATCCTTTGGGGAATCTCCGCTTGACGGATGGCACGCAGATTTGTTCGAGGAACACACCTGGTGGCACCTTTGCGCAAGTGGAGCCAATGTTGGCGAGTCTATCGGCCTCCTCGTTGCTCTCCCTTCCAGCATGCCGAAGTTCGTAGCCGTCGAATTATCCTTCGAGTGCGTTGTATAGCGCACGGTACGCGATCATGTTTTCGGCGTCTGCGTCGCACTCATTCATCGTCTGTTGTACGACAAGGTTGGAGTCACCGTAGATGACCAGGCGCGTTGCGCCACATATTTTTGCCATCTTCATGCCATGGATGAGGGCTTCATATTCGGCCTCGTTGTTGGAGGCTCTGAATTTCATCCGAAGGACGTACTTCATCTTGTCACCTTGCGGGGAGGTCAGTATGACTCCTGCCCCTGCTCCTTCTTCGCGCTTGGAGCCGTCGAAATGCATTTTCCAGGACTGTGACATATCTGGGGTGTCAGGCAGCTGCAGCTCCATCCAGTGTACCAGGAAGTCTGGAAGTACTTGAGATTTGATTGCGTGTCGCTTCTCGTAGATGATGTCCAGGGGTGATAGTTCAATGCCCCACAGGGCCACGCGTCCTGTGGCCTCTGGGTTATTCAGGATGCTGTTTAGGGGTTCCTCGTTGACGACCATCACCTGATGCTCCTGGAAGTAGTGGCTCAGTCGTCGAGCTGTCATGAACACGCCGTAGGCCAGTTTCTGGTAGTGCGGGTACCGCTGTTTTGTTGGAGTGAGAACCTCGCTGAGGTAGTAAATTGGGCGTTGTACCCCGTGGGTCTTGCCTTCTTCGGGTCGTTCGACCATGAGTACTGTGCTGACCACCTGGTGTGTGGCTTCTATGTACAGCAACAGGGGCTCGCGCTCTTTTGGCGTGACCAAAACGGGCGAGGTGGAGAGGAGCCGCTTGAGGCTTTCGAATGCGTCGTTGGCTTCTGGTGTCCACTCGAACTTGTCTGGCTTGCGCAGCAGCTGGTAAAATGGTAGGGCCTTCTCGCCAATGCGGCTGATAAACCTGCTTAGTGCCGCTACTCGCCCTGCGAGCTGCTGAACGCCCTTGAGGTTTTTCGGCTTCTCCATTGTCATGATAGCTTTGATTTTCTTCAGGTTCGCTTCGATCCCTCTTTGAGAGATGAAGTATCCGAGCAGCTGATCCGAGGGGACGCCGAAGGCGCACTTTTCTGGATTGGGCTTGATCCTGTAGCGATCAAGGTTGTCGAACGTCTCGCGGAGATCGTCGATAAGTGTTCTTGCCTCCTTGATTTTTATGACTATGTCGTCGACATAGACTTGGACGTTGCGACCGATCTGGTCCTTAAGGCAGGCCTGCATGCATCGCTGGTATGTGGCACCCGCATTCTTTATCCCGAAGGGCATTGTGTTGTAGCAGAATACTCCGAACGGTGTGATGAACGCCGTTTTCTCTTGATCTTCGACCTTGAGTCGAATCTGGTTATAGCCTGAGTAGGCGTCGAGGAAGGAGAGCTTCTCACAACCTGCAGTCGAGTCGATGATCTGGTCGATCCGAGGTAGAGGGAAGTGGTCCTTTGGGCAGTGTTTATTTAGTGACGTGAAATCCACGCACATCCGCAGGATGTCCGTGTCCTTCTTCGGTACCATCACCGTATTTGCCAGCCACTCGCTTTCCTTGATTTCCCGGATGAAGTCTGCTGCGAGTAATCTGTTGATCTCCTTGCCGATAGCTTCGGCTCGTGGCTCCGACAGTCTTTGGATAGACTGCTTGACTGGCTTAGTGTCTGGGAAGACATTGAGTGCATGCTCGGCGAATTCCCTGGGAACTCCTGGCATGTCCGCAGGACACCAGGCGAATATTTCCCAGCGCTCACAAAGGAATTCGACGAGCGCACCTTCCTATGCGGTGCTGAGGTCGTTGGCGATCAACACCGTCTTGGAGGCGTTTGTTGGATGGACCTGCACTTGGTGTTGACGGTGGAGTCGAAGGACATGTCGGGTGCGTTCTGCCTTGTGACTGGGGGTAGCCCATTGTCCGTCACCTCGCGGAGCCTTACGAGATCGTCTTGCATGCCGAAGGACTGGGAGATTTTGTTGAAATCCCTGTCGCATTGGTCCGATCGGGTGAAGCTCCCGTGGACTGTGATGACGCCCCTTGGTCCTAGCATCTTGAGTAGTAGGTATGCGTAGTGTGGTACGGCCAGGAACCTTGCGAATGCTACACGTCCCAGGATGGCATGGTATTGCGACGGCCAGTCCACCCGTTCGAATTCTAGGCGCTCCTGCCGAAAGTTGTCCGGCTTCCCGAAGATGACGTCGAGCCCTATTTTGCCCAGGGGAAGATGCCCTTCCCTGGGACAATGTTGTGGAACGTTGTGTATGATTGTTCCAGGCTGCATTGCAGGATCCGCATAGCTGCTAGAGTGCTTGCGAACATTAGGTTGATGCCGCTGCCGCCGTCCATGAAGACGCGACTCATCTTGAAGCCTCCGATCTGTGCCTCCAGCACCGGGGCAGCATGACCTGGGCGAGGGATCTGGCAAGGGTGATCCGCGCGAGTGAATGTGATGCAGGACTCCGCTCCGCTGAGGTACTCAGGGATTGCAGGCGGAGTTGCCACGGCCAAGTTTATTTGTCGGGTGATTTTCTTCTGCACCCTATTTGTGGGGCATCCCTTCTGTATCATATTGAGTGCTCCTTTTGGTGGGGGGTATGCGACCCCGGCGTTGTTTTGCGCTGGTGCAACTGGTTGATTTGGGACTCCAATAGGCGGCGGTGGAGGAGCTCCGTGTGCTATTTCACCTGGCGCAGGTGTGTTTCCGAACGCAGGGATTGGAGCTTGTTGCCTCATCTGCACCATGCCTTCGCTGAGTTTCTGGAACTCGCGGCAGTCCTTGAGCATGTGGCTAGCTTTCTTTTTGCCATCTTGTTTGTCGATGTAGAAGTGGATGGTGCATGGAACCGAAAGTTTGTCGAATGCTGAGGGTCCGTTGTCGCGGTCGCGACGTTGCCATGACTGCGTTGATCGTCCGTTGTCGCGGAAGTTTCCGCTGCGGTATCCTCCGCTGTTGCGGCTGTTGTCGTTACGGCGGTCGGCGTAGCCGGCCGCGACCATGTCGGGTCCATCACTGTCCTCATAGACGCGCGATCTCCTCTTGCTGCGGCGTTCGCGTCTTCGGCCGTAGTCGTCCTCTTCATCTGATTGCGCTCTCTAGATGCAATCTTCGCCGTCTGCCCAACTTTTGGCAATTTCCATGAGGTGGTCGAGTGTCTTGGGCTTTACACGCCCAAGTTCCTCCTTGAAGTCTGGGCTTTGACGCCGTCCCTGAAGGCGTTGATGGCCCGCTCTTCGGAGATGTGTGTTGCGGAGTTCTTGGTTGTAGACCAGCGTAGTATGTATGAGCGAACAGATTCACCCGTTCTCTGGGTGCAGGCTCGCAACTCTTCGATTGAGGCGGGCCTCTTGCTGGTACCTTTGAAATTTCGGATGAAGCTGTAGGCGAGATCCTCCCAGTTTCGGATGGATCCTGATGATAGGCTGCTAAGCCAGACCCTCGCCGCGCCTGTCAGCTGCAGCTGAAGGCATTGCATGGCGGTTTCTTTGTTGCCTCCGTGAAGCTTGACGGATGACAGATGATCACTAAGCCAGGACTTTGGATCTTGCGTGTCGTTGAACTTTGGAGTATCCGAAGGAAGCTTGAAGTTGCGTGGCATCTGCGTTCGCCGAACAGATCTACTGAAGCATCGAGCTCCGCAGAGCTCTCCTTCGTCTTCATCCATCTCAGATTCGGACGAGCATGCGCGTTTAGCGCGTGCTTTGTCGATCTTGCGCTGTGTAAGCTTGTCTCTGGCATCGTAGTCGCGTCTATGGCGGTGCGAGCTCTTCTTTCTTCGAGGTCCTCTTCCTCTTCGGATGAGGGGGTGGGGCTTCGGTCGCGCCTGGCCGGAGCTTTCTTCTTCGGCTCCGCAAGAGCGTCTTCGTGGAGCGCAGCTCCGATTAGTCCTAGTCCGGTGAGTGCGGACCTATGCATGGCCCTTTTCGGGTCCCCCTCCGGAGGTGGGTGAGCCGCGAGATACGCAGTGGCTGCCATGATCGCAGCTTGTGGCGTCTTCAGGATGATGTTGCCGTCGGCATCCATATCCATGAACGATGTGTGGAGAGTTCGGGTCACATCGCGCCGCTCTTTGGGATCCATGTTTTCCACCCGTGAGCGGTGCTTGTTTCCCTGGTTTCCGTTTGTGCTAGAGCCGGGTGCAATGGCGGAGAGCGCAGCTCGTCGCGCGCTGGACTCGGAGGCTGCTTGCTTGCGCTTGTCTAGCGTCTCCTTCATCTTGACTTGTTTCTTGTGTTCCTCGATGAGGAGGTAGTGGTATGCCATCAGTAGGTCACGTGAGGCGTCTGCAGGTAAGACGATGTCACCTGCGATGGCACGGCGAGCTTGGACCCATCCTTCTTTGCTAAGTTGGATGACGTGGCTGTTGCTTTCCCTGTTGGGTGGGGGACTGGCTTCTTCTGTTTTCGCCGTTTTCGCCGTTTCGATTGGGCGGAGGGTTAGGCGTTTCCTCGTCGGTTTGGATGACTGCGGCGCATAGATAGCGCCTGCAGATTAGTTGGCTGCTGCCGCAGCTTTCGGATCCGGAACCGTAGGTCCCTTCATCCGAAGGTGGATCGCACAGATCGGAGTTGCAGCTGCTGCTGCTGTAGAACTCATCTGTTGATAGTGACGTGCGTAGCATGGGGTGTGGAGCCCATGAAGCGGGCCTGATTGACGGCACGGGCACCCGCTTAGGGAGGCGGAGGGTGCCAGTTTGTCCCACCTGGAAGCAGAAGCTCCCGAACAAGATTTCGAGTCCGTCGCCTACGGCCTCGAAATCCTTCATGGTATCCGGCGAGTGGGCGGTGAAGTCGAAAGCGCCGAAGAGGAGGTGATTCTCCGTCGCCGCGGAGTTGTAGATCGATCGGGTCGGAACCGTCACGACCGCACAATCAGCAGCCCCAATTCCCACAGACGGCGCCAATTGACGAGGTTTAATCTCGTCAATGCCCATTGTTATGGACTTGGGTTTTGGAGAAGATGGGGATGCTGGAGATCGTAGCACGGTTAACAGACAAGCAACCAGGGGACACGAGATTTACCCAGGTTCAGGCCCCCGGAGGGAAAACCATACTCCTGCTTGTCTGCTCTTTGATTACGGCGGAACCGAAGGTTACAGGGTGCGCAGATTTGATCTGGCGTGGATGCGTGTGCGAAAGTATGAGTCGAGTTGCCCTAGGACGTGCCCTCCTGGCCTTTATATAGACTTAGGCAGGTCCCAGGCGTAGTCCTAGTCGGTTACAAGTTCTAGGGTTTTACCCCTTTGAATTTCCTATCTCCTCTAGTCTTGCTCTCCAAGGATCCGAAGACGTCATGGGCCTTGGCCACCCGAAAATCTTCATGGGCCAGCGTATATCTTCCGTGGGCCTTCCTTGGGCTGGACTAGGTATGCTGAAGTTATGTACCCGTAGGGTATAACCATGTCAACTGCTGCATCTCGGGGGTGACGTTATTGTTGTTGTTTGGGTTGGGGTTGGCACGACGCGGAGGCATCTGTGGTTTCAATGAGGATAAGTAATGAGATATAACCCATAGATGCTTAACATGCACAATAAATCACATAAAAACAATCACAATAAGCAATCACAAGAGTAAACATAGAGTTTGAACAAAGTAAACAACAAGTTTTGGAAAAAGGTAAACACACAATAGCAAGCCATCCACATGTTAGATGGTCATTGCGACTTAATAATCAAAGTATGATAGATAAAAGATCATCGAGTAGTCTACACTACTCCTCCATGTCGACCTCCACGTCAACAAGTGGAAGTCCGGCTGTCTCCATGGCTGTCTTGTACTCCTCGACACTAGTGGTCAAGGCCTCGACCTTCGCACGAAGAGCTCTCTTCTGTGAGCGCAGCCTCTCAATCACTCCCTCCTGGGTCTCGAGCTCGAAGTCCTTGGCCTCTATCTCGACCTTCATGTCCTTGATCTTCTTGTTTGTCTTGGACTCTCTTCTCCTGATTCTTGAACTTCTTATCCTGGCTCTCGAATCTGGCCTCCATATCCTTGACGATCTCGTCTTGCTCCACGAAGAGCTTGTCCTTCTCCCTCAACTGGACCTGGAGCTCGTCATTGCTAAGCATGACGTTGGTCCTATATGTGTCTATGTGTCTAATAAGACCCTCTAGGTCCTGAAGGTATATACGAACTAGCTCAATCATCTATATAGTAGCGTCATCGTACACTACAGCCTCACCCTGCTCGTCACGTCTCCCGAACGGGTGAAAGTAGAGGCCCCTGAGATCAGTGGAGTGTCGCCCAACAAGGCGTCCAAGTAACTCCTGCATGACTACATCTAATCACTTCTCCTTGTCATCATGCATCAGCTTGAAGGTGATCTCCTCTGTGGGTGGCTCCGTCTGGCGTCCTGGCTATGTGACTCTAAAGCCCCAAAGATCCTTCCTCTCGAACTTGGTAAGCTGGAGTTCCTTGATACTAGGAAGTGGGAGGTTGAGCACACTAGTGAGCTCCACAAGACGAGAACCGAAACGAGTTCCCTTGAACTCCTCGGCAGTGCTGATAACAATGTTAGGCATCTATTGTATAAAATAGATAAAGATTAGAATCAATACAAGTAGAGAAAATTCACAAGATAACAAAAACACAAAGCACATTTTCAACAATAAAAATACAAGTCATGGCATACATAATCCAATACAAACACAAAGGTCCAAAACATGACTTAGACAAATTTTTGCGAGAAAAACGACAAGTGTGGTGGTCCAACTAGCAGAGTACGTTACAATTCTCACTCATATGCTAAGTCTATGATATCCTCCCTTAGAAGTTTTATGGCGGTCTCTAAGTCTTGGGTATACTTATTCTCCTCCTCAAGGTCATTTTTAGTGTTGAGCATTCTACACTTGAGTCTTTCACCAAGCTCTTTGATAGCATTCCAAGTTGCATTCCTTGTAGAGTCAAAGAATGTTGTATACATTTCTGAGTTGGTGTCCATGTAGAATCCCGACTCTTTGTGGTTGTCTCCCTTGTTTTTGTACAAGTGAAGTTGCACCCACCAATATTTTTCTCCTTCATCCATTACTGGAAATCCCTTGTACACGGCCTCACCATGTATCCCCAAGCTAACCATAAGAGTTTTGAGTGCTTTGGGAAACTCCGTCTCACATTCTAAAGTCATGGTCATGAGTGGTCCCTTCTTGACGGCTTCGTTGATGGCGGCCATCTACAAATAGAGATGAGAAAGAAGATTAGGAAAGGTTTACGAGAAGAAAAAGACAAGTGTGGAATTTCCAAAGAGTTGCATTTTTTCCTTAGTGGTTTTTTAATATAATCCAACCTAGGGTCATAATACTATAGGAAACACAATGCTCTGATACCATCTGTAAGACCTCACCTTTATAAGGTAAAGGTCCCTGTGATTGCAATGTTAGTCCCTGGATCAAATGCTAGCATCCATAGTTTAAGATGAAGTACAGAGATACAAAGGTCGTTTATTACATCGTCATTCCAGAGATAACATAGTATTTTACAACTCCATAGCCAAAGGCTAGTACAAGAGTTCATAACATAAAGTAAATAACTAAGTCGTCATCTTCATGTGCCACGGGCAAGCATGTTGAGTGTAGACTCATAACTCTAATCCTCATCAGAGTAACCTGCAACATCATAAGTTACAGCCATAGTGGGTCAATACATTTGGAATTGTATTGGCAAGTGATACCATAGTATAATAGTAGTATATAACATCTATATGAATTTGGCTAAGTGTTGCTTAGGCTTGCTTTGCTCAAAATAGGTTTTTCCTATTAGTAGAAAACACTAAGTTTTTGTTTGACAAAACACCCAAGGAACCACCAATAGACATTGGTGAACCTTTAACCCTTGTTCAACCACAAGTTTTTAACTTAGAAATTGGGATGAGGATATCCTTGATAGCTTCAATATCTTGATGCTCAAATTGTCTGTTGCCGGGGACACGACTAAGTACTTAGGTTTTTACTTCTCGAGGGGTGGTGCACTTTCCCCACAAGACTCGACATGCATCGAGACGAGATCTTTCAGAAGCCTTCCCTTAGACGAAATGGACGGGTTCCATCCTATCACCCTACCACCATCTGTCCATCTGGCTAAGTTATTGCAACCTATATGATCAAGGCAAAGCCCATATGCCATGTGGCTGCACTAGAAGCTTCTAAACACTAAGTATCTCAAATCCTTTGTTCCTTGGTGGCTTTCCACAAGTGTGATACACAAGTTAGACCATAGACATGGGCCTTGTGTAACCACTCAACATAACCCGATCATACCATTCCACCCAGGTGATTCATTCACTTAGTTGTTTTATTAAGCAAAACATAAGTCAAAGACATAGCAAAATTTCCATAGCATGTATATAATCCACCCTTGTTTTCTACTATCTAGGCTAAGCATGATAACATACCAAGTATCTTAACTTACAGAAAATCCTACCAAAACTACAACTACTAGGATTTCCCAAGGCATAGCATAATACAATACTTAGAAAAATCCATGCAAACCTACTCAAAATAACACTAGTGTATAGTCAAAATAATAGGACAAAAATACACGAAGCACCACTTGCCTTGGTAGTTGAGTGAGTAGAAACAATCATCACAATCACAATCACCACTAGCACCAAAATCTACACATAAAATGATAGCACCAAATTTACATTCAAATAATCAAGCAAAAATATACGAATGCATGCAATTGCAATGAAATGAATTTCTACACTAACTAATCAAGTCAAACAGTACTGAATACCAAAACTAACTTATTAAAGTCTAAATAAAATTGAATTTGCTTTAAAAACATTTTCTATATAATTTATATAGTCAAAATAATCCTATACTTGTCTATGCACAAAATTCCATTTTTACAGAAGCAAAATACAAAATTAAGCCCACAGTAGTGTATGATTTATTTTTATGAATCCATTGATATATTATTTGCATTTTTGGTTAAACATAACTCAAGTTATGAATTTTACAAGTTTGAATCAAAATCTGGTTTTTAAATCAAAAATCAAGCCACGCGGCAGCGTCTGATTGGACGATACCGCTTCGGGTGGATCGCGCTTCCGCGCCGTTGGATCAAATCAGATGCAACATGCCAGATCACAACTTACCCCTTCGCTAACAATATAACCTCAACCGCCAGATCTAAATCTTATGACTCAGATCTACGCGTAAACTTTCGTGACCAGTTCTAATCTTGACTGTTGGATCTAGATCCATCGGATCTCATTGCTTTGACCACACGCGGGCGGCGCAAATGGCCACCACGGCGGTTGCGCATCAGACGGCGATGTTCCGGCGAGGACAGAGGGTAAGGGTGGGGGTACTGGGGCTTAACGAGGTCGTGGAGACGTGGTGAAGCTCAACGTGCTCGTGGACAGGGCTGGGGCACACGGACACTATGAAGATTCCTCATTGGAGTTGGCGTCAGCGTCGGGCATGTTCGGGAGTTGTCGTTGGCGACGCTATAAGGCACGGAAGATAGGAAAGAGGTGGCATTAGACGCGCATGGACACAGAGAGTGTACGAGTGTCAACCATAGAGAAGGGGGGCTAGGGTTTACCGAATTTGTTCACCGGAGTTGTTCGGGATAGCGGCAGTGCGAGCTTGCGTGTGGACAGCCTAGCGGCGCTCAGAGGGTGGTGAGTGAGGGGAAAGTAGCGGAGGGAGGAGGGGTTAAGTAGAGGGGATTCGGGCACGGATTACTGCGAGGTTAACACGAATTGATTCGAGAATCAATCAGCTAGTAACACGGCGGCGACGGCGAGTTCGCAACATTGATTGAGGAAGAAGGGGTGACGTGGTTTTTGGGGCCAGCATGTCAGTGAGGGGGGTGCGCGGGTGCGGGGTGAGAAAGAGAGGGGTGAGCGTGGGGAGGGGGTTCCCGGGTGGGCTCCGTGTTGGGCCGTGGGGGTGGGCCGAGCCATTTGGCTTGTCTGCTCCTATTTTTTTCCTGTTCTTTTATTTTTGTTTTTCTGAATTGATTTTGTAAATAAGATTTGAATGCTCAAATCAAGTCCAAATCAATTCAAACTTTCTCCAAAAATTTGTGAGACCATTCTAGTGTCCAAGAGTGTGTAAAACACATGAATTTACTCAGAAACACTTTGGCCCTTTGAAAAATAAAACAAAACCATGCCTGATATGATTGATAAAATGGGCATTAGAAATGGTTTTTTTTGAATTAAAACTTTGAATTTTTTTGTGCTAGCTCTAAATGCTTTGACAATGTGAATACAATGCATGCTTTTAAAAATCATGATTTTTTGGGATGTTACACAACACAACCGAAATACTCTGTCCCAACTTATCAATGAGGTTCTCAAGCTCACAGGTTTTGCTGAAAACACAGGATTAAACATATAGTATGGAAGAAAGTAATTTCTTGTGGTAATTGCAGAAAGTAAACAGTAAAGAGTAGATAGAATATCAATGGGAAGGAATGGACCAGGGTCCACAGTTCACTAGAGATTTTTTATCCATAAGATAAATAACATGTTGGGCGAACAAATTACAGCTGGGCAATTAATAAATAGAGAATGCATAACAATGCATGTACATGACATGATGATCACTATGAGATTCCTTTGGGCATTACAACATTGTGACACCCCCGGGATGAAGGCTAGACAAATTCTAGACCTTCGTCTAAACGTAAGCCTAACCTAATCTCAAAAGCATACAGAGAGAAAATCGGTAACACAAGATACAAAAATTATTACAGCAAGCTCATAACTGAGCAGAGAACCAAAATATTACAAGCAGAGGTCACCGACCACAAACATCAAACAACAGAAGGCAAATTATGCTATTAAGTATAGCAAACTTAACAAATGGCCTAAGAGGCCTGAAGCATAACGATGACATCCAACCCTCAGATTCTAGGCTACCGACCGGGAACCCCAAGCTACCGTCGATGTCGATGCTGTAAAGAACTCATCTTGTATGGTAACACTTACTCTACTGCAAAAGTGTCAATGAATAAAGGGTTAGTACAGGGTGTACTTTGCAAGACTTATGGCTGGTGAAGTTATTTTGCATAAAGCCATCTTTGTTTGTAAAACAAGAGGGAGAAGAATCTCGACTAATCAGAATATTTGAGAAGGGGATAAGAGAGCGGTATCTCTAGCTTTGATCATATTTTGATATCCACTGAATCATCATCATATGAACCTACCCAGGATCACCCCCTCGATCCCTAAGGAATCATCCTTAAGCACACATTACTTAACTTGCCAAGTTTTACGATTAGGTTCAAGTTCTCTCTAATCGTCACGTCCGTTCCCAAGTCGTCCATAACCGTGGACACGGCTTTTTGAAAAGATTAATACCCTGCAGGGGTGTACAACTTTACCCACATGTACTAACCTTCTCTTAATGCCACTAGATAAGCCATCTTTATGGAAGGACGGCAGAGGGTGGTTAGACAGGACCTTTACCTTGCTTTCGCCGAGACCATGAGTCACGCACTAGGGAGATGCCGCTGTAATGGGTCGAGTACCAAAGCCGGTTCCTAACAATGTGTGCAGGGTTCAAGATTACGGATGTCGGGCATCTCTTGTTCCCGACCACGCTTACCTACCTGTTACGTATGCACCTCCTTCACCTCCATTCAAGAACAACCAACATGCATATGTCGAATGGAAAGCCCGAACTATGTGACTCATGGAATCTACTAGGCAAGTTAGTTGGTCGAGGGGGTTTCCAAGCCCCCATGTGGTTGTATGATCGTCTTGGTTCAAGAGATAAGAACTCAGATCGTAGTAGTGGCAAATATGGGACTGCAAAAACCACAACCCACCGTGGCCTCCCATACAAGGCTTAGCATGTTTAACTTTCATCTCTGATCATACCACGTCATCCTGTCAAACTAGGTTCATTCACAGCTCTGATTCATCAACCGGATGGACCAGCGGTAACAGCTAAGAATGGCTAAGCATGACAGATGTAACAGCTCTAGGAATGCTTCACAAGCCAAACCCTAGTTATGCTAGGAGTAGTGGATCAGGAAATATAGGCTACAAAGGGAACATGCAACGGATAGGATTATTCTATCTATCGATAAAAAAACTTTAGAATCGCATGCACATGGCAAGAATTGAAATACTTTGAAAGCATAGGATTCATATGTATGTGTGGGGCTTCGCTTGCCTTTGCCTTTTGATAACCAATAAACAGATCTTCAGAAGCCTTGTACTTGACTTGGTTATAGTTGGTCTAGTATTGATCTTCGATCTTCGATGGTCTTGATCTTGGTCTTCGATCTCGATCTCGATATAGTATTCTACCGAGGAAGAACCAAACACCGAAAAGAAAGGAAACAATCAAATCATGGCATCAATGCAATGCTCAAGCAAGGATGATAAGATAAGTTGATTTGTATTGAAAAAAGGAACCCTAAGGCATACTCGGGGTTCCAAGGGGTATAAACCCTAATTCGGGGAAACTCCGGAATCACCTGTGGGGGTTCATTTGGTTCTCTAATTAAACTTGTTATGAAAGTTGATTACCAATGCATGATTATAGCTCTAATAGATAGATCTTATTTTTCTGACCATTTTGATATATTATTTGCATTTTTCTGACTTATAAATAATTAGATATTGAAATTACAAGTTTTAAAAAATTTATGGATTTATTAAACCTATTTAATTGATTTACTGCATCACTATGTCATCAGCACAGGGTCATGGCATTTCTCATCGGGGCAGAGCCTAGCCAGAGACACTGATGGTTGGGCCCAGGGCCACGTCAGCGTCCAATGTGGCGGTCAACAGGTCAACGGGGTCCACGGCAATGTCAGCGTGACATCACAGTGACATCATCACAACGGCCTCCGTCAGATGGCCACCGGCAAGGGCGTAGAAGGGCGCGCGGGACTGCGAGACCTAGGCTAATCTAACGAGGTGAGAAAGGGAAGCCTACCAGTGGCGGCGCAGCTACGGATTGGTCGTCGGACCAGCGAGCATGGCGAGCGGAGGCGGTGGCGCATGCAAGAAAACGGCGAGCGATGACTAAAGAGCGCGAGAGAGAGGGACAAGGGGTCTGGGTGGACCGCGTGCTCACCCTAAAGCTGATAAGCTCAATGGAGAGGCATGAGGAGGCTTGAATCGACGGCAATGGCGACAGTGGTGGTCGTCGGGCTCGGAGAAGATGACAAGGATGGCGACGATTCAGAGCACCAGGGCTTGATTCCGTTGGCATGGAGGATCATCACGGCGAGATGGAGCTCGTAGTGGTCTCGGATACGCACGGGGCCACCGTAGACGGCGGGAACGGCGACGAACTACGGTCTAGGGTTTCAGCCATAGGGGAATTTCGAGAGAGGGAGGTCGCGAGGGAGAGCGGAATGAGATAAGGACAGGAAAGGGGCATTGGCACGGTCTTATCTCCACCCTGGAGCGCGACAAACGACAAGGATTAGGTGGCGGGGATCGACGACCGGCGACGCGATAGAGAGGAGCTTCCCACTCGGGAGGAAGACGACAATAACAAAGGTGAAGGGGTACGTGCCGGCTTGGGCTGCGCATGGGCTGCTGTTGGGCCAAGAACTGCTGCGCGTGAGCAGGGAAAAGTGAGGTGGACTTGCTGGGCTACAGCCCGTTAGGGTTAGTTGGCTCTATTTTTATTTCTGAAATGTTTTCCTTTTTCTGTTTTGCCTTTTCTCTTTTGTATTTTAATTTTGTAACCTGTTTTGATTATTTTCAAAATACAAAAACTTTGCAAACATTTCAAAATACTTGAGGGGACCTTTTTAATACATTTGGGCTCCAAACCTTTTTATACTTTTCGAATATATCAAAACCCTTTTGAATACATTTCAAATAGAGAGGGAAGCTATTAGGGTTTAGGGTTTGTGATTAGTTCTTGCATGCATTTTAAATGATGACGCTCATGAATGCACATACAAAACCTAATTAACATTTAACAAAACTAGGGTGTTACAATTCTACCCCCCTTAAAAGAATCTCATCTCGAGATTCCTAGGTATAAAGATAGAAGGAACAGGGTTACACTAAAATTCAACGATGTTCTTGAAGAGGTTGATCCATGCCACCATTATTGAATGAATGAAGCACTTCATTTCTCCAAGGTTGTTGCACTCACTAAGAGAGAGAGGGAATGACAGGAAAACACAGACTGAGTATCACATGGTCAACTCTTAGATGTTTCACAAACATCTCCAGAGCCAACGACATGAAACACGCCAAGGTAACAGAGGAACAAAAGAAAATGATTTTCAAGGTGAAAGATAACTGGTCTTCATAAGGATTGAGACCATGGAATTTGCAAAAGAGTTTTGACTTCTGAGGGAAGGAGACTTCCAACAGAAAGAACATGACCACAGACTTTGAAAGGTGAACCTCTACTAAACAACTTAGATAGAGATTTCACAGTTGGAAGAGATAGATACCAACAATACCAAGCTTTTGAACTACTTTTGACACATGATACGTCCAAAACGTATCTACTTTCTCGAACACTTTGCTATTGTTTCTTCTCTAAACTTGTGTGATTTGGATACAACTAACACGGACTGGCGCTGTTTTTAGCAGAATTACCTTGGTGTCTTGTTTTTGTGCAGAAAATCAACTATCAGGAAAAATCCCATAAAATATGCCAAAAATTATTTTTCACCGGAAGATCCACGGAGCCAGATGACGAGACGGAGAGGAGGCCTGGGGGGCCCACACCACCCCAGGCGCGGGCCCACCACTGGTCGCGCCTGGAGGGGGTGCAGCCACCCCAGGCACCCCCTCGGCCTCCCTCTACGCCTATAAGTTGCCTTTCGACCTAAAAACCGAGGGAGTGTCGATAGTTTTCCAGAAAGAGTTCCGCTCCGCCGCCGCCACCAGAAACCAAGATTCGGATCCAGAAACTCCGTTCTAGCACCCTGCCGGGATGGGGAATTTGGAGAGGATCATCGCCATCGTCATCACCAATGCATCTCCATCAACCATCGATGTTTCCCTCATTCATGAGTGCGTAATCCCCCATTGTAGGCTTGGGGATGGTAGGGATTGGATGAGTTCTATCATGTAATCGAATAAGATCTGCTAGGGCCTAGTGCTAGTATCTCTATTAGTGCTATTTGACTTTGTTGCAACTTTTTGTGATTAATTCTTGTCACTAGGGCCCGAGTGCCATGATCTCAAATCTGAACTTATTATTGAATCATTATGATAGTATTGTTTTTTATCTTATCTGCAAGTCGTGTACACATATCATTGTCCGGATCCAAAGGCCCCAAAGTAACAATAATTGGGACAACCGGAGGGGATGGCTGTGGTGTGAGGATCACATGGGTTCATGGGGTGTTAATGCTTTGATCCGGTGCTCTATTAAAAGGAGCACCTTAATTGTCAGTAGTTCCCTAGAGGCCCCGCTGCCACGGGCTGGCTAGACAGAAGATGTTGTGCAAGTTCTCATTGCGAGCACGTATGACTATATTTGGAGCACATGCCTAGGATTGTTTAGTACTTGGATGCTTATTATTATTTATCTGCAATGCCCTATGATGGGGGGATACCAATCGGGGTA
Source organism: Avena atlantica (assembly GCA_910589765.1). Classification (NCBI taxonomy): domain Eukaryota; kingdom Viridiplantae; phylum Streptophyta; class Magnoliopsida; order Poales; family Poaceae; genus Avena; species Avena atlantica. The sequence goes on along the minus strand of OU342739.1, from coordinate 524,452,677 downwards.
TACCCACGAAGCGGATTCGCCAGCTGGATCGAGCTGACTGAAGCCAAGCCCAGAGCGGGTCGACTCGCCGGATACGGCGACTGGCGCATGCTGCACCCAGGCGACTGGCGCCGACTGGAGGCCCAAGACAAATACTTGTATACAAAACCCATTAGCACTTGTAAACCCTAACTGGCTGTATATAAAGCCACCAGGGGCACCCCCACGGGGCATCCTCCCTTAGGCGATATTACAGGCTCTCCCACAATAGATTAAATCTAGTCTCCCTCCGCCTACGACGGCCCCATTGTAAACCAATCTATGATCATATACTGGATTGACAGCAGGACGTAGCGATCCTCCACCGAAGGGACGTGAACCTGGGTACATCGTGTGCCAATCTCGCTCCCGGATTCTCCTACTTCGCCTTGCTCCCTCTACGTAAGCTACCCCCAGTAGCATCTGTCGTGCAATACCACGACAGTTGGCGCCCACCGTGGGGCTAGTGGTGCTTGGAGGGTGATAAGCCGGGCGGGATCCCTCACTTGCGCCGGAGCCCGATGGCATCTGGCTCGACGTCCGAATCTAAAATCATGCGTATGCGTGCCTGTCGGCCAACATGGCGTGCGGGCAATAAATCTAATCGCAACCATGTAAACGGTTCCGATCTCATCACTCTCCCAATTAATTCTTTGTCAATTCTTTATTATATTTTGGACTAACTTTACATGCATGTTGTTTGGCCCAATCGTTTGGAGAATTCAACTAGATCTCGACTGCACAATATCCATGTCGACTAACTTTACTACACAATATCGTCTGGGATCATCCTCAACAGTGCCCACACGAGCTGGGTCAAGTCACTGGGTCGCCAGGAGAAAGCGGCAGACTGGCGCCTTGCCTCTAAGTACGACAGGGCACATCAAGACTCCGGTCCCAAGGAAAAAGGAGTTGCTCTAGTCAGAGATCCACACCCACGCGACCTTCATGCATTATTTCTATTTAATGTTTCATGTGCATTAACTTTCAAGAAAATTAGCTACTCGTATTTTACTTAGATCTAATCTATTATATGTTGTTTGCATAGAAGCGCCACAGAAATAAGATGGAGATGCCTCTTTCGATCACGGACATGATCAGCGAGTCTGCGCCGATTCGCTATGACCAGTCTACTCGCGGACAATTCCGTCCCAGCTATGGCTCGTCTCGTGACTCGTCCGGCGTGGACTCGCCTATCGCGGATCGCTAGCGCGACCTTCGTCCGCCGCGTCGATCCTGTGTTCGCCGCTTCGATTTCTCCATAGCGCGACCTCCGTGCTCCGCGTCGACTTCGCCATAGCGTGACCCCGTGTCTGCAGCGTCGACTTCTGTTAAACCCCTCCTTTATAAAGGAAAGGATCCCTGTGATTGCAATGCTAGTCCCTGGATCAATGCTAGCATCCACAGTTTAAGATGAAGTACACAGATACAAAGGTCGTTTATTACATTCATTCCAGAGATAAAACATAGTCTTTTACAACTCAGGGCCAAAGGCCTAGTACAAGAGTTTATGGAATAAGTAAATAAACATAAGTCTTCATCTTCATGTGCCACAGGCAAGCATGTTGAGTGTAGACTCATGACTCCTATTCATCATCGGAGTAACCTGCAACATCACAAGTTACAGCCACAAAGGGTCAATACTTTGGAATAGTATTGGCAAGTGATACCTTAGTATATTTTAAGTGGACTATATTACTATATGCATTTTTGGCTAAGTGTAGCTTGCCTTGCTTTGCTGGAAAATAAGTTTTTCCTATTAGTTGAAATCACTAAGTTCTTCTTTGTCAAAACATTCCCAAGAAACCACCAATAGACATTGGGGTCCTTCACCCTTGTTCACCCACAAATTTTTACTTAGAAGTTGGAGTGATAAGATTCTTGTAACTTCCATGTCTTGATGCTCAAATTGTCCATTGCCTTGGACTAGGCTAAGTACTTAGGTTTTCCATCTGCAGAGGTTGTGCACTTTCCCCACCAGACTTGGTTTCCCAAGACAGGACCTTTCAGAAGCTTTTCCTTAGTCAAATGGACGCGTTCCAACCTATCATCCCAACTACCACCAACTGTCCAAGTGACCAAGTTCTAGCAACCTATATGATCAAGGCAGAGCCCATATTGCCAAGTGGTTGCACTGTAAGCTTTCTCAACACTTGGCCTCCAAATCCCTTTGTGCCTGGGTGGAATACCACAAGTGAGATACACAACCCAAGTCCATCGCCTTGTGTAACCACTCAACATAACCCAATCCATCCATTCCACCCAGGAGGTTCATTTGACTTAGTTGTTTTATTAGAAAAGCATAAGTCTCATGACTTAGAGATATTTTCATCATAGTGTGTATAGATTTCCACCAACCCTTGTTTGCTAAATAGCTAGGCTAAGCATGGTAAGATAACTTAACTTAGAAAAATTTCCTAGCAATTCTACCATTCTACTCTACTTAGGATTTCCCAACTTAGCATTAGTCAAAAATAGCATGCAACACTTTAGCAAAATATCTAATGATAGTACAAAACATAGGATAGAAATATTCATGAAAATATCACTTGCCTTGGTAGTGGGGAGAGTAGCACTCTTCACAATCACAATCACTAGCAAAATCTACACAAGAAATTGTAGCATACAATTACACACAATTATATTCAGTCAAAAATAATATGAATGCATGCATGCAAGAATTTACTAAGTGGTGATTTTTGAAAACACTACCAAGCATGCACATGTTTACAGAAACTTATCAAGTCACAAGTTTGCCAACTAAACTTATTTGGCACCAATATAATTTACCAAAATGAATCTACACTTAATTTAGCCCTAAACATGTTCTACAAATAAAGTCATTTTTAACTATTACTATTTGTTAAACAAATTGGATATTCAGAAAGGTCTTGTTTCACTGAATCCAACGGTATAAAGTTTGTAAAATTCTAACGTGGCATTCAAAAGTTATAGCAGTTTGAAGTTTGGATCTAAATCAGGTTTTAAATTCTGTTTTTGAATTCAACCTTGCCACGCGTCACAACCTCACTGGCGCGTACCGGTTCGCGCGGATCGAGCGCTGCGGACCGCACGATCTAAATGAAATCTGGCGGCTCAGACACACGCGTACCTCTTCGCTCAGGATCTATCCTAGCCCTATGATGCAGATCCAACGGACCATAATACCAAGCCAGAAACTGGCGGCGCTAGCGGTGCTAACTGGCGGCGGCGCGTCTGACTACGGCGGCGCCGGCGTTCTACATCGCTCCAGGAAGTAGGAAGGTGCTTACCAGATCCGCCAAGATGTGCTAAAGCTCGACGTGGTACTGGTTTGCGGAGGGGCGCTCGGAGATGGGCTCTGGATCTCGTCGGAGTTGCGTCTGGCGTTGGGTGGATATTGTCGGAGTCGTTGCCGAGGCTCCGCGTCGCCCTAACACGAACCAGGGGGTTTAGGAAGTGCGCAAGACAGTTGCGAACACGCTCGTGTGAAGGAAAAGGCAAGGGCACACGGGACTTACTGAGATTGGTCGCCGAAGTTGAGGTGGTCGTCAGGTGCTTACGGCGTCAAGCGAATACGGCGACCTGCGGCAATAAAGGATGAGCTAGTGGGTCAGAATGTGCGCCAGGTGATTACAAGGAGGCTCGAACAATCCAGAGGGAAAGGGGCGCACGGGGCTCACCTAAATCGATCGCCGGAGTGAGCTCTGTCTACGGCGGTTCTGAGCGAGTCGTGGGCATCCTTGTGGCGTGAACGTAGAATTGGCTGGGGGAAAATGACTGCGAGGAGGTGGGGATCTTATAGCCGGTGTCTCGACAGGAAACGCCCGAGGTTTAATGCCCAATTAAGCCACGCCATTACCGGCAGTGACTGCAGCTGCGACGTGGTCGCGGGCGCGGTTTGAGGAAGACGATGACAGCATGGACAGGGCCCGCTCGTCAGCGATGTGTGCGAAATGGGGTAGGGTCCGTTTGTCAGTGAATGGTTGTGTGCGTTCGCGCGTGAGAGAAGGAAAGAAATTTCCCGGGTGGGCTTGCTGGGCTCGATCCTCTACTGGGCCAGATAACTGGCGCTCGGCCCTTTTCCTTTGTTTATTTCTTTTTCTTTTTCTATTTTGATTTTCTGGTTAGATTTAGACATGAATTCAAATCCTTTTTGAATTCAAATGATTCTTAGGATTTTTTGCAAGGTACTGTGGTTTCAAAAACCAGTCCTTTAATCATGTGGTTACCCTGTAAGTGTTTGGTCCAGTTTGGATTTAAAACAATTAGAGACAATGCCTCTGGTTTGCAAATGTTTTTAAGAAAATAGGGTTTTGAATTTATTTTTAAATTGAAAACTTGGCCAAACCTTTATACCAAATTTTCCAACAATGGGGGGGGGGCAAGCAAACAAGTTCCTAATCATTCTGGTTTCAAATGGTGTTGGTCTTTTGAATTAAATCTGTCCACATAAAATCATAACACCAAAACTTATGTTTTTCTGAAGTGATTTTGAGAAAATCCCTAAATGATGATGAATGCAAGGATGACATGAATGAGTTTTGGAATATGAATTTAGGTATGTTACAACTTCGCCATAGCGCGACCTCCGTCTGCCGCGTCGACCCCACGTCCGCCGTATCGACTCTTTCCGGCTACGTCGAATGCGTACGTCGCGCCTGCTAAGGGACCTTCATCGTCCGAGTCGCCAGAGAGGGTGGCATGCTACGCTGCATGGACTCACCACTGGGCATCTCTTCCCCTCGGGAAAAATCAATTCGCCTTTGTCAACCTTTGAAAGAGCGACTCGCCATGGCCAAGTAGTGCGGACGAGGACTCTCAAACCGAGCCTCGGTTCGTCCACGAAAAACGCTAACCGAGAGCCATCATTGGAGTCGCCTTGCTCGACTGTCCTTCCGGGCCAAGACAAATGGTAGTGCTACACAAACAGCACCACGTCCTCCTCAACCTTAGACAGTGCGACTTGCATGGCCAAGTGCTGCGGACGAGGACTCGCAAACCGAGCCTCGGATCGTCCAGGAAAAACGCCAAGTCGAGAGCCATCTTTGGAGTCGCCATGCGACTGGCCCCCCGGGCCAAGACGAGAGACTCGCTAACAAAAACAGCGTAATCAACATCATCGCGGACTCACAATCATCGCGGACTCGCCACACTCGGGGACTCTCCCCTCGCGGACTCGCCACATTCGGCGATTCTCCCCTCGCGGGCTCGTAATCATCGCGGACTCGCCACACTCGGGGACTCTCCCCTCGCGGACTCGCCACATTCGGGGATTCTCCCCTCGCGGACTCGCAATCATCACGGACTTGCCACATTCGGGGATTCTCCCCTCGCGGACTCGCAATCATCGCGGACTCGCCACACTCGGGAACTCTCCCCTCGCGGACTCGCCACATTCGGGGATTCTCCCCTCGTGGACTCGCAATCATCGCGGACTCGCCACACTCAGGGACTCTCCCCTCGTGGACTCGCCACATTCGGGGATTCTCCCCTCGCGGACTCGCAATCATCGCGGACTCGCCACACTCGGGGACTCTCCCCTCGCGGACTCGCCACATTCGGGGATTCTCCCCTCGCGGACTCGCAATCATCGCGGAATCGCCACACTCGGGGACTCTCCTCTCGCGCACTCGTAATCATCGCGGACTCGCCACGCTCGGGGAATCTCCCCTCGTGAACTCCCTTGACCTCGCCACTCGCCATGCTCGGTAGCAACCACTTCTATTTCCAGAATATGCATCTCTAAAGAGCCTCAAGTCGCCTCTACAAGCCAACTCGAGCCTCGGGGACTACTCCTAGGCATACTACGTGTACGCGTGGTCTCACCGCTGCGGACTCGCCCCCGCATACTCAACGTGCTCGGGGACTCGCCGCCGCAGACACTCACCCTTGCGTACTCAACGCTCTCGGGGACTTGCCGCCACGGACTCGCCCTCGCGTACTCAACACGCTCGAGGACTCGCCACCACGGACTCGCCCTCACGTACTAAACACGCTCGGGGACTCACCCTCGCGTACTCACGCTCGGGGACTCGCCACCACGGACTCGCCCTCGCGTACTCAACACGCTCGGGGACTCGGCGCGCTATAGACAGCGCCACTCGCCGGTCGCCCAACCTCGCCACTCGGCATGCTCGGGGACTCGGCACTCGTCGGTCGCTCGACCTCGCCACTCGCCACGCTCCACGTTCGGGGACTCGCCGCAACTAGCAGCTTCACCGACACCCTGCGTCTTTCGCCAACTAGCCATCACCGACTGGCTCACGCCGACCGCCTCCCGCTTCACAGTTCTTTTCTCTGTTCAGGAGCTCGTCGCCGATTCGCCACGACCCATCGTCAAGACTCTCCGCGCCCTGCCTCAAGCCCGCGTCGAATCGAAAACGCGCTCGGGGACTACTGATGGGGGGGTACCAATCGGGGTATACCCACGAAGCAAATTCGCCAGCTAGGGAAAAGATTAGCAAGGAAAAATCCAAAGGATTCCATGAAGACGAACAGGGTACTTTATGGCATGGAAAACGTATCTGTGTTCCACAAGATCCGGAGCTTCGGACACTAATTTTACAAGAAGAACACAAATCACCGTATTCCATCCATCCGGGTAACACCAAAATGTACATGGATATGAAGGAAAGATTTTGGTGGAATAATCTCAAGAAGGACATCGCCGAACATATTGCTTTGTGTGATGTATGTAGTAGAATGAAAGCGGAACATAAAAAACCAGCAGGATTGCTTCAACCACTACCTATTCCTGATTGGAAGTGGGATAAGATTGGTATGGATTTCATTACAGGATTGCCAAGGACCCGGTCAGGATATGATTCCATTTGGGTAGTAGTGGATCGCCTAACTAAAGTGGCACATTTCATGCCCGTGAAGACAACCTACACTAGTGCTAAGTTAGCCAGATATATATGAGTAGAATTGTGTGTCTACATGGTGTACCCAAGAGTATTGTGTCTGATAGAGGAACACAATTCACTTCTCATTTTTTGAGGCAATTACATGAGTCATTGGGAACGAGGTTGGAATTCAGCACCGCTTTTCATCCTCAGACTGATGGACAGACTGGAAGGACTAATCAAATTCTTGAAGATATGTTGAGGGCATGTTCCCTAGACTATGGAGCCAGTTGGGATGAAAGTCTGCCTTACGCAGAATTCTCTTATAATAACAGCTATCAAGCCAGTATTGAGATGGCACCATTTGAGTTTCTCTATGGGAGAAAGTGTACCACCCCATTACTATGGAATGGTGTGGGAGGAAGAAGTTTGTTCGGACCAGAACTAATCAAAGAGGCTGAAGAGAAAGTCAAGCTGGTTAAAGAAAGCTTGAAAATAGCACAGTCCCGACAGAAAAGCTACGCAGATCCTAAGCGTAGATAAGTCACCTATGAAGTTGGTGATAGAGCCTATCTTAGAGTGTCACCACTTCGTGAAGTGAAGAGGTTTGGAGTCAAAGGAAAGTTGGCCCCAAGATATGTTGGACCATTCAAGATTCTGAGTCGCAAAGGAGAAGTAGCCTATAAGGTTGAATTGCCAGAGTCTTTGTCAGCAGTTTATAATGTGTTTCATGTGAGTCAGCTTAAGAAATGTCATCTAGAAATGAAAGAAACTTCTTTAAAGGATACTATACCATTGGAAGAAGTCCAATTGGAAAGTGATCTCACTTATGAAGAGAAACCTGTCAAGATTCTTGAGACTGCAGAAAGAGTTACTCGGACTAAGACTATCAAATTCTGCAAAGTTCAATGGAACCACCATTCCGAAGAAGAAGCAACATGGGAAAGAGAAGATGATCTTCGAAAAGACCACCCTCACCTATTTTCTAGCCAATCCGAATCTCGAGAGCAAGATTCACCTTAAGGGGGTTAGATTTGTAACATCCCAAAAATCATGTTTCAAAACTCGTGCATATCATCCATGCATCCATGATCATGTAGAGTTCATTTCAACAAAATCAATTCAAAAACAGGAGCATATGAGCTCATTATTTTATGTGATCAGCATTGAATCAAATGCTACTCTCCAATGAGAGATTGTTGTTCATGAATCAAACCTTGTTACTTTCAGATTGTTTTGCTTGCTTGCTATTTGCTTAAACCAAAAATTTGCAAAACAAAAGTGAATTTAAAACCATTTCAAAAACTTGAACAAATCTAGTACCATATCACTATTTATTTTGTTTGATCAATAGGACCAAGCTAATACAGAGAGTCCATATGTTTTTACACTCAGAATTATGAATTTTACACTCTGCAAAAACCTGGAACAAATTTGAATTCAATTGGAATTTGAATTTGTTTGAAAATGGTTTCAGAAAATCAAAACAGAAATAGAAAATGAATTAAGAAAAGGAAAAAGGCCGGCGCCAGTTATTTAGCCCAACAGAGAAATCAGCCCAGTAACCAGCCCACCCGGGTTTCCCCCTCTCCCTCTGTTTCTCACCCCATGCGCGTGTACCCACTCGCTGACGACTGGGCCCTCACTGTCGCGTCACCCTTTGTCCTCAATCAACGTCGACGACCACCTTGCCGCTGCCGTTTCCCCGCACTGATGCCACGCTTAAATTGCATTGATACGGCGAGTGATTTCCGCCCCCGCTCTGGCTATAATACCCCCTCCCCTCGCCGCTCATTTCCCCTCACTTAGCACAGACGCCACGCCACCAGGCTGCCCATAATTCGCCGAACTCTGTCGCGGTACCGACGAACTCCGGCAGCAAATTTCGGTGAGCTCTCTGCGCCCCTTGACTTCTAACGTAGCTAGTACAATCACTGCAACCTTGTGCATCTCCTAACCCCTCTGGTGCATGCTAGGATCATCCAGAGCCTCGTCAACATCGACGACAGCACGAGTCCGACAAAACCATCAACTCTGGCAAGCTTTCCTGGTTAGTTTTGATCGTGCCTTGCCCTCTCCTTGATACTCGCATGACCAGCACCACTTTGCGCATCTGACGCCCTGTTTATTTTGCCTTGGCATTATCTGTACCTTCGCCAACGTCAACGAGCAGCCGTACCCGACGCCTTTGCGAACTCCGACGAGGAATCCCTGACGGTTCCGAGCGCCCCGCCGTCAACAAAGACCACCTTGAGCATCAGCATAGTCACGCGATCTCGGTGAGCCACCCCACGATATCTCTCGCCTCCTGTATTGGCCGGAACCCCCTAACCTGAACGCGCCGCCACCACTCGCCGCCGCCAGCGCCGCCAGTTAGTGGTTGATAGACCAACAGCCGTTATATCTTGATCCATCGGCTAGGATAGAATCACTTAAGTGAAGGAGTATGTTAGATCTGGGCTGCATGATCCTCTTTAGATCCAACGCTCCACGTAGCGCGATCCACGCGAACCAGTACGCACCAATCAGAACATGACGCGTGTCTGAGAGTTTGATTTAAAATCTGAATTTAGATCTATTAGATGTTTAAACTTGTTTAATTCATAACTTTTGATTCCCACGTCCAAATTTGATTAATTTTATATCAATGGAATCAGGAGAGAAAGCCCTTTCCATATATGCAATGTGTTTAATGTTTTGTTTCTGTTAAAATGGTTATTTTTACAGAAACATGTATAGGCCTATTTTGTGTATATTAATTATTTGGGAAATGATTTAGTGGTCAAATAAATGTTGTTTGGCAAGTTTTGAACTTGTTAATGAATTAGTATTGTGCACTTGTCCTGTTGAGTATAGAAAATCATCACATATCACATTGCATGCATCCATATATTTTTGCTTGTATTTATTTTGTATGTGATTTGGTGCTATCATTTTATGTGTAGATTTTGGTGCAAGTAGTGATTGTGAGGATTGTAGCTACTCTCCAAACTACCAAGGCAAGTGGTGCTTCATGATTTTATTCCCATGACTTTCAAATATGCATTAGAAATATTTTTGCTAGACTTGCATGGATAAATATTTGGTCTATATATGCTATGCTTGGGAAATCCTAGTAGTTGTAGAATTGCTAGAAAATTTCTAAGTTAAGATGTTTATCTATTCCATGCTTAGCCTAGCTAGTAGCAACCAAGGGTGGTGAAATATTCATGCTATGATAAAATATTTCTAAGTCTTTGTACTTGTGTTTTGCTTAACAAAACAACTAAGTGAATGAAACACCTGGGTGGAATGGAAGGAAGGGTTTATGTTGAGTCGTTACACAAGGCCCATTTCTATGGTTTACCTTGTGTATCTCACTTGTGGAAAGCCACCCAGGTACAAAGGGATTTGAGATGCCATATGTTAAGAAGCTTCTAGTGCCGCCACTTGGCAATACGGGCTCTGCTTGGATCATATAGGTTGCAATAACTTAGCCATTTGGACAGTTGGTGGTAGTGGGATTGATAGGTTGGAGCGCGTCCATTTGGTCTAAGGGAATGCTTCTGAAGGGTCCTGTCTTGGTGAAAATCAAGTCTTGTGGGGAAAGTGCACAACGTCTGCGGATGGAAGAATCTAAGTACTTAGCCATGTCCCTGGTATTGGACAACTTGAGCATCAAGACATGGAAGCTATCAAGAATCTCCTCATCCCAATTTCTAAGTAAAACTTGTGGTTGAACAAGGGTGAAGGACCCCAATGTCTATTGGTGGTTCCTTGGGAAAATTTTTGACAAAGAAAAACTTAGTGTTTTCAACTAATAGGCAAAACCTATTTTGAGCAAAGCAAGCCTAAGCTACACTTAGCCAAATTACATATAGTATCTAGTCCACCAATATTCTACTAAGGTATCACTTGCCAATACTATTCCAATGTATTGACCCACTGTGGCTGTAACTTGTGATGTTGCAGGATATTCTGATGATGATTAGGAGTCATGAGTCTACACTCAACATGCTTGCCTGTGGCACATGAAGATGAAGACTTATTTATCTATTTACTCATTTAAACTCTTGTACTAGGCCTGTGGCCATGGAGTTGTAAAAGACTATGTTTGTCTCTAGAATGGCTGTAATAATGACCTTTGTTTCTGTGTACTTCATCTTAAACTGTGGATGCTAGCATTGATCCAGGGACTAGCATTGCAATCATAGGGATCCTTTTCCTTTATAAAGGAGGGATCTTACAGGCACGCTCTCACCGGGACATATTTGTAAACTCGATAAATCTGCATGGGTTGAAACTAGCAGGTCATGTGTGGTACTCTCGTCTCAGTTCAAAACTTGATTCACTTGGTTTTACTCAATCCAGGGGTGACACTTCTCTTTTTTTATACAACAAAGGGGAGTCTCCATCTTCATGCTCATTTATGTAGATGATATTGTTGTTTCTAGCTCCTTAGGGAAGGTGGTTGATGTTATTCTTCATGATCTTGGACTAGATTTTCTTCCCAAGGATCTAGGATATGTACGATTATTTTCTTGGGATTGAGGTTAAAAAGGTACATGGCGGTATTATTATCTCACAAAAAATATGAAAATGATTTTCTTACCCATGTGAATATAAAGATATGGAAGCCTGTCGATGACTGATGGCAGGGTCTTGAGTGAAGATTATGCTTTCTATAGGAGTATTATTAGGTCTTTGTAGTATATCACTTTGACTAGAACAGACATTGAATTTTTTTGTACACTAGGTTTTTCAGTTTCACCATGCATCCACTAAAGTTCATGGGACACATGTTTGGCGGATCTTGTGATACTTACCGGGTACAATATCACTTGGATTGTGCATGGGTTCATATGATTCTATCTTTGTTAGTGCCTTTTTCGATGTGGATTGAATGGGTGTCCATATGACAGAAGGCCGAAAGGTAGTTTCACACTTTTCTTGTGATCAAACTTGATCTCATAGATTGGAAGGAAACAAGCAACATATTTTTATGTCTAGTATAGAGATTGAATAGAAAGCACTAGCAAATGCCATGGTTGAGATCATATAGGTGTAGTCTTTTCTTATTGAATTGGGAATATAGTAGTCTTGAGCCGCGTGTTTGTGGTTTGATAATATTGGAGCTATATACGTCTCTTATAGTCAAGTGTTTAATGCTATAGAAAATCATATTGAAGTTGATTATAACTTTGTTCGAGAGGGTGGCCCAAAAGGTATTGTACATATGATTTATTCCTTTAGGAGATCAATTGGTAGACGGCTTTACAAAGTCTCTTGCTACACGATGGTTAGTGGTATTTCGTCACATTATTAACTTAGATAAATTATGATTAAGGAGGAGTGTTAAACAATGTAATGTACATAGTCATGTTAATATCATGTATTTGTACTAGGTCGATGTCATACCACATCATGTATAAGACATGTTTGTGTACGACAAGGACACAGATCCTTTGTATGTCAATCTCGTATATAAACACCACGCTGCCCTAGTCCAGGATAACACTTCCCATAATTACTAATAAGGATAAGATTTTCATAACTGTTGGGCCATGCAGAGATAAAACAAAACTTTTCCTCTAACATGGTGATCCCAAGATCTAGCTGAGGTAGAAGGCAACGAGGTTTACCACTAGACGCACAGTTGCGGATTACTGATGAAGCGCGTCAGTTGATGCAGTGCAGTACTCACGATCCGATCGTCCTGGTGCTGATCACACAGCACCTCTGCTGGTATCCACACGTACAAGGAGGAGCGCCGGCGGCGAACTGCTAGGTTCGTAACGACGGCTGGACTGCTGTGGAGATAGGGTTTCCAACACATGGAATGTTCTAACCGAACAACGATTAACCTTTCTGGGTTACGGTGCTCCACTATATATAGGGAGTGAACGTGGGATCTGCTCGCGCGACCCATTCACTAAAGCCCATATAACACTAGTCACCGTGAGTCCAACTCACTAACTCAGTCCTAATCCGGTTTAGGTCCAACCCAACCAGATTACAGGTTCAGATCCAATCCGAACTTGCTCCCGCTCTTAAGTGTGTGACCCCGCAGGCTCATGGCTACTTAGACACCATTGGAGTCCGACTCTCAATCGATCAGTCGGTAGCGGCTCCTAGCAGAACGTGCCGACTCCCAAGTACCAAAGAGTCATGACGACTTTCCTTTCCAATGCGACTTACGTCCGAGTCCCTTTTGTCTCACGATATACCTTGTCAGACTATAGGCGAATAATTGTCATCTCTTAAATAGTCCGACTCTCTTCTCGATCTGAGATAAGTGATTCACCCGACTAACTCTTAGTCAATCGCCTCGGCTAACGCTTAACCGAGTCATGCATGGCCATGCTTTCTGAATCATATCTCACGAGAGGGTCCAAAGAATATCTCTCCAAGTGGAGGGGCAAAATCTCATCTTGGTTATTCACATCACGCAGCTTGATTCTCAGTCGACCGAACTCTGCCTTTATAACTGCCCAGTTACGGATCAGCGTTTGACAGAACCTAAGTCTGTGATCCTCAACTCGGACTATGCAATAACCTCAGGTCTAAGGATTACATTGATTGAGATATACAAATGACAACTTGTTCGTTGTACCTCAATATGGGTCAATCCGACTTGCTAAACTCTTTAGCCGAATCTGTGTAAGTTGGAATAGCATCTCCATGCTCATGACAAGTGGAACCGAGTCATCAAGCCAACTTTCACATTGGTCTAAGTTGTGTGTCCAGCACAACTTCGATGACCAAGGATATTTAGTACAAACAACATGAATGCATAGTTGCATAACCGAATCACATATTCAATGATACACATCAGATGTTTATACAAGGACTACTTAATATCTTTATGAATACAATGGGAAATCTCATCATACATGATTGCCTCTAGGGCATATTCCCAACAATAACATCCTTGAAGTCACCGATGCAAACAGAAATACACTGATGGACAAGATATGTAAAGAAGATCATTTTCCCGTAGAAGAAAACACCAAATAGACTCTCAATGACAGAACCAGAAACACAAACCTCATAGGCTCCCCAACAAAGTCATGACTGGGCAACCATCATCGATAAAAAATGGAGCAATAGGACCAAAACGCACAACCATTCCATCCGCTCCTCAACTTAGTGCCAACCAGATAAATTGCAACGCACATAGACAAAACAGTATCCACCACTCCAAGAGAGCAACAATCAACTGATGCCCCACTCTCATCAACCCTGCTAGCAAGATCAGTGTCGCGCGGTGTACATGGGATGAAGATACCGTATCCTTACCCTGCTGAGCACCTCCATCGCCACCATACATCATATGTCGGTTGCCAAAAACATTACTTTAGGGACCTAACCACAACACCTAGCATAGATTCGAGGTCCACACCCCTACCACTACTAGAGGGACAATGAGAGGAGCTGGAAACCTGTTGATATTGATTAGTGTTTAGGAGAGGGCTCTAGCTTTCAGAATCTTAGTTAGTACTTCGTCACCTATATGCAAGCTTAAAAGTTGCATTCTATACTAGCACATGCAGACTAGTAACATAAGAACCCGATGTTTACAGTAACTTGGACTTATAGAATATTATGAACATCCATACACATAGGTATGAGACTCATAAACACTATTCTAGCTCAGCAGTGTTACATGTATAGAACGTACATATTATCATATATATATTTGATGATGCATAGTCATACATGGGGTTAACTCCCAAAGTTCATATTTCATGAATTTCACCGGGAGAAATTTGCATGTCATGATTATAATTATGGCAACATTTTGCAAACCATTTTGAGATAAAGAGTTAAACTCTTAAGTGTCTAACGATATCATTATGAATATCAAGATTATAACAATTTTAAATGCTAAATAGTTACTAAAATACCTAAAGTTCAGAAAATGGCTGTTGGAGAACACTATAGGAAGAATAAACAATAAGTATTGAATAAATTTAGAACAACCACTACAAAAATACCCCTTGGCCATCCACCGACACTTCTTTTGACGACACAAGACAAAAATGTCTGCAAAAAGTTTTTGACCTAGCAAATGAGCATTCTCGACGCCTATAAGAGACGGTTAATTTTGTGTCGTCATAGACCACATACCTGAACATTATCATTTTGTGGTAGGTGACACACAAGAGTGGCAATTTTTAATGTCGCGCTTAGGCAATGGATGCATTCAATCGTTTCCCGTCCATTATAAGTGACACTAAATGTTTGAGTATGGTCAAACATGTCCCACTAGCTAGTCATGTCTCGCTGACATGTGTGTCCCACTATTTGTGATCCTTTTGAATTTTTATCTACCCCACAAGATCAACACCCTTTCGCACAAGGGGAAACAATAAAAATCAAGATTTGTGATCTGAAGAATCCCATGGCCCCTGTCACCCACTGCACACCCTTTGTACTTCTTCTCTCCACTCTAAAAGCTAGATCTTACATCACTCTCATGTCTCAAGGAGTAACACAAGATCCCATCCCTCTCCACTAGTCTCCATTACTAACTCAAGATCCCATCTCTCCCCACTAGTGTCTATTACTAACCCCCAAGATCTCATCCACTTTTCCCTATGTAATGACCTCCCAATAAGCTAAAGCCACATCTGACGATTCAACTATCATGCCTGTTCCACAAGGTTTCTTATTCATCCCTTCAACATATTGGGTTTCATTTTATTTGTTATTCTATCTCTTTGTTAAAGAATCTTAGTGATCTTTCAGATATGATAGGAGGAGGATGGTTGGTATATATATCCGCCTCAAGGAGGATGGCTGGTAGATCCATGGCGAGGTCTTCAACTTCGGATGCTACCTTGTGGATTGGGAGCTAGGTTGTGCATATCATGAAGATATTCTAACTCCGACGCGAGAAGAATCTGTATAGAATGTCAATATGCTCAAAGACTACAAAAGATGGAGTTTTTTCTTAATAGTCTCCTTTTTTAGTATTTCTAGCTAGTTCTTAGTTATAGGTTTAGATAGAAAGTTATGAACAAAAGAGCTTCCCTCTTAGAATTTTCCTATGCTTAAATATACACATAAAAACAGATGATGGAGACATCCATGTAATGGAATTTTACATCTTGAATGTAATGGATGAAAATAGAATTTTTATATCTTAAATATTATGGAAATTATTTGTTCTAATGGAAAATATTTGTTAGCATCAATTATGTATTAAGGTTTGTGACGTCGGTACGTGGATGTAACACGACAGAGTAATGCGCCTCAACTTACTATTACACAATACTAAAATTCCACCATCCTTCCGTAATGTGTACCGATGTGTACCCATATGGTGCTATGGAATATATGGCACATCGGATGACCATAAGCCGAGCGAAAAAAGAGCTGTCTATGCCTTTTTCCCGATGTAGTTATCCCCAACGTTATTTTGCCGCGACAATGCGATCCCACAGAGTACGCATGTTCCTCCGCATTAATAACCGCACATGCTCATGTGCATTGATGTAGTGAGCTAGAGTATGGAAAACGACTATTGGAGATATAGGAATAAAACCTAAAACCTAAAACCATTGGAAGCAATCCTATAACTTTTTAAATGCATTCTATAAAAAGCAAAGGACATTCTGAAATAACAAAATTTGAACCCTGCTACTAGTGAGGAAAAAACATGGCACACAAACAGAATCCATGATACAACCAAGAAAACGCTTGTAGACTAAACTTTGGTTACTCGGTCTAAACTCCCCCCAAAAAAATGATTAAACAGCTGACTTACTATGACGTTTGAACTGAACCACGAAGGAGGTTTAAACCACCCTTGCATAAAGGGTAACAAAACGTAACATCATTGCCTCCAACAAATCTTGGAATCACTAA
This sequence comes from Avena atlantica, assembly GCA_910589765.1. Classification (NCBI taxonomy): domain Eukaryota; kingdom Viridiplantae; phylum Streptophyta; class Magnoliopsida; order Poales; family Poaceae; genus Avena; species Avena atlantica. The sequence continues at coordinate 524,435,980 of OU342739.1, read as the reverse complement.
AGTTTTTCTGGTTTAAACCACCATAACATGTCTAATTAATAAGACAAACTAGGAAAGCTCTTAGAAAGAAATATCATCCCAAAAATGTTGAACAACGTCAAAGAATTCGAGCACTCACAATTATTGTAAGCACCCCAAACTAAAAAACCTAACAAAAGAACATACATCTTATTCAAAGGTTATCCCTTTCTATCCTATAACCGGTCCCAACACCTTGAGACTAGTTAAACTTGGAAAACCTAGCCAGGAATACCTCTTTCTTGCGCTTCTACCCGAGCTTGGACACGAAGATCATATTTTATACCAAGAAGAATTTTTATTTTAATCATATTCACTTGGTAAAGATTTCAAATACCTCCCCCTTAATCCTTATAGGAAGCACTATCGATAAGACAATTTGTTTTTACCCATCATACTTGACGAGCCTTCATGCTTCAAGATATGTCTTCACCTAATCCACTATTTCAACATGCACAACTCTATGTCATCATTTACATGTTCTCATCACCGATGACGGGAAGCTTGACAATATCAACATCTTCAACCTTCCTTTGGGGACCATCCTTGTAGTAAATACCATATAAGTATTATGACAAGCATCAATGCACTTTGATAACCATCAACAATCTACCGCATCTCCCCTTGAGATTTTATGATGATATCATTCTATCAATGTTCAAAAATGAAGTAAATATAAATCACCAAGCCATTAGAGTATGTCCCTACCATGGTATCTCAAACCTCTCCGTTCACCCCTGGTGAAAAATACAAATATCTGCCGAATCGGTAGAAAGTGGGTCCAGTTTGAACTACATGTATATGATATAATGCTCAGGATTTTTTCCAAAAATCCTTTTTATACTCACAATATGATGTTTCTTCAGAGATCCAATGCAAGTTTAGCAAGGCTCATCCCCTAGGTAAGAATCTTCATGCCCGTTGTTTCAAAAACGGTCCGAACAATAACAGTCACATGGTGTCATATTATGTGACATAGTTGCTAGGAAAAAATACCAAACTTGGTATATTGATTGCTTCTCAAAAAACCTTCTCAAAATGAGAATCACGGTAAAGTTTGTGATAATGTGCCTATATTGTGTAGGCATGTGCATCATGGGACGGCGAACAATGTTGCAGGAGGAAGGTTTCCTTTTCTTCATACGGAAAAGCCATTTTCCATTTTTCGAGTGCCAAAAACAGAGCGTTTTATGAAGCAACCACCATAGGAATAATTCAAAATGCTACCACCCTATAATTTTTATAAAAATACTAGACCATCATACATGGACAATGTCCCAACCGGGGTATTGCAAACCTTTCCGTCCACCCCTAGAAAAAATAGAAATGCCTGTCGAATCAGTAGCAAATGGGTCCGGTTTAAACTACATGTACATGATCTAATGCTCATGATATTTTGAAAATATCATTTTTAGACTCACAATATGAAGTTTCTTCATATATGCAGTGCAAGTTTAGTGAGTCTCATCCCCTAGGTAAGAATCTTCATGCTCGCCATTTTGAACATAGTTTGAAACAAGCATAGAAAATTCAAAAAACGGCCCGAACAATGTAGAACATTCGCAAGGTGTCATATTAGGTGAAATAGTTGCAAGAAAAAATATCAAACTTGTTATATTGATTGCATCTCAAAAAACATCTCAAAATGAGCTATCATGTTCGAGGTTTCATAGCTTTCGGGCCAAATGACCAATGTTATGCCCAGAATCGTGGCATAGTTTGTGATAATCTGTCCATATTATGCACACATGAGCATCATGGAATAGCGAACAATATTGTAGGAGAAAGTTTTCTTTTTTGTCGCACCAAAAAGCCATTTCCTATTTTCCGTGTGCCAAAAACAGGGTGTTTTGTGAAGCGATCACCAAATAAAAGTTTCAAAATTATACCACCCTATTTTTCAAAAAATACTAGGACACCTTGAATTGAGAATGTCCCAATCGGGGTATCTTAAATCTTTCAGTCTATCCCTCGTGAAAAAGATAAGGCAGGAAGTGGGTCAGATTTGAACTACAGGTACATGATCTGATGCTCATGATTTTTTGAGAAAATCATTATTAGGTTCACAATATGCTATTTTATTAGAGATCCACTACAAATTTAGTGAGGCTTGGCCCCGAGCTAAAGATTTTTTAGAATCCTCAAATTCAAAAGGGAAATTTTGATATAATTGTTTAAAGATTTGAACACTATTAAATAAATTTTATTTAAATAGACATGATACATGATTAAAAAGATGATAGGGATGTCATATTTGTATTCTTCATATTTTTCTAATCTATTTAGACATATTATTTGTCGAATTCCGATTTACAGATTTAAATATATGAATTATTCCATATTAAATAGAAAAAGACAAAAAAATATTTATTTTATTGTTATTTGAATTCAAGATTATTATTACTTATCCATTTTTGTTTACTTAAATAATTGTTTAAAATTTTAAAAACAAAGGTGTAACACCATGGTCCAAGGGTAAATAGAATCTGTATGGTAGTACTATTAACAAGGCAAAAAATATTGATTGGAAGCTCGTCCGAAAGGACAGAGAAGTTAAGCGTGCTGGGGCTAGAGTAGTGTGAGGATAGATGACCGATCAAAAAGTTTGACCATGAATATAATTTAAACGGAGATTAAGCGTACTTAGAGTTAAAAAGACGTACTTAGAGTTAAAAAGACGCTTGTAAGATTAACGGGTCAAATAATTGAAAATTTTGAATTTTTTTTGAAAAAAACTAAGCCGGTGCCTGTCGGTGTAACCGTCTACGCGGACATCAAATGAGTTTGGACCGATGGGACAGCAATTTAGCCTATGTCGACGGCCAAATCCGTCGGCTTGGTGACGCATTGCTGTAGTGATCGACTCCGTAACAAGAGCTTGATATATCGTATGATAGGCATTGAACGTTCAGTACAGGGTCGCGTATTGGCATATCAGACCTTGTGGGTTTGTTTTTGGGAATACATTGTTGGAGGAGGAAGGAGGGTCGGCCGGTGATGGGATTGAGGAGAGGCGACAGCGGCAGCTAGAGAGGAAGAGGATTGGCTCTGGATAACATGTTCGTTGTAGAGATAGGTTTGGGAACGATGTGTACCCTCCTAGGGGCATCAGTTGCGTGTTAAATAGTCCGAAAAAGCCCTCTGTATGGCATATACAAAGCAATACGTGTATAGGGTGAAGTACTACTCCATACCTAGTACGTATAGGAAATAGAAAACAAATTACATCTAAGAGTGACAACATGCCTATAAAATGCACTTCCCTACTTTCTCTGGTGCAATAAAAACAAGGGGAGGTGGTGAGGGGAAGAACCCCACCGCAACTAATGACCACCGACGATAGAGGTGGCGAGGGGCCTGGAAAGATCTGCGGTTGGGATTTCTAGGTCATGTCGTTGGTGGAACACCATGGCAAGGATATTGATCTCCAGATGAGATGTAAGTATATACGACACAAGCATTAGTTTATAATTTATTTACTATATGCAAGTCACTCAAGCATATAGTTCGGACAAATGATGGTCGAGTCCCAAGAAGCCCTTTAATTAAAAAATGAAATTCATATTGTTAAGAAATCTAAAGAAGTGTGGACATAGTCAGATCATAACCTAAAAGTGTGCAAAATTTCCAAAGTTTTTTATTCTAGACTACACAAAAACAAAAAAAATCTTATAAATTATTTTGTTGTGAAATACACTCAAATCCACACTTTTGTCTATTTTGTGTAGTCTAGAATATTAAGTATTTCTCAACACGATTTTACATGGTTGTAGTAGCTAGTACACATTATTGACTATACATGCCGGACTTTTTTTTGGAATATTTTAAAACTTTGCAATATGATGTTTGAAAATTTTAAAAATAATGTGCACCCTATAGCTCGGCCTCCATTTCATATTTCGGAAAGTTTCAAGCCATAATTTATTTTTGAGAAAGATCTGTGCGTTAGTAGTATATTTTGTCATCTGAGAGCTTATATAGCTCCCTGCGGCGGCCGCAGGCAGCGACGCTCCCGAAGCGGCGATTGATCGGACTCGGACGTTCTACGTCTTCATCACGGGCGCCGACGCCGGCGAGCAAGAAAGATCAGCAGGATATAGGTATCAGCTATCCCTTAGATCTTAGATCTTAGATCTTGCTCTAGGATTTACAGGTTATTGCCTGGCAGCAGATCTAATATCGAGCCAATTCCATTTCGTTCTCGTGTATATATTGTCTTCCAAAGTTCCAACGTAAGGACGAATCGAATGATTTTGCATGCAGTGTACGCATCTGTACGGAGGAGCGGGACTGGCAGGACCTCCTCCCCGAGGTCATAACCAAGGTGTCCGAGTTCGCGCTACGCTCCGACGTGACGGACTACATCCGGCTGCGAGCCGTCTGCAATCCATGGAGGAGCGCCGCCGACGCCAACCCTCAGAACTGGGACCCGCGCTGCTTCCCACGGAACTGGGACATAAAGAAAGGGGATACGCGCGGCGATAAAACCAGGTTCGTACACGTTCTCACCGGCGCCTCCATCTGGCTCCAGATCCCGCCGGAGTACGGAAAGGTTATTGCCAGCGCCGAGGGCTGCCTGATCCTTGCCTCAGACGGGCGCTGTTGCGAACAGAAACTGCGCCTGTTCAACCCGGTGACCAGGGCCGTCGCTTATCTGCCCGATGTCCCATGCGGGAGCGAGGTTTATGCTGCCGGATTCGTCTACGGCGGCGAGGATGATCCTGATCCCACCGTGGTGCTCTGCGTGGCGCATCACATGAAAACGATCGTGTACGCCAAGCCCGGCGACACCGTGTGGCAAATCGTCCGCGACGAGGAGGACGACGGCGAGCTGGAGCCGTATTCCATCGATGGTCTCTCCGTGGGCGGTAGGTTCTACGTCCCGACCCCCACAGGGAACGTGCGGGAGCTGAAGCTTGGGCAGGAGCCTCACCTGGTGTACGTGGCTAAGCAGGAGGCTCGCCACAGGCGCCCTAGCTACTTGGGCGTGACGTCCTCGCTGGCAAAATATCCTGACAACAACGCCTACGGCGGGATGGTGCTACTGCGTTTCGATGGCCATCTCTTCGAGGTGTTCCGGGTGAACTTCAAAGATGGCAAGGGGAGCCTTACCCTGGTGGAGGAACTTCACAGATGGCAAGGGGAGCCTTACCTTGACAGGGTCCTTCTCCAGTGGTTAACGCTGGGCAGTAACTCCAGTGACTAGTTCCCAGCTGAGCTCTCACACAGAGAAGATGAAGATGTGCTGAGATCTATTATCTATTTACCTTTAGTTTTGAAACAGCCATTGGCATACAGTACTGGTGGTGTTCCTTTAGTTTGCTATATTGAACAATTTGCTCTCAGTTATCTCTATGTATTCGTGTAAAACATTCAGTTTATGATTATGTCTGGATGTGTTCAGCTGGGTTGACTATTCTATTTCTCAAACCGTGTGATCTAGCAGGGGGATTACACTTGGATACCTTGTTTTATGTCTCTTTAATAGGCTCCAGCTGATCATTCTAAGTTGTTGTTTTTTTGCATGTGTAGCCTGTTAGATTTTTATGATATACATTTATACCTGGACACGAGCTGGCAAGCCCCGCGAAAAGCTCGGTCTGAAAATGGCGAGCCCGAGCCAGCTCGACATCGCCGGCGAGCCGGCCGGTAGAGGACCCAAAGAAAATTATGAAGCCTAGGCAATCTTTAAACTCCAAGCCTTAAGTTACTATTTAGTAGTCAAATAGGGCCTCACAATTAAGAGTTGGTGGAGCATGATGTCGGAGGGCGCATCCCCAAACCGCAAAGCTTTGGCCTCTCTCATCTTGCTTACCTTGTGGGAGATTTGGAACGAGAGAAAATGTTAGGGTGTTCCATAACAAGAATGTGCCATCTTTTGTTGTTTTAAATAAGATTAAAAAAGAGGCCCGCTTGTGGGTCTTGGCGGGTGCTAAGCACTTGGGTGAAATGATGCCGGGAGAGTAGGTCTTGTAATATTTTATGGACATCGTTCTTTGTTTTTTAAACTTTTCCTTAATTTAATAGATTGGGGCAAAGCTTTTGTCCCTGTTTCAAAAAAATAGTTTAGTAGTCAAATAGCCATAAGATTAGGCCGCGCGTCCGGCCGGATGCCCGACAACTGCCAAGACAAAAGGGACGTTGGATACGCCACTGAGCTCGGCCCGAGCTTCCGACAAGCTCGGTCCAGCTCGGTGCCGCTCACGAGCTCGCGGTGATAGGACACTGAATGGTGGAGCCATTTTCCTAGGCAGTCGTAGGTAGTACGGGACGGCGCCGCCGCCGGCAGTTCGGGACGACGTGGCGGCAGGAGCGCGGGACAGGGCTAGTGCGGAGCTAATGAGGGGCTAGCACGGCGGCAGGGGAAATGCGGGGCTAGCGCAGCGGCGGCACGTACGCGCGAGGAAGAGAATGGTCGTTTGTATCTCCATGTCTAGTAACTTGGTCCATCTTGTGAAACTAGCCCATCGTCTCTCATTTCAGCCCACTTATAATTTGCAAAAAATTCACATGCCAAATGAGCCGGACCGAGCCGAGACAGGCTCGGCCCAAGCTCATTGCGGTCCAGTACGTGAGGGTCGGCTCGGTCCAAACAGATCAGCGGGCCGAGCCCAGCTCGGGCTAGCCTAGAAAGCTCGGGCCATGCCCAAAAGCCCGCGTTTTATGTCCAGGAATATATACATTTTATATATTTTATTTCGTCGCTTTTTCTTCGGTGTCCCCCCTCCTCATCAAAGTTTGACAAACAAAAACTCATGGATGTTCAGGATTACAAGATGGCGATTTGTTTCGAGGACCGTATGAATCCACGGGAAACCCATATGGTTCGCTTATACGTATACTCATTGTTCACATATACTCACGTTCCTGCGGGAGGAGGAAATCGGGAGGTATATGCATGATAGCAGGAAAATTTTAAAACGTGACATGCAAAGACGTAGATCGTGATAAGGGGAGATGGGATCAGCCGGTAGAAACGTGGAGTATGTCCAACTCGACCAAGTACACCTATACAGAGGTATACATGACCTGGATATGGGTTTGACAAGTCAAAACAAAACTTCCCCATGCAAACTTAAGTTTGTGGGGGAGGGGAGGGGGACACTGAAGCACACCTCTTATTTCGTAATATTTCTTGCAGAAAAAGTCCTTTGTAATTTCATACTGAAGATTACATCACCCTTTTTTGTAACGACTTTTATTTTTCCCATATGATCAATAAAACATACTTGCTCTTATAAAGTTTTAAGATAACATGAAAATATAGTCCTGCTAATTTACCTATTCTTTTGTTTTCGAATTCCATGAATCAGACTCCCAAAACTGTGTAGGCACTCCTTTGTATTGCTACTAAATAGCTAGCACGACTCTTCAAAAGGACATATAATTAAAGTCCAACCCTTTGCCTATAGATGTTTTCCCAATATTTATATTTGATATTTAATGATCATATTTGTGCTTTTTGTAAACTACTTTCATAAAGGTTTATAGTGTTTAGAAATTTTACCAAGGGATATTGTTTGATATGAATAATGATAGTCTAGTATTTTCATAACTTGCTCTCAGTAAGTTTGTTGTAAAAATATCGGGTACAACTTATTAAAAATATTTCTATTTCTATTCCTTTTCCATAATAAATGGAACAACTTTTCATTCCATGGAGTGAAGATTATGTTGTTGTCCGATGTTTTATCTATTCCTGTTGTTTTTGGATGATACGAATCAAAGTGGCCACCACAGTGGCCTACCCTTTGTTGCCGCTCCAATTCTATGAAGCATGACATCCTGTAACGTTTTAATACCAAAATACCAGGATCCGGTAATTTAATTTGTATGTTTTTTTTAACTTGGAGGGTCAAAACATTAGAACCCAATGTTACACGAAAGGGTCTGTTGGACTACAACAATAACTAGTTTTACTTACGACATTCATAAATTTCAACCACTCACCTTAGGTGTATAATTACTTGCGAGATATATAGTGGAGATCAGTGTCCAGTTCTCCTTTTGATGATGTTTTTCTAGATCACATTTTTTACCTAGTGCACTATACATTCTACCTGAACATACATTGTAAATAGTTATGTTCGTCTTTTGTTCTTTGCATTTCATGTGTACGTGATACTCATAATTTGAAGTAACTAAATATGGCATACATTCTTCAACATGTTGCACATGACTAAGTGGCTGCCGGGAGGTCGCTCTGTCGCTGATACCTTTCCCATTCTGGCTTCCTACGCCCGGGACTCTGGTGTGACTATGTGGCCCATGATATACACGGCAATCGCTAGATTAGAGACATCCATGGCGGCATCTCGACCAATGCTATGGGTCAATATCTGCACCTGTGGGATCTTGTAAACATGATCTAGCTCGACCAGGCTGTGGAAGACAAGCTTGTCTCGAAGATCTCACCGGATGGATGTTTCTCTACCAACAATGCGTACAATCTCTTCTTTGCGGGCAATGTGCCTTTCCCGTGTGCCAAGGCCATTTGGAAATCCAAGGCTCCGCCCCGATGCAAATTCTTCATGTGGCTTGCTGTCCATCAGCGCTGTCTCACGGTGGATAATCTGCAGAGGAGAAGATGTCCCTGCTCGGCGACCACCTGCCTGCTTTTCCTGTCCGAACCTGAAATATGTACCCATCTGTTCGTCCACTGTCAGTTCACGAGTCAAGTGTGGCAGCTGATCAGAGACGGGCTTATAGCTCCTATGCGACGTCTTTACGTGGAATTGGAAGGAAAGCGACATCGTTGTAAACAATAGCTGGCATGCGACGGTTGTGAGGCAGCAAATAGCTCCCGTGCGACACTTCTACTTAACCCCACGAGACCGTCAACGAATTCGAATCAGCTGAGCACAGTAGGACCCACAGCCTCTCCACGTCACGGCGGAACTCACCTGATGTCCACCTCATATCGTGGGACCCACCCTATGGTCGAAGAGAGCCGTTGGCCCCGATCCGTCCCCGTACCTGAGCACTCCCGCCACCGTTTCAGCATCTCATCCCCTTCTGTTTTCTTCTCCGGCGAGCAAGTGCGGCAACGCCGGCGAGGGATGTCGAGCTCTGCTTCCTCCCACCGCTCATGGCCTCGGTATGGTGCGGTGCCGATGAGGAGGTGCCCCAATTGCCCCCGTACCGCGCCCCTGAAGCGGCTTGTCACATCCACCGACAAGAACGGCAACATTGGTCGGGAATTTGTGAAGTGTGAGAGCAAGCCCGAGCCGGAAAAGGTGAGATATGAGTGTTCCGAGCGCCAATTTCTCGCTTTTCTTTCGAAATTTCATTCATTTCATCGAATTTGGGATTTAGGGTTCATCTCTGCGATTTCAGGAACTGTCAAAATGTGGGCATTTTGAGTGGCTTGATGAGTACATCGAGCGAATTGGGGTGGAGGTAGCATCCTTGGAGCTCGAAAACCCGTCCGTGGTGGAGCAATTGGGATGTGGCAACCCCATTTCCGCTGGTACTACGGTGGATGCGGAAGTGAAGGCCGAGCTAAAGAAGATGAACAAGCAGCTAAGGCAAATCATCGAATTGAAGAAGCAGGACAATCTGATGGCCGGTTTTTTTTATTTTTGTGTAATTTCTCTCGGATTAGTTTATCTCCTCATCGTTAGTCATTAGACAGCGCAGTCAGTGTTCGAGTGATGCTTTGTAATGGATGTAATGGTCTATGTCTTTGGTTTGAATAAAATGCAACACAAATTCGGGCTAATTTTGAGTTGCTCTGTTTTCGAAATCAGTGTTTCTTTAGTTTCGTCAGTTTCGTCAGTGTTCCTTTTATCAGTGTGCAGGGGGCGCCCGTGTGCAGGGGAGGGGGAGGGGTTGAAAAGTAAAAAAACAGTTGACGAGGATTGAAAAAGGCCAGGCCCAAATATAACTTAGCCATGCCAAAATGGACGTATCCAGGCCCAATAGTAACTATATGTTGATTGGGCAAAAAAAATGGTACTCACGTTACAATCTAAATAGGAACGTGTGGATCTGCAGATACTCGTGCTCAGGTTGCAATCTTTTTTTTTGCAAAAGTAAATATATAAATGAAGTCCAAGGACATCCATTTAACTAACATAACTTGGGCGCTCCTTTAACTTATGTAAATATGTAAATGTTTTATTTGAAAATGAACCATGTGTTGTATGAACTTGTTTTTGTGTCTTTTGTTTTACACACTTGTAAATATATAAATATTGCACGAGTATTATATGAACTTGTTTTTTTGTCTTTTGTTTTATACACTTGTAAATATATAAATATTGCACGAGTATTATATGAACTTGTTTTTGTGTCTTTTGTTTTATACACTTGTTGTTTTGGGTGTTTTGACAAATGACAATACAATAAAACACAGATTACAATGAAACAAGGGATAGATAATACTGGGATAACATTACTTATATTAGATAGGGGGGATCGATAACATTACAATAAAAATAAAAAAGTACAATAATATAGAAGGGGCGGAATAGGCGCCCCGCCTAAACCCTGGGCTAGCCCCTAAACCCTAACCCCCTACTCCACGGCGGTGGAGGCGGTGCCGGTGCAGCCGCATTCCACGCCGCCAGCCTCTCCCGCTGGTCCCGCTTCCGTTGCTCCTCCCGGAAGGCCCGGCCATTGGCCTCCCGTTGCTCCTCCTCCTGCCGTCTGCGCCTTTTCTTCAAGGAGCGCTGGGCCTCCTTCTCCTCCCACCTGGCGATAGCAGCCTCCTGCTTTGCCTCCTCCTTCGCCGCCTTAGCCCAGTAGGCTTCGGAGGGGAGGTCGCCGCCGCCGGGGAGGTTGGGGACGGGGTTATGGACGATGGGGCCCTGGTCTCCCCAGGGGCAGGGCGGGGACTTCTTCTCCTTCTTGCCACGCTTGGGGCGCGTGGGCGCCCGCTGCTCCCACCACTGCTTGTGGTCCGGGTGGTTGTCCTCGTCGCTTAATTCGGTGTCGGAAGGGAGGCGGAAGGGGGAGGTCGCCATGGTCGGAGTGTTTGGGGGGGCGGCTGGGAGGAGGCAAAGGGACGGGCTCGAGGTTGAAGAGATGAGGGGCAAGATGAGATGAGGAGGCAAAGGCGTTTTGCCTATTTATTGAGGGCGGGGCGTGAAGGGCGGCGTGGGAATCCAGCGTCGCGTTGGCGCAGACGCCGAGACGAGACGCGTGCGCTGCGTTGCCCCTGCATGCATGATCAATGCGAAAGAGACGGGAAGCGGGGCAGCGGGCGTGATCAATGCGAAAGAGAGAAAAAATAGCTAGGATGCGACGCCCCCGCCCCTGCATGCATGCATGTGCATTAATGCGAAAGAGAGAAAAAACGTCCAAGGTAGTTGTTTATTGGCAGTGAAAAATAAAAGAGAAAATATAATTTGGCCTTGATTTACTTCGGTAATAAATGCAGGAATCTAGTACCAAGGTACTCGTTCGTTTTTACACACGCAAGAAAAATCGGTAATAAATTTCGCTGCCGTGTAGACACGTCTTTGCCGTGTGTCAAACGCACCGGAACACGGCAAAGACAGTCTTTGCCGTGTGTAACTCAGAAAATACACGGCAAAGTACGTGAACACGGCAAATTTCTGAAAATGAACACGGCAAAGAAATATACACGGCAAAGACCCATAAAGGAACACGGCAAAGAAAATACATTCGGCAAAGTTGACAATGGCACACGGCATAGGTGTTATCACGGCAACGAGGTGGGACCCGTGACCCCACAAGTCCATTTAACGGGAGGAGCTAACGGCCGTAGACGGTGGTCTCTTTGCCGTGTGCCCTTGCCGGTCCTTTGCCGTGTGTATTCGGTAGTACACACGGCAAAGGCCCTTTGTCGTGTGTATTCCGTAGTACACACGGCACAGGGCCTTTGCCGTGTGTATTTCACGGTACACACGGCAAAGTCTTTTTTTTTTTTTTTTGCCTTTTATCACATTACTCTTAGGAAAATCATAAAAAAAATCATTCTAATTCAGAAAAATACAAATAATATATCAAAATTTGCAGAAAAATAAGATCTATCTATGTACACTCAAAAATTAGATATTTATATTGAATAAGAATCTTCATGCTCGCCGTTTTGACCATAGATTTAAACATGCATAAAAAAATCAAAAACGATTGAAACAATGCGAAACCCTCGCGTGGTGTCATATTATGTTACATGGTTGCAAGGAAAAATATCAAACTTGTTATATTGAATATGTCTCAAAAAAACCTTCATAAAATGACCTATCTCATTCGAGGTTTCCTCGCTTTCGGGTCAAATGACCAATGTTATGGCTAGAATCAAGGCATAGTTTGTGATAATATGCCCATATTGTGCATGCATGTGCCTCATGGAATGGTGAACAATGTTGCAAGAGGAAGTTTTTATTTTCGTCGCACCAAAAAGCCATTTTCAATTTTCTGAGCGAAAAAAACAAGAGATTTTATGAAGCAACCACCAAATGGATAATTTAAAATGCTACCACCCCATTTTTCAAAAATACCAGACCACCTTAAATGTACAATATCCCAACAGGGGGATCTCAAACCTTTCCGTCCACTCCAGGTGAAAAAGACAAATTCCTGCCGAATCGGCAGAAAGTGGGTTAGATATGAACTACAGGTACATGACCGGATGGACATGATTTTTTAAAAAAATCAATTTTAGATTCACAATATGCTATTTCATCAGAGATCCAGTGATAGTTTAGAGAGGCTCAGCTCCGAGCTAAGAATCTTCATACCCGTCGTTCGACAAAGTTTGTCAATAGTTTTAAAGAGTCATAAAAAATTCAAAAACGATCGAAACAATGCGGAACCTTCGCGTGGTGTCATATTATGTGACATGGTTGCAAGGAAAAATATCAAACTTGTTATATTGAATATGTTTAAAAAAACCTTCACAAAATAACCTATGTCATTCGAGGTTTCCTGGCTTTCGGGTCAAATGACCAATGTTATGGCTAGAATCAAGGCATAGTTTATGATAATCTACCCATATTGTGCATGCATGTGCCTCATGGAATGGTGAACAATGTTACAGAAGGAAGTTTTTCTTTTCGTCACACCAAAAAGCCATTTTCTATTTTCTAAGCAAAAAAAACGAGAGATTTTATGAAGCAACCACCAAATGGCTAATTTAAAATGCTACCATCCTATTTTTCAAAAATATTAGACCACCTTAAATGGACAATGTCCCAACGGGGGGATCTCAAACCTTTCTGTCTAGTCCAGGTGAAAAAGACAAATTCCTGCCGAAACGGCAGGAAGTGGGTCAGATATGAACTACAGGTACATGATCTGATGGGCATGATTTTTTACAAAAATAATTTTTAGGTTCACAATATGCTATTTTATCAGAGACCCAGTGAAAGTTTAGAGAGGCTCAGCTCCGAGCTAAGAATCTTCATACCCGTCGTTCGACAAAGTTTGTCAATAGTTTAAAAGAGTCATAAAAAATTCAAAAACGATCGAACCAATGCGAAACCTTCGCGCGGTGTCATATTATGTGACATGGTTGGAAGGAAAAATATGAAACTTGTTATATTGAATATGTCTCAAAAAAACCTTCACAAAATGACCTATCTCATTCGAGGTTTCATGGCTTTCGGGTCAAATGACCAATGTTATGGCTAGAATCAAGGCATAGTTTATCATAATCTGCCCATATTGTGCATGCATGTGCCTCATGGAATGGTGAACAATGTTGCAGGAGGAAGTTTTTATTTTCGTCGCACCAAAAAGCCATTTTCTATTTTCTGAGCGAAAAAAACGAGAGATTTATGAAGCAACCACCAAATGGCTAATTTAAAATGCTACCACCCTATTTTTCAAAAACACTAGACCACCTTAAATGGACAATGTCCCAACGGGGGGATCTCAAACCTTTCTGTCCACTCCAGGTGAAAAAGACAAATTCCTGCCGAAACGGTAGGAAGTGGGTCAGATATGAACTACAGGTACATGATCTGATGGGCATGATTTTTTACAAAAATAATTTTTAGGTTCACAATATGCTATTTTATCAAAGATCCAGTGAAAGTTTAGAGAGGCTCAGCTCCGAGCTAAGAATCTTCATACCCGTCGTTCGAAAAAGTTTGTCGATAATTTAAAAGAGTCATAAAAAATTCAAAAACGATAATAAAAAATGCAAAACCTTCGCGTGGTGTCATATTATGTGACATGGTTGGAAGTAAAAATATCAAACTTGTTATATTGAATATGTCTCAAAAAACCCTTCACAAAATGACCTATCTCATTCGAGGTTTCCTGACTTTCGAGTCAAATGACCAATATTATGGCTAGAATCAAGGCATAGTTTGTGATAATATACCCATATCGTGCATGCATGTGCATTATGTAATGGTGAATAATGTTGCTGAAGGAAGTTTTCCTTTTCCTCGCACCAAAAAGCCATTTTCCATTTTCCGGGCACAAAAAACGGGGGGGTTTATGAAGCAACCACCAAATGGATAATTCAAAATGATACCACCCCATTTTCACAAGATTATATGGATGTCATATTTGGATTCCTCACATTTTTCTGATCGATTTAGACATTTTATTTGTCGAATTCCGATTTACGAATTTAAATATATGAATTATTCCATATTAAATAGAAAAAGGAAATAAAATAAAACCATTTTATTTTTTATTTGGATTCAAGATTATTATTACTATTCATTATTGTTTACTTAAATAATTGTTTGGAATCTAAAATTGAGATGTGTGACATCATGGTCCAAGAGTTAATATCATTGATATGGAAGTATTAGCAACAAGGTATGATTTCTTTCTTGGTAGCTCATTCGGAAGGAACGAAGAAGTTAAGCGTGCTAGGCCTAGAGTAGTGTTAGGATGGGTGACCACAGGGGAAGTTTGATTATGAGTGCAATTTGACATAATATTTAACATACAAAGGGTTCAAATATTCTATATGAGATTATCAAGTAAATAATATTCAAAAAAGTTTGAAACTAAATTATTATTTTTATTTTTTAAAAAAAGGCAGTTTCTTTGCCGTGTACTTTTTCCACGAGACACACGGCAAAGACAGCTTCTTTGCCGTGTACTTTTCAAGAAGACACACGGCAAAGACAACTTCTTTGCCGTGTATTTTTCAAGAAGACACACGGCAAAGAATAGACACCGTCATCTCCGCGGGAACCGTTATCTTACTTTACTTTGCCGTGTCTACGCATGAGACACACGGCAAAGCCTTTGCCGTGTCTTATTTAGAAAACACACGGCAAAGGGCCTTTGCCGTGGCGAACGTTGCCGTGTGGCATTTGCCGTGTGTATACACACGGCAAAGCCTTTGCCGTGTTCCGAAAGGCCTTTGCCGTGTCTTTTGCCCACACGGCAAAGAGCCTGTGTGCCGTAGTGTGGAGCCGTATTCCATCGATGGTCTCTCCGTGGGCGGTAGGTTCTACGTCCTGACCCCCACAGGGAACGTGCGGGAGCTGAAGCTTGGGCAGGAGCCTCACCTGGTGTACGTGGCTAAGCAGGAGGCTCGCCACAGGCGCCCTAGCTACTTGGGCGTGACGTCCTCGCTGGCAAAATATCCTGACAACAACGCCTACGGCGGGATGGTGCTACTGCGTTTCGATGGCCATCTCTTCGAGGTGTTCCGGGTGAACTTCAAAGATGGCAAGGGGAGCCTTACCCTGGTGGAGGAACTTCACAGATGGCAAGGGGAGCCTTACGTTGACAGGGTCCTTCTCCAGTGGTTAACGCTGGGCAGTAACTCCAGTGACTAGTTCCCAGCTGAGCTCTCACACAGAGAAGATGAAGATGTGCTGAGATCTATTATCTATTTACCTTTAGTTTTGAAACAGCCATTGGCATACAGTACTGGTGGTGTTCCTTTAGTTTGCTATATTGAACAATTTGCTCTCAGTTATCTCTATGTATTCGTGTAAAACATTCAGTTTATGATTATGTCTGGATGTGTTCAGCTGGGTCGACTATTCTATTTCTCAAACCGTGTGATCTAGCAGGGGGATTACACTTGGATACCTTGTTTTATGTCTCTTTAATAGACTCCAGCTGATCATTCTAAGTTGTTTTTTTTTGCATGTGTAGCCTGTTAGATTTTTATGATATACAATTATTGCATATATTTTATTTCGCAGGATTTCTTCCAAAAAAACTTTGTAATTTATACTGAAGATTACATCGAACCCTTTTTTGTAACGACTTTTATATTTCCCATATGATCAATAACACGTAGTTTGTCTTATAAATTTAAGATAACATTAAAGTATAGTCCTGCTAATTTACCCATTCTTTCGTTTTCGAATTCCATGAATCAAAGTCCCAAAATTGCGTAGGCACTCGTTTGTAGTGCTACTAAATAGCTAGCTCGACTCTTCAAAAAGACAGATAATTAATTAAAGTCCAACCCGGCCTTTGCCTATAGATATTTTCCCAATATTTATAATTAATATTTAATAACCATATTAGTGCTTTTTGTAAACTACTTTCTTAAAGGTTTATAGTGTTTAGAAATTTTACCAAGAGATATTGTTTGATATGAAGAGTTATAGTCGTCTAGGATTTTCATAACTCGTTCATGGTAAGTTTGTTGTAAAAATATCGGCTCCAACTTATTACAAATATTTATATTCCTTTTCCATAATAAATCAAACAACTTTTCATTCTATGGAGTCAAGATTATGTTGTTGTCCAATGTTTTATCTATTCCCGTTGTTTTTGGATGATACGACTCAAAGTGGCCACCACAGTTGTCTACCCTTTGTTGTCGCTCCAATTCTATGAAGCATGACATCCTCTAACGTTTTCATATCAAAATACCAGAATCCCGTAATTTAATTTGTATGATTTTTTTTAACTTGGAGGGTCAAAGCAACAACACATAGCCTCAACATTAGAACCCAATGTTACACGAAAGGGTCTGTTGGACTACAACGATAACTAGTTTTACTTACGATATTCGTAGATTTCAACCACTCACCTTAGGTGTATAATGACTTGCGAGATAGTAGAGATCAGTGTCCAGTTCTCCTTTTGACGAAGTTTTCCTAAATCACATTTTTTTTACCTAGTGCACTATACATTCTACCTGAACATACATTGTAAATAGTTATGTTCTTCTTTTGTTCTTTGCATTTCATGTGTACGTGATACTCATCATTTGAAGTAACTAAATATGGCATACATTCTTCAACATGTTGCCCATGAAAATTCATAATAAGATAGTATAATAACTTCCATGCATGTCTTCCTGGCGTACAAGGTATGCACACAATCGACTAATTAATATTCCACCAGAAATCTTGCTTTATAAAAGCAAAACCAAAAAGGCACAACAATTACATGCTTTGGATGTTATCTCCTTTCTATTCCATGTATAGAATAATTGTGAGACAATAAAGAGTGTCTAAACCCTCACTAGTTTGTCCTCTTCATTTTTTTAATATTTGAACCTCTGACTGTTCAAAAGATGTCATCCCATGCATCCGTTTAATGCTAAATAGTCAATGTATCCATGGAACCGCTTCGTATTTCTAATAACCCCGATGATGTTTTCTTACAACACATGTTGTCTCAAGATACCATCACAAAAACTTATTATTCTTTTATTTTTTGCAATCCTTGTCTTCTTGCATTGTCGTTTTGACTGAAAAAGAAAAATGAAGATTAAACACTTAGAAGTTATGATATATGATAACTCACCACAACACAGTGCTTATGCATGAAAAACTTGTTAATTCGTTTCGAACAAGAGACACATATGTTTTCCTGATCCAATTCTTTTAGTATTCCAGTAGGCCACCGTTTCCAGAAACATCAAATGGAGTCCGAGCTCTAGGGATCTGTATATTTGTAGAAATTTAAAAATCATCATTCAAAAAGTTTCAAAAAATTGTCAACAATATTTGGATATATTAAATGATGTATATTACAAGCTTGCAAAATCATAGCATGAAATACTTAGTATTCTATCCTACACAAATGACAAAATGTGGATCAGCATATTGTGAATAGAGATTTTTAAAAATAGAACGTGTAAGGTTTTGTTATTTTTTTTGGTAGAACAAAATAATATGATTGTGCGCTTATAGGATACACCATTGACTATATCCATACTACCTTGTTTGGAGTATTTTAAATAAAGTATGATTATCAAATTCTTCGAAATCAAGGGCTCCCTTAAGCTCAGACTCCAATTTTCCACAGTCACCGTTCCGCACTATATATGTACACACATACTTATTGCATGCAGTCATAATTCCATCACTATTAAAATACAGAACTTTGAAGAACTAACTAATTGCACACCCCAAAAAGCGATCCATCAATCGGCACTTTAGCTATCTATCAAAATCTTAGTTTTCAAATTGAAAAAGGTCCAATGCCATATATTAAGTAGAACAAATTAAACCCTAACCAAATCACCATTATACAATTTGAAAAGAACATACAAGGTATTAAGGTGTTGAGACCTTCTTGTTCATGCCACCGGTGGCATGCTGTGAGCCGATCTTGGGCTGCCTTTGAACCTCCAGGGTACATTTGGTAGCTTGCATACACCCGAGGCAGGCCGGTTGGCTATGAAAACGGGCCAATTGGTTGCCTGTAGCATCCCCATGTTGTGGTCTTCATGCATCTTAAAGCAGGCTAGAGCCAGGCCTAGTGATAACGCTTGATTCGGCAGTTTTTTTGGGACCTGGCTCGGGCTAGCAAAAATGAGCCGATGCGGTGCACTGGTGGGATACAGGGAGGGAGACGCCGCGTCGCTTCCAGGCCAGCCGCCACAAATCCCCTCACTGCCCACTCTTATCGCTCACTCTCCGCTCTGCAATGCGGTCACTCCCCGATTTGACAGTGCCGTTCCCGGTGACAAATCCGTCACACACCATTATCGTCGGCGATGAAGGGCTTAGAGGGAGACTCTGGCATCGAGTCTGTCACTCACCAGCGACAGTGGTCTTAGTACGAGACTCCGGCGAAGAATCCGAACAATGGCCGTAAGATCTTCCCCCTTTCCCCCCGAGCCATCTAGACGGTAGATCTACACGTGGAAGGTCATGGTTAGGGTTCTAGATGCCATGCATTGTAGATCTGCACCGATATCCCCTGGTCTAGTTTTTTTTGATTTGGGGATGCTGTTGCACCATTACAAGGACGAGTTGGTGTGATTTATGCTTTCTTTCTTCGGTAGTATGCACCATTGATTTGTGTATCAAGTAAGGTATACCTGACAATTGTTCGTGGATGAACATTTGCCAATGATTACTGGCTAAGGGCACTTTCAGGATGAGGTGATTGAACCAGGATGTGTGTTCAATGGTTTGTTCATTCCGCCAGGTTCACTCAGCTCGTCTCTGAAACCGGTGTTCATCTGTTGCCACATGAAATAATTATGATAACTGCAAGTCAGGCGCTATATGAGGCAATGTTTCCTCCTTTATGAATTACCAATGATTAGGATAGTTCCACATGCGACAACTTTTTATAGATGAGATTTAGTATCTAGTATTTTTGCCCAAAGTGGAAATTTGTGCAGGATCCTTGGTACTAAGGGGTCATCTATGGATAGATGTTTGATTGTTGTGATCTTATGTCCCTTCTATGTTTGCTACGCCAATGATTACAATTGTCACACAATAGAACTTCAGAGATGTCTGATCGAACCTTGTTGTATTACAAACCCTGTATTTGTGCATCTGATTTGGTTCGCTCACGCCATACCTGAAGGTGACATGCATTTGCCACATTATGTGTACAACATTGGCAAATATGAGGCAACAAATTTCTAACTCATTCATTTGCTTTGTGTTCATTTCTTTGACTTGTGTTGATTTCTTTGCTTTGTGTAGATTGCTTTGCTTTGTGTTCATTGCTTATCTTTGTGAGTCATTGCAATCTATCAAGATCGGTGACCATGGAAAGGAGCCTGCCGGTGGCTCGCACAAGAGGGCCAAAAAATCAAGAATGCCTCCCAAATTTGGTTCCTATGATGAGGCAGTGACCCCTACCCAGTTCAACGAGTTGATATATACCTGCACTGGGATTTCTTCCTATCCCAGAGGCATTCAGGACATATTTGAATAGTGTCCCTGACACAACCACTCTGAAGCTGACGACTGCCTGCCGATGGGACATCACGATCTCAGATGTCAATGGTAAGTCTTGCTTTGATCAAGGTTGGGCACCTTTTGCAGTAGATCATGAACTGAAGATCGGTTACTTGTTGACCTTCAAGAAGATGTACCCAAAGATTTTCAAGGTGTTCATATATGACTTCACTCAAGCCGAGGTTATGAAGAGGTGCCCTGAGCACCCTGAAGCTTTCAGGATGATCGTCGAGCAGCAGTGACTTCTATTTAGATGAAGTAGTTCTAATTTGTGTGTGTGGTTGAGAACTAGTAATTTTTCGTGCGCTCTTGTGAACTATCGTACATTTGTGTTTATGTCTTTTTTAGCGGTATCCTCACCTCTCTCCAAAAGAGGTGACCATATCAGTAGCTGAAAGGATCGTATGGGCACCTAGAGGGGGGGTGAATATGTGCTACTTCAAATTTTATTATTTTTCAAGTTAGGGTTTGACAAGAAAGGTAAATTCTCTAGAATATGCAACTATGGTGAATTTACCTATATGTCAACCATGCACAATCTAGCACAACACTAAGCAAGTACAAGTAAGTAAAGAGCGGTAAAGGATAGAAGTAACCAAAGGAGTGGACGCGGAGACACAAGGATTTGTTTCCCGTAGTTCCTTCATTTTGAGGGAAAGTACGTCTACGTTTGGAGAGGGGGTGGTTTCAAACCACCAACGCCACGAGAGGCCTCCCTTGTTCTCTGATGAACCTCACCCCAACGGGCTGGTTATATCGGCAACCTTCGAGGTGGAAGCCGGAACCTTTACAACAAGTTTGGGGCACGCATCCACAACTGAATTGGAGGCTCCCAAATACAAGCAAGCTGTCAATACAAATCAAAGACAAGCTTATAAGAACCAAATCAAAGTTAGGGTTTCCAATGAAACACTAGAGCTTGGGGGCCCTCAAGTGAATGAGGGGGAAATGAAGATCTCTCTTGGTGAAGATGTAAATCAAGGCCTCCTCCTTCGATTCTCCAAAGATCAATGAATTTGGATGGTTGGATGAAGAGATCTTGTAGATTTGGTGGCTCTAATGGGGTTGGTGTTCTTGAGCAGCTCGAGCAGCTGGAGGAAGAAGATAAGGGTCCCTTTTTATAGGCAGCCCCCTCCACGAACCGTTTTCTGACCGTTGTAGAAAAGTCAGACCGGAGATTCCGGTGTCTCCGGTCTACACCGGAGACTCTGGCCAATCTCCGGACTAGCCTCCGGACTGCCCTTCTGATTGACCCAGGGCAAACCTGCCCCTGCAACACCGGAGACTCCGGTCTTCCAGCACCGGAGACTCCGGACTGGACAAAGTCCGGAGACTCCGGAGTAAGCTCCGGTGCAGGCTCCAGACCCCTAGTCAGAATGTCCTAGCCAGATCCTGGGAGGCACCGGAGACTGAACCGGAAACTCCGGACCACACCGGAGACTCCGGTCTTGGCAGACCGGAGACTCTGATCTGGAGTTTCCAGAACAGTGGCATATGAATGTGGTCTTTTCCCAAGAGTGTGGGTGCAGTTTATCAAATGATAATACCAACCTGTGGACAATAACAAACTATAAAATGATCTACTTGTTGTTAACGAACACTAAAAGTGATTATGACAATAAATTCCCTTTCAATCTCCCCCTTTTTGGTGTTCGATGACAACAAGTGATTTGCATGGAATAATATATAAATGTGGCTCCCCCTGACTATGTGCAGTAAGATAATGAAGTAAATCATGTAAAGAAGATAATATCAACGATAGCACACATAGATCTCACATGAGTTACAATAGGTGTTGCACACAAGCACATATTCATAGACACACATAAGAACAGCAGATAACACACATAAAGTTCAAGTTCGAATATCCAAATAAAAGGCAAATAAAGGCAGATAGTCGCAAATCCCAAATCCCATGCAAACCGATGAGAATGTCTTCTCCCCCTTTGGCATCGAAATGCCGAAAAAGGGAAAAGACCTACACTAGCGCCCCAACAACTCAGTAGTCATCGTCATCCTCGGCATCCTCAACCTCCTCCTGGTCACCATCATCCTGATCATAGTCATCATCATCGTCTTTAGGGACAGCAGGCCCTTTGCCGTGAGGGCGAGAAGAGGAAGAACCCTGGTATCCAAACCCTGAGATGACATCAGCAAACGTCTTCCAGTCCACCAGACTATCCTGTTGGGCATTCCATGCCCTAAATGAGAGGGTATGATCAGACTCTGTGGACGGCTGAGCCCCATGCTCATCATTGTATTCATCCTCACCTTCCTCGGCCCCCTGTTCCTTGATCTCTTTGAGGAGCTTCTCAATGCGGCAGTTGCTTTGATAGGATGCATGCTGCTGCTTGCGTATGTCGACATTCATGCAACAAAGGGTCCTCTCCCAAAAGCTGGCCTTCTTGACCCTCTCATGCACATAGTCACGAGTCATAGAAGGCAAAGGGGCATTGGAGGCATTCTTCCTCCGAACTCTAGGTGGAGAGGGAGCCCTGTCCATCTCAATCTCCTCATCATCATCATCCCCATAGCGACGCCTTTGAGCAGGCCCCATGCGCCCCTTCTACTGCAGAGAGACCAGGGTGTGCTCAGTGATGTGTGGTGGTATGCCAAGTGGAGAATCATGCTCCTGGGAGTTGATGAGCCTCATCACCAAGGGTGCATATGGAGGAGATTTCTTGTACAGAATCGCATGGAACATCTCCTCGAAAATGAAGTCCATCACATCAATAGGTGCAGCCTCAGCCTCAGGTCCAGCATTGAAGGTCCGGTGAGTATGGTGCAGGAGGTTGACAAGCCCACCCCTAATAGCATCATCATTGCTAGCACTGGGAGCAATGGTGTGACGGAAGATCCTCAGCATAAGGTTATAGAGGGTTTTGAGTCCCTTGGAACCCCCCACAACACCTTCATCATACAGAGGTGCCAGCTTCAAGTTGTTCTCACCCAAAGCAGCTGAGTGCATGCGCAGTCCCACAGGAGTGGATACTCCATGGAAGGTCTCAAAGATGACATTGGCAAAGTCATGAAAGGTAGCCGTGCAGCGAGTAGTGCCAGTCATCCACACCATGGTCCTGTCAAGATTAGACCCAAGCACAACTGTGGCATAAAACTGCTAGACAAGGTGCACACTATAGTCTTTGCGCAGCTCCATCAAATTGTAGAGACCCAGCTTCTCACAGATCCACAGGGCATCATTGAAGTAAGGGCTCTGACGCATTTGCTCAACACTCATGAACTTCTGGGGGCAGAAAGGTGATCTGGTGAGTACACCATACACATCCTTCATGAACATAGCCTGTTCTTTCCTCCAGTAACGAGGGTCCTCACTGGTACGAGGCAGCGCATAGAAATCTGTCTTCATCAGCTCACGGTACTCCTCTTTGGAAATTTTGGC
This sequence comes from Avena atlantica, assembly GCA_910589765.1. Taxonomy (NCBI): domain Eukaryota; kingdom Viridiplantae; phylum Streptophyta; class Magnoliopsida; order Poales; family Poaceae; genus Avena; species Avena atlantica. The sequence goes on along the minus strand of OU342739.1, from coordinate 524,412,493 downwards.
TAAGGACTGCAGATTTTCATACTTGGCCCTCTTGGCACGGTCCTCCCGTTCAGCCCTCTCCTGATCCCTCTTCATGTAAGCTGCATCAAGTGCCCGCTGTTTCCGGTTGGACGGAGGCACAATGAACTGACCCTGAGCTTCATCATAGCGAGGATTTCCACTTTGGGACTTGGCCTTGGTATGACGAGGACGACTAGAACCATCACCTGTGAACAGCAGTGAGGGAGATAGCATGGAGATGAGTATATATGTCCCAATGATGCAGTACAAGAGCTTTGATGCATTTCTGGACTATTTTGATTCACCCAACACGACCTAAGTCCGGAATCTCCGGTGAGGAGGCTCGGGTATGAGATGGGGAGATGCTGGTGAGGGTGAATCTAGTAGATCGGGCAATGCAACAAGGCTAAAGTACTAGAGTGCACGCAAACAAGCGATTCCAATGGACAAATCAGCAACAATCCTCAAAAAACACATCTAGGGATGAACCCTAGGATAAAAAGGAGAGGAAAGGTACCAGATCTGTCCATGGGATCAATTCGTCCGGTGGGAATGACCCAATGGAGGAGAGGGGAAGGTTGGCCGGCGGCACGGCGGATCTCGGGGGCTTCTTGACCTCCGGGGAGGATTTTTGGAGGAGGAGGCGACAGGTTTGGAGGTAGGGTACGGGGTGAAGAATGAGGAACTGCTGTACCAGTTCACCCCGTGCCCCCTTCTTTAAGTGACATAAACCGTCCAGACCGGAGACTCCGGTCTACACCGGAGACTCCGGTGTGTGTACACCGGAGACTCCGGTCCTCCTCGACCAAAAGTTCCAGGAAAGGTGTTTGGGGACATATATGAGAGATAGATGGTCTTTTAAGATAGGGATAGGGCTTGGGTTGAGACATCAAACTATGAAGAACCAACAAGAGCCATAGAAGTTCGAAAATCATCAAAAAAAACTCCAAGAGACTAAAATCAAGCAATTGACAAACATGAGTAAGTGCCAACCTCTCAAATGAGAGAGGGCGGTGGCTTAGGCCACCATATTTGAGTATACTTGGCTTGGCACCACGAAGATATATCTTGGGTCCATTACCAAAACTCATCATTAAGCTCACATATCACTGAATGATATTAAGAGGAATGATTTTGATTGCTTTGGGCATAATGGGGGAGGGATGGTCCAATCAATTAGGACCGCACTCCCCCTATATCCATGCCTGCACCTAAACCAAATATGAGATGAAACATAGGTGAGAATGCAAGAAAATCAAGTCAAGCTCCTTGAATCTACGACATTTAGTTCATTCCTCAAGTAGCAAAACCTTGCTTCATCAAGTGGCTTCGTGAAGATATCGGCAAGTTGATCTTTGGTTGATACATATGATAGATCAATATCACCTCGAGCAACATGATCTCTAATGAAGTGATGGCGAATCTCAATATCTTTTGTCCTTGTGTGCTCCACCGGGTTGTAGGCAATCTTGATGGCACTTTCATTGTCACATAGAAGAGGCACTTTGTCACAATGGACACCGTATTCCTTTAAAGTTTGCCTCATCCATAGCAATTGGGTGCAAGCACTAGCAGCTGCCACATACTCGGCTTCGGCGGTGGAGAGAGATATGCAATTTTGCTTCTTGGAAGACCAACATACCAAGGACCTACCAAGGAATTGGCAAGCCCCGGATGTTGATTTTCTATCATCCTTGTCCCTCGACCAATCCGAATCCGTGTATCCACAAAGAGCAAATGTTGAGCCTCGAGGATACCAAAGACCATAAAATGGGGTATGAACTAAATATCAAAAGATTCTCTTGACCGCCATTAAATGGCTTTCCTTAGGAGCCGCTTGATATCTTGCACACACACCTACACTCAACACAATATCGGGTCTAGATGCACAAAGGTAAAGCAAAGAACCAATCATAGACCGGTATACCTTTTGATCCACATCTTTACCATTTGGATTTTGTTCAAGATGAGTCTTTGTAGCCATGGGAGTAGGAGCTCCGTTCAAATCTTGCATTTTGAATCTCTTGAGCATATCTTGAGTATACTTGGCTTGATTGAAGAATTTCCCTCCTCTAACTTGCTTGATCTCAAAGCCAAGAAATACTCTCAACTCTCCCATTAAAGACATCTGGAACCTACTAGTCATAAGCTTTGAGAATTCATCATTAAAAGCTTTGTTAGATGAGACAAAGATAATATCATCAACATATATTTGGCATACAAAAAGCTCCCCGTTGACCCTTTTAGTAAAAAGAGTGGGATCGATTTTCCCAGCCTCAAAGCCACAGTCAAACAATAACTCTCTAAGGTGCTCATACCACGTGCGTGGGGCTTGCTTGAGCCCATAGAGCGCCTTATCAAGTTTGTAGACATGGTTTGGGAAGTTGGGGTCCTCAAATCCCGGGGGTTGCTTAACATATACCAATTCATTTAATGTACCATAGAGAAATGCACTTTCTACATCCATTTGTTGCAACTTAAATTTATGATGTGCCGCATAAGCAAGAAGGATACGAATGGACTCAAGACGAGCCACAGGTGCATATGTCTCTCCATAGTCAATGCCTTCAATTTGAGAGAACCCTTGTGCAACCAATCTAGCCTTGTTCCTTACTATGATTCCATGCTCATCTTGCTTGTTCTTGAATATCCACTTTGTTCCAATAACATTGCGGCAATCCTTTGGCTTCTGTACTAACTTCCACACTTTGTTTCTCTCAAAGTTGTTGAGTTCTTTGTGCATAGCTTCTAACCAATCCGAATCTTCAAGAGATTCCCACACTTTCTTTGGTTCAATCATGGAGATGTGTGCTTGGTGTTCACTGAACCTCTTCAATTGTGCTCTTGTGGAAATACCTTTCCTTAGATCACCAACCACATTTGGTAGAGAGTGGTATCTTAATTCCAACATTCTTTCCTTTCTAGCTTCGCGACGAGCGTGGATCTCCGTGTTGTTTCTTGGAGGAACCTCTTCATCATTTTGATCCTCATCTTGACAATCATCTTGACCTTGATCATCATTAGAATCATCCTCTACATTGGGAGGCAAGGATTGACCTTGGTCTTGATCAAGTGCTCTTCTAGCGTCAATTTGAGCTTGTCTCAAAACAGTTTTGTATGGATCTTCCTTGACAAATTGACTTGGCACCACTTGACAACCCGTCGAACGGACCAAGCACCCTTCTACTAGAGTTGTCACATTGATCATCATAATTGAGGGTCCACATCTTGTCTTTGGCTTGAGTCAATGTCCTCTTCGGTGGATGGAGCATGTTGAGGTTGTGAAGGTGAGGGCTCCACTTGAATGGAGCATAGTTCTTCTCGATCCGCCATAAGGGGTTCCTCAACGGGGCGGATATATCCCACACCCATTCTTCCTATGGCATCCTGAGGCATTTCATCATCTGCATCACAAGCATCAACACGCCCCCCTTGGGGACCATCATATTCTTCGAAGGTCACACTACAAGATTCTATGACGGCTCCGGAGAGCTTATCATAGATTCTATAAGTGTGAGATTCGAGACCATAGCCAACAAAAATACCCTCTAATGCTTTAGACTCGAATTTAGACAAACGAACACCTTTTATGAGATAGAAACACTTACAACCGAACACCCGGAAGTAAGATATGTTGGGCTTGTTACCGGTAAGTATTTCATATGGAGTCTTGTTGATTTCTTTGCGGAGGTAGAGCCGGTTTGAAGCATGGCAAGCGGTGGAGATGGCTTCGGCCCAGATGTTGTATGGAGATTTAAACTCCGCCAACATGGTCCTAGCCATCTCAATAAGAGTCCGGTTCTTCCTTTTGGCCACACCATTTTGTTGAGGGGTGTAAGCAGCGGAATATTGATGTTTAATCCCCTCATCACTAAGGAAATCATTCAAGGTGTAGTTCTTGAACTCGGTGTCGTTGTCACTTCTTATAATCAGCACGGGAACATTGTATTGCCGTTGAACCAAGTTAATGAAGTCGATAAAAGTCTTTTGAGTCTCACTCTTCAATTTGAAGAAATAAACCCAAGAGTATCTTGAAAAGTCGTCAACAATCACTAAACAATATTTCTTCCCACCAAGACTTGCATGAGATGGAGGACCAAATAGGTCCACATGGAGAAGTTCCAAGATCTTGGTAGACTTGATTCGGTTGTTAGGCTTGTGAGGAGCGTCATGCATCTTCCCTAGAACACATGCCCTGCAAACACGATCTTTGGCAAAGGAAACATTTTATTTTAGTCCTACAATATGGCCCTCTTTATGGAGACTTTGCAAAGTTCTCATATTGACGTGGGCTAGTCGTCGATGCCATAGCCAACCCACATCGGCCTTTCCGAATAAGCACATCGGACCTATAGTGGTTTGCTCCGAAAAGTCCACCACATACAAGTCATGTTCGACGTGCCCAACGAAAGCGACCTTGAGAGAATTGCTCCACAAGAGGACCACAATGTCAACATCAATAAAGACGGCAAAGCCCATCTTTCCAAGAGCAAGGACTGAAAGTAGGTTGTATCCAAGGGTCTCAAAAAGCATGACGTTCACGAGTGTAATGTCGTGAGCAACCACAACCTTGCCGAAACCCATTACCGTAGATTTTGATTTGTCGGCATATGTCACGGTGATTTGATCATCATTTGGCTTTAACTCCTTGACAATAGACAAGCTTCCGGTCATATGACTTGTGCAGCCACTATCAAGCACCCACTTTGACCCTCCAGAAGCATAAGTCTACAGAAGATCAAGCTAATTTTTAGGTACCCATTTTTCAATGGGTCCTCTTTTGTTAGCAACAAGGGTCTTGGGAACCCAAATAGACCAAGAAATGTAACCATCATAAGGGCCAACATATTGTGCATAAACATCACCATAATAATCACGCATTAGAACATAGTGAGGGTTAGCACTTCCCGCAAAGTCATCATGAGACTTTGCGGGTACCCATTTTTCAATGGGTCCTCTTTTGTTAGCAACAAGGGTCTTGGGAACCCAAATAGACCAAGCAATGTAACCATCATAAGGGCCAACATATTGTGCATAAACATCACCATAATAATCATGCATTAGAACATAGTGAGGGTTAGCACTTCCTGCAAAGTCATCATGAGACATAGTTTTACCACTTGTGGTCTTACTCTCCACAATGGTCTTGTTGGTCTCTTGTGCGGGCTTGGCCTTCTTCTTCTTATTGTTCTTCTTCTTTGTTTTGGAAACAAAACCAATGCTCCCTTTATCACCACTACGCCTTTGCTTGCTCAATAGATCATCAATGGACTTGTTGCCTTGTGGAAATGTGGCCTTATCAAGCTCCCCCTTCAACCTAGCATTCTCTTCAAGAATAGTTGTGCTACTAGATGGAATGAGGTTACTAGGTGAAGGTATATTGGCCAATTGAGTTTGAAGCGTTTCATGGGACTTTGTGAGTGACAAGAGTTCACTCTCCAAGGCCTTGTGAGCCTTGTTAAGCAAACTAAAGTCCTCAACAAGTTTTTCATGAACCACACCAAACTCAATCTTGTCCTTTTAGCCCTTTGTATTTAGCAATAGCATGATCACGCTCTTTGATGAGTTTTTTAACAATAATGTCATTGGCCTCATCAAGCACTTGAAGTTTTAATTCAAGTGACAACCTAGTTTCTTGTTCTTCTTCTAGAGCATTGTTTAAAGCCTCTAGCTCAATCATATGTTCATGCCCAAGTTTACATATTACATCTAGAAGCTCATGAGTATGTGAGAGTTGATCTAAGATGTTCCCAAAATGTAGCTTAGCATCACCTTCTAGGTTAGTCATAAACTCATAAAAGGCAATTAATTCCTTTTTAACATCAAGAGACATTTCATCATCAATTTCATCATTATCTAAGTGAGTAGAGCGGGATGATGAGGATACCTGCGTTCCTCTTGCCATAAGGCAAGTGACGTTCTTGGTGGAAGAGTTCTCATTTGGAGAATCGAAGAGTGAGAATGTTGGAGTAGAGGTAGTGGCTAGAGCAGCCACAGCATGAGAAGTTTCTTCTTCCTCTTCTTCCTCATCTTCATTGTCGGAGGAGTATTCTTCATGAGTGATCAAGACAATTTCTCCCGACTTCTTGTTGATGGGATTCTTTTTGATGAAAGGTTTCTTGTAAGGTGCCTTGAGAGTCTTCTTCAACACAAGCTTACCACCATGATATTCTCTCTTCTCATAGGGGCAGCTTGCCACAAAGTGATAGCGGTCACCACAATTGAAGCAAGTTCTCAACCTAGTGGTATTCTCTCTTTTCCCATTTGGATTGCTTCTCTTCTCCGTTGCATTTCCATCTTGGCCTTGGCGGGGTTCTTCCAAAAGTTCTTTGCATAGAAAGCCATATAATGACCATGAGCAATCTTGACTTCATCGGAATGGTCCATGGAGAGTCCTTCATCACTATCATCTTCATCCCCAAGGTCCACAACTTTGGCCTTAAAAGCAACATTGGCCACATTTCTCATACCAAGGGCACGAGCACGGGCATCTTTGGCATTCTTGGCGGCAACCTTGAAAGCGGCCATCTCTTTCATAACTTTATTTGAGGTCATGAGATGGTAGTTGTGTCTTCCTTGAAGGCTCTTCAAGTCGGTGGGCTCAAAAGGCATGAGTGCACTCACATATTTCCTTTTTATCCATGCATCATCCACATGTGAGGCACCCACATTTCTAAAAGCGGTGGCGGTGGTCTTGAGCCTTCGATACATGTCTTCGTGATCTTCACCTTCTTTCATGTAGAAGCCTTTGTCTTAATTGCTTAGGGAATCATATCGCTTCCTCCTCATACTCTCATTTCCAACAAACAACATAGTGAGAGCATCCCAAGCTTCCTTGTTAATGCTAAAGTGCTCAATGTGTGGATAATCCTTTGTCCCCAAACCTTGTTGAATCATATGCAAAGCAGTGGCATTGAGTTGACTATTGACAACCTCTCTTCTTGTCAAGTTGTTTGGATCCCCAATAAAGAGTCCATGCTCGATGATGTTCCATAGTTCAATGCAAGAGCTGCGCACATGAGTTCTCATTAGTGATTGCCATTGAGCAAAAGTAGCCGACTCTTCAAGCTTAGGTGGGTCACCCCTATTATACACATGAGGGTGTGGGATGGGAGGATCGGGAGAGTACCAAGAATCACGATGCTCACCCTTCCCCCCATCATGTTGTGTGGAGGAATTAGCGTTGTCTGGTTTACCCCCCACCATCATACCCTCGGGGATACTGACGTATTCCCCTTAGGTAAAATGGATGGTTGATCCTCTTGAAGAGATGGGGGTGATGAGCCTTCTTTGTCTTTAAGAAGTTGCTCAAGCATCTTCTTGACTTCGTTGACCAAGGAAGAGCTCAATCTTGTTTCCAAGTTTTTGAGATCTTCCATGGTCACTGGGGTCAGCTCACTACCACCATCCCCTTCCTTGCTACCCATATTCTCTTAGGCGGTAAAGCCCAAATAAAGAGCCGAGGCTCTGATACCAATTGAAAGGATCGTATGGGCACCTAGAGGGGGGGTGAATAGGTGCTACTTCAAATTTTATTCTTTTTCAAGTTAGGGTTTGACAAGAAAGGTACATTCTCTAGAATATGCAACTATGGTGAATTTACCTATATGTCAACCATGAACAATCTAGCACAACACTAAGCAAGTACAAGTAAGTAAAGAGCAGTAAAGGATATAAGTAACCAAAGGAGTGGACGCGGAGACACAAGGATTTGTTTCTCGTAGTTCCTTCCTTTTGAGGGGAAGTACGTCTACGTTTGGAGAGGGGGTGGTTTCAAACCACCAACGCCACGAGAGGCCTCCCTTGTTCTCCGATGAACCTCACCCCAACGGGCTCGATTCACCTTCCACTATATCGGCAACCTTCGAGGTGAGCCGGCACCTTTCAACAAGTTTGGGGTACGCATCCACAACTGAATTGGAGGCTCCCAAATACAAGCAAGCTATCAAGACAAATCAAAGACAAGCTTGTAAGAACCAAATCAAAGTTAGGGTTTCCAATGAAACACTAGAGCTTGGGGGCCCTCAAGTGAATGAGGGGGAAATGAAGATCTCTCTTAGTGAAGATGTAAATCAAGGCCTCCTCCTTCGATTCTCCAATGATCAATGACTTTGGATGGTTGGATGAAGAGATCTTTTAGATTTGGTGGCTCTAATGGGGTTGGTGTTCTTGAGCAGCTCGAGCAGCTGGAGATAGAAGATAAGGGTCCCTTTTTATAGGCAGCCCCCTCCACGAACCGTTTTCTGACCGTTGTAGAAAAGTCAGACCGGAGACTCCGTGTGTGTAGACCGGAGACGGTCTCCGACAGAGACTCCGGCCAATCTCCGGACTAGCATCCGGACTGCCCTTCTGACCGACCCATGGCAAACTTGCCCCTGCAACACCGGAGACTCCGGTCTTCCAGCACCGGAGACTCTGGACTGGACAAAGTCCGGAGACTCCGGAGTAAGATCCGGTGCAGGCTCCGGACCCCTAGTCAGAATGTCCCAGCCAGATCCTGGGAGGCACCACCGGAGACTGAACCGGAAACTCTGGACCACACCGGAAACTCTGGTCTTGGCAGACCAGAGACTCCGGTCTGGAGTTTCCAGAACAGTGGCATATGAATGTGGTCTTTTCCTAAGAGTGTGGGTGCAGTTTATCAAATGATAATACCAACCTGTGGACAATAACAAACTGTAAAATGATCTACTTGTTGTTAACGAACACTAAAAGTGATTATGACAATAAATGCCCTTTCAGCGGCGCTGCAGGCAACCAAACACATTGCTTCCTTGTGTTCATAGATGCATGTAGGCAACCAAACAACCACATTTCTGATTTTTATGGATTCAAAAAAGGTATGGAAGCTACCAAACGGGCTGCCATTCATGGCCCAAGGCCTGTATGAGGCTGACACTGCCCGACCGGGCCAAAAAATGCATGCAGGCTACCAAATGCGCCCCCAGAACACCACCGGAGTCGGGATTGTTAAACAATGTAATGAACGTAGTCACGTTACTCTCACGTACATGTCCTAGATTAGTGTTGTACCGCGTCATGTATAAGACTTGTTTATGCATGACTAGGACACAGATCCTTTGTATACTGATCTCATATATAAACACCACACAAGCCTAGTCAAGGGTAACGCTTCACATGCACTTGATACGAGTATCAGACACAGGTTCTTCCAATGCATCTAAGAAAAATCACCAAAACCATTTGAGAAGATCCTCCTTCCATGTCACCTAGTGATTCTTCCTAGTCGACCTCAACTGATGTAGATCCTCTCAGCGTCATCCTTTCTGGTAAGTTTAAGTTGTCTAGGAGAAATTTTCTACTATGGAAAATTCAGATCTTGCAAAATTCCATTCCACACAGCTTGAGGGTTATCTCGATGGATCAGTGTAGGCTACAGACAAGGATTTGAAGACCAAGGACAAGACAAGGTGGAGATAAAAGACCCTAACATTGTGTATGCAAGGTGGATCTTGCAGGACAAACAATTGTTTGGTTATCTTCCACGGAACATGTCAAGGGAAGTGATAACATACATGATCAGGAAAACTACTTTAGCAGGTGTATGGAACACAATGACATATATTTTATCCTCCTAGTCCAAGGCGCATGTGGTTCATCTAAAGAACAAAATTTGAATCAAACATGCAAGGAAAACAAGAAGGGCGCAGTCTATTTTTGTCAGATCAAGAGCCTTGCTGATGAGATGAGGACTGTCGGCAAACCTCTTGATACAGAGGATATTATTCGTATGTCCAGTTTCTCTCTTATGAGGATCGTTTGGAGTCACGAAACCCTAATGGTGATTATGTCAGTTACTGGTGGTGTTCCTTTAGTTTGCTATATTGAACAATTTGCTCTCAGTTATTCCTATGTATTCGTGTAAAACATTCAGTTTATGATTATATCTGGATGTTCAGTGCTGGGTCGACTATTCTATTTCTCAAACCGTGTGATCTAGGGAGATTACACTTGGATACCTTGTTTTATGTCTCTTTAATAGGCTCCAGCTGATCATCCTAAGTTGTTTTTCTTGCATGTGTAGCCTATTAGATTTTTATGATATACATTTATACCTGGACACGAGCTGGCGAGCCCCGCGAAAAGCTCGGTCTGAAAATGGCGAGCCCGAGCAAGCTCGACATCGCCGGCGAGCCACAAAAGAGAGCTTGGCTAGTAGAGGAGCCAAGAAAATTATGAAGCCTGGGCAATCTTTACACTCCAAGCCTTAAGTTACTATTAGTAGTCAAATAGGGCCTCACAATCAAGAGTTGGTGGAGCATGTTGTCGGAGGGCGCATCCCCAAATCGCAAAGCTTTGGCCTCTCTCACCTCGTGGGAGATTTGGAATGAGAGGAATGCTAGGGTGTTCCATAACAAGAATGTGCCATCTTTTGTTGTTTTAGATAAGATTAAAAAAGGCCCGCTTGTGGGTCTTGGCGGGTGCTAAGCACTTGGGTGAAATGATGCCGGGAGAGTAGGTCTTGTAATATTTTGTGGACATCCTTGTTTGTTTGTCTAACTTTTCCTTAATTAATAGATTGGGGTGTGACACCCCCGAGATCAGGATAAACAAATCCCAGACCTCCGTCTGACATAAGCTTAACCTTGAGCTCGAGGATATCCAGTGAAGAATCGATAACACAACAGTGACCCTATGACACAAAATTTATCACGGCAATCTCATAACTGAGCAGAGAACCAAATTATTACAAGCAGAGGTCACTGACCACAAACATCAAACAACGGAAGACAAATTATGCTATTAAGTATAGCAAACTTAACAAATGGCCTAAGAGGCCTGAAGCATAACGATGACGTCCCATCCCATAGATTCCAGGCTGCCGGCTGGGAACCCCAAGCTACTCGTCGATGTCGATGTAGTACCAAACTCATCTTTAGGAAACACTTACTCTACCAAAAGTATCAACAAAGCAAGGGTGGGTACATGGTGTACTCCACAAGACTTATGGCTGATGGAGTTGTTTTGCATAAATCTACTTTTGTTTATAAACGGGAGGGAGGAGAAGAAGCTCGTCTAGTCAGAATATTTTAAAAGGGGTTGAGAGAGCGACATCTCCAAAATATTGATCATCATCTTTTGATATCCACCAAGTCATCATTACCTGAACTAGGATCACCCCCTCGTACCCATGAGGAAGCATCCTTAAGCACACATTGATCGGCCAAGTTTTACGATTAGGTTAAAGTCCTCTATGATCTTAGAATCTGGTCACCAGGGTTCATAATCGTGAACACGGCTTTTAGAAAAGATTATTACCCTGTAGGGGTGTACAACTTTACCCACACGTACCAACCGACTCTTAATGCCAAGCAATTTGCCCTCTTCCTTGGAAGGCTGGCAGAGGGTGGTTAGCCACGACATTTACCTTGCTTTCGCCGAGACCATGAGTCACGCAATAAGTATGGTTCCGCCGTAACGGGTCAAATCCCAAAGTCGGTACTTAAATATGTGAGGCGAGGTTGGTTTACCAGGGGCACCATCTACCCCAAGCAACCTCGGCCACGCTTACCTACCTGTTATGAATGCACCTGCACCCGGCAAATCTTTCAAAAGGTTTTCTATGCATATGTCAAATGGGAGGCCCGAACTATGTGACTCATGGAATCTACAAGGCAAGTTAATCAGGCGAGGGGTTCCCAAGCCCCGTTTGGCTGTACGCTCGTCTCGGTTTCAAAGGAAAAGAACTCAGTCCTAGTGGTGGCGAGCATGGGACTATAAAAACCACATCCCACCGTGGCCTCCCATACAAGCCTTAGCATGTTTAATCTCATATCACCTCTGATATTATCTCATCATGTTCTCCTGTCATACTAGATTATCTGCATCTGATACATCATCTGGATGGACCAGACTCAATAGCTATGCATGGCTAAGAAGACACGGATAAGAGCTCTAGCAGTGCACACAAGCCAAACCTAGTTATGCTAGGAGCAGTGGATCAGGTAATATAAGCTCAAAGGGAGTAATGCGATAGATAGGATATTCTATCTATTGATAAAAGACCACTGTAGAATTGTGTGCATCATGGCAGGAATTGAAATGCTTTCGAAAACATAGGATTGTATCATGGTGGGGCTATGCTTGCCTTTGCCTGTCGATAACCAGAAAGCAGGGCTTCGACCATCTGGTACTTGACTTGATTACAACTGGTCAAGTATTGTCCGTCGATCTTCGAGGTTCGACGGTGTTAATCTCTGGCTTCGATCTCGATCTTGTATTCTACCGGAAGGAACCAAATACCGGAAATAAAGAGGGAAACAATGAACACATGGCATCGATGCAATTTTCAAGCAATGATGATGATATGCCAAGTTAATTTGCTTTCAAATGTAACCCTAAAGCATGCTCGACAACTTAATCGGGGTTCCGAGGGGTGCAAACCCTAACTCAGGAAAACTCCGGAATCATATGAGAGGGGTTGATTAGTTCTCTAATTAAAATTTTCATGAAAGTTGATTAACAATGCATGATTATATCTTAAAGAGGTAGGTTTCATTTTTCTGAACATTTTGATATATTATTAGTATTTTTCTGACTTATAAATAATTACTTATTGAATTTACAAGTTTAAACCATTTTCTGGAATTATTTAAATCGTTTTAAATTGGATTACTGCGCCAGGCTGACATCAGCACGATGGTTGAAACATTTTACACCGCGCCTGTGGCTAGCCACTGTGGCTGACAGAGGGCCCAGAGCCACATCAGCAGACACGCAAGCAAGTGGGACCGGGGGGGGTCTGGTTTGACCAGTCTGGCTGCGCTCGATGATGTCACGATGACGTCACCATGGCGTCACCGCGGGGATTGCTCCCAGGTTGAGCACGGATCGGGGGATTGGCTGCGCCTAGGCTCGATATTGGTCGCGTTCGACGCAGCGCAAGAAGGCGAACCAGAAACGGGCGGAGCAACCCAGAAATGGTCACCGGACCTAGTACTCTGGTGAGCGACGGCAGAGAAGCTAGTAGAGGCACGTCGCGCGGCACCTACGGCAAGCAATCGAGCAAACGGAGCTCACCTTGAGCTTTTGAATATCACCAGGATCACTATGAAGGGATCGGCGAAGCAAGATGAGCTCGAACGGCGCCGAAATTGACGATGATGGCTGCGACGGCCGACGGGAACGAGGGTTCGATTCGGTGGACTGCGGGCGCGCGGGGCTTCGTGACCTAGCTAGGGAGAACTAGTGCAGCTTGGCGAGCTCAGCGGTGGTCTCAGAACGGCGAGAGGTGGACGGAAACGGCAACGTCGGTCGGCACCTGCAAGTCTAGGGTTTCTTCTAGGGAAGAAATTGGGGAAAGGAGAAGCTACGATTCATCGAGAGGCTCGAGGGGATACTTGTAGACGTCGACGGAGGCGGTAGTGTGCATCACGGCGCCGGCGGGAATCATGGCACAGAAGGGCGGGGGAGGCATAGACAGCGAGCTGCTTCGGCGCGGCGGGAGGAAGACGATGATGTGTTAGATGGGTCGAAACGGTATGGGGACGCTGGTGGGCTGGTTGGGCCGGGAGTGGGCCACGGGAAAGGGGAAGAGGAGAGGGAGGCTGCTGGGCTAGGCCTGGCTACTCTCTGGTTATTTTTTCTTTCCAGTAGCTTTTTCTTTTCTGTTTTCACTTTTCCTTCGGTATTTTCAATTCAAATTCATTTTAAGTATTTCAAAAGATACCAAAGGGGTCTATAAAATATTTAAAATACTGTGGGGCCTTTTTATTCCATTTGGGATCCATTCATTTTGTAGTTTTCAAAATACATAAACCATTTGAAGTGTTGTCAAATAGAGAGGATAGGATTAGGGTTTAGAGTTTTATCTATTTTATTCAATGCACAATTTAAATGATGATGCTCATGAATGCACAAACCAAACCCCAATAATGATTAACTAAAAACAGTGGTGTTACACAGCTCTATCCCCCTTACAAGAATCTCGATCCGAGATTCCAAAGGTAGGAAGAGAGACAGAGAGAAAAAGAAACAAGGTCACTCTAAAGATAAGAGGGAAACACACTAAACAACACACGGAGTATCTCATGGTCAACTCATGGATGGAGTGTTCAAAAACAATTCTGAGATGACAACATGAAACACGTCAAGGTAAAGGAGGAAACATAAGGAGATGGTTTCAAATTGTTAGATAGTTGGTCTTCATAAGGATTGAGACCATAGAGCTCAAAGGTTTTGAAGCTTCTGAAGAAGAAATCTTCCAAGAGAAAGAACATAACACAGACTGCGATGAGGAACCTCTACTAAATGTCTTAAGTAGAGATATTAGGTTGCAGAGACATGGATCAACAAAACCAAGCTGTTGAACTACTTTTGACACAGAAGGATCACTCTTTCATTCAACAAAAGGTCCAAACAGAAAGGTGTTTTTTGTGGAGAGGACTTGTAAAAGTCACAAGAAACATGTGGCAAGAGAAACTACAGATTTACCAAAATCATGGTCACTCTTCGAACATGTTTAAGAGAACAAGAAGGAAACTCTTTAATTCATCCAGGGCTGTCAAAATCTTTGCCAAAGATCATGATATCACTTTACACCACTAGACGAATTGGTAAGAAGATTCCTGATAACACGAGAAGAGAGAAACTTCATTCTCAGACTTCAATTACTTCGCACAACAAGACGCTTGCCAACATAAAGGGTCTGGAGAATCGACTGAGAGACATTTATCAACACTACTTTAAATGTTCTCCTCGATGTTTGAGAAATCAAACATCAAGTAAAGGTCGGACTTCAGATACAAAGGACACCATAAGAACAACTCCTATAATAAATCATAGAAGAAGCCTCATGTAGAGTGGTTGTTACTACTAAATACAAGAGAATGTGACGGTAGGTCTTTCCGGCTAGTTGTTTCAACCATTACATTAATCTTGCTAGGTTTACAAAAATACCTATGTCAAAACCTTGTGGAACACTAACCATCGTTGCTGCTTGAGATTCAGCTTTGGTTTGTGAAATGCTATTTCAGACTCGGCATGCCTGAATAGAAAGTTTGCAACATTTTCCTCAAAGGTAAAGTTACTAGATTCTCAAGATATGGACTACAGTGTCAAGCTCCAAAAGACTGAGCTAGTTTGCTAGACTCATGTACTTGGCAACTTGTCGAGAGACAACTGCACATACACAAGGTACTAACAATAAACACACATGTATCCTTAAAGGAGAGAGAAAATCTTCTCGAATCCATGGCGACATCTTTCAGCATTTGCATGTGAATCAGAGAAGGTTACTTCTAACATACAGAACACATACTTCTAGATGACTCAAAGACGGTTCTCAAAAGTTTCCAACATTAATGCCCAATGTTTCACATGTATTCAATCTAACATGGAGAAGATAAGGATGTCATTGATGGGCTAAACAACAAACTTATCGAGACACTCCAAGAAGATGGACTCATATGTTGCTTGAACGAGACAACAATATTGGTCAGACCAAAGAACATGAAGATGTACTCAAGTGAGACATCACAAGAAGAAACACCATCAAGATAGTCCTTGGAACTGAGATTGATTTGACGATAACCCAAATCAAATAAAAGGTGGGGAAAATAATATATCCACCAGGAAATATTATTTTTCTTCAACACGAACAAAACTAGATATCCCTTTAAGAAGTAACTGGGTCGGATAGAACTTTTGTCTTACAACTCTCCAAGTTGTTGTTTAAGATCAACCAACTAGTTCAGGGTATCCAGTACGGATCCTTGGAGAAAATAGCAGTTTAGAGAACTTGCTTGCTCAAGAACTTGACAACACGGTCACGTGGCAACATGGAGATACTTCTAGAAAGACGTCTAGAATATCACGAACCATCGATATGTCATTTAGTTCGAGAGGGAAACTTGCTTGGTAAGAATACATAGTCTCGGAGCTTTGGCACAAGCCTAAGTCTTTGACCAAAGAGGTTGCACCAGAGTAGCGGACTTGGTAGCAAAATCATTCTTCGCTTAATGATAGGGTTAACAAATCACGCTAAGAATGACTCAAATGTCCTTAGAGTTCAAACCAATAATAATTGCTAAGAATTACCATATGATCACATTATTAAACACACGCATCATTCACAAGCACAAAATCTTGAGTGAGGGTGGGTAAATATGTGTAAGCATCACTTCATTAAGGGGTCATAAAACTCAGCACGACCTCTTAGTATAAAAGAGTGTGATCCCTTAAGGTAGAACAGATAGAAGCTAATCAATGCCTCGTAATCTGCAGATTACAACACTTTGACCTAGACATACCGAAATGGTTTGTCTGGACGGAACACAAGAGTATCTTGCATCAGAAGACACCGATGCACATTTACTACTTGGCTACCAACTGGTAGACAAAGGTCGGAAAACAACAAGGAAAAGGGAACATGCTCAGGGTGGAATCCCGAGATGTGGATGCATAATTTAACAACCTTCCGGGAACCAATGCATAAGAAGGGTAAGGTGTAGAGTTACGAGCATAGATGCGAGACTCGCGAGGAGTACTCTTGTCGTGATCTATTTGGCTCCATTAAAGAACATACCAGAGCAGGTGGTAGGGGAAGTCCTTTATCGTCACAATTCAATTGCGGTAGTAACCACAAGCTTGGAGGCTAGAATTGTAATACCAGCCATCCTGAGGTAATGTGTGAACATTAACGACAGGGGTCAAAAGAATGGATCTTGGGTTAAAGATCAGCTTCATGTACAAGATTCACAACACCAGAATCTAGCACAATCAGGGATCATAAGTTCAAGTCCAAGGGTTAAAACCCAAAGAAAGGAGTAACTTATACTTGAGTGACATAGTGTACACTGCAATATAGTATTCACGAGGTAGCTTCCAAGAGAAGAAATGACTTCTAAAGTATCCAAGCAAACAAAAAGGAGGCACACGAGGCGAAAGGAAACCTCGAAGCCTAGCAGAGAATACTGTGGATCCAACAATAGACTATTGTGGTTCCAAAGGATAGAGAGATCAGAAAGGAATCTCTCAGATGAACAGGATCAAAGGGAACAAGGAATTCACAATACACACAACTCTAGAGAACTCAACACTAGGTCAACTGGCTTAGAAACGACATGCCAAGAAGGCACCTAAGTTTTGAAAGACTAGAAGAGATATCAAAAAATTTCCAAGATCAACACCAGACAAGATAACCCAGAGTTAGAGCAAAACTAGATAAGGAGTAAAAGAAGCATACTAGAGTTTTTCGCAAATACTCATCTTTGAGATAGTTTTCACAAGCACTAGACTCAACATCGACCAGTAGTAAGGTTTCCTACGGTCGGTACTGCTCTGATACCAAGAACTGTGACACCGCCGGGATCAGGGCTAAAAAATCCCAGACCTTCGTCTGACATAAGCTTAACCTTGAGCTCGAGGATATCCAGTGAATAATCGATAACACAACAGTGACCCTACGACACAAAATTTATTACAACAAGCTCATAACTGAGCAGAGAACCAAATTATTACAAGAGAGGTCACTGACCACAAACATCAAACAACGGAAGAAAAATTATGCTATTAAGTATAGCAAACTTAACAAATGGCCTAAGAGGCCTGAAGCATAAGGATGACGTCCCAGCCCATAGATTACAGGCTGCCGGCCGGGACCCAAGCTACTCGTCGATGTCGATGTAGTACCAACCTCATCTTCAGGAAACACTTACTCTACCAAAAGTATCAACAAAGCAAGGGTGAGTACATGGTGTACTCCGCAAGACTTATGGTGGGGAGTTTTTTTGCATAAAGCCACTTTTGTTTATAAACGGAGGGAGGAGAAGAAGCTCGTCTAGTCAGAATATTTTAAAAGGGGT